>CM046330.1:10081405-11281405 GCA_025403435.1 Artocarpus heterophyllus | reverse complement strand
GTGACAAAAGAGAATACCCATGAAAGCATAAAGCAACTTCACCGCTAATTATTTTTAAAAAGTTATTTATAATACACACTCTTTATGTTTCTTCCACTCTCTATGATACACAATTGTACATGAATAATCCTTTGATCAGGTACAGGAGGTGTCTTTGACACCACAAGAGATCTACGAGTAACTTGTCATAGTATAATACATGAGAATCAATCAATATAAAGAATAATGATGCCTTTTTACAACATTTATACAACTAATTAGGCTATGAAGATTCGAAGCCAAAAAAAAAAAGGCCAAGGAGATATTCCATTCGTAGACTTTCACCTCAAAATTTGAATCTTCTTCTAGCAAACGTCTGAGTTCTTTTGCATGCTCGGCATCCTTTGCAAGTAACAACACAAAGCCTCCACCACTGGCACCCACAAGCTTGTAGCCACAACAATAAGGGTGAGCAAATTCGAATAGTCGGCCAACAAATTCACTACTGCAGCAGGAATCGAGTTCTTGATGCAATCTCCAAGCCTCTGACATTATTTTTCCAGGGTCATTTAAATCGCAGTTTATCAGAGCTTCCCTCCTGATCTTTGCTAGTTTGACAAGGCGCTTGATGCCAGACACAAGAAGGTTATCTCGAGGAAGGTATACGGTTACCACTTTTTGCAGGACTTGGTGCGCAAGTCGAACCTGCAAAGTTATAAAGTTACAAGATCCTGGTTCTAATAACTTACGAAGACAAAGATGCTATCTTGTAGAACAAGTCATCAGCTTAGACACACAAAATAAAGCAAACGAATTTTTTGGATGCCCCTGGCAGGCTTAAGGACATCAATCATCTAATCTTCTAATTTAGCCCCTATCCCCTAATCATGACGTATAAATTGGCACAAAATAGATTGGAGAGAGGTTGGATGCTATATCCATGGTTCTCGAAGTCACCATGTTGATAGGCATTCGAGGAAACCGTGCAAGTCTTGGTATAAAGCATGGACCGCACTAGAAAAAAGGAACCTACCCTTTGATAGCTTGCAAGATTTTATTTTTCCCCTTAGATGTTCAAATTAAAAGGACAATCCTGGGGATCTTGAGTTTTTTATCAACATTATTGTACCAAGTGAAGTGGGGTCACTTGTTAATTTCTTTTTTTTAGAATCATCTCAGTTGTTAATTCTTAGCAGGTAAAATCTAATTTTCTATGAACAGATTCACCAATCAACAAATCAAATTCACTTGCACATAACTTGCTACAAAAAATTTGGCAGATTACTTTTATCCCAGTTATTATCCTAATAAAATTTCTGCTAGTTCTCTTCACCTTAAGATTCTATGTTGTTTAATAAGTCCTATATTTACTTCAAGTTCTATATAATATAATATTAAACCATATTTTTCCTCTCTTTTTTTTTTTTTGAGGGGTTATACCATGTTTTCTTGATAGTGTAATTTGGGAAAGATTCTTAAAATGCATGTCCACAATGGGAACCAAAACGCTGGTATACTTGACCAGTGAATACTACTAGCAATCTTTGTTGCATCTCTAGAATTAACAGAGAAGCAGCCGACGGCGGTATGACTTGCACCTGCAATGGAATTCCTGGAAAGTTAGCAGCAAATTTAATACCATGGTATAGACCTCCAATTTGATCTTCCCAACCACCATCTGTCGCCATAATCTGCTCTAACACCAAAACAAGTCTCGCAACATTCTTATTGTTGGCATCTCCATCAGTGATCTGAACAAGTCCTTTCACAACAGCAACTGCTAGGACACTAGAAGTTCGCAAACCACTGCCATGACATACATTGGCCCATGTTTTGATCCGCAAACCCATGGATACCAGACGATTTTAATGGATGATGCCGGTCACAAGTAAGGCAGATTTGACCAGCCGGAATGGATCGTTGACGTCGAATGGAGTAGAATTGGAGGTTAAATCATTAATAAGTAACTCATTTCCAGCATCATCGCAAAAAAAGACACCAGTTTCTTTTGTTGTCTCTATGATGGTTCCAACTGGAAGAGAACCTCAGAGACTTATTGCCATATTTGGAACACAACCAGCACGCTCTAAGCTCCATGGAGGAGTATCACTCCAGCCCCCCAACATAATCTAGTCGAACTGGTAACTCAACCTTTATGCTTCTAGGATGGAAAGATTGATTCACATTGCAACCATTATTAATCTGTGAAGATGGAGTAGAGATGCTATTCGGGACCTCCAAGAGATGTTCTGTGGAGCGGAAAAGGGTGTTTGTAAATTATTGCTCAAAATGATTTAAGGAGAAAAGGAGAATTATGTTGACAGACGACACATGAAGAGTTAATTCTACCTTTAAAACTCTTACCGCTGAGGCAGTTTCATCAGCAACGGCAGCCCCAACTTTGTGCTCCAACTCAGATGCTGTTGGCGCATCACTGCATGCTAGAAGTAGATCAACCTGCACCTGGCATGCTCGGCTTTTGGGAAGTAGCTGAGAGTTCTGCTCCAGAAGCTTGGGACACAAGTTAAGGAAGTCCTTGCATATTTCGACTCCTGAAACTTCCTTCTGAAGAATTTCTTCGCACAATTGAGATAAATTGCACCCAAGCATGCCATAAGTGATAAAAGCTTTAGCAATTCCAGCTGCAACGTCTGCTTGATGATTGCCAGAGCCTATACACATTTTTGGGAAATCAATCTATCTATGTAACTCCTCCAAACTAACACGAGGTGGACTTCTCCATAACTCAAGAAAATGTTCAGATTTTTTCTCATTCAAAAAAAAAAAAATCTTCAGCTTTCCAAAAATTACTTTTACCTCCTATTTGGGATTTTCAAATCGATAGGATGACAAATTTATGAACTAATTGTCATGCAAAAAGTACAAGGAACAAATAATTTATAGTTTACATGACAATAAATGAAAATACAGTAATTTACAAGTTTCAAAAAAATCCTTGAATATATTTCTTGAGGTGAATTAATTGAAGAATGAAGGTCAATAGATATAAAGAGAGTTTAATTTGGCAAATTGATACAGTCCATTTGAGGAAAATGCAACAACTAAATTCAGTAATTAACTATTTAGACTAAGTTGGTGGAGCTAATAACTAAATTCATTACAGAAAATGCAGAAGTTTTAAATTCTTCTTCTTCTGATTGGTATTGTTGTTCTTAATATTATTAGTCATAGACATACCTCTTTAAATCACTCTTAAAAACCAACAAAATATGGATTCCTCATTTCAAATTGAAGGAAAATTAGCATCTTGTACAGCTCTAATGTACATTGACAAGAAGGGTCACCAGCAACAAAAGTTGTTACTTTGTTTCTCACCTCAATCCAGCTACAACCAGGCATTTTCTTCACCCCTTCATCCACCATTGCTTGCCTAACCATTTCTGCTTCCTTCCACTTCCCGGAAGCACAATACAAATTTGATAGCATAACATAACTCCTCTCTTTATGTGGCTCCAACTCTTCTAAAGCTTTTCCTAAGTGTGTCCCGAATCCTACATCTCGATGCGTAGAACATGCTCCGAGAAGAGCCTCGTACAAGATAACATCCATGGTACCTTTCCCTAAATTCTTTTTGGCCAAGTCTTTTGCTTCAGCAAGATAACCACCTCGGCCAAGCATATCTACCATGCATGCCACATGATCCATTTCAGGGGAAAGTCCATGAATCGACGTCATTGTTTCGTATAATTGGCGACTTTCCTCTATAAGCCCTGAATGGCTGCAAGTCATCAACAAGCCAATGAAGGTGACCTTATCGGGTTTCACTCTGGTTGCCACCATTTGTTCGTAAAACTGTAAAGCTTGTTTAGGCTGTCCGTGCAAACCAAATGCAAACAACATGGCATTCCAAGATACCAGATCTTTACCAGGAATCTCACGGAATGCACGGTAAGATCCTTTCAAATCCCCGCACTTAGCATACATGTTTACTAAGCCATTGCCGACGTATGCATAACCGTTGAAGCCACCACGAACTGCACATCCATGAACCATTTTACCAGGTCCTAGTATTGCCAAGCTTGAACATGCATGCAACACGGCTCCAAATGCAAAATTATCCGGTTGTATTCCGTTTCTCACCATATCAATGAAGAAGCTAACAGCTTGTTCTCCCTGCCCGTTTCTTGCATACCCCGAAATCATAGATGTCCATGAAACAATGTTCTTCTCAGGAGCTTGTTGAAATGCGAGGAATGCTTCGTTCATGTATCCCACTTTCATATTAGCATCAATTATGGCATTCCATGACACTAGACTTGGAGTCCCAATGGACTCAAAAATTTTTATAGCATCACCTAGGTAACCTTGTTCAGCATAGAAACTCAAAAGCGAGTTCATTGCCTCTACCGCAGAGCTCCAACCGCTCTTGATGATAAAAGCATGTAACATGAATCCATATAGAACTTCTGATGATTCAACACAAGCATTCATGAGGGAACTTAAGGTCCACTTATCCGGGCAACACGAATTCTTGAGCATCTCTTTCAACAAGGCCAAACACGATTCCACTTCCCCACGCCATGCTTGACCTGCTATCCTGATATTCCACGCGATCTCCGCTCTTGTTGGCATAATTGCAAACACTTTGTCTGCAATGTCAAATTGACAAGACTTAATATATGCAAACAAGAGAGAACACCAAGTCACTTCGTTCCTGAGATCCATCTCTTCAAACACTCTGGCAGCGCTAGAAGGACTCAAACATTTTCCGTACATGTCAACTAGCGCATTGCCTATAGCCAAGTAAGATTGGTAACCCAAAATGAGTATCAAAGCATGAACTTTAGTTCCACGTCGGAGATCGCAAGCACCAGCACAAGCGCTCAGAGTTGCGGTGAACGTGAAGTGATCGGGCCTGGTTTCACTGCACAGTCTCATGCAACGGAAAAGAGTGAGGGCTTCTTGGTGAAGACCCAGATGGGAATAGCTAGCAAGCATTGCATTCCAAGCAACTGAATCTCTGTAAGACATTTCATCAAACATCTTACGAGCATAACTGATTCGGCCCCATTTTGCTAGGGAGACAATTTTAGACGTAATTCGGAACAATTCTAACTGCATTTCGTTCTTTCCCAATATTCATAGAAGCGTGTCAATATTGTCAAAAGCTAAATGAAGGTGAATTCTGTTGTACATTATTTTTCAACAAAATGGTATCATAATTTCTTACTAACTGTTGTAACCAACAAAAGGGTACGAGAATTTTTTGGTTCCAAACATAAAGGAGAGGTTTTGGCCCTTGGGTGTATATGATATGTACTCCGTAGGTAGAGCTTTTTTTTGTTGGAAGGACAAAAAGACAACGAACGACAGTTCAGAAGGAAACTAACGACAAAAGTATAGTTTATTTTGGCGTGCAACCACCAGAAAAACAGGAAAAAAAGAGGTACTTCGGTTAATAGTGAGGAGAGCCCCCCCTTTTTTTTAACGAGTAAGCAAGGGATTTAGGGTAAATGATAGTTTTAATTTTTTTATTTTTATGCAAACACATTCAGAAATTTCTCAATCGATGCCTCCACAAATTGCTTCCTCCTTCCTAAAAAGTTTGTTTTGGATCCGATTGAGGGTTTATAGAAATGGTGAAAGTGCCAAAGTTACTTTTACCTTCGTTGGTTTAAAAACCATAATTAAAACTATAAAAATAGTTATCAAATAATATAAAAAGTCTTATATATTATAGTAAAAGGTAAAATTTGTTAGAGTATAAAATTTTTATATATCATGTAAAAACTTATTATATATAAAGTCTAATATGTTACAATAAAAATAATTCTAAACATGTTTTTTAATAAATGCAAAAATCATTCTGACATAAAACGACGGAGATTTTTCCATAAACGACAGGCCGTTGTAGGACCTTGGCCCATGCAGCATCTGGGCCTACGCCCAATGTCAGTGTGTAGATCGGTTTGGTTTCTAGATTGTTCCGTTTCGAAATCTCAGCCGTTCATTTCCACAAAACCCTAAACCCTCCAAGCCTATAAATTCCTCTCCTCACCGTCCTTCCTCATCACTGCCAGATCATTTTCTCTCTCATAGTTTCTCTTGCTCTCTCTAAAATCAATCTATCTTTCACGGTTGTTTCGATCTATTCAGTGCTTTTCTCCGAGCAGCTTTGGCGAAGGGATTGGCTGTTCGTGGTTCGGTTTGACGGTAGACTTTGAATATTTAGTACAGCGATGAACTGTTTCTGAAGCTTTGTTTCGTTCTGATATAGATCTTGCATATTGTTCTGATTACGAATGTAGTTTTTTCATTGTGATGATTCTTTTTATTCGATCGGAATTTTTGTTGTTTTCTCTAGAAACTTTTCTTTGGTTTGGGAAAATCCTCTCTTTGATTCTCTGATCTTAATGATGGACGAAAAGATTTAATTTTTTGTTTTTTTTTTGTTGGGTTTGAGACGATTCTTTTGGGTTATTTGTATGTCCATGATGACAATTTCAAGGCTTGTTTCTCAAAAACATTCGCAGTGGCCGCCTAAGGGCTTTCGCCTTCGCCAGGCTTGAGAGCTAATGCTGTTTCAATCCTTCCTTGGATGTCTGAGACTCCAACAATTTCCCTTTTCTTTTGGCAAAGATCTTATTTTTTTTGTTTGTTTCCCAAGTATTTAATGTTTTCATGTGTGGTGTATAGTTTTATATTGAGTCTGTTTAATTGCAAGTATTGAATTTAATTTGTTTTGTATTGTTTGGATCATACATAATTTGGTTTTTTCATTGGACATGTCATTTGTTCGTTTGTGGGTTATAATTGTACTTGGCTGTTTTGATTGCGAATATTGTTAGTGTTGATGATGACGATGCTGAAGGCTTGTTTCTCAAAACATTCGCAGTGGCCGCCTAAGAGCTTTCGCCTTCGCCAGGCTTGAGAGCTAATGCTGCTTCGATCCTTCCTTGGATGTCTGAGACTCCAACAATTTCCCAAGTATTTGATGTTTTCATTTGGATGTCTGGTGTATAGTTTTATATTGAGTCTGTTTAAATGCAAATATTGAATGTAATTTGTTTTGTATTGTTTGGATCATACATAATTTGGTTTTTTCATTGGACATGTCAATTGTTCATTTGTGGGTCATAATTGTACTTGTTTGTGTTAAATGCGAATATTGCTAGTGTTGATGATGACAATTTTGAAGGCTTGTTTCTCAAAACATTCGCAGTGGCCGCCTAAGAGCTTTCGCCTTCGCCAGGCTTGAGAGCTAATGCTGCTTCGATCCTTCCTTGGATGTCTGAGACTCCAACAATTTCCCAAGTATTTGATGTTTTCATTTGGATGTCTGGTGTATAGTTTTATATTGAGTCTGTTTAAATGCAAATATTGAATGTAATTTGTTTTGTATTGTTTGGATCATACATAATTTGGTTTTTTCATTGGATGTCTGGTGTATAGTTTTATATTGAGTCTGTTCCTTGGATGTCTGAGACTCCAACAATTTCCCAAGTATTTGATGTTTTCATTTGGATGTCTGGTGTATAGTTTTATATTGAGTCTGTTTAAATGCAAATATTGAATGTAATTTGTTTTGTATTGTTTGGATCATACATAATTTGGTTTTTTCATTGGACATGTCAATTGTTCATTTGTGGGTTATAATTGTACTTGGCTGTGTTAAATGCGATTATTGCTAGTGTTGATGATGACAATTTTGAAGGCTTGTTTCTCAAAACATTCGCAGTGGCCGCCTAAGAGCTTTTGCCTTCGCCAGGCTTGAGAGCTAATGCTGCTTCAATCCTTCCTTGGATGTCTGAGGCTTCAACAATTACCCTTTTTTTTTTCGCAAAGATGTTATTTTATTGTTTGTTTCCCAAGTATTTAATGTTTTCATTTGAATGTGTGGTGTATAGTTTTATATTCAGTCTGTTTAATTGCAAATATTGAATGTAATTTGTTTTGTATTGTTTGGATCATACATAATTTGGTTTTTTCATTGGACATGTCAATTTGTTCGTTTGTGAGTTATAATTGTGCTTGGCTGTTTTGATTGCGAATATTGCTAGTGTTGATGATGACAATTCTGAAGGCTTGTTTCTCAAAACATTCGCAGTGGCCGCCTAAGAGCTTTCGCCTTCGCCAGGCTTGAGAGCTAATGCTGCTTCAATCCTTCCTTGGATGTCTGAGACTCCAACAATTTCCCTTCTCTTTCCGTAAAGATCTTATTTTTTTGTTTGTTTACCAAGTATTTAATGTTTTCATTTGAATGTGTGGTGTATGGTTTTTTAGTCAGTCTGATTAATTGCAAATATTGAATGTAATTTGTTTTGTATTGTTTGGATCATACATAATTTGGTTTTTTCATTGGACATGTCAATTTGTTCGTTTGTGGGTTATAATTGTACTTGGTTGTTTTGATTGCGAATAATACTAGTCTTGATGATGACAATTCTGAAGACTTGTCTCTCAACACATTCGCAGTGGCTGCCTAAGAGCTTTTGCCTTTGCGGAGCTTGAGAGCTAATGGTGCTTCAAGCCTTCCCTGGATGTCTGAGACCCCTACAAAATTTTCATAAAGAAATAATCTCTAACCCTGCCCTTTATTGTGCTAGTTGTTATTCTTATATGCTATTTATTAATGTTGCAGGAATTGAATAATTAGTTACATTTGTATTGTTTAATTCATCTTTTTTTGGTTCTGCTATTGTACAAACTCACTCTGCATGTTTCTTGTGTTATATGTCCTATATAATTCGTTGTTGTATTTGTATAATTCTATTGTTTATGACGACAGATTCTAAGGCTTGTTTCTCAACACATTCGCAGTGGCCCTCTAAGAGCTTTTGCCTTTGCCAGGCTTGAGAGCTTGTGCTGCTTAATCCTTCCTTGGATGTCTGAAACTAATAATGTTTTTCAGTGAATGTAGCTCTTGATGTAGCCTAGTTTCGATTCTACTTAGGTGTTGTTTTTTCCTGTTCCCTCTTTTTGGTTTTGAACGTTTTAGAAGCCCATTGATTGATATATTATTTTAAATTGTCAACGATGATAACTCCAAAGGCTTGTTTCTCAAAACATTTGCAGTGGCCGCCTAAGAGCTTTTGCGTTCACCGGGCTTGAGAGCTTGTGCTGTTTTGATTCTTCCTTGGATGTTTGAGCCCACTTTTTCTAATTACATCGACAACTTCATTTTACGATCCCCTTTGTGAAGCGTGATTTGATTTACTTATGTTTGCTTGTGTAGGGCAACATTCTTTATGTTGGACATCTGATTTTTTTGTTCCATTTTTGCTTGTTCGCTTACTCAATTTCATTGTCTGTGGAATGTTTGTATTGGTTGTTTTTGCTTTTTTGGGGACTAAATGTCTGCCGTTTTAGCAGTGATCTAGAGTGCTATAGGGATGAACAAGTCCATGTTCATCCTATCCTTTTCACTTTGTCAGCTGTCATCTTGATGTCTAGCTGATCATTTTGGGATGGGAAATTTGGGAGCAAATTTTTCTATCAATTATGTTTTGAGTTCTTGTGTCATCAATTTTTTTGTTGATGATGACAGATCTAAGGCTTGTTTCTCAAAACATTTGCGGTGGCTGCCTAAGAGCTTTCACCTTCACCAGGCTAGAGAGCTTGTGCTGCTTTATTCCTTCCTTGGATGTCTGTAACTTTGTTTAGTTTGTAGCTTACAAGTGTCCCCTCTTGACATTTATTTGATGATCAATGCTACAGTGCATTTTTTATTGTCTTGCCCCTAGCCCATTCTGCCCTCTGTCACCGACGCTCTTTACCTTTTTTTCTGTTCTGTATCTCTGTTGAGAAAATTTCTTTTATAATTTGTTCAACAGATATGTGAACACAATAGGTTAGTATTAAACTTCTTTGGAAAGGCAGTGATGAGCAGCTGAGATTGTCATGCACCACGCTGATGGAAAATATGTGATGATAAATTCTCATACCCATTCCTCTGATGCCTTTTAATCAAAAATCCAAAAACAAAATAACTCTTTTTTTGTCTCTAAAAATTGTCAGGTATCCTTTTAAGTTATTACGCTTTGTTTTATTATTGTTTGGGCTTGTTTTTAGAGCATATTAGGATTTTAAAATGATCCAAGTGATGGGGTCTTTTTGGACCTTACCATGATGCGGACCATACAGTACTTTTTAGAGCTGCTGGGGATAAATTTTGGTTTCTGATGGTTCCTCTTTAACGGTAAAGAAGATCATGTCTCTCTTCCAACAAGGTTTAGATTTTCACAGTTGAATGTAGATTCTGTCTTATGTTCTATTAATGTAAATTTTCTTGTTCTCATTAATAATAATTGATGCTTTTGCTGAGTTGCATATTATTTTATTTTAATTGCTAGGAAATGCAATTATGATCTCATAAGGGTATATGAATATGTGCACAGTGTTTTCCTGTTCCACTCAACAAGTCCTATTTGCAAATTTTTATTTAATCATATGTATACAAGTAAGAGAAGGTACAATGACGATTAGATACTATAATCTCGTTAATCTGACTTTTTCATGAGGGTAAATTGTCTCATCCATTTAATCATTCTTCGGAGCACCTTCTTTTAATTTCTCTCTTTATTTTACGAATTTATTGATCAAACTTTGTCAGACTAAAACATATTTTTTGTTTGCTTTATTTTGTATGATATCTCTTGTTACTTTTTTTTTTTTTTTGGAAATGCAAAATTTGTTTACATTAATGTCTGTGAGCCTATGATGGGTATAAATATACTTTGAGATTAATCTCTAAGAAAAGAATTTAATCTGAGGCGCTTTGCAGGCTCTAAAATGTCACTTTTCCTAATGGCTTAGTGTCTTAAGGCTTTGTTTTTTGTGGTCTTTGATGCTTCGTTCAATTTTGAGGTGAATGTTGAAATCATCCCCCTTTTTTTTTTTTGTTTAAACAGCAATCTTGACATTCTCTGTGTGTTGTTTGTAATTGTTTTTTTTTTATGATTTTCAGCCTTTGGAATTTGCTTTTTTAAATTGTAGGTGTTTTCATGTGATGACAAAATAGACAGGTACATCAGCACGCCTTTGGAGAATGATGACTTGTCTGTTGTGAATCTCTCTGGTATACGTTTGACCTGCATTTTTTTTATTGTGTTAATCATAGTTGTTTAAAATTTTAGGAATTTGTTTCTTTTTCTTTTTCTTCTATTTGTTCTATTCTTTGTTGGTGTGTACGCAAGTGATGATAAACAGACAGGGACATCAGCACTCCACCGGAGGATGATGATTTGTCGTTGGGAATCTCTCTGATGCGTACTATTTATAATTCTCCTTTGATCTTTTTGTCAAGTAATCATGCTAATATATAATTTTTATTGTGAGAAATTTGATTTATTGTGTTACATAATATGTAGTGGTTTTTCCAAGGAAGCCTGATGATTGTTAATAAGAACGGAGATTTGAATGGTGCTCTTGGGGATGCCTAATGCAAAATTTGGGCTCCAATGGTACCTCATGTAATTATATTCCGCTGGATAGTATATGAAGGCTTCCAATTCAAACTAAAGAGCCTTTTTGGGTTATTAGGAGGATGTTTGATAGTGGTTCTTATCATTCAGTTTTTATCACAAATTTAGTTATAAAAAAAGGTGTTATAGTATAAAATTTTTACATGATGTTCAGCCCTTGTGCGTTATGATGGACCTTGTGCGTTATGATGGACCTTGTGCCACTGTCAAACAAACCCTGGCCAGTTGTAAGTTTCGGCAGTGCTGTTCAGCCCTTGTGCGTTATGATGGACCTGATGCTGAGCTTTTGGTGATATAATTTTGTATGGTTGGTGGAAACAATATTTGTGTTGATGCCGTTTGTTTAAGATTTCCGTTAGAATCATATGGGCACCGTTGAAGTGATGCTGGCTATTGGAATTTTTAGTTATTATGATAATATAACGCTCAAGAATCAAGGTTTGCCACTGGGCGATCATCGGTGGCTACCACTGGTAGGACATGTTTGGTATTCTACATGTGTTGGGACTAATGCCAAAGCTTTCTTATTTCCTGGCGAAATCAATTCAAGGTTTGGTGGTGTAGCCTTTGTCTCAAGTCCTTTGTTATATGGGATTTTTATTCTGTTTTAGGTTAATTTAAAGATGATATTTTTTATATTTGATATTATCGAGTGTATACTTTTAAATTAGATTTAATACATAAATTTATACTTTACCTCAGTCAATAGATAATTTTAATTATTAAAATGACAAAATTATTCTTAAATAAAAAATTAAAAAATAAAACTTTAAAAAAATAAGAAAAAATAAAAACACATAAAATACATTTTTGAAAGCATTTTAAGGTTTTAAAGTGATCTTCTTTTTAATTGAAGGTACTTTCGAAAAATTTTTAGGTCAAATTGAAGATTGATTGGATAGTTGTATAAATTTGTGTATTAAATTTAATATGAAAGTATAAATTTGATAAGATCACAAATCAAATATATATTGTTTGAATAAATTTAAAATGCAAGATGTAAAAAATGTAAATAACTTTTTTTTTTGTTTATGGCAGTCTCTAATTTTTGGATGAATGGTTTTGTATGTGATTTAGGGGAATAAGACCGCCAATTTCAGTATCTTCGAACGTCAAAATTTGTAGATTTTTGAATGAATGGTTTTCGTCTTCTACATGGATCTCGTTCTCTGGCCTTCTCCGGCATGGGTTGGATTGAATAATAAATTGGCAGTGAGCAATTGACCCTTTTGGTCGTTTTCTTCGCCTTCTCCTCTTCCACTTGACACCGAGGGAGTTGTGGACAATTGGGCAGAAGGAGAAAGCAGTAATTATATTGCTGTCGTTTTTACTTTTACTCTTTTTTAAAATCTTTAAGGTGTTTAGTAGTTAATGGAAGATTATTTAATTCAAATTTGTTATCTACTTATCAAAATCCAACTCCTAATCTAAGGCGTTTTGTTGAAGTTGCCCGGCAATTTATGGAAAAACGACGTCATATGGAAGGGAATAAAATGATGAACACAAGGAGCTTGGGATTCTTTGCTCTGTTCCCACGCTGTGCTTGTTTTGTCAACTTGGTTGACACCTTTTCTCTTTATTATTATTATTATTATTATTTTTCCAGTGAAAAAGGTGAGATAAAATATGGTGCCACTCATGCTTAGCCCCAAGCAGAGCTCAGATTTTTCTACATAGACCATAGAGATGAAAGTCAGCTCAAAAAATATGGCTCAAGAAATATAAGTGTGTTTGACAGCATAGTTTGAAGGAAAAAGTTAGAACTAATTTATATAATATGTGAGAATTTTATATTATAATCTATTTTTACCTTATATCGTAGCATGTGAAAGTTTTATATGAACTATATAGTTAGATAGACATTGTTAAACAAAAACAATATTATTTTGGCTTTTTTATTTTGTTGGTCATGGGAACCATACAAGTTGAGTCTATCGGTGTAAACAAAGAAATATAATTATGTAACCACTACCACTTAGGAAGCATGGAAAAAAAAAATCCCCATGAAAGCATGAAGCAGCTCTACTGCTAATCATTTATAAAACGTTGTATATATAATACACACTCTGTATGTTTCTTCCAATGTATATGATACACAATTGTACATGAATAATCCTTTGATCAGGTATAGGATGTGTCTTTGACACCACAAGAGATCAAATAGTAGCTTGTCGTAGGCTATATAATACATGAGAATCAATCAATACAAAGAATAATGATGCCTTGTCACAACATCTATACAACTAATTGTGCAATGAAGATTCGAAGCCAAAAAAAAAAAATTAGGCTAAGGAGATATTCCATTCGTAGACTTTCACCTCAAAGTTTGAATCTTCTACTAGTAAACGGCTCAGTTCTTTTGCACGCTCGGCATCCTTGGCAAGTAACAAAGTAAAGCCTCCACCAACGGCACCCACAAACTTGTAGCCACAACAATAAGGGTGAGCAAATTCGAATAGCCGGTCCACAAATTGATTACTGCAATAGGGCTCGAGTTCTTGATGCAATCTCCAAGCCTCTAACAATATTTCTCCAAGGTCATCTAAATCACAGTTCATCAGAGCTTGCTTCCCGATCTTAGCTAGTTTGGCAAGGCGCTTGATGCTAGACACAAGAAGGTTATCTCGACGGAGGTACCGGGATACCACCTTTTGCAGGACTTGGTGCGCAAGTCGAACCTGCAAAGTTATAAAGTTACAAGATCCTGGTTATAAGAACTTACAAAGACAAAGACGCTATCTTGTAGAACAAGTCATCAGCTTAGACACACAAAATAAAGCATAAGAAACTTTTGGAGACCCCTGGCAAAGCCTAAGGACATCAATCATCTAATAGTCTAATTTAGCCCCTAGCCCCTAATCATGATGTATAAATTGGGACATAATAGATAGGAGAGAGGTTGGAAGCTATGTCCGTGGTTCCATGTTGATAGGCATTCGAGGTTACAGTGCAAGTCTTGAGATAAAGCATGGACCTCACTAGTAAAAAGGATCCTAAACCTTTGATAGCTAGCAAGAAAATTTTTTTTTTTTTTAACCCCTTGGATGTACTAATTAAAAGGACAATTCTGGAAATCTTGAGTTATTTATCAACATTATTGTACCAAGTGATGTAGTGTCAATTGTTAATTTCTTTTGTTTTTAGAATCATTTCAGTTGTTAATTCTGAACAGGTAAATTATAATTTTCTAAGAACAGATTCACCATTAAACAAATCAAAATTCACTTGCCCATAACTTGCTACAAAAAATTTGGCATATAACTTTTATCCCAGTTATCATCCTAATAAAATTTCTGCTAGTTCTCTTCACCTTAAGTAGATAAAATTTCTGCTAGTTCTCTTCACTTTAAGATTCTATGTTGTTTAATTTCTAGATTTACTTCAAGTTCTATATAATATAATATTATATCATGTTTTTCCTCTTTTTTTTTTTTGTTTTTTGAGGGGTTACAACATGTTTTCTTGATAGTGTAATTTGGGAAAGATTCTTAAATTGCATGTCCAAAATGGGAACCAAAACGCTGGTACACTTACTTGACCAGTGAATACTACTAGAAATCTTTGTTGCAACTCTAGAATCAACTGAGAAGCAGCCAAGAGTGGTATGACTTGCAACCGCAATGGAATTCCTGGAAAGCTTGCCGTAAATTTAATACCAGGGTAAAGACCTCCAATTTGATCTTGCCAACCACCAACTGTCCTCATTATCTACTCTAACACCAAAACAAGTCTCGCAATATTCTCGTTGCTGGCCTCTCCATCAGTTATCTGAGCAAGTCCTTTCACAACAGCAGCTGCTAGGAAGCTAGAAGTTCCCAAACCACTGCCACGAGGTACATTGGCCCATGTTTTGATCCGCAAACCCATGGATACCAGACGATTTTCATGGACAATGCCAGTCACAAGGCAGATTTGACCAGCGGGAATGGATCATTGATGCCGAATGGAGTAGCGATGGAGGTTAAATCATTAATAAGTAACTCATTTCCAGCATCATCGCAAACAAAGACACCAGTTTCTTTTGTTGTCTCTATGATGGTTCCAAGTGGAAGAGAACCTCTGAGACTTATTGCCGTATTTAGAACACAACCAGCACACTCTAAGCTCCATGGAGGAGCATCACACCAGCCCCCAACAAAATCTACTCGAACTGGTAACTCAACCTTTATGCTTCTAGGGTGGAAAGATTGATTCACATTGCAACCCTTATTAATTTGTGACGATGGAGTAGAGATGCTATTCGGGACCTCCAGGAGATGTTCTGTGGAGCGGAAAAGGGTGTTTGTAACTTATTGCTCAAAATGAATTAAGACGAAAAGGAGAATTATGTTGGCAGATGACACACGAATAGGTAATTCTACTTTTAAAACCATATCTTACTGCTGAGGCAGTTTCATCAGCAACGGCAGCCCAAACTTTGTGCTGCTGTTGGTTCATCACTGCATGCTCGAAGAAGATCAACCTGCACCTGGCATGCTCGGTTTTTGGGGAGTAGCTGAGAGTTGTGCTCCAGAAGCTTGGGACACAAGTTAAGGAAGTCCTTGCATATTTCGACTCCTGAAACTTCCTTCTGAAGAATTTCTTCACACAATTGAGATAAATTGCGCCCAAACATGCCATAAGTGATACAAGCCTTAGCAATTCCAGCTGCAAGATCTGCTTGATGATTACTAGAGCCTATACACATTTTTGGGAAATCAATCAATCTATGTAACTCCTCCAAACTAACACGAGGTGAACTTCACCGTAACTCAAGAAAATGTTCAGATTTTTTCTTATTCAAGCCCATCAACCATGAAGCCAAATCAAGCATCCCAAAGTAAGAAAGAACAGGGAATATTTTTGCATTCCATAAGCATTTTTCCTGAAGGCCACTTGAGGCCCATAGGTCACTTTCTAGAATTCCTAAATCATACAAAGCCTTCTTCCATGGTTCTCCGCAAAAAGTTCCATCCTTGGATAATGAATCTTTAGGGTTATCATGAAGGCCACAATACACTATGACTCTCTCAGTGCATCCTGAAAAGGGGACCTCCCAAAGACAGTGGCGATCAGGGAGCATGAACCTATGTGGACTTTCTGTTGTTCCATCTCCTTTTGGGACGTTTATACTAGCTACCATGGACAGGGAACCAATTTGTATGCCACTAGAAATGGATGAATCATATATAAGAGAGTCATCACCAATGGAGACACCGGGTGCAATTTTGCTTGAAAGAACAACAGCAGAAGCCGCAATGTCAGATATGTTGGTTGCTGGGATAGAACACAAATGTCTTCGACCAGTAAATCCTGAACCAGTCCCACTTAAGTGATCCAAAACTTCACTTGAGGTTCCAAAATGTAAGAATAACAAATCGTCTGCAGTACAAGAAAGGAAAAAAAATATCAATGTAGCAATTTGTTTTGGATATGTTGTGTTGTGAGGAACTAAAACATTCTGGTACTCGTAAGAGGCAACAAGTTGCAACATACAAGCACAGTAGCTGAACATCTTCTGTTTCCCTAAGCTATTGAGCAGTTCTTCACCCAAAGGGCGTAGCCGCAACCACTCATGTTTTGCAGGTACCCAAGCTGCTACCAAATCTTCATATAAACTCATCTGCATAAAAAGTAAAAAATTACTTAGAAGACGAAAACTCTTTCAACTTAACTTAGAGAAGCCCATAGATAGGATTTTTACTGCAAAAAGAACGTAAAAATTATGTACAATTTTTTTTTTAAAAAAAGTAAACCCTGTTCATATTACTAATGCAAAGGTACAGTTCAAAGGTGAATGTAGAACCAAATGGGGGGGAGAAGAAAAAGTGCTTTTATACAGCCAGAAACTACTTTCCTAGTACTAGATAATTTCTCTTCTTTTCTCTTTTTCCCTCAAATTTTTCAACTGATAAAGATTCTAAGACACTAGTAACCTGCCTCTTTTCTGCTCTTAATAAGCTCTGCAACGAACGACTGTGCAGACAATGCAAGCTTAACAAGCTCCAGCCACCCTTTACCTCTAACCGCTATTATTCCAGTGTCAAGAAGTGTTCTACCGTCATCTAAGATTGCATTATTCTTGACAAGCCCTTCTAAAGTAGGCTTTTGCAAGAGATTATCAACTGAGCTGACCATATAACACTTTTCCACGTTCTCACTCTTAGATGCCACAATAACACGATGGTTAGAAGCAACATCAAGTGTGATCGGAACTGTAAAGATGCAGGACGTATCCTCTGGAAGAATCAAGGTGGAGGCATTAAAACAAGGGAGAACATCTCCAGTCATGATGAATATCCCGCCTGAAAAACATGAAGAATATCTTGTAAATTGACATTCACTATTCCATGAAGTAGATCTCAGACATAGTTTCAAAACCCAAAATAGTAAACATTCTTAACTATAATCAGAAGAGTTCCAATTCCAATTAAATGTGATAGAAGAAAAAAATAACCTTCATTTTTAAAAGCTTGTCTTGCACAAGAAGCAATTGCAAGTATATGGTCAAACAGCAGCGGGACTGGCCCATCAGGGTCATCCGCCGCTGGGTAGGGAAGTGGCAGGAAAACTTTTCCCATAGGATTTGCCCAGGGGACCCTTTTAGAGTCACCCCCAGCATGAAGCAATAGTATATGCCTTTTGGCAACGAAGCTAACCAACGCGCTGTAAACTTCGTCTTCGGACACAGAGCTACTTAGAACGTCATTTTTCGTTGCCTCCACCTGTTGCTAACAAGAACATCAAATCAAAATTAAAGCCAGCAACCGACAAAATCTATCAAATAAGAACATCTGGTCTTAATTGATACCGTCTACAAGAAATGAAGACTACAATGACCACAGTGACCACAATTATCTTGATAAAAAGGTCAGATCAGACAGTAATGTTTAGAAGGAAAATATCCAAGTCGTGTGCCACTCGTAGAGCTCGGCTTGCTCGGGGCTATAGCGGCAGCGAAAACAATGGCGTCCCAAGTGGGAACCCTAGAAGGATGCCTCACCGACAGCCTCAGATGGTGCCATGATTTCCGCAGAACTCCTTCGAGATCCGCCTTCTGTTTGGTCCGCGAGAGCCGCGTTGGTGTTCTTCTCTTGGTTTCCATTTTTTTCACCCTTTTTGCAGTGTCACTTTCCCGAGAAAGTGTGGGAAAATACACTGAGTACAGCTTCCCGAGAAGTGGTGATAAAATAACGATCTTGAATGTTTTCTTCTTCGTTCAACTCGAGTGACCCGACCTCAACCGCCCAGAAAATATTTAAGCAAAATAAATAAATAAATAAATAAAGACACGAAGGAAACAAAACGAATTGGAAGGTCGCGAATCAGGTGTACCGCGAACCACCGTGTTCCCGCTTAAAACTTTGGCATTTTTAAGGATTAGACAAAAGTAAATAGAAATAGTAAATTTAAAGACGCTAAAAAAAGAGTAGAGTAAAAAATCACTAAATCAAAAATGGCGTCGCCCGGACTCGAACCGGAGACCTTCAGTGTGTTAGACTGACGTGATAACCAACTACACCACGACACCTCGATGCTGCTTAGTTCTATTGGACACATACTAATAGGTGCTACCACAGTTCACTTTCTCTTGATGTTAAACGTAATTTGTATTATAAAGGCACTTTTTTAAAAGAATGTTGTTGACGCTACTCGAACTGTAATTTATAATACGATCCATGCACAGAACTAGAAATAAAATAATACTGTACATACACAAAGAACTAGAAATAAAACTTAATTTTAAAAAAATAGAAATAAACTTAACAAACTGCTTACCTTTCTTATCTAACTTATCGTTCTCATCTATCATTTTTTTAATATAAACCGGATTCTTACACATATACATATTCGCAATTTTGTTCCGAATGTGTTCTTCTTTTGCGTGACTATGTTATCTCTTTCTGCATTGTACATTTGTCAAGGCTTCTTAATGCAAAGTAGAATTATTACATAGAGAAAAATACAAAGCTCATTCTCTTTGTCACTCTCTACGTTCAAATCTTGTCACATGTTGAGTTCAAATCTTGTCACATGTTATTATACTTCTCTGTAAAGATCAAGTATAGATATTGACCACCTTTTCCTTTTTTATTATAGTATTGTTACTCTCTCATTTCTAAGAGTAAAAAAAACTTCGAGTGGTTGCAAGCATACCCTAGCAATAAAACCACATTTGACTCTCTCTAAAAGTGAAGAATTTCAATCCCTCACCCCATTTTCAAAAAACAAAAAAAAAAAAATAGAGAAAATGTTGATTACATTTTTAGTCTTTTAGTATTTAATGGTTTATGCTATAAGTTTTGGCCATTTGCTCAACTACTTATATCAATGGCAATATTGTTGTGAGTAGCTTCGATCGCCGAGTAGGCCAGAGCCCGTAAATGAAGTGAAGGTAATGAAACAAGTAAGGCTTGGTCACCTTTTTAAGCAGACGAGGCTAGGTCTGAAGGCACAAAGCCAAGGCAATGGAATGAAGAAATTTATTGAAAGATTCTATTTGAATTCAAATTAGAAAACTACCAGATTTCCCACATCCAAAAGATCAAGCCAATCATGGAGATAAGGGGAAGCAACCTTGATTTTGCTGGAAAATAAATCAATCCCTGATTTTATTAATCAAATCATTTTATTTATTTGAATTAATTGTGAAAGGGCTATGATAGGGGACTAATCCCTTCAAGTTGCCTCAAGTCTCATACTGAGCATAAAAGTGTATAACTCCTAATGAAAATAGTGAAATTATTCTATCTCTCTCAAGCGGACATAACTCTCACAAGAATGAAACACTATAAGTTCTTGTGTCCTTTAATTTTCTGCATTTTTCTTTACACACAATTCAAGAGCAATTTATACCATGGTGAGTGATAATTCTTAAGAGACTTGTTAGCAAATTTCTACCGTCAACTATTGCTATTATCGTTGTTTTGTCATTGAAAGTAAATTTTGTTGGGTCCTATGATTTAGTTAGTAAATGTTGGCATCATTGAAAGATTAATCTTTAGGAAAAGAATAAAAAAATTATAGCTAGTATTGGAATACAAAATCCATATATTATAATTTAATATAGACTAATTAATAAAACTAATCATAATTGATGCCATTGCTGCCTTTCTAAAATGTTTTTAAAGAAAATACGTAGAAACGTGGTAATGGTGTAGAATGCATATAAAAAAATTTTCATAAAACTTTTGTAAAATAATGCTATAGCGTATATTAATTTAACGCTAACAAATTTATATAATTTATGCTTTCTTTTAGCGGGAAATATTCTTTATATGAAACTAACGTCTTTTTCACCTAGTCTTTGGCACCAATCGGGCATAGCCGAAATTAGGGTTTACTAGTTATCACTTTCTCACTTTAGTCTCCCACTAATCTTAACGCATGAGCAAAGTAGGACTAGAAATGAATCTCTTCTTCTTTCTCTTTCTCTCTCTACATGCCTATATTAGATTCTCTAATAGAGTTTTGCTGTAATGACCCACCTTTTTGGACCGTCACTTTGCTTGCTTAAACATCATTTCTTTAACTTAATCTTACTTTCTATTAAGAAAAATATTGAGAATATTTCTAATAGCATATTTTAAAACATACTTGAAACTGTTGCTAATTTCATTGCAATATAAATTGAAACATGAGTTTCAAACATAACTTTACAGTCGTTTCAAAATCTTTGATGAGATAAATATTTTAAAATGGTTTTGATAAAATATTTTAAACTCATTTTCTTATAAGATATTTCTTTAAACATATACCTTCTTGAAACTCTTAAAATAATTTTTCAAACAGTGAAAACTTTTTTTGTAATATAGCAGAAGACTTCTTGTAGTGGTATTCATACATAACCATCACATCTATCTCTCCATGACACTGAGCTTTTCAACCAGTCATGCTAGTCTCCCATAGAATTACCTACAGTATGAAGGAACTTGTAACGAGTTTTCGCTTAGTAAGTTCAAACATAATCTCACAAAACATTAAAAAAAGCATTCATCATAACATTGCTTTTAAACTTTTCTCTTAAAACTTTATTCGTGAACCTTTTCTTGTAAACATTTTTCATAAAATGTTTTTCATAAACATTTCTCATAAAACATTTCTTAAAATGTTTTTTTATAAACATATATCATAAACATATTATAGAAAGGAATGTAAACTAGGTCATAATGTATGGTTTCATTTATGTTCGTTTATGCACATCCAATTATGAGTTTCTTATTATCATTCATAACTTACTTAAATTTCTTATCATCGTTTTTATCTTACTTAAACATATGAGCTTAAGCATTCATACCAACATCATCAATTCTAAGATCATATCTTTAACATACCATGATGCTTCCTTAATGGAAGACTTAAGACCATCAAACAATGAGGTCATACTTTATCATAACTTTTAAATCTCATATCAAAGAGGCTGGTACGACTCTTTTTCTTTTACCTTTTGGGTTTAAATTACTGATCTTATAATCTTAATGAACATTATATGACATAATTTAATGTTTGAACATTAAACATAATAATTGTAAACACGTCGCAAATTATAAAGAACTTTAAAATATTATGCATCATCAGTGCAATCATACTTTAAGTGCAACAATTTGTAAATACATTGTAAGTCTTTCACTTGATCTTTAAAACTTTATGTATAAAAAATGCAAACATTAACATATTCATAGCATTTGAAATTCCTTTTCTTCATATCATAAGTGAGGTTTGAAACTCACCTGAACTTAGCTCTAGCGTTCCTATTTCATTTCTTTTTTTTTCATTCATTAGTTGGCTTCTTTGTCCTATTTCAAATGACACCCAACTATTAGTTAACATTTTTCATTATCGACTTTCTCCATTAACAATGGAACTTAAATATTAAACATTTATTCCTCTTGCTTAACCTTGTTCTTGTCCGTTCATTTCTTCGTTATTTAACTTGAATATTCCTTGATCAAATTCCACATCTTACGAGATGGTTCTTCACAATGCGATACGAAATATTTGTAATGACTGAGGAAATGTCATCAATAAAACCTAATATTCAATTAGGTTTAATTAATGAATTTATTCTTAAAAATGTGAAATTTTGTAAAAATACTAATTTTTGTGAAAATTACAATAAAATATGAATGAGCGGCATTGATTGCAAATTTTATGGCATATGTAATGCAATTGTGGATATTATAAAATACAAATTTTATGAGTTTAATGACTCAGAGATTTGTACTTAATATCCATAAAATGAATTTTATGTCACAATTAATTGTGAAATTGTGATATAAATGAATAGATGATTAAAATGTAAATAGGACATAGAGGTTGTCCAAACCCTAACCGGGGGTAGAAAGGAGGCCAGAATAGTATAAGAATACTGCTAAATAAAAACGCAGATACAAAAAATGTTATGATTGGCCTCCAAAAGTAAACGAAAAGTAAGTTAAATATTTTTATACAGTCTAAGGATAGAAAGTACACTGATTTGACCATGGCAGTATAGAAAAAATACTGTGTGGTGAAAAATTACACAGTATAAGTTTTTAACTCCACAAAGTGGACACTCCTTGATTTTCTATTGGGCCACATGTCAAGAAAAGTGGCCCAATCACCATGTGACACCTAGTGGTATACTCATGGGTTACCATGAGTCACCAAATGTGATAAGAATGCATTTATGGCAAGTTTATCACAATTTTTCTTTTCTTTCCTTTCCTTCCAAGCTCCGGCAGCCATAACCAAGAGTTCTAAAAAAATTTCTCAGCCCCCAAACTTTGCAAAAATACCCCCAAACAAGTTTTACAAGCAAGTACAAGGATTTCCCACAAGTTTTAAGGTAAAATCCTAAACTTTTTCATGAGTTTTCAAGGGATTTTTCATGGGTTAAGGGCAAAAATTAATCCATGGTCATTTTCCATGAAAAGGAAGTCCAAGAAGAAGTTCAAGAAGCCTTTGACGGCTAGAAATCCAAAAAGTGTTATTTGGGTAAGTTTTAAAGTTTAAAGTTTTGAATTTTGTTTTGATTTTTATTCTTTCAAACCCATGAGGGGTTTTGAGCATGTATTTGATGGAATTTCATGTATATGTAATGAATGGTAAGTTTAAGTTGTGAAACTTTGGTTTTTAGTGCAAACCGGTAATTTTTGAAAAAATGATATTTTTGTAATTTTGATGTTTGACTTTGCAAAAGTGATGTTTGAGCATGAGAATGTGTTGATTAAGGCATAGAATGGTTTCTGCAAGGATAGAATTGCAATTTTGAAACGGATTTTTGTAAAAATGCCATAGGGACTAAATTGAAAGAAAAAGATTCCCCTTGGCAGGATTGGAAAATAGCCACAAACACCTTTTTACAGTGAGATTTTGGAAAAAGTTAAAACATGAAAGTTGTAGATCTCGATGAAACTGTTAGGCTACGCTAACAGTTTGTCAAAAAAACTCAATCGTTTGTGAGTTTTTGATTTTTCAAGAATACGTTAAAAGTGAAAAAAGTGTTAAGTGGCAAAAATGTCATTTTTCAAAATGATTTAAGGTATGGTACCTTAAGTAAAAATGATCCTTGAGAAAAATAGGAAATTTTGATGCAAAGAAGTAAATTTTAGTCCCGGGGTAAAATCGTCAAAATTTTCAATTCATGGACTAAACCGCAAAGTTTTATGAAAATGGGACATAATTGAGAAATAAAGATATTTGACCCACTAGGATGTTATTTTGAAATTAGTATGTGGTTATTTTCATAAGAATAACGAAATCGAGCTCGGGTAGGTTAGTGGACTCACGAAGGGCAAAATCGTCATTTTTGTCCAAATAACCCGAACCGCTTTGAAATGTTTCCAATGGGATAAGAAAATGACTAGAAAGGTTCCCGCCCTTCGTTAGATATAATAGGGTGAAGTTAGATAGAAATAAAAAAAACAGTGGTTTTTAGAGTTATACATAGTAATACAACTCAATTTATTAACTAACGAATGTTTCGTATCGAAACATAGTGGAATTTGACTAATGGCTTTGTAATTGGCCAACAGGATCCTAGGAGTCTAGGAGAAGGGAAATCGAGGTTAAGTTGCCTGACATTCGCATCAAGTAAGTACCCTTTCCACCTACAGTATGGAATGTAGGTTTAGAAAGAAATGTATGTATATGTATACCTGTGCGTATAATTAAGTGTAAACTTGTATGTTTGCCATGATATGAATACCTAGGGGTATAGTCATGTATGAATAATTGTGAGTATATGGAATATATATATATATATATATATACCTGAGAGTATATAATGACATATACCTGAGTGTATATGATGATCTGTATCAGTGTGTATATTTTATGCTAAGTACCTGTGAGTACATTATGCTATATATACCTATGCGTATATTAATGTATACCAGTGTGCATATTTTATGTTAAGTACCTGTGAGTACATTATGCTATATATACCTGTGCGTATATTAATGTGTACCATTGTGTATATTTTATGTTAAGTACCTGTGAGTACATTATGCTACATACCAGTGTGTATAATAATGTGTACCAGTGTCGTATAAGAGCATTTATGTTATGTATAACATATGATCATCACTTCATGCATGGTATGATAACCATAATAAGTGAATTGGTAAACGAATCACCAAAAGTTAAGAAAAGTGTCGTACCGGCTCCTAACTCAAGGGGAGTTTAAAGGATATGTTACGGTCACGGTGTTACGTAGACCTAAATGAAATTGCGCAATGGTACGAACACTTGGGCCCTAGTAAAGATAAGAAACGATGAGGATAAAGAAAGTTTATAAGAAAGCATAATTGATTCATGCATTCATATGAATATCCATGTGGGATTTATGGGACTTACTGGGCGTTAGCTCATTAAGTATTTCATGTTGTAGGTATTCCGACGAGAAGGTCAGAATAAGTTCAAATGGTGAGCTGGCGGAGGGATGGATGGTGTGCAGATTGGGTATGGAGTCCGCTGCTGTAATGTTTTCCGCTATGCATGTTTAAAGTTATTTTGATATGAAATGTTTAAAAGAAAGATGTTATAAAAGTAAAAGTATTAATTATGTAAATACAAGTATGTGAAAGTATTTTGGGAGTTATCAAAGTTAATGTAAGTAAATTATTTATTCCCGTTTTAAAAAAAAAATTCCTAAATTTTTGCCCTAAAGTAAGTATAGAAAGAGTTTTATCACAGCCCGAAAAGGCGGGTTGTGACAATATTTTTCGTCTAAGGGCGTCTCGCTAATTCAAAGTGTTCGTCTCCGTTATAGCGGTTTTTTTTTTAAATGGCAATTTTTACCCTAATGGGTTTTTTGTAAGTCACTTAACTTTACTAAACTTCTCATTTTACTTCATCATTCTGTTACTTACAAGATACAAAAAAATTCCTGCTTAGGGGTATTTTCCTAATTTGGTCGTTTGGGGTCCGTTTTGGCCTTTTTATTAAAAATGACCATTACCCTTGACTGGTCTTAGAAAAATTTCGGAACCTATTTTAAACTAAACTTACATTTCTTTACTTCGCATAGCGCTGCAAAAAACAAAACATCGATGTTTCTTTTGATAAAATATATTTTATCAAAACTTTATTGTTTTGTTTGACCCATATATGAAAATCTTAATGTTTTTGCCCTTATCGTGCTTTTCTTAGAAAGTTCTCAGATTCTTTTTAATTTTAAAACCCGTGGTTACTCACTTGCTTGCAGCAGTGGAGAAAACCAACTTTGCATAGTAAAAATCCAATTTCACATGCTTTTTACAGTTTTGGTCAAAAACACAAAAATCTTGACATTTTTGTTACTAAGATCAAAAATAATTGTTTTATACTAAAAAGTCTAGTTTTAACACGAATTAAAACTTACAAGAGCTCCTTGGTTAAACTCAACAAATTTTGAAACTTTGTTCTCATACCACCGTTTTGAAATATTGTGATAAAATATCGTAAAATTCGTAACTTACAAACCATGCAAAATTTTCATTAACTGTTTGCAATGTTTAATAATTCGATGAATTTCACAACTTTTGTGCTTTAACTTTTCTAAAATTCCAACTACACAAGGGAATTTTCTGTCCTTTTTCAATTCTTTTGAATTTTTACAAATCTTTGTAATTTAGTCCTCTCAAAATTTCACAAAACTTTGTTCATAAAAGTTGTTATCCTTACTATCATGGTAGATTCTATACTTTGCTTAGAAAATAAATTGGCTTATAAGACCACCAAAATCATCACTCTTTGAAAACTAGTCAAGCTTTGGTTTTGACAAAGCACCTATATAACACATAATATAATCATATCATATAGTTTTCTTTATATGCTATAGCCAATAACTTGCATCAAATACTTGGTATGCATAAAAAAATACAAACTTTAACATAGTTTGTGGGATAAGGATTTTACCTACTTATTCCCAAGTATTTGTCCTCACTTTTTGGCACTTGAAGGCTTCCAAACTCCCTTGACATCAAGTCCAAATCATACGATAAAAATTCCTTTCAAAAACATATGAAAACACTAAAAACCCAAAAGGATAAGGTTGAGAATTTTACCTCAAAAGTGATTGATCTTGATCTAGAACACTTACACTTGATTTAAAACATGATTGGAGGTTAAATTTTTGAGAAATTTTTGGAGAGATCCTTGTTAGGGTTGCCGAATTTTTAAAGAAGGAAAATGTTATTTATTATTATTTTTTTATGTTTCATACAAAAATGATGGAGACAAATGCTTATTCCATCACTTAGGCCTTTATCCATAATAAAGTTAAACTTAGGGACCAAATTGCAGTTAAAACAATTGCTCCCATCCACTTATTAAAACCAGCCACTAAGAGCGAGATGCGGCACATTTTTCATCTTTTGATAGAAATATGATTTTATCCTCCTAAGCCCGTAATTGCAAAAACAATTAGTCTAGGGACCAATTTGTAACTTTAAATTAGTTTAGGGACCAAATTGAAGTAAAAAACTTGCCTCCACCACATAATGAAAACCGTTTCTAGTAAGGAGTGTTGTGGAAAATTTTTCACCATTTGTGTGTAACCAAGTGGGTCTCATTTTTTTTAAATTGTCCAAATTGCACTACATTGTATTTTTTTTTATACTGCTAGTATTCTTCCCACACTGTAAGTATTCTGTCTATGCTATTTATAAAGTCTCATAACCTTCCATACCAATCCACATTCTCCAAATAAATATAATTCCTATAGTGCTTAATTTTACACAGTCTAATTTCTAAATTGCATTACTTTATATAGTATAATTCCATACTGTGTATTTCTTATATAGCATTTTTATCTTAAAATTTGTTACAACATACACCAAAACAATTAAGCTTTCTTTTTTTTTTTTTTTTTGTCATTCCTTCCTAATTTAAGACTGGCATGACTTTTTATCTTAAAAATCCTATTTTTATTTTCATAGAATTTATTATGAAATTCGATTAAAACAATAATCTTCGTGACATTCTTTATGTTCTTAAAACATTTTATAAATTTTCGAGCATAAACTTTAGCTCATAAAATTTATACTTAAACTACTTCATATAGTCCTCAATCATTGCATATTTTATGCATTAAAAATTATTGGATGTCACATTTGTAGTATCTCTAAGACTTTTAATTGTGTATAGAATGAATAGAGAATGCCTGTATTTATAAAGAATGAGAGACCTAATTAATTATAGAAGCTTTGTTTATTTTAATTTTAAATATCACATATATAATTAAGATAAAAGAGATAAGTTTTTCATTCCTTTCTTTATGTTACACGCCACACACAAATATTTTATCTGTGTTGTGACACCAATCACGAGAAAGGAGAGAGAAAAATACTGCTTATTATTCAATTTAACTTGTTTCCATAATTTAAATTTCTAATTTCGAATAAATCATATCAAAACTGGAAACTTCAATAAATAAGAAACTTGGCAAACAAGTCTTGGATGGCACAGAGAACCCTTCCATTTGCTGTCACATTTGATGTCATTATGTGTCTTCTAAAATTAATTATTATTTATTATTCAATAATCTAATCATTTAATAATTATAAATTAATTTATAATTAATTATTTTTAGTGATATTTAATTTAGAATTTCATAATTCTGAGTTAATTAATTAAACCAATAATTTTACTTATCAAAAGTATTTAAGGATGGCCAAAGGATTAATAGACCTATAATTTTAAGCTCCAATAAAACCAATATATTAATTAAACTCTTTAATTATTATATTACTCTTTTATTAATTCCAATATTACTCCATTAAAAACTTTGAATTGCACTCTTGAAATTTATACATATAATACTTATAATTTTAGAATCATCTAGTTGATATAGTCATTGCATATAAATCGATCCTTTATAAGTAATTTATAATTAGAGTTAGGTAAAATTCATTAACGTCTCTTGTTACTTCTTTATCCTTGAGTGCTATTAATTTTCTAATGAATAATAATTCATGAACTTAATCACACATTGAGCATTCATATTATTCAAGACTCGAATCAATATTCAAGAGAATTATTTACCTACTTCTCATTAAAGAATAAATGGATTACATCCCTAATTACCTACTTCACTATACCTCTAAGATACAATGGATATGATTAAATACTGAAATCCGTACCGAGTAAAAATATATATATAATTTTATAAATTAGAGTCTTCTAATAACTTAGGAATAACATCATTTTATATATGACCATCAGTCAATATGATTAGAACTTGCTATATTTTAACAGAAATTACTTAGTCATTCATATCACATCATACCTCGGTCTTACACAATCTCATTACGTACAGTGAACTAATTTTATGACTTACTATATCAACAGCTCGGATAAAAATGTTCCATTCTCAAGGAAAATAACTTGCACTGGTAACGCTCAATTAAAGATTTCAAACTTTAATTGAGTAATTAATTATAATAATTAATTATACATTACTAACTATTTTAGTTATTATTTTTAAAAATTATCCTTCTATATATAACACTTATATATAATATTTAAGATCACATAGACTATTATAGAATTTTATTGATATCATATAGTATTCAAAATGCATGCATATAAATATAATGAAAAATTTATTTTATTTATTTATTTATGAACACATCCTTTGTAAAAATATCACATGCTTAAGTGCATCTATTCTAACATTTATTTCAGCATAAATCCTAATTTAATAATCAATACCAAAACTAATTTGTATCTTAAATTTTGACAACCACAAAAGATAAAAATAAAAAACATAGAATTTCCAATCAAATGTTCCCTTCAAAAAAGTAACAAAATTATAAATGCATGTACAGCTTAATAGTAAAAAATACACCGAACTCTACTTAAAAATAAAAAGTTTGACTCCCCCTCTACCTAAGCTCAAAAAAAAAAAAACAAAATTGGAATTATAAATACTGGCAAAGGTGTAATAAATAGAAAAAGCAAGATATCTAATTAGGCTTTATTTTTCTTCAGAAATAGGATGACACATGCCAAAAATTCGAGTATTATAAAAAATAGTCATATGAGGGAGGTGCAACAACTGGGCAACCCCCTTGCCCAAACACACAAAAAAAGGAAGAAGAAAAAGGAGAGTAAGAACACTAGGCATCGTGCCGAATGTTGTCTTCAGAATGTTCGGAGTCTAGATCGACAACAGCCCGAGCCGTGTTCCCCTGCCCACCGCCATCCTGCTCGGTCGGGGCCGGGGGCTCCTCATCCTCGGCTTCCTCCTCCTCGCCATCACCCTCCTCCTCGGGGTGGTTGCCGACGAGCGATTAGTCAAAGGCAGGTATGTATTTCTGATTCTTCTCCGTTCTCTCTCTTGTTATTTGGTTGCATTACTTGCAATTTTTTAAGCGCAATATTTGATTCCAAGATATCGCAAGAAGCACAAAAATATCGACGTGAAGGCTATACAGAACTGGGCTAGGCAACTACTTCGGGGTTTAGTGTATCTTCACAGCCAAAACCCTCCTATTATTCACAGGGACTAAAAATGTGACAATATTTTTGTTAATGGTAATCATGAGGAGGTTAAAATTGGAGACCTTGGATTGGCAATTGTCATGCAACAGCCAGCCAGCTGCTCAAAGTAGAATTGGTAAACAGTTAGTTCATTAATGCTATCTTCTTATCAGATTGGCTTAATTAAAGACATGCTGTTTTTCTTGTTAGGAACTCCTGAGTTCGTGGCTCCTGAGCTCTATGAAGAGAAATACAATGAACTAGTCGACATATATTCTTTTGGGATGTGTATGTTGGAGATGGTTACTTTTGAGTATCCGTATAGTGAATGCAAAAATCCAGTTCAAATCTATAAGAGGGTTTCTTCAGTGAGTTCATTAACTTCTGACTAACCAATATGCCCATCTTCTAATTGTTATATTACAGCATCATAAACAATGCATCTTTTGATATTTTCTACTACAGGGCATCAAACCTGCTGCTCTTGACAAGGTGAGCGACCCACAAATTAAGGAGTTCATTGAGAAATGCTTGGTTCCAGCGTCTGAGAGATTTATCTGCAAAGGAGCTTCTTAAAGACCCTTTTCTTAAAGTGGAGAGTCCAAAAGTACCAATCCGCGATCCCTTGGAGTTGCCTAATCAAAGTTTCAAAACCTCAATTCTGGGCCTCTTTCGATGGGCATAGATCCTGATTATAAGCAACTTTCCGCAAGTGATACAAGCACCATAGGGAGTCCAGAAGCTTCAGTTTTGGAATTTCAAAGAACTAATAAGAACAGCGAGTTTAGGCTAAAAGGGAAGAAAAAAGATGACATCACTATATCATTGACCTTGCGCATGATAACTTAAGTGGTAAGTTTGCGTACAAGGGACGAGAGATTATCATTCATATTTTAACGATCTAATAACGTGATTTGGTTTTGTAACTTCCAGGCCAAGTTAGGAACATACATTTTCTCTTTTACCTCAACATGGACACAGCACTAGCAATTGCAAGCGAGATGGTAGAACAACTCGAGTTAGCAGATCATGATGTTGTCTTAATTGCCAAGTTCATAGATTACTTGATACTAAGACTTCTCCCTAGTTGGAAGCCCTCATTTGAGTACCCAACTCAAGTAAATCGGCTCTCTCAATCAGGGGAGGTAAACTCTAATTTGTTTTACAGTCATGTATAAAGCAATTCTTCTCTTAACTTCACCCCAACTCATGTCCAAGTTTGGCACATTTTGCAGGTCAACATTCATTAGCATCAATTGCTTCCGAGGGGAATGACAAAACTTTTGAATTTGTTGACTGCAATTTCAATGGAAGCAGTAAAGGCACAAGTTGGTGTAGGGTAAGACTGGAGCTTGGAGATTCGTATTTGAGTGACAACAAAAGCAAGGAAACGCTACTAATGCAGGGATTTGCATTCCGTTGAAAGAGCTCGCAAAGAACTTGGAGTTACGGTTGCCCGATCAGAACGGAGTGTCTAACCTTATGGGCTTCACAGGCGGTTGTTCATTGCTATCCTTGGCTGGTAAAGACCCGGATGTTGAGCTAAAGTTGGAATTGAGGCACAATATCAACATTTGTTGCAAGAGCTCTCTAGGATGAAAGAGTGGGCATTACAGGCCACCAGTAGAAGATGAACCGAAAAGAAGAAGCTGGTTGCCCATTAGAGGGACTTGGTAGCAGGTTGAAACCTTTCCCTCTCAAACCTAGTTCAAATTATCTCATTGTTTTGTATATACAGTTGTGACCTTTTCCCCGTCAAAACAGCTTTTCATGTACACCAAAATCATTTTTACTCGTGTTGAAATGAGTTGATAATTTTTATTTTTATTGGTGTTTGATTTTGCCATGAAACATGGAAGAGATGGTGTGCTAGCAAGAAAGTTTCACTCAATGCATGAGCGAGCTTGTTTTGCGAAAGTGATATGTTGTGTAGAAATGCTATAATTTCCAATTCAGCAAGGTTATAATCCTATAAATTAGATTCTAACAAAGATGCACACTAGAAATGGGAAGCAGTGCAAAATTATTTCAGAGCTTGAGACTAGAATACAAGAAGAATATTAACTATTAAAAGTTTATGCGTCAATTTAAACTTGACGGCACATTATTTATTATAAATACAAGAACAAATAACAAAAGCTGGCCACAAGAGGAGGAAAAAAAAAAAAAAAGCTTATAAAACAACTGGAGTCTACACAACCAAAACTATGACAAAGATTCAAAAGTGATCCAGGAAAAGTCAAAACACATGAGCATAACAGTTGAAAACTGGGGTAAGTAAAAGAGCATGACGATTAAGAAAAAGGCCAAAATCTCCTTCAGTCACTAATTTGGATGTTGAGAGTCCTATTCACGCCATGTATGCCTACAGTTATTCCCCAAGCAAGCATAAAGTATTGTCTCTGGCTCGTCGGCAGAGCGTGTTTGCATCGTCTTGTATGCAGCCGTTCCATAACCACATTTTGGACATGTTGCTGACAGAACAAGGAAGAACCGTTATGAAAGAACAAAATCATAAGCCATTAGTAAAGTTTTCAAAAAGTCATATATAATAAGCATCAACAAGAAGCAAAATAAACAACATAAACTTGTTGTTTAACAATCAGACCAATGATTTGTTCAAAGTTAACAACAACATAATCTTGTTATTTTATTCAGACGGAGAATTGTACTATGCTTAAACCATCAAGCATGAGTTAACTTTGTTAGCAACAAAGAAGCATTCCAAAGTAAATCCAGAACAATAGTTTCCCCTAAATTTGGCCTTACCTTTTAAAGTTCAACTTGACCTAATCACAATTTACCCCTTCAACAAAGCCTTTTTTATTTAAGCATCCAGAATTGCACTTTCCACAAACCACAGTCTAATTCTTGGTTGGTTTCTCCCTGGTCCCAAAGTGAAATAGGTCCAGCCTTACCTTGTAACGTTCAACTTGACCTAATCATATTTACCCCTTCAACAAAGCTTCGTCATCTTTTTAAGCAGCTTGTATTGTAATGACTACACAATTCACAATAGTATTTCCCTGGTCCATAAATGCTGCCAACTAAACTATCTAATTAAATTAAAGTATTGGAACTCTTGTGTCACATATGGTTAAACTATTCCAACTGACAATCATTCGTTATGTCCTCATCCAATCTTCTACTTTTCATGGCAACATATTCATTTAAAAAAAAAAAATCTTTGTTCAAACCCTTAAAATAAGAGCAAAGAGAAGTGCAAAATTTGATAAGACAAAAAACAGAAAAAAAAAAAAAAAAGGTGGACCCAGAATTCAACAACGACATATCAGAACCAAAAGATTGCAAACCTTCAGTTTTGGGGGCATTCTTCAAGTCATCTTGGGAGAAGATGGATTCGATCTCTTTTTTCACAAGATGTTGCCTTCTCTTTATCTTAACCTGCAAAACAAACAAAACCCACTTTTCATCAACTCATTAATTGATAGTTCTCAGAACACATAAATCAAGCAGTCTACAATCTACCAGGAAGATAAATAATAAAAGGTTTAGATTTATATAACATACCCGGTTTTCTAAGTAACAGACATAAGGGCATGTGGAGCAGAAAAATCTTGCAGAACGGCCCATATGTGGAAGCTCATATAGCAACATGATCCCGCAAGTTGGGCAGAATTCCATTGGCGTTTGAACTTGGAACTTCTAACAAGATCACCCTTTCTCAAGTTTCAATTTTTATTTTTTGGTATTGACTATTGGTAATCGGTTCTTTAATTATACTCTTTCACTTGATTCCTGCTCCTTCAGCAAATTAACAGGAAAAAAAATCACTAAAAAACACACTTCAGGATTAAGTCGAATCAGTTTGTTTAAAGTCAAAAGCAACGACTGCAAAATTAGGGTTTTTGATACGGCGATAAATAATTTTGGCCTTTTGACATTGCTGTTCCCAAACTTTTTGTTGTTTGACAGCTCACCTCTTAAACCACTAATTTTGAATATTTATCCTCTGATTTTTTCAAATTGTTGCAGTGTCCCATAAAACAACGAAAACCTAAAAATAAAAACGGAAATGTACAAACCCTCACCATGTAGGAAATAATTGAAAAAAGTTAGCGCCAACAATATATTTGAGTTCTCAAATTTACCCGGCGGTCGTCTACTCCGGCAGCGGCAATGGCGAGGTCGTCGTCGTTGGTGCTTCTCTCGTCTTCTCCGGCGACGGGGATGAAGACGAGCGACGGTCTAGCACGAATCTCGGCAACGGTGACTCACAACGAAGCGCACGGATGGATCTCGCCCTTGCCCTTGCTCCAGCGGCAATGGCTTCGGCTTCCGCTTCGGTTTGCGACGGTGAAGAGGAAGAAAGAGAGATCAAGTCACCGTGATCGGCCGGCGCCGGCTAAGGCTCCGGCTCCAAGCGGCAAACAACTGCCGGCTAAGAGAGGGGAGAGAGCGTGCAAGGGCGAGATAGGCAGGAGGAAAAACGAGGGAAAGGGGGAGTTTTTTGGGGTGGGGGGGTTTTGGGAGATTACAGCAAATATTAGATTGTTAATGGGTAGTTTTGGTATTTTATAAGGCAGAAGATTGCTTTAAAAAAGATTCTAAAAAAAATTCACTTTTAGAAAGCGTATATCGCTAATAGGAATTAAATTCGTCATTTAAAAAAAATTAAATCTGCTGTTTAATTTAATTACCACCCTAAACCTCACATTTCTTCCTTATCCTAAAGAAAAAAAAAAGACATTAAGGACATGTTTACTTATAAAGAATTGTAATTTAGGAAAAGAAATTAGTAAAACGACGATTACCTAAATCAGATATTGAATAAAACCGAAGAAACTCACGAACGACGTCAATTGTAAGAACTAGCATAACATAAAATATAAACATAAATTAAAAACAATTAAAGCTTTATAAAGCAACATTGAATGTACAAACAATATAGCCTAAAAAAAGACATTGACTCAGAAAGTGGCATAATTTACATTCGAATTAAACTCATTTTTAGACATTACATTGGGCTAAATCAGACATTAAACACGACGTTCATTCGAGTTATTAAATTATTTTGAATAAGTTCTTTTATTCATTCAACTGTTAAAATTTCAATAGAAAAATATACACCTTCCTCCTTTATGGGGTGGAGATAGTAAATACTCAAAGGGGACATATACTTTTTCGATTTTTAATTTCCGTTTTTAATGTGTATAGCTATTCTAATGCATTTTATATCTTCTCATAAACAAAAACTATAAATTTATGCACTCACTAAATTCAATTTAAAAGTTATTTAAATCAAAACTCAATCACAGAATTTATTATATCTATCAAATTATCAAATTGTAGGGCCAATCTAACAAATCAAATCTTTTATTAGGGAGAAAATATTATACAGCAATCAAAGAAAAAAAGTAATATAAGAGTCTATTCGTGGAAATTAAAGAGAAAACACAATACGTACGAAGTAAACCCTATTATATATCATATGACTAGGGATTGGAAAAGAAGGAAACACGAATTTCATATTTGGAACCAAAATTGAGGTATGTTAATTCATATTTTTCTTTATCCATTCAAAACTTTATCTTAGATCATGTCCCCCTCAAACTGCTCCTTCACAGTTGCGCCCTAAAGCATCAATGACTAGAAAGCGACATTAATCATGGAAAAAAAAAAAAAACTCTCTGAAAACGTCAAGAAAAATAAGATGTTTAATATGGTAGCTAGAATTATAAATATTGTAATATATAAAAGTTTTATACTATAATAATTTTTTTATTTTTATTGTAATATGTAATAATTTTATAATATTTTTAACTGAAAAATTGGTTAAAACCAAATGTCAAAAAGACATAGCAACTCAGAAATGTCAACAATCGCCGTCGTAACAGGCTAACAACCAAGAAATGTCAAAAACCCTTTAGAACGACGTCAGCAAAATGGACATCAAGCTCAACAAATGGCTACCTGCACAAAGCCGCTCAGGAATCAAAAATGGAATTAAAAAAGAAACAATGAGATTTAAACAAGAAATTAAAAATGATCAGCCATAAACAACTTGCTGTGAAGATTGATTTTGTTCGACTTTCTGGTCGAAATCCCCAAAGATCAGCTTTGGGGATTCCAAACCGACCAGACACCCGGAGTAGGGGAAACCATGTATAATTTCAGCGGAACATCGTTGTTTTTTAATTAATCCAAATTGTAGTTATTCCCCCAACTTTTACACACACTTCAAAATTTACCCCGGCTTTTGAAAAAACTTTGTGTTGTTCCCTCGCTTTACCCTTGTTTCTAGTGTCTATTTTTGTTTCTTCACATTTGTGATGGAAAATTTACAATTCTGAAACGCCAAACCAAAACCACTCCACACTTCAGAAAGAGTAAAATTAATTCGAAAAGAATATGTTTCTCTTTTTTTCTTTTGGAAGGGAGAGGTTTCTCTCTTTTCGTGCTGATTAAAATTTTTTTTCTATTACATTTTGTTTTTTTAGCAAATTCTTTGTCCTATATCTATCTGCATTTTCTTCTTGTCTCTCTTCTGGGTGAGAAAGTTGGAATTTGCAAAAGAGTGTAGTTTTTGTATAGCCATTAAACAAATCATCTTGCTTCTAAATGTCTATTTGTTTCTTCAAAAGCCGGCTGCGAAATATTAAATAATCATTCATCCTGTCTTTGTCAACCCCACTTGGTCATTTTACTTATTCAATGTCTTATATGTCTTGTTTGTAATCTTCACTCAATCATATATTCTTTTAATTCCATCCATTGGGTTACACTTAATCTCCATAATTAATAACACTGTTAGGTTCTCCTATAATTAAAAAAAAAAAAGAATAACACTGTTAGGTTGAACAACTCTTTGCAATAATCCTTGTTTATGTATACAGCTTCTAGGACAGAATTTTTGGCTTAATTTTGTCTAATTGTTGCAAGTCTCTCTTCTTTTCTTTCTTTTTTTTTTTCCCTTTGCTCTTTGTGATACAGAAACCAAGCAACTTCATCAATGGCGGATTTAGTTAAACCAAGGTTGTACAGCTGCTACAAGTGTCATAACCTTGTATCTCGCCACGACGACATAATTTCCAAAGATTTTCAGGTGAACCCATGATTGATTTCTTCGATTAAAATAATTTTTTTTTTTTTAATTTTTACAAACAGATATGTATAATTCATGTCTCTGACTCTATTTTCTGCATGGGTTTTTCCCTTGCCTTTTGTTTCCTAAAACATAATTTATTGTTGTGTCTTGAAAACATGAATGGTTTTTGTGTAAAGGCAACGAATGGAAGAGCTTTTTTGTTCTCTCACGCCATGAACATAGTTCTAGGACCCCAACAAGACAGGAGGCTTATAACTGGTCTTCACACAGTTTCTGATGCACACTGCCAGGATTGTGGAGAGGTGCTGGGTTGGAAATATGAAAAAGCTTACGAGGAATCTCAGAAGTACAAAGAAGGAAAATTCATACTTGAAAAATTCAAGATTGTTAAGGAAAATTGGTAGCAAACTCACAATAAATAATTAGGTGTTTGGGAGAGCAGTTTGAACTCTATAGTTTACAGTGCAAAGTAGACTATACTATCGTATGCAATTCAAATTATTGCAGTTTAAACTTTTCACTTGAACACCTTGTTGGACCGATTAGGAAAAATGGTTGCAGTCTCAGAACAAAATAATAATTGTTGGACTGCTTAATTTGATTGTGTGATACAATTTTTTACTCATTGTTTGTTGAAGTATTTCACCTATTGAATTGTAAAATTATTTGTACTTTTACATTTTGTAGTGGGAATCAAAAATAAAAATTTCACTGTTGGCATTTTAGCAGTCAAATTTGAAGATGAACCTTATTTTAGATTTGATGGTCAGGAAACTGAAACTTTTTTTTCCCTCCTCTAGAATCTATTTTTCGTATTTCATGGCTTTGTTAAGGCATGTGATTGAATTCTGAAAAATTGACAGGACGTTGAGAATAGGGCGTAAGTAGTGCCTACTAAAAGATGTGTAAGTTCAGATTTTACCCTGTGAAGTGTGACCCGGAAGGAACAATACAGGTCTCTTTCGTAAACGGATTTAAATTATATTGATTTAAATTATTTTAATTTGAGTTGTGTGATTTAAATCATATGGTTTTAATTGTTATTAAATTGATATTTAAATGTATATTTAAAGTGTTAATTGAAGAGGGAATAAACTTAAAATTTGTGCTTAGATATATAGTTAAAAAAGTTTTAATTTATTAATAAATTTAACAAAATCTTAATGTTCACGATTTAAAAAAAAAGTAATATGGATCTTGATTTATTTATTTTATTAGTAACGCAATGAGAGAAGATTCGTCTCAATTGGATATCACGTGAAAAAGTTATGATTTTTTTCCCACATATATAAGAGAGAGAATAAGAGATTTTACTGTAGCAAACTGATCCGAGAGTTTAAGGGTGGAGTAAAACTCTGAAAACTTGAATTCAAAAAATTCATTTGATTTGAATTTTGGAGAAACAAATATATATCTAAAGGATTTTTTAGACTCAAAGTTTACAGAGTTAGCTCAATGTGTCAAACAAACCGGCCTTCCATATACAAATTCTTCTTCTTTCATCAACTCTAATCTTGATCTGGTTGTGATTTCATTTTTTTATTAGATTTATAGCTTTTAAAAGAAAAATCTTTTTTCATCTTCATAGAATATAATTTTATTACGTTTAATATGTAACGTAATTTTTAAACTATGCCTTACTCTTTTTTTTTTGTTAGAGGATAAAAAATGACAACAATAGATTCATTATCATATCAGACATATGAACCTACGCTGGAGGTGCAAGGTGTCTTAAACAATCCAATCCAAAGATATATTTTTTATTGGGCGTGACATTTTTTCTCCTCTGTACGAGTTATGTGCACACCGATTGAGAAAAATATACGATAAATTCATCCATTTTCTTTAGTTGAAGCAGTAATTTAACTGTTTATTTATCGTAATAAATAATTTTATATGGCCAGCTATATTTCCACCAGATATGTACTGCAGTCTGTTGAATGAATTATGTAAGAATTTATTATCATCTTTATTAAAATAATTAAAAGAAAATACTCTGCGAATTTGCTGGCATACAGAATTTTATGTTTGTGACACTGTTTTTGCTTTCACTTGGAAAATTGGATATTCCGTTTTAGGTTCAATAAAGTATAAACTGGATGTTTGTTACAACGGTTAGAATTGAAATTGTTAGTTTGTAAACTATAGTATGCAAGAGTTTTATGGTAATTTTTTCTTTTTATTGTAACTGTTGAGAGTTTTACTTTGTTGGTCTGAAATGGTTTCAATCAAGATTCGAAACAACCCAAAAATTTCTATAGAGTCTTGATTAAACTGATCATAACATGATCTGAGCAAGAAGTCTGGCGTTTGAAAGAGATTGCAGAAACTTTTCCAGATGTAGAAGCCATGTCTCCTACCAAGGGTGCACCAATAGAGAAATATCTCTGTCCATTTTTACAAATCTTGATTCTTTAGTTTCATATTCCAAATCAATGCTTGTGATATTGTTCTTCCACAAATTCCACTCTTTCTGTTAATTTGATGAATTATTTTAACCTGCAATTCTTGTTTTAGTCAGAAATACAAGAGCCCTTAGTTTGATATTCCATGCCATGAATGTTGCTTTGATGGCCAGCTAAAAGCGATAAACTATCATGAGAAATATTTTATTACTCCCCTTATTGTCAGCTCTTAGTACAAGAAATGGGAACTTTTTTTTTTTTTTTCCTGGGAAAGGGTTCAAGATAGACTTTTTTGTTTTGTCGGCGGGTTTGTATGTTTTACGGTGTTGTGTTTGGCTTTAGTGCTATTAGCCCCTCGATTTGATTTGATTAAAGTTGTTTCCCACCTGTAAAAGTTCGTTTAAATGGTCATCTATGCGCTCGATTTCATTTTCCTCTTGTTAAAACTTGATATACATTTTACCTCGTTGAGCGTTTTAACAGGACTTGTTAGTAACTCTGGTATGAAATCAAAGTTGCATGGCTATTTGCATTATGGTTTTCTGAGTCTGAGTTAGTATTTACATTTTTTTTTTAGCTTGGGTTGCAATTATCATTAAGAAAGAAAGAAAGAAAGAAAGTAAAGTGGTAGTCACCCAAAAAAAAAAAAATGGTAGCTTGCAATAGGGAAATGCCTAGTGGACCCCCAAAAACTAGATATGCTATAATAGAGCCGGCAATACGGGTTGCGACACGACGACACGACACGAATCCGACACGATTTTTTGCGGGTTAGTGTCGGAAAATTTGACCACGGGTCATTTTAGTGTCGACCCGAAACTGACCCGTCAAAAAACGGGTCGTGTTCGGGTCAACCCGTCTGACACGAAAATGACCCGTTTCTGACCCGTGTTTAATTAATTAGCTTTTAAAAAATTAATATTATTTCATAAGCTCTTAAAATATCAAACCTTACCTCTCTTATCACTCATCTTCTTGTTGAAGTGGTATGAAACTCTTCTAATTTTATTTTTTTTTAATATTTTATATATTAATGTGAGCGGGTTAGAGACGGGTTGCAGGTCATAATCGGGTTACGGGTCAAAATCGGGTCACGGGTTATTATTTTTTGACACTGTGCATAAGAAACGGGTTGACACGGGTCGGGTTAGTGTCAACCCGTGTCAAAACGGGTCGGGTTAGGGTTGAGAATTCTCAACCCGTTCGGGTCACGGGTCGGGTTAGTGTCGACCTAATTTTGTAAAAATTAACTCCAACCCGACACGAACCCGACACGCCAACCCGTTTTGCCACCCCTATAACATATCCATCTTTCCACGTAACCTTTTGCAATGAATTATTTGTTGTCATTTTGTTAGAAAGTATGTTTTTCATGCATGGAACAAAACTGATTGACGCAAAGTTATTGGCTATTATTTCTCTGAATCTCTCTCTCTTAACAAAAATTATGCTTGTGGCCCCCAAGGAGGAGTTGTTGAGAAAAATGAAATAACAGTGTATTGTATATTTTGTATATATTATATGCCATTATCAGTAAACTCCAAAATATACGGATGTGCCAACATTTTCTTGACATGATTTTTTTCCGACTTTCATGCAGTGCAGGCCATCGTTTACATTAAATCTTTAAAATTAAACAGAGCCCAAATATGCAATAGTGTATTCATATTTAGAATGATGTGTTAATAAACAATTAACAAATCAAAAAAGAAGTTCAATTTCACAAAAAGGTTTATTATAGTAGCACTAAACACCTATATATGGGTTAGAATAAACGTGCAAAATATTTGTGGACTAGAAGGGCTTCATGTGAAAGCAAGGCATTTTTTTAATACAAAAGGCTTCTATTTAGCAATGAAAAAAAAAATTAGAAACCATAATTTAGGTTGGGAAAAAAAACCTTATGGTTATAAGCATAGTCTAACGGTTATAACATATCCGATCATATATAAGATGTAAAGTTCGAATCCCTGACGATAAAATTAAAAAAAAAAAAAAACCAAGTGCTACCGAAATATGTCAATGCCCTCTACTTTTTTTTTACCTCCTCTTTTCGGTTTAAAACTCATGCCGACCCTTGTTCTTTTGTTTGCATATTGCCAATAATTGTGAAGAATCAGACGGGTGATACCATGAACGCAGCAAACAAGTTGCAAAGAGTTGATAAATGTTAAAAATGCTTTATTTATGGAATTTGAAAAATGCAGAGGAAGCTTCACAGAAGCCAACCTCCGCAAAATAAGTTATTCCCGTCCAATGAAGATTACGTTTTGCCACAAATATCTTCCTATCTTGTCCAAAAGAACCTTCCGAGAAACTGTTTTATATTTTTATTGGAAATAGAAGTCACCCAATGAAAAATCAACATCAAGCCTAGACCCTTTTCACATGTGTTGTGCCCCATAAGCAATCAAATCACAACCGTCCATTTGGTGGGTCATCTGATCATCTCTAATCCTATGGCATGCGTATTTAAGTTGCAAAAATGTGATATGATGAGATTGTCACATTCGAACGGAAGGCTTGGATTAAAAACACATGGCTGGCCAATTTGATGCCAATAAAAATGTCACACCACCATCACCAATCACAACATTATAGTCCCTCCAAAAAGCATATAAACTTTACAAAGTCCTTTATATATTGCACACGACATTTTGCGGCTTGTTCCATTCCTCCCTCCTTTGGTCCCCTTTTTGAGCCATCATTTTCCAAACACAAAAAATGGAACATGATCAAACAGGGAAGAAGACCACAACAACGACAACGACGGTGACGACGACCGAGTACGAGGACTTGTTGCCGGTCATGGCGGAGAAGCTCGATGTGGAGAGCTTTGTGTCCGAATTGTGCAAAGGGTTTCAGCTCTTGGCAGACCCCGAAAAGGGCTTGATTACGTCGGGGAGTCTGAGAAAGAATTCGGCACTTCTCGGTATGGAAGGAATGAGCAGGGAGGACGCGGAGGCGATGGTTAGAGAAGGAGATCTTGATGGAGATGGAGCACTCAATGAGACTGAATTCTGCATTTTGATGGTGAGGCTTAGCCCCGGAATGATGGAAGATGCTGAGGCATGGCTTGAGAAGGCACTTGATCAAGAGCTAAGGAAATCTTGAAAAATATTTCCTTCAAAAACTTGATATTGGTCTTGTTATAGTTGTTGGAATCAAGAACTTTTGATGATTCTGTTTCAACTTGGTGATGTAATCGAATAGTAGAAAATGGAAATTTTAAGTCATGTTATTGTCTATTGCAGAAAAAAAAAATGATCATTTCATCATGTCATGCCTGGTAGTTTATATTGTTTCTCCGTATAGAGACATGAGAAGGGGAAAAAATGCCAAAATGAAACTGTCTTGTTGAGAAGAGTACAATGGACTCTGAAGATTGTAACCGAGTAAATTACAAAACTGATATCCCAAATGAATATACCCAAAGTAGATTTCACTGGATGCTCAGAAACACTATCAAGAAACTGCATTCCAAAGATTTCTTTTCTTAAACAAGGTAGGAGCCATGGCAGTGGCAAAACTGTTCTAGAAAAATTTAGCATTTGAATCACCGGTTTAAACTGCCAATTTGAACTAAAGAACACTATAATAAAACTGGTTCACACTAAAATTTTTTCGGTACAGTTCAAACCAGTGAACCAAACATATTACTAGCCTTAAAAAGTTAGTTTGTGATCTACTTTCAACGAGTTGAAAGATACTAGTATGAGAGTTGATTCTTGTTTTTTTTTTTTTTTAAACATTTTTTGTTTTGGTCCATCCTCAAAATGGATCTGATTGACACATGATTAGTGGATCATGAGAAGGAGGGGGACCGGAGGAGAGATGCTTGGGTGGCAGCATCAATATGATATGGCATTGGCAAATTAAAGATAAATGGATGGACGTGGACTACGAAGCTTCCTCAAAGGTCACGTCTTGGCAAAGCACGAAGTCCAGATAAAGTCCCCATCAACCTCCATTTATGGTGCTCGATGACAAAACACTTGGCGCCAAAACTGAAGGGGGATTGTTCTACAAAGAATTCTAGACTATGGGAAGAATAATGTAGTAAGAATATGCTTGTGAAACAATTTTCAAAATTTATATTATGAATTTCGCGAGAAAAATGGTTTGTTAATGAGCTTTGAACGTTGAAATTGTAAAACAAAACAAGATTTTTGCAATTTGTAAGATCCCAACGTCGCAAAGGGACCCAAATTTAAAAGCAAGAGCGCAACAGGGCATTCATTAGTTTCCATTGCAAAATTTCCAAAATCCAACTGGACGCTAAAAATGTGAGTGAATTAGAATAAATAAAATAAACGAATGCTTTATTTTAAAGTAATTTCTTCAATGAGTACCAAAAAAATTACTTAGCGATAAATATGTGTCTTTAAACCGTGTGATTTGAAGGGAAAAAAAAGTAATTTTGAATAAATGTAATAGTTTGAAAGCATGCACTACAGGAGGATTCTTACCGGAAAAAAAAAATCCTTATTTTAAAATTATAGACATTGGATCTACAAACAAATGCAAAATATGTCAATTCAGTTCAAGATCTGTTTAGCTTTAAAGAAAACTTGTTAGACTAATTGCAGAGGGTAACAGTGGGTAATTAAAAAACTAAGTCAAATAAAATGAAGCAATACTAAAAAAATAAAAGATATCACACACGTAAATTTATAATGGTTCAATCTATAAAGAAAGTTATGTCCATTGTTTTTCAATATGTATGAATTCAAGAGGTACATATTACAAAGATGAGAATAAGAAGAAATTTCGACAAAGTTTCTATATGTTGTCTTCCATATCTTTGCAAATGAATATGACATTCCTTTATATAAAAGGAGAAGTCATTATTTCTAGCTGACAAAATGGAGATGATAATGCTTGAAGTAACCGTAATAATAAGACACATATTGATCTACGATGAATTGTAAGATGAATTGTAAGAATCACGCTCTCTTCACGTCTTAATTTGTGGCTGGACATGCTCATAATTGTCATATCATGTGAATCGATCCTATCGAATAAATACTTAGGAAAACAAATCTACAATGACATTCTATTATTCAAATAAACCATATAATCAATTTATATCCAATCGATCCCATCAAAACCTTAATTCATTTAAACGCTCGACGAACAATACTTTCCACATCGAACAGCTTTGAATCAATTGATCCTATCGTGTTTGATTCGCTCTAATCACAACCCTAAATGCTCATTTTGGACCTGAACAAATTATACCCCAATAAAAATAAAATATAAAAAAATAAAAGACGACTGCCGGTCATTGGAATTGCATGCCAAATTTCCACCCGGTCTTGGACTATTGTAACTTGTTATACAGTCCCATTAAAGGTTTGGCTCTAGTAAAACGGCATATTACATCTTAGGAACTGAAGAAAATTCAAGTACATGAGGGGAAAACGTCTAGTCCCAGCAACAAAGTCTGGTCACATAGTTGATTTTCATCAGATGATAGCAAAATATATACCAAGTTCTATGATTAAGAGTAAACTTGAGAATCCATGTTTCTTTAAGTACAGTAAGAAAGAACCTAAGCACTATAATGAGACTCTTCATCTTCTATAAATCTGCCTAAAGATATAGCCAAACACTTTCTGCCTGCTTCCTTGATTAAACTGCACAACTTTAAGATGATCTCTGAACAGGTGAGTGGCTGCAAGTAGAAAGGTTCAAGAACGAGGCATCAATAGATGAAAATAGACAAACCAGGAATTACTCGGAACACATGACAGCTCCATTACAGAACAAAGACGAAAGTAGAGAGGGTGGAACTACAAACCTGCGGTATCTGCCATAATCAGGACTGATGTTCCGACCATAATCAGGACTTCTGCGCCTCTCATAAGCAGGCCCATCATATCTGTCATAAGCTGGGCTGCGGGGTCGACCATAGTCAGGACTTGGACGCCTGCGGTAAACAGGGCTAGGTGACCTCCGAGACGGACTATGCCGACCATATCCACCTCTTCTAGGACTATCATAGTAGCGATCACCTCTCTCATCATCATCCTTGAGAGCATACTCAACAGAGACAACCCGGTCAAGTATTTTGCTGCAAATCCATAACTTCAGTTTGTTAGTCCAACAGACAGGGGTAAATGATATTGTTTCGTAGTCATAGCAAGTTATAAAGCAAGCATGTCCTTTTCTCTTTCCCAACACACACAAAAAAAGTGAAAAGAAAACAAAATGCTGCTTACCTCATGTGCGTGCACTCAAGAGCTTTGGTAGCATCTTCCTGAGTCTCAAATTGCACAAATGCAAAATTCCGTCTGATTCTAACATGTAGAATCTTCCCATAAGGTTCAAAGTGTCGTTCAATATCACGGACTCTGGTATGAAGCGGATCAAAGTTTATCACAAACAAGGTTTTAGTTGGCTTCTGATTTGGTCTGGACCCATCACGATGCCGACCACGTTCACCCTGAAAAAATTAAGGTCCATAAATTAACGACAAAGTTACTATAAATGTGAGAGCAAAAAAAGAAAAAGCAACAGTTAACAAAATTATAAATATTTAAACAAATTGTACCCTAGCCCATTCCACAGAAAGTCTGCGCCTGTCATATCCAAATGGCCTATTGTCAAGACCACGAATAGCATCTTCAGCATCCCGGTCATCCGCAAAATACACAAAAGCAAAACCTGAAAGAAAAAATGAATCAGAGATAGAAGAGAACATAGGAGACCCTAACATTCATCAACTCAGCAGGCAATACACCAGCCTCAACATTTCTTTCTCCTAAAGGAAATACAACACCTGCATATACGTGAAGGGCTGATGCACATTAGGCTGTAGAGTCGTTGGATGATGAACTAAATCATGATGGTTGCAAATTAAATATTACAATCCAAAGAATCAATTCTGAGAAGACATTGCTAAGCATGATTCACCATTCAGACCATTGAGACAGCACGAGTTCAGTAATGGAAGGCATGGCATGAGTCATGACATATTTCAATAATCTCTTATTATCAAGGGGAAGGGAATGATCAGATATCATTAGTCCACTATGAACAATGGTGGTAGGCATGGCATAACAATTGACAGATTCCACTAGAGCCATTCTTGTTAAAGGGCAACTTTATGCGAAGAGTGAGTAAGAGACGGATGAGCAAGTGAAGAAAATGCAGGTGATGCTATCCGTGAGAGAAGGAGAGCAGGCAACCACGAAGGTTTGCTTTCCAAAATAATTTTTTTGGCAGAGACATTGGTGAGCCAGATAGAAGCTCAGCTCATTTTCTCCTAGTAGAAGATCCTGCGTCAAAAGAAAAACTTAAACATGGAGGTTTTCTCCAAATAAATAGCAAATTTGTCACTGCCAATTCCTCATTTTTTCTCCAACAAGGACGAAAGGCAGTGGATATACACACCACACAAGTAGCCATATATCCATAGACAACTGCCGCTAATATAAAGCTTGTCTAATTAAAAATCAAATTAAAATATTTCCTTGTGCAAGGCACGAGAAGCAGCAGCAACTGAAGCTTGTCAGCCTGACACAGACCTAATATGTGTCCACATATATTGGTAAAAGAGGTAATAGAATGTCAGAACCAGATACATTAAGCATATTACCCAGACACAGGAGTTCCAATCCATACTAGGTGCATCAGAGATCGGTTTCGGTAGCTTATTTTCAATAAAAAAAGAAACAAAATTTCTCTAAATATATTTAAAAAAACAAAACAAAACAAAACAGGTAAGTAACCACCTTAAACAATGGAACTCTTGCGCACAAACAAACATGATGATGGTTGGACCAACACATAAATATATGCTAAAATTTTAGGGCGGGAATTAAAACAGAGATCCTCTCCCTATATAAGACTAAAAACGTCGAATTGAAGTCATGTAATTCAAAATTCCATTCACCAAGCCGTAAAGCGCCCAAGAAACCTTAACGGAATTCTGCGAAAATGGGTATCGCCTATCGTGCTAGCATGAACATTAAGGTGTCCAGACATTGAACATTCTAGTAAACCCTTCATCGCGACGAGAGTAAAAAACAACTTTAACACTCTTCAAAGAAAGATACGTTTCAAGAACAACATACGATTGAAACATCATCAATCAATAATAACATTTTACCAGATTTCATGTCGACACGCTCGACTCGCCCGTATTTGGAGAAAAGACGCTCCAACTCCGACTGGCGAGTATCGTACTCGAAGTTCCCGACGAAAATCGGCTTCATTCTCGCAACTCTCACGCTAGTTCAAGCAAAAAACCTGGATAAACAGCAAAAAGAAAATATCAGAAAACGAACAAGAGCAGACATGAAGAATCAACCAACAAACAGCATTCATTTAGGCACGAACCAAACAGCAACATACGAGTGGAATTTCTTTTCTTTTAAAAAAAGTTTTTTTTTTTTTTTTTAGGTTTTTCAATATTTTTCCGGTTACGCATATCCGATTTTCTGTGTACTTTTTCTCAATTTGTTGCCCTTCTTTCTTTCTTTCTAGGGAAACAAACAGAGAGAAAGAGAGAGTACCTTAAAGAAGTCGAACCGATTCAGAGAGGAACAAACCCTATAAAACAGAGACAGAGAATCATCCACGGGACTGTCGTACGTGCGTCGTCGATTTTATACGCCAAGAAAATGGAGCCCTAATTTGAGTTTAGAAGATCAGGAAAGAAAAAGAAAAAAAGGAAAAAAAGAAAAGAAAAATAAACTCTCCTCGCCGTACGATCATTTAACAAGTCTTGTTTGATGACGTGTGATGATCTGGTCCGTAAATATATGAAATAGAGTTTCAATAATCAATTTGGGCCTTTGCGTCTCATGAGCATCCTATTCTTTCTTGAAATGGGCTTTGACACTGACCCACATAAATGTCTTTAAACGGGCCACTTCGATGAAGTTCAGGCCTAAACTAGTGACCACTAAAGTCCACCACTTTTTGAGTAAATACGTTCGTGCTACTTCACTTTATCCAATGATATAAAACTCTTAACAATTATAATAAAAAAAAATAAAAATTATTAAAGTATAAAATGTTTGTATACTCTAGTTTTTAAATTTAAAACTTTAGAAAAAAATTACATATAATACCATGCTTTAAAAAATAGTTTTATTCATACCGCATTTAAAAAAACAATGCCACATCATTACTTATAATATGCTTAAGTTGCGTTACACTTAAGTATTTGTGACGTTTATAAAAAATAAGTTTTAAAATATGAAATATATGAAAATTCCCCAAACTTCAATATTGTTGAAGTGCCAAGTGGCCTAGGTGGTATACTACTTCTTTTATGTCACTATTGTGTTTTACCACTTATTTTTTGCCTTCTTTGACGTACACCACTTTTCTAATCAAATAGGCCAAAATACACTTAGATTATACTCATTTGCCTAATCTCAACTAAAAATACTTATGATTAATTATATCTTTATACTCTTTAAAAATGATGCGTGTCAAACTTTCTCGTAAAAGTAATGGGATTGAAAAACAATACTACACGAGTTGTATTTCTCAAATTGACCCTCACTTTTGAGACATGTATGACAATTCTATGTAGTAAAATTTAAAAGATATTTTGAGAATTGCAGCAATTGATTTTATGGAAGTAATTGCCACGAGATTATATATGGTATAAAATATGACATGATAATAAATTATTCTTAAATTTTTACCTTGTCTCATTTGTTTTAAAGGAACCGTAATTCAAATATTTTATTTTTCTTACAAATATTTAAATTCATATTGGAACTTTTTGCTTGAACCTATAAACTAAACGGTCCATAAATTTCTTCAACTCCGCCATAACATGGAATGTAGTTTTAATTATGGATTAGTCTAGATAAATAGGAAGTTAGAGATATATCAAACTATTCAAAATATTTTACAAATTACAAAAATAAAAATATTAAAATTATTATTACGCAACTTTGCAACATAGAACATGAAATTTTTTACAATAATTACATATTTAAATATTTCAAAACTTTTTTAGAATTTCATTTGATTCTTATACACAATGAGAATTTGGTTCAGAAAGGAGAGAAATAAATAGTGTTTGGTTGAAGTGCCAAGACAAGAACAATCTTCTAAGATTGTTTTAGCTTTTGGACCAGGTGCACCTAAAAATAATGAATCTGATTTTGATGAATTCATGAAAAAGCATTAAGGAGTGCTTAGAGCTTTGCTTGTTTTCCAAATGAATAAAAGATGAAGCATATCTTGTACATGTAAGACATTTGGATGGCTCAGAGAGATGCTTCAAGATAAATGAATAAATTCTTCAATTTGAAGCTTTACAAGCGAGGAGAGAGAGAGCTTCTGAAATGCAGAATCTAACCTTGCTTTTTGTCATTGGCATCAAAGTTAATAAAAACCTCTTGAGCTATTAATAAATAACTTTAAGCCAACAAGTTGTTAAAACAAATACAATTACATAAATTTTTGTACACAAAACAAACGAGATATTGTGTGGTTGCAAGTTCATTCTAGCAGTAATTTACATCTTAGTCTCTAATATAACTATTTAGAGTTATATAAATATACATTTACATACGTATAAGGCTTTTTTTATTGTATCATTAGACAAAACTGTGCCATAAATGTAACACATAAAAATAAACAAGTAATATAATAAAACTTAAACGAAATTTTGACGTTGAAATTGTGTAACATAGCTCTTGGATGACTAATAGCCCGTTTGAGAATTTAGTTCAAACCAAAAAGTTTTTGTTTAAACCAATTTTGTTATAGTGTTATTCTCTTGTGAAATTTAAATTGTTATAGTATTTATGTCTAAATTTTTATTTGAATTGGCTTTATAAATGTTATAAATTTCTTGTTGTTACGTCAATCCAAATTCGATAGACATTGAAGATGCACAACATAATTTTTAGATCGCTAAATTTTTTAGTGCTGATATCATCCTTTAATGACCCTTAATTTTTTTTTCTACATGTTACATTGAGGTATCTTCCACCAGAAGTAAAATAGAAAAGTCCTTGTATGAAAATATAAGTCTAAAAGAAAGATAAAAGATAAGAAACACAAATCAAAGAGCTATGTGGAAAGAAACCATCAACAAGAAAGTTGGAGGCCAATAATATTATTTTATACTACACTCTTTGGGAAGCATTTGTATAACATAAAGAATTCAAAGGAAAAAAAAAAAAAAGATGATGAAAGCTGGGAAAAGAAAAAAAAAAGTAGAAAGAGAAAAGCAAGTTGGCAAGATGAGAGAGCAACCCCATATTAAGGCATTGACAAATGACAACAATAATACTTAATTATAGGAGGTCCATAACTATTAACTATAATACTTGTTTAATGACATGCAAAAAAGATTGGTGTTGCAGGTAAGCAATGGAACTTTCCAGGAAACTTCCTAGTTCCACGTAATTAAAAAAATAATAATTATGATTTGCACAAGCATTGCCATTCTCGCACATCCCCCAAAGTATGGAAAAATAATTAATTATTAAAAGATATTAAGCAATTATAATTTAAACTATTTTTTTAATTATAACTAATGCAAAAATTTTATATATTATAATAATAATAATAAAATATTATAATAAAATTTTTTTATATATTATAATAAAAATAATTTTAACCAACCTTATTTATTACCCTCATATTAACTATAGTGACAGCTTGCATCCCTATTTGCTGCCTCTACCACTCCTGACACTTATTCTTTTTATTTTCCACTTTTTCTTTCTTTTTTTTTCTTTTTTTTTTTCTTGGGCTCAAAACTGATAATAATGTCCCCCGCAGACTCGTTTCAAAAATACATCATCCCATTTCTCATCCTTCCAATGAGACATAAGAAAACAAGGCCATTTGAAAAACCTTAGGAATTGACTAGAGAGAAGACAAATCCATCTACAAATTTGTTAAATGGGGAATGGAGATTTTGGGTGGAAGATTTGGCTGGCTAATGTGAACCTCAAAACTATCTTATGAAGATGAAAACAAGCAACTGGCCAACCAAGCTTTCTCAAGATGTCCCGCATGTTACAGTGATTGAAAACAAAAATGGTTCAAACACAAAGATATATGGTAAGACTTCTTTCTTTTCCTCTTTTTTTAAGCTAAGCTAATTTTGCGATGGGGTATGGAAAAAATTATATCAAAAGAGCAAGTTGTTATAGAGTTACGACATATTTAGTTTTTTTAAAAGGTGTTTGGATTTTATTAGTTTGAATAAGAAAAATTATTGTTTGATAGGATGTATACATTTTTTGATACTCATAAATATGCCATAAACTAATTCTATAAAAAAAAATCCAAAAAGTACTAATTCAACAAGTCAAGTGTAAGAGACGAAAAATCTTTGCTTTTCATATTTATTTTGGTGCGTTTGACAACCTCATTCCAACTATATGTTTAAAACTGCTAAAGTATAAGGAAAAATAGCCTATGACATAAAACTTTCATGTGCTATTGTAATATTTTAAATTTTAGTTTTAATTGTATTTTTAAACTTTTTTTTTTGCTAATGAAGGTACAAATAGAGATGCAACAATGGGCCAGGGCTCGTCGGTTGGCCTGGGCCCGTCCTGCTACAATGATAGGCCCGGCTGTAACGCCCCTATGTGGGGGTTAACAGTTTTTAATGAGATAAAATAAAAATAAATAATAAAAGTAAAACCTTAAAAATAAAATTTGCCCGGGACTTAAATGAAAACTCTCAACTCAAAAATAAAAATATAAACGACAAATAAACCACAGTTTTAATGTAGCACCTTAAATTTAATAATATAAACTGTTGTCATCATCATTTTAACCCTCAACACATTATAATTACAGTCACAGAAAGTAACAATTGATGCTTACATTATCATGAAGAACATTCTTTACAATTGAGCAGTCCCAATGTAATATAGTTATATCGCTTCCTCAACTATATTTCTCGTAGCCACCTCACACTTAGTGAGTCCTGAAAAGATATAAACATAAGGGTATGAGCAACACTATGCTCAGTAGAGAAAGCCATTACTCACCTTTAGGTTTTTATCATTACCACATTAAAATCTGCATGGTTAGTAAGTCACATCATATTCCAGATTATGAGGTTTATTATGATCACATCTTATGGATACCGTAGTTAATCATTACCAAGTGTCATAATTACACATTTATACAAATATTACCAATCATCATTGTTCCTAGGTATCCATGTTAAATTGAGTATCACTCAACTCATCGAAACCCAAATGGGCGCACTTGATCACCCTATAAACATTCCAAGGGTGTTCCGGTGAGGGGACATCAAGCCCCGAGTCCTCACCAAGTCGATTCCTGTACAGTGTGTTCTGGGACTTTCAACCCAAGGAAGCGTCATCGCCTTCCCCCTATTTTACCTTTTAGGGTATTCATGCCCAAGGACGTAACCGTCGCCCTCTTCATGTCTCACAATTTCTCTATATTGAATCATTATCAATAGAGTTAGTTTTCCTAACCATGCTTCTCAATTTATAACATGTGTCAATTCATTATGTTCCTCGCCGTACAATACAAGACGAGTCCATGTCATAGTTTCATATGTGATAATCATATAATATCAGTTCAACATAGATATATATATATTGCGGCAAAACAATCAATTTTAATTCTATAAAAACCTCACAAAAATGAGTAATAGAATCCCTACCTTTCAAGCTTATCAACAATCTTTTAATCCTGGAATCAGTTAACGTTAGCTCCATACTCCCTTGATCCTAAGGCGTGCATAAGGACAATTAAAACTAAAGCACAACATACAACTACATTCATAAATAAATCATGTGTAAACCTATCTTACTAGTATGCCATTAAAGCTTTTATATAAATCTCTTTTGAATACCACAGTAAACAATTTTTGTCTTAACACAATATAAAATGTGAACAAGTAATCTATATGTTTTAGTCCCTAATAAGATTCATCAATCACTTAGGATAATATTGGAAAGGTTGCAAGACATTAAAGAATTAGGTGGTGAGCAAATATGGGTTCTTGGTTCAGGTTAGCAGCTGGTATACCATAACAAACTGGCAGATTTACTAGTTTCCAATACAAAAATTGAATAATTCTTAGAAAATAAAACACAACTCCGATTTAGGTTTATGATAGCTCGTTAGAAAGCCTAGGATGCTACTTTTCAAATATGCAAACCAATTCATAAAATTCATTTTAATTTAATCTTAGAATTTCAAGAAATAACCACTGCCCATAGAGGTATTACAAAGTTTAACAATATAAATTTTCTGTCTAGGGCATATACACTTAGACTTCATACATATGCTCCAAAATAGCAACAAACATATACTTAGGTTTAAGAACGCAAATTTGAATAATCCTTTAGTATAAAAGAAAATTTATAAATGAAAGACTAAATTTGTTCATAAGATTCTAACCTCGGATTATGGTTAGTTGGAAGCTTGAAATGGCTTCAAAACAGGTTCCTTTAGTTCGGTATGACTGAAATTCTTGCTCAAATGGAGGTGATGGTGGCTGATTTTTATGGCTGCCTTGAAGAAGTTCTCTAAGTATTTTGCTTCAGCAAAGAAATGAGAAGAAGAGTGTGGGAACCGTGGAAGAGAAAGGAAGAAAAGATGAAGTCTTTGAAGAGAAGTGATAGAAACAATTATAGAGGAGACATGTTGAAGCATGTCACGGAGGAAATAAAGAAAATGAGGGTCAAGAGTAGTTGGAAAAGATATCCTTATGTCTCATCTAAAGACTTTAACACACATAATGTCAATATGACATTTTTGATATTTATTAGAAGTTCTAAGGCTTTTTAGTAATCATACTAAATAAATATAGGAGAATTTTAAAAAAATTTAAAAATAGATAAAAATAAATATTATAAAATAAATTTAAATGAAGCAATTTTTTTATACATTAAAAATTAATTTAATTACCTCAATACCCGTTAGAAGAATAACGGGTGTCACACCGGCACTGTTCACGCCCTATAAATATTGGTGGGCTGGGCCAATATATGTCGGCCCATAGAAAATCATGGGTCGGGCCGGGCCTGGCCCATAATGGATGGGCCGGCCCATCCCGACCCACAATTAACAATATTTTTTATTTTTTTTTATGTTTTTAGTAATTTTGTAAACATCTTATGTATAATTATCTCAATTGTACTCTTTTTTTCTTACTAAGGTTTTGTCCACTGGGCTTTTCCTAGAAAGGTTTTTAATGAGACAATCGTAAATAAAATATCCCTTTTTATATTTCCTTTGACTATTCAAACTTTTATTCTTGTTAACTTGTTTAAAAATTCAAAAATTAAAAAATTAAAAATTACATGTTTAGATGGATTGGTCTATTTAAACCCATGATATATTAAGATGGGCCGGCCCATTTAAGCCTCACGGCACGGCCCGACATAGCCCACGACACGGCCCATGTAAAATTGGACCGTAGGGCCGAGATGGGCTGGACCAAGGTAAATTTTAATATGGGCCGGCCCGCCCTAGCCCGCAGGCCTCGTGGGCCTAAGGAGAATGGGCCGGGCGGAGCCGGGCCTTGCCCGTTCGTGCATTACTAGGCACAAAATTCTCTCTCTAGGTTTTTTTTTTTTTTTTTAGAATTTTCCTTCTCTTTGTTGTTTTTATTTTTAAATGAAGGCACATAGTTCGAGCAAGAGAAATCTGAAATACGCGTACGGCCTACAACATGGCAAAACAAGTCAAACCCCACGTAAAACAGCAGTTATCAAACTCAACCCCACAATCTCCCAAGGGTCCCGTTTTAAAATAAGCAGGTGCGAAGAAGCTGCATCCTTTTGCATTTGCGGGATTTTCAAAAGAGCCGAATAAGACCTTAGCATTTGAAAAAAGAAAATTAAAAATAAAAAAAGTCTCAAAATTCCATTCAAAGGAACCAAAAAAGGGAAGAGAACACGACCAGTCCACTCTCCATAGCCCACCACTCCTTTTTCTTTATTTGACAAGTTTTTTATGTTTTTTTTTTTTTTTTAGACTCAACAAGGACACTTCTCTTCTTCTTCTTCTTCTTCTCTGCTTTGAATTTGAGCTTTGCTTTGTCTACAAGCCGGCACTATAGGTACAAAGTTCTCTCCTTTCTCTTCTTCAAGTTTTTGTTTCACCGCTCAAAATTCTGTTTTTATGCTTTTCCAGGTTCTTTTGAATTCTGGGTATTTATTTTTTTCTGTGTTTTTTTATTTTTTATGTGAAACGTTTTTGTTAATATGTTGCTATCAGTTCTTTCATTTTTTTCTCTCAAAAAAATCAGTTTCCTTTTTTTTGATGAAGTAGTTGAGGACTGCAGGGCAATCTTACGAGCATTATTATTGTCCATTAATAGCTGGCAATCTTATGAGCATTATTATTGTCCATTAATAGCTGTTTTTTTTCCCCTTTGGCATTTATGTCTTGTAATTAAGATGAAAAGGAAATGACTTTCACTTTCCTTACAGACTTTCTTGTAGTCGTTTCTTTTCTTAAGAGTTGGTTTGAACAAATCTTAGCCAGAGGAGAAGAAAAGAAGACGTTTTGAACTTGAATTCCCTTTCAAAATTTCCTCTTTGTCGTTTTCATAACTGTAATTTATGATGTCAAAGTAGTCTTTTCAATTTCATCCTTTGACACGTTTCTGCTTATTCTGTAGGGCTTTTGATAAACTTAAATAATTTTTTCCTTTTTTTTTTGTGTGTCTAAAATTGAACTCCGAAGAGAGAGAGAAGCATCAATGGAGGAAAAGCCATTTCCTGCGTGGTCCTGGTCTGTTGAGCAGTGCTTGAAAGAGTACAATGTCAAACTTGACAAGGGTTTGAGCAGTTATGAGGTTGAGAAAAGGCGTGACAGATATGGTTGGAATGAACTGGCCAAAGAGAAAGGAAAGCCCTTGTGGAGATTGGTATTGGAACAGTTTGATGACATGCTTGTGAAGATACTTCTTGTTGCAGCCTTCATATCCTTTGTTTTAGCCTACATGCACGGTGCCGAATCGGGGGAATCGCACGGGTTTGAAGCCTATGTGGAACCGGTTGTCATTGTCTTGATTCTAGTCCTTAATGCCATTGTTGGAGTTTGGCAAGAGAGCAATGCTGAAAAGGCGCTGGAAGCCCTCAAGGAGATGCAATGCGAATCGGGAAAGGTCTTGAGGGATGGATTTTTTCGTCCCGGATTTGCCTGCACGTGAGCTTGTTCCTGGCGACATTGTTGAATTGAGAGTTGGAGATAAAGTCCCTGCTGACATGAGAGTTGCGGTTTTGAAAACCTTGACGTTGAGGGTTGAGCAGAGCTCGTTGACCGGAGAGGCGAATCCTGTTCTGAAAGGGACTGACCCTATTTTTATGGATGATTGCGAGTTGCAGGCTAAAGAGAACATGGTTTTTGCGGGGACGATGGTTGTGAATGGAAGCTGTATGTGTGTTGTGATTAGCACTGGGATGAACACTGAGATTGGTAAGATTCAGCGGCAAATTCATGAGGCTTCTTTGGAAGATAGTGACACACCGTTGAAGAAGAAGCTAGATGAATTTGGAAGCAGACTCACCACTGCGATTGGGGTTGTTTGCCTTGTGGTTTGGATAATAAACTACAAGAATTTCCTCACCTGGGATCTTGTCGATGGAAAGCCCACAAACATTCGGTTTTCTTTTGAGAGATGCACTTATTATTTCAAGATAGCTGTTGCTCTTGCAGTGGCTGCAATTCCAGAAGGCCTTCCTGCTGTGATCACCACTTGCTTGGCTTTAGGCACACGGAAAATGGCAAAAAAGAATGCCATTGTGCGGAAGCTTCCGAGTGTGGAGACTTTAGGGTGCACAACCGTGATATGTTCGGATAAAACTGGGACTTTGACAACAAACCAGATGTCTGTTACTGAATTCTTCACTCTGGGAGGGAAAACCACTGCTTCTAGAATAATTCATGTCGAAGGAACTACTTATGATCCCAAGGATGGTGGAATAGTTGATTGGACTTGCTTCAATATGGATCCTAACTTGCAAGCCCTTGCAGAAATATGTGCTGTTTGCAATGATGCCGGGATTTATTTTGATGGAAACCTTTTCCGAGCAACAGGGTTGCCCACCGAGGCGGCTCTTAAGGTTTTGGTTGAGAAGATGGGAGTTCCTGACAGCAAGGCTAGGAGCAAAATTCGTGACACCCAGCATGCTGCCAGCTATTTGATAGATCGCAGCACAGTGAAGCTTGGTGAGGCCAAGAATTTACTATCTGTATGTTACAACTTTTGTGTATTTCCATAATAGAATCAAATAATTTTACATGTTTGTCATTTTTTCCCCATGTTCAGGTTGTTGTGAGTGGTGGACTAAAAAATCGAAAAGGGTTGCCACTTTAGAGTTTGATCGTGTTCGGAAGTCAATGAGTGTTATCACCCGGAAGCCAACTGGGTATAACCGACTTCTTGTCAAGGTGACTGCCATTTTCCAATCTTTTAACTGATCTTAGTTCTGTTCAATCTGTCAAGTAATAAAACAATGTTCTTGGTGATGTTAGTCCTTAAATATCCTAATGTGGTAGCCACTTTCCTTTTCTTCTAATGAAATATGGAAAATGGCTACATAAATTTTGTCCCTCTTTTATTTATTCATTTTAAAATTATTGTTCTTGTTTTTGGTTTGTTCTTTTAATGTCTGCAGGGTGCTGTTGAGAGTTTACTAGAGAGGAGTTCATATGTTCAACTTGCTGATGGATCACTCATTCCAATAGACGAACCTTGCAGGCAGTTGTTGCTTCGGAAACTCTCAGAGATGAGCTCAAAGGGTTTGCGCTGCTTGGGTTTGGCATACAAGGATGAGCTAGGAGAGCTTTCAGATTATTATTCTGAGAGTCATCCTGCTCATAAAATGCTGCTTGATCCAGCCAACTACTCCTCCATTGAGAGCGACTTAATTTTTGTGGGGATTGTCGGTTTAAGAGTAAGTAGTGTGCTCATCTAATTTGCTAATTGATTCCAAGACAAGTGGCTTTGGAAATCTCTATAACAACTAGTACTTTTGGGCAGGACCCTCCTCGAGAGGAAGTTCACAAAGCGATAGAAGATTGTAAAGAAGCGGGGATTAAGGTTATGGTCATAACTGGAGATAACAAGTCCACAGCTGAGGCCATTTGCCGGGAAATCAAATTGTTCTCAAAAGGTGAGGATCTCAGAGGGAAGAGTTTTACAGGTAAAGAATTCATGGCTCTTTCTCCTTCCAAACAAATAGAAGTACTGTCGAAACCAGGAGGAAAAGTTTTCTCTCGCGCCGAGCCTAGACATAAGCAAGAAATCGTTAGGACTTTGAAGGAGATGGGTGAGATCGTAGCGATGACAGGAGACGGTGTCAATGATGCACCAGCACTTAAACTAGCTGACATTGGAATTGCCATGGGCATCACTGGAACTGAGGTCATTTTTTTTCACACTCCCTTGGACTTGTTTTAATACATCTAACATATTCTTTTCACTATAATCGTACTTGATTTGGAATAAGTAAGCTATTTTCTTATCAAGCTTAAACCTTTTATTAGCTATGGTGGATAGTTAATTCTACTTCTCACAGTCTGTACTTTTATGTTTCAGGTTGCAAAAGAAGCTTCAGATATGGTTTTGGCAGATGATAACTTCAGCACCATTGTTTCTGCTGTCGCTGAGGGTCGTTCCATTTATAGTAACATGAAAGCTTTTATAAGGTACATAACACATGGGCTTTGCTATGGTCTCCTACCGTACGTAGAAGTGAAAAACGTAACACAATATTTATTCGCTGTAATCTTAATGTTGGAAAAGTGTACTGCCTAGTTTTCCCAGACTAATGTTATATCTTTCTAATGTTAGCTTTCCATCCAAAAAATATCATGTCACGTTTTTCACAGTTACACAAGGAAAATTATTGTCCAAAAACCATAGTAAAAGCTTATAATTTATAATATAGATCTCTTAGTTCACCATAATGTTCCCGTACCACTTCTCTCTTTTGGATAACTTAGTGATCCATTCTTCATATCCTCAAATCTTCAGGTACATGATATCGTCAAACGTTGGAGAGGTAATATCCATATTCTTGACTGCTGCATTGGGCATACCTGAATGCATGATCCCTGTGCAACTTTTGTGGGTGAATCTGGTTACTGATGGCCCACCCGCCACAGCCCTAGGTTTCAACCCCACTGATCTTGACATTATGAGCAAGCCACCAAGGAAAAGCGACGACCCGCTCATAAATTCTTGGGTTCTTTTCCGTTACTTGGTTAGTTTGGTCATCACCTGGTTTCTCCAAAAATTAATTCTCTTTTTTGCAAAAGTCCTGCTTACTTTTTTTTTTTTTTTTTTTTCTATGACAGGTGATTGGTTCATATGTTGGCATTGCAACAGTTGGTGTCTTCGTCCTGTGGTACACACAGGCTTCCTTTCTGGGCATCAACCTCACAAGCGACGGGCACACGCTCGTTGAGTTATCTCAGCTCCGCAATTGGGGTGAGTGTTCTTCGTGGCAAAACTTCACCGCGGCACCATACAAGGTTGCAGGGGGTCGCATTGTCACGTTTTCAAACCCTTGTGACTACTTTTCCGTAGGCAAAGTTAAGGCAATGACATTGTCACTCTCTGTCCTGGTCGCGATCGAGATGTTTAACTCACTGAATGCTCTTTCGGAGGACACCAGCCTGATCAAAATGCCACCGTGGAGGAATCCTTGGCTTTTGGTGGCCATGTTTGTCTCTTTGGGACTCCATTGCCTCATTCTCTATGTGCCTTTTCTAGCAGATGTGTTTGGAATTGTTCCATTAAGTTTGAACGAGTGGCTTTTGATCATTTTGATCTCTGCTCCTGTGATTCTAATAGATGAAGTGCTTAAATTTGTGGGGAGGAGTAGAAGGAGAAGAAGGAAGGAAAAATTGGCATGAGAATCAATCCGGGGTGGCTGATGTTGCTGAGGAAGAAAACATAGGATTGATGGGGTTTTCTCAGTTGGAATTCTTTGATGGATTCTTTGTTGTTCTTCACAAACTATAATTGTTTTATATACATATATACTGTATATATCAAAAGGCTACACGTTATCATTTGAGAAAATAGGAATGAAATGTTAGCAATCATGTTATCATTTGCTCTTTTTTTTTTTTTCATAGTTTCTAGATAAATTTCTTTTTTGATCAAAGTGATTTTTTTTCAATAAAATACAAGAAGAAAAAAAAAGACAAACAATTAATAAACTTGTTGGAGTTTTGGTAATAATAAATTTCTGGAGACAAAAAAGCACGGAAAAGGCATAAAAGCGCCGTGCTATAAACGGTGAAGTGAGTTATAAACAGCCGTTGACGTATTCCTGGTCTAAAAGCAGCAGGTGTTCCGTTGTACATTTATTATTGCCTTCGATTTCATGGGTCCGACAAACATCAGAATCAAGAGTTATTGTCATTATTTTTTGAGAAAATTTTAAGAATAAGCACAGCACAAAACCCCTTTTGCAGTTTGCCCATTTTATTGTCGTTTTTTTGGCATCATTCTATTGTCGTCGCCTTCTTTCATTTTGGTCAATACTTTTGCTGTTGCTTTCAAGTTCTGTTGTCGTTATTTTTTTTTGGTTGTTTAGTATTGTTGTCATTTGCCTCTTATAGCTTTCACGTTATGCTTGTTGGGTCGTTTTTTTCTTTCTTGTCGTTTTTATTTTTTAGTGTTTTTTTCCCTTGCTTTTACCTCCGCTTCCACCATATGCTGTCGTTTATTTCGTTCATCTCTTTTTCCTTCTCATTTTATTTTAATGTCTTCTTATAGCTTCTCATATATGCCCGGCGGCCAAAGCCGTGGCAGTCTTTTTTGGGGACAATCTTGAAGTTTAGGTGACAAAGTGGGGGCAATCTTAAAATTTAAGGGATGTAGATGTAAATAACTCAAAGTTCAAGCACCATTTTATCATCTATTTATGTTTTTTTTTTTTCTTTGTCTGGTTTTATTGGAAAATAAACGGAAGATGTAAAGTGGGAGGAATTCAAAGTTTAAGATAGTAAGGTGAAAAATTTTTGAAGTTTAACAACAGTGTGAGAGTGACCCAAAATTAAGAGACATGCGTTTTGATAAAATCAAAAAACAAACTTAAAAAGCGACAACTACACAAGAAATGATGTTGCTTAAAAACGACAAAAACTTGAAAATGCGCCGCAATCCAAAAAAGACAAGGATTCGAAATATTACAATGACTCAAAAAAGAAAGACGACAATGATTCAAAAATGCAAGTACTGAAGAACGACAATTATTAAAAACGACAACAGCAACTTGAAAATGACAAGGACTTTAGAAACGACGAGTGTTCAAAATCAAGGTCTTGTGGATGATAACGACAACTTTTTTTGTTTTTTTCCTTCTTTTAAGAAAATTAACAACTAATGAGTGTCTTAGCCGAAGCATCCATTATATCTATAACAATAATTAAAAAAAAAAAAAACAACAAGACTGTAACGCCCCTTAGTGGCGTTTAGTAGCTTTTAATAAATGAAATAAAAAACTTTAAAAAAAATTTAAAATTTACTCAGTCTTGAAATAAATTTTAGAAATTAAAAGAAAAATATAAAAACAATAAAACTACAGTTTAATATAGTACCTTTAATTTAATGTTATAAATATGTTATCATCATTATTTTAACTCTCATGATAGTTTAATACATTCATGGATAGAAACTTATGATGCTTACATCATAAAAAAAAATATTCTTAACACATAACGGCTTCAACTAGTTACAGTTACACAAGCCCCTTAACTATTTTCATGTCGTAACCTCACATCGTATAAATCCTGAAAAGATGAAAAATATAAGGAATGTGTGACAACATGCTTAATAGGAAAACCATTACTTTAACTTTTGGCTTTATTACTTGCCATATTGAACCTATATGGTTAGTTTATTCATCAATACATCATTAATAAATTCCTAACAAGCCCATTGTGCTCATAACCAGTGGATGCTTAATAATTACTGTGTTTGTATATCATACATATACATATATTATAACAAGATTATGTAGCACCCATATATCCATTATCATTTATATATTATTTCATATTCAATTTTCTCGTAAGGTGCGCTAGATAATACATTATATCGATTGTCGACTAGTTAAGTGAAAGGACTCATTGTCCCACATCGTTACCAAGTCATATTCTTGTATAGTTCGTTCTGGGACTTTCGACCTAATAGAGTGTCATTGCTTCCCCTTATTTTTTCCTTTTAGGGTTTTGAACCCAAGGACGTGAGCGTTGTCATTTATTTTATTAATCTTATTATTTTGCTGATACATATTCTTTAGTTCTTTAGTAGAAATCAAGTATTCCATTTATTTATTTATTTCTCATCTTTATCATCATCATCATCATTAAATTAGTCCCTTATTTTATTTCCCTTATTACATGTTTGGAAACCATTTATTCAACTAGTCACAATATCATGACCAACTATGCCATTCATTCTCAGGTTTAATCTATTAGATGTGTGATACGTTAGCACCCACATGGGCATATACACCATCTTCATTCTTAGGGTCTATGAACATAGCATGGGAACCCGGGAAAAGAAATATTAAAGATATATCTCTTTTACCAAGTATCACATTTGGAAAACAACTTATTTCATCATTCATGGGAAGAGACCTTTTATGGGAAGAAAATGAGCCTGGTTGAAGCCTTGAAGAGACGTCCAAAAAACAAATTTACGCATGGCCTGCTGGCTTTTCATAATCTATCGGTAAAATGAGCAACATTATCTCAAAATACAAGCCCATCTGCAACGCCCACATACAAATCTATACTCTTGACAAACATTAGGTGAGCTAAAGAACGAGAAAGAATCTGAAAGATTAAGATCTTGTTATCTCTATTACAAGAAAGACAAAGATTGCAAAGAAATTGATACACTCAATTTGGTAGACTTTACAAGATCTTGTTTAATGCCTTATAGAAGGGTGGAATATGCTAAATGGTGGAGAGAAGACAAATATGGAGAGATGCATTATTATGCATGCATGCATGCATACATACATACATAAAATTACCCGAACTTCCTTTCGTCAAATTCAGACGCGCAGAATCTGCTTCATTTCAGTAGCAAAGAATTGAATTCTACTAAAAGAACGAAAAAGCAGATCTTCACTAACCAGTCCATCAGCAGCAGGTTGATTTTGCTTCTTTATCGACAAATAAATCAAGTTCTAGAAATCATCTGCAGCATCTAATATGAGCTACGTTATCTTTCCTAACTGTTCAATGGCTTTGTATCTGTACACCCAGCGGGGGTGAATTAAATTAGGTTACTCTCATAATGTGACCCCGTTACCCCATTTGAAGAGGAACCAAACTGCGAATTACAGATCAGAAAGGTCAATAAACTCAGGAAGGAGAAATTAACTTCTTTTCTCAATGCATGCCCATTTACAATCCCTCTTCAAGAGACGTGAGGGCCTTTCATGCCTAGACATGCATTTCCTCAGGCATCTCACAATTCCATAGCCAAAGCAACAAAATGAGTTCTGTATTTCACCAAAAGGCCAGAAATTCACCAAAAAGCCAGAAATTCCTTCAGAAATAAGAGGATTGGTCATGAAGCACATTCAAGTGAGCAAGTATTCTTGCTGCCAGGGATTTAACACTTCCACTTCCCCGCTGAGTCAAGTCAACCAAAGGCATCTGAGCAAATGCTCCATACCTCTGTTTGAACTCCAACAGCCGGAATATCCTTTCCAACGCATTTAGGGCCTTCTCCTGCAATCCAGGAGAAGAGGAACCGAGAAGGTTTATAATAGGCTGTATGGCATTTGCATCTCCAAGCACCTTGCTACCGCTTTGAAGCCTGTCACCTTCGATTAAAGTTAACAATGCATCTAAAGCCGCCTCACAAGCACCGGGATCAGGTTCTGCAAGAATTCTCACTAATGGGTGTAAAGCACCTGCTTCCACGAGACAAAATGATGAGGCGGTAGTACAGATTCCTCCATGAACTGGGCAGCTAGCTTCTGGAGGAGCTGAGAAGCACCAGAGCCCCTTACGTTTCGGCAATTGCCTGCTTAGACTTGAAGAGCTCTTTGAAAACCGAGCAAGGGCTATGGCTGCATGTTGTTTGGTCAATGTGGAACCAATCTCTAGCAGTTGTACCAACACGGAAATGGTGCCAGCTTCAGCTATGCGCCTCTGCCATTCCAAGTTTGTTGAAACAGTGAAACGACAAATGCCTCCAACAGCATTCTCTATCAGCTGGTTGTTGTGTGGACCATTATGCTTGCTGTTTTTGAGAATACCGAAGATGAGTGGCAGTGCCCCTGCGTCGAAAAGCCATTGAGTGGTCTCCGGGGTTTCAGGAAGGTTAGAGACGATGCCCATTGCAGAAACAATCTCTTCTTCATCATCGGAGGATTTAATGATCCTTAGTATAGCCTCGATGAACTTTTGAGGCACATGCTCCATTACAGTGGCTTCATCAAAACCTTCTGTCAAGCAACAGAACAGTTTTACAGCATTTGCTCTCACGCTTCGGTTTTCATGCTCGCACAATTGAACCAACGATGGCATAGCTGAAGACTATAAATGTAGCTAAACTAGTTATTATTTGAAAATGATGCTACACAACATACATAGACAACTTGTTAAAACTGGAAAAGTTTGCGTCATGTTATTATTGGACTTAAAAAAAGAATCTAGTAAAACACATGAAGAACTAAGTAGTTTCAAAATTTCTAGGAGCCAACTTTAAGAAAATTTGTCAATGATCAGAAAATATGCCTTTTTACACCAATCGTATGTTGGAAAAGATTTCGTGAAATAGAGTAAAACTCAAAGTCAATTCTGGCCAAGCCATCTTTTATACCTGTATTAACTTGGTCTTGATATTTGTAGCGGAGCGGGATTGACACAGAATGTAGAAGGTCTGGATAATACTTTTTTGGACATTGGGTCCTGGTAAGCCCATCAAAGGAAAGAGCATGAAAATATCATCATCAGATTCTAAGAAGGAAACAGGTGCCTGATCAGAGTCTTCAGACACAGTTGAAGCAGCTAGGTGCATAATAACAGCTGCAGCAGGTTCCCGCAAACTCGAGTATGAAGAGCTAGGGTGAAAAAGAATTTCAAGTAATGGTCGCTCTGCCCCTTCTTTGATCATCCGTAGACCATTTTTGGGTAAGCTTGAGAGGTTTAGAAGTGCTCTTATAGCTACCCTTTTCACATCAATGTCTTCTTGTGAGACCAAGTCAAGAAGAGGACCTAGAGCACCTCCCTCAAGCAAGGACTCTTTGTTGTGGTCAGTCAATTCCATTTCTGCCAAACTAGACGCCATTTTCATTTTCACATCTTTGGATCCTGCAAAAAATAAAGTATGCATGATTGAGTTATGTTCAGAAGGTTTTTTGTTTTTAATCCTGTAATCGAAATCAGTGGTGAGCCTGCTTATCAGAGAAATTAAAGAACCTGTAGAAAGGTGCTGAAGCAAGTATTTGAAATAATTGGACTTTGCCATTTGAACAACATTCTGATCACAAAATGACAGATTTGCCAACAGCTCCTGGGCATCTCTCGCTGCTTGATTGTCATCACTGTTCAACATTGTTACCAGGAGGAGTATGCAACCTTGAACCTTCCCAATCTCATCTCTAATTGAATTACATTTAGATAATTCCAACAGTAATGCCACTGCTAATTGCCGTTCTCCAGGGCGACGCCCAAGTGATCGAACAATATTTTCAATCGCATTCCCAACTTGTTTGGTTCTTTCCTGCAACATTTTCCAATTTTTAGAGGAATTATCTGCAAAATTATCTAATATTTTAGTTAGAAAAATGACCAATACGTTTGCTATCTTCACAGAGAAAAACAGAAGACATGCTTATAATCTAGAAGTGCCAATTTGACAAATCATGATATGAATGTAATCCTAGAAAGGAAAATCTTCAATACTATTTTAGGATAAGAATATAGCATCTGCGCTTTACAACTATTATTATTCTAAGTCAAATTTCATCTAGAGAAAGAGAGATATATTAAAAGGTACCTTAGCATCATCACTGTCCTTTGCCAAAATACAAAGGATGACAAGCACACGATTCCTTATCTCACGATTCTTGACACCAAGGAGTTGAATGAGAATTGGAATATACTCCTCGAGGATCACCCATTCTCGGTGCTGGTCTCTTTTTTCACAAAGAACCTGTAGCTCATTCAAGGTAACAAGCACTTCCTCCTCTTCTTCAGACTTGAGCTTCTGTTTCATGGAGGCAATCGTAATCATGGTATTCCTATCCTTCCACTCTTCAATTGATTGTCTAAGGGTTTTGTTCGGCCGTAATTTGAATGTGTCTAAAGCGGTCATGGTTAGAGGGCACAATGTATTGCCATCTAAAAACCACTTTTCTATGGCACTTCTCTCAAATGTCTGCCCTGAAGAAGTTTCAACAGGATCTTCCATTACATCCCTTGTTATGGGGCAATAAAACGATTGGAGTGCTTCCAATGGTTGACTACCTAAAGAATTTCGCTTAGAGAAGTATTTCGTAATTTTCTCTTCTGGAGATGAAGCTGCGTCGGCCCTTTCTAACAAAGCGATTATCTGCTCCATCTGTATAGCTTCAGCCTGGTCCTTCCTCAACCGGGCATTTTCTATCTCACTCTTGAATTCTTCAAACTCCCTCTTTAATTCTGACCTCTCAGATGAAATTCCAACTTGCTTTGCGATGAGACCTAGCAGATTATTGGCATAAGACCGATCAACGTTCCTTTCCTGTATACCCGTCTCAATTTTCTCCAAGATCTCTTCTTCTGTTTTTGCTGCATGAAACTCAGCTCTCAGCATGCTTTCACGAAGCTTTTCGAAATCTTCAATAACGGCAGACGAGAGATCTAGTGTCGCCAAAGGAAGAAGACTTAAAGCCCGACTGATCTCTTTGGAAGTGTCCTCTAGCCGCTTCACTATCACTCGGCAATTCATTAAGAGATAAACTTTGCTTTTCTTGCTGCACTCGAGCATCAGTTGCTTTGCAGATTTTGTTTCCCGGTTCAGAATCTCGAGGGCATTCTTCAAGCTCTCAGAATCATCGACGTTTCTCTTGCTCAGCTCTCTTAAAACGGGGACTGCTCTTTCCAAGTAGCCTGCAAGCTCCTTAAAACTATCCTTCTTAACGAGGACGTCATTCACAACAACTAAAACCTCAAGAATTCCTTCCACTGTTTGCGAAAGAGCTTCTATAGCTGGAGTAGATGAGGCACTAGAGACCAAGTCCACCACCATCATTCTCGAAACCCAACAAATCTACAAAACAAAATGGTGTTTTTTCCATTCAACTTTATGTTTGGATTAAGATCTACACAGGCTTGTTTGAAGCAAAACTGCAGAAACCGTTTGAACCATAACAATTTTTCTACCCAAATCAAGCTCCAATCTTTTTCTCAGACAACCCCTGCGTTTAACTTGAACTGGAACCAAAATCAGCCAAAGAGCTATTTGCAAACAAACAGCAGAATCGTTCTCCTCTTTGGCTGCCAAAAATTGACAAGTTGAAGTTTCATGTTAAGGACTGCAAGTTTGAAATTATATCTTTTTCCCAATTTTAGATAGAGAAGAAAAGAAAGTATTCCTTTTCTTTTCTTAGAAACTAAAGAAAGTTCTACAATTGAACCCACACACAAAAAATTCATGCTCCTCAAATAAGATGGGAAAAAAAATTTCAAAGTACAGCTAATTATTTAAGTTCTTTCTTTTAATCTGAAGCTCAAATTTCAGTCTAAACTATAAAAGTTTGCCATTAGAGATTCTAATAAAGACCCAGATAAGTCAACAGCAAAGTCTTCACCGATTCCATTTGAGGAAGAGATCACCACAAACCTTAAAAATAGTTAAAGCCCATCACAATCCAATGCACCACCACTGGTTCCCAAGGAAAATTTTTCCACGAAAATGCACCTGGTCCTGGAGTTTCCGGGAAAATAATCATCCACTATCTGGGGAGAAGAAAAGAAAAAAGAAAAAAGGCAGGTCTCTGGAGCAGAGGACAAAACAACAAAAACAAAATCTTAGGAAAAAAAAAAAAGGAAGAGACTAATGGTTGTTGTTTGAGTCCCAAGCAGAGATCTTCTCCACCATCCTCATCTTGACTTTTCTGTTGGAGGTTTTTTTTTTTTAATATTATATTATTTCTTATTTTACCGGTTACCCTGTACAGGACGTACCAAGAAGGAAAAACTACTTTCCTACATTTTTTTTTTAAATAATTTCTTCTTGTTGTTATTATATTCTAAAATTGGAATTTATAGTGAATTTATTTCTTAGTCTTTTAATGCAATGCCCTTGTGTATAGTTAGTTATTAAGCCAGCAAAAAAAAAATGCTGAAAAAAAAATAAAGTTAAAAGATCAAAATAATATGAATCAAGTAGAGGGAAAAGAAAAAAGTAACGCCAACATTGATGCAGTAAGTAGTTATTACTTGTTAAGCCTGAGAAGGGCAAAATTGGACATGAAAAGATTCAAACTCTAGAGCTCGAAATTGGAAATAAGGGATTAGATTAAATTAATCATGTATTTAAAATATTAATTAAAACTAATTAATTTTAACCAACTATAGTATAAAGCTTTCATTAATTACAATAAAAACAAAGTATTATTACAGTTTAAAGCTTTCATGTATTATAGTTCTTAAACTTAAAATTTTAGTTTTAACTAACTTTTTAAACGGTTAATGAAAAAAACTATAAGCATAGGCAGCTGCTGCGCAAAAACAGTACAGTTAATAACCATAACCCAAAGAAGTAACTACCTTTAGCATGAAAAGAAAACACACGCATTTCAAGAATTATCAAAAATTGGTATGTGAAGTTCTTTCTGTTTATTTAAACAATGGAAAATATATTATGTCAATAACTTCTATTTAAATAATTTATTTGTCTGCTGACAAATTGATCGATCTTGCTTATTGAACTATCCAAAGGATTGGCCGCTAAAGGCATTATCTATGTAGTCCTTCGTAAGACGTCCCTTAATCCTATTTTCCTTAAAAAAAAAAAAAAAAAAAAGATGGACAATAACTACTTGATATAATTTACAAGGTGACGTACTAAAAGAATTTGAGAACTTGACTGCTGAGCTATATAAGATCAAAAACCCGTAAACAGCTTCAAAAGTTGGTAATCAAAAAATTTACTAAAAATGTGCTTGATAAAAATAGTCTAAACTATTTTTTTAGTTACAAACAGTGTAAAATTTTTACATATTATTGGTGCTTCAAGTCACGATAAATTTATTCCGATGTCAAGAAGCCACAAATTCTATCCATCCATACCAAGATTGATTTTCAAAATTTCTTTCAAAGTTCGTATCAGGTTTGGGTGAGGTCATTACTTTTCAAATGGTTGGAAGGGAGGAATTATAGGACATACATAGTGCTTAGGTTTATGGAGAATTCTCAAGATTTGTCCAAAATTTTATATAAAAACCAAAAATTTACAATTAAAACTTCAAATATGTGATGTTATATTTTTTCCTAAAAATATTGAGTTCATTTTTTTTCTTTGAGTTAAAACTTTCTTCTTCTTCTTCTTCTTCTTCTTCTTTATGTTTGTGCTTTTGTGGGATGAAAAGAACAGCCTAGAAAAGAAAATGGAAAAATGGAAGGCTTAAAACTATTTATCCAACCTTGGTGATATGTGGGAGTGACATTGCTTCTTTAACGTCAGATCATTGCTTTTCTCTCTTGAATGCTTCCTCAAGTGGACGGTCCTCGTGTTTTGACTAAAAGTACAGAGTTGAAGTTGGTGACTCGATCGTGTCGTTTTTCACACGAATTGCCAAGATCAAAAAATTAAAAAGGAAAAAAAAAAAAGATCAAACGAGAAAGAGCAATCTTTTATAACATATAGGATTACCATTTTGTTATTAATAAAATAATAAATTTTAATCTAAAAAATACTTTATATGTTAAATTAAAACCTATAATTTTATAAATAGTAAAATTTTAACTCTATTAAAATGAAGCGGGTTTTTTTATGAGAAAACAAGACTCCGTTTTAAGTCGTGAGTCTTGCTAGATTTGGTATGGATTAACTTATTTTCTGATTTGATATGCCCGACTTTGTTTCTGCTTGGATTCTGATCATGTAAAAAGATTGGTTTGTGCTTTGTTAAAAGATTGAAAGTGGGATTTTACGTGCAAGTTTTTTTCCCTCTCCTCTTTTTATTGCTTTTTTTATTATATATATATATATATTTCACCTTGAGCCTTTTTGTTGACTTGGTTTGGGTTTTTTTTTTTTTTTAGCTAATTCTATGTTAGTTTACTGATTCCTTCCAAAAACTTTTATAAAAGAAGAGAGCCATTAATAATATTTACATTTTAAATATATATGTAGAGAGATAACGAATGATTTGGGTCAAATCAATGTATGCAATTTTGCTTTATATATGTGTTCTATATTTTAAACTTCCCCCGTGAAAATTCTCACTGGCACATTTTAAAATTGATAAATCTAATCAAAACATTTTTTAACAAATTTTACAACTATAGACAGATAACTATTAATAGGTATTTTCTTTAGTTCTCAATAAAAAAAATTGCCACGCTTTAAGCGTGAAAATAATATTGGCAAGTGAAATTTTAGAAACTGAGCAAGTCGATCCGTTGACCACTAGTTAATCCAATGCGATACTTAACCATATAAAAGAAAATTTTGTCTCGTAAAAGTCCACCGGTAATATTGGCTTTTTTTTTTTTTTTTACTTAGAACTTGTTTTGAGGTGCAAAAAAGGCTATTAGATGTTTGATATATGGCAATTTACACCGCTAATTTAGTTATGGACAATGAAAATCTCTCCATATTATAGTAAAATGAAAAAAGTTACTACAATATAAGGCCTCTCGTATGTTATAGTAAAAATAGTTCTAACCAATGGTTACTATCATCATATCAAACACCCTATACGATTTTCTCGATGTCTTGTTTCTTATTATACAACTGTGACCTGTACATGTTCCAACTCAGGTTTCATGATCTGCGACGGCCAAAGTTGACAAAAAAAAATTATATGGATAGGGCATTTAAACTTCACAAAGTTATTTTTCTGATTAAGATTTTGATTAAGGTATTGGCTGATAAAATGAATTGATATTGGATGTTGTCATCTATGATAACATAAATTTATTAGTCAAAGTTTATTATTGTGTAGCTTAATAGTTTGTTTGAAAGAGCGCTTAAAAAATTATTGACAGTAATTTATTATAACCGTCGAGAATTTTACACTATTTATTAGTTTTAAGTGGGCTCTCAAACAAGCCTTAAATAGTTCCTCCAATCTATTGGAAACAAATTAGACAGTGCAAATAAAAAAAACATTGACTGTGTATTATAAAAAACGCATTTTCCAATCCAAGTTCATTATTGTGTAATGTCTATATACCCTTCATGATGAGAAAGAGACCATATATTCAAGTCTTTCAGCTACCCAATAGCAGGCGTCGCTCTTACCAATTCTACTATTATTCCCAGAAAGTCCAAAATTTGAGACTAACAAACTTTGTGATGTTTGGTTTACTATTTCTAACTTTGATTTGAACAGATTTTGTTACAGTATTTTTATCTACAAAACTTAAATTGTTACTGTATTTTCACTTCTAACATGCAACCCAATTATCACATTTTATTGTTAATCTGAAATTTTTGACTTCGATAAAATGGCGACCAACCAGCTAATATGAAGGAATCTTGTACCAGTTGTAAAGAAGACTATCTGACAAATTAACCCCTTATTTGTTTCATAGATATAAATTTAAAAGTTCTGATCCATATATTTTTTTACTATCATGTTTTCTTTTTGAAAAATTCAAATAAATTTAAATTTTTATTCAAATTTTTGTTTAAAGCTATTGGAGTTTCTTAAAATAACAAAAAGCAATGTATTCTGGAGATACCAAACAAGCTGTAGATAGCTTGGACAGACAAAATCAATGTCTTGTGATGTACCATTTTGCAAGTGAATATATATATATATATATATATATGTGTGTGTGTATTAAAAAATACTACCTGTAATTTTATTTTTTTTAATTTGATAGCATATATTATACATCTCACTATACCGTTTATGTAAATTTTTTATGATGATTAACAAACCATCACAGAATCGTTTGCCGTGGTATAAAAAATAGTTTTTATGACTTTTTTATTATCCTAAAACGTTTCTTACCGTGAGATATTGTGGCTTTTTTTATTTTTTATTTTTTTACAGATCCTATGCGACAGTTATCTTTTCTTTTCTGTTTTTTTTTTTTTAATTATTACTTAAAGGCAACACCGACATATGAGTATATGCTAGCTGTTTGATCAATGACCCCTACAGTGGCATCATCACACTAGAATTAATTTTGCTATAAAAAATAAGAAATGCAGAAATCTTACTCTGATTAAATGTTGACATGCTGTTTGATGCGACTAGCATTTATTGAGGATCGTGACATATAAGCATTGGCACATAAATGCCTAGTTCTTTGTTTGCTTGAACTTTTATTCTTGATAAAAATGATTTTATACTGCAAGTGAGAAAAATCCTGTCCTTTTTCTTGTGAATTTTTTTGGACATATTTGTTTTTGTATATTTTTAAATTTAATAAACTCAAATTTAAATTTAAGTATTAAAAAAATTATTTATTTTGTGTATTTTTTGTACTTAATAAATTTAAATTTGAATTTAAGTAATAAGAATTATTTAGATATGTGTTTGTTTTTTTTTAAATTTGAATTCTTTGAGTATCAAGAATTCGTGTTTTTAGAGTTTTGACTCCCCTCTAAACTTTTGATATTCGGATATCTTTGCTACAATAAAAGCTGAAATTCTCTCTCATATATTTAAAAAAAAATCATAACTTCTTTGTTTGATATCTAATGAGATAATACTTTTTTTATTGTGTTTCTAGTGAAGAGGGGAATAAATTAAGACCCATATTGTATATTTTTTAAGATCATTAAAATTAAGATTTTATAAGATTTGTTAATAATTTAAAAACTATTTTCACTACCTCTCCAAACACAAATTTCAATTTTATTCCATATTCAAATTAAAACTTAAATGTACATCCAAACATCAATTCGGATAACAATTTAAATCACCTAATCAAATCCTAATTTAAATCACATAACTTAAATCAAATCATTAATTTAAATCTATTTACTAAATAGATCCTTAAATGGTGCTTATAATCTGTCTCCCAAGTCAAAATACATGAAACATTTCTAAAAATTTTATATAACAATTGAAATCAACGACGACCGAAATATAAAAGATTGACTTAATTTTCAATTGCACATTTGCAAGAAGAAAAATTTAAAAGTTACAATTTTTAGCTTTTTCAAATAACTTAAAAAGTGCTTTTGTAACTTTTTACCAAACACTACAACTATATAGGTTTTTACGCAAAGTGCCTCCTGAAAACAATCTCAAACTAGGTCATGGCCATGATATTACAACAAATACATATAAAAAGGTGTTTAGAAAGATAGTTTCACCTCTAAAGTTTAAACTGTAAATAATATAAATTAATTTTCACATGTTATAATTTAAAGCTCTTAGATACATATTGTAATATATGGTTGAAACTTTAGAGTTATAACTGTTATTTCACCGACAATATATATAGGATTCGAAAAAGCTAATTACATAATCCAATCATGCATGGATTAACGTAGTATTGTACACATACCCTTATATAATATTCTATATAATTTCTTGTATTGTACAAAACGACAAAGCTCTTTCACATAGCAAAGTGAAGAGTTTTGTGACGAACCAAATTCCTCACCTTGACCTTGAAAGCCCCGGTGAATTTCTATGTGATTATCCTCAATCTTTTTGGCTGAAGAAACCAAAACCACTTGAGTCCCCAACATCTCATCATAAACCCTTTCAAACTCCTGCAAAACTTGCTTTACAACGTCAACGTCCTTGTTTTTCTGAACCAACATCTTCACCAAGCGCACCAAATGCCTACTAAACCTCCCTTTCTCGGCCAAGCCCTTCACAACTTGTCCCTTCTCTTTCTCACCCACAAAAGGACTCCCCAAAACCGCTTGGACCCTCTGTTAGAATAAAACTGTGATGAAAACCATCATCACCCAGGATCGTTCATGTCAAATCATCAAGAATATTAATAAGATGCGGAATCTTCCAAGTCTAGTACGTAAATCCTCCTATCAGAATGCTCTGTAATCTCTCTGTAGATGAGTAACAGAAAAATAATGTACGTACTGACTTGGAGACCACAACCTCTTTATATAATTGCTAATCCCTAGCAATTATCCTTAATTACCAATATAGCCCATCATAAAATTAGTAATTTCCCTTTTGGTCTCTACACATAGGAGGCCCACACTTAATGATGCATTAAAAGCCCAAAACCCAAATTGATCACTTTTAATTGGGTAACCTTATTGATAGCATTTAATTCACATTTATTTAATATATTGGCCCATAATTGGATTTTGATCCAACAATCTCCCACTTGGGCTATATATGAAACTTTATAAATGTGAATTATACCTTATGAGCTCATGAATTTTGCTATCAAAACCTTATGCACCTCAACAATCTTGTCCATTAACCATATCAATATAGGACCAAAGCGACCTTCGTTACATATGTCGTAACAAGACCCATCAATGATCACATATACCAATACAACTAATAACAAGATCAAGCATGAATGTGTAGCATGAAAATTTCATGCAATGTGATCTTAACATGCCTATTTCCAACTGGTCCACCTGAAAACTTTAGTGAGATCAAACCATACCAAAATCAGAGTGTGAATAAACTGAAAACTTTATTTCTGCAGAAAATTACCTCAAAATATCCATAAACTGAAATAACTGAAAAATGTCTATATCATAAGAGCATTTAAAATTACAAACTCCCACTAAAACTAAATATCCTAAAATGATATGACACCTAGGGCCGGCAATACGGGTTGCGACACGAAGACACGACACGAATCCGACACGATTTTTTGCGGGTTAGTGTCGGAAAATTTGACCACGGGTCATTTTAGTGTCGACCCGAAACTGACCCGTCAAAAAACGGGTCGTGTTCGGGTCAACCCGTCTGACACGAAAATGACCCGTTTCTAACCCGTATTTAATTAATTAGCTTTTAAAAAATTAATATTATTTCATATATAATATAAGCTCTTAAAATATCAAACCTTACCTCTCTTATCACTCATCTTCTTATTGAAGTGGTATGAAACTCTTCTAATTTTATTTTTTTTTAATATTTTATATATTAATGTGGGCGGGTTAGAGGCGGGTTGCAGGTCATAATCGGGTTACGGGTCAAAATCGGGTCACGGGTTATTATTTTTTGACACTGTGCATAAGAAACGGGTTGACACGGGTCGGGTTAGTGTCAACTCGTGTCAAAACGGGTCGGGTTAGGGATGAGAATTCTCAACCCGTTCGGGTCACGGGTCGGGTTAGTGTCGACCTCATTTTGTAAAAATTAACTCCAACCCGACACGAACCCGACCCGCCAACTCGTTTTGCCACCCCTAATGACACCCATACGAGCAGTGTGCTCATGAAACATTTTGGGTGGCAATCCTTTAGTAAGCGGATCCGCAATCATGGAGTTTGTGCCGATGTGCTCTATAGACAACTGTCCACTCTGAACTCTTTCTTTCACAACTAGGAACTTGATCTCTATATGCTTTGACTTCGTCGAGCTCCTGTTGTTGTTGGAATACAAAACTGCTGACTTATTGTCACAAAATATCTTGAGTGGTCTTTGAATACTGTCCACTATACGCAGCCCTGTGACAAAATTTCGCAGACATATTCCATGATTGGATGCCTCATAACATGCTATGAACTCTGCCGCCATTGTAGAAGATGCTATAAGAGACTGTTTAGCACTCTTCCAAGAGACAGCACCTCTAGCCAGAAGGTAGACATAGCCCGATGTAGATTTCATACTATCTTGGCATCCAGCAAAATCGGAGTCAGTATACCCAATGATCTCAAGCTGTTCTGACCTTCGATACGTGAGCATGTAATCCTTTGTTCTCTGAAAATACCTCAAGACTCGTTTGGCTGCTACCCAGTGATCCTTTCCAGGATTGCTTAAGTACCTGCCCAACATCCCTGTAACGTACGCAATATCCGGACGCGTACAAACCTGAGCATACATTAGACTCCCTACTACTGACGTATAAGGAATCTTCTGCATTTCCTTAACCTCAAAATCATTCTTAGGGCACTGATTGCGACTAAACTTGTCTCCCTTAGCCACAGGAGTATCACCTGGTTTACAATCTTGCATGCCATATCTCTTAAGAATCTTTTCGATATAGCCCTTTTGTGATAATCCTAAAGTACCCCGAGAGCGATCCTGGTGTATCTGTATACCCAACACAAAAGAGGCGTCACCAAGATCCTTCATCTCAAATTTCTTTGATAGAAATCTCTTAGTTTCGTGCAACAAGCCTATATCGTTGCTGGCAAGCAAAATGTCATCGACATATAAAACCAGGAAAATATGCTTACTCCCACTGAACTTATGGTATATACAATCATCGACCAAATTCATCTCAAAACCGAACGAGATGATAACCTGATGAAATTTGTAATACCATTGACGAGAAGCTTGCTTGAGCCCATAGATAGATTTCTTTAATTTGCAAACCATCTTCTTTGCATCTCATGACACAAAGTTTTTCGGTTGCACCATATAGATTGTTTCATCAATGTCACCATTGAGAAACGCAGTCTTAACATCCATCTGATAAAGCTCAAGATCAAAATGTGCCACTAATGCCATTATAATCCTAAAAGAGTCTTTCGAAGAAACCGGAGAGAAAGTCTCTTTATAATCAATGCCTTCTTTCTGTGTAAAGCCTTTAGCGACAAGACGAGCCTTATACCTCTCTACATTGCCTTTCGAATCCCTTTTGGTCTTAAATATCCATTTGCAACCAACGGGTTTCGCACCTTTAGGCAATGAGACAAGATCCCAAACGTCATTGTCTTTCATAGACTTTATCTCTTCATTCATGGCATCAATCCACTCTTGAGATTTAGAACTTTCCATGGCTTGACGGAAGTTGATTGGATCATCTTCCACCATACCAATGTCATACTCATGTTCTTGGAGAAATACAATGTAATCATCTGGCACCGCACTTTTCCTTTCTCTAGTGGATCTCCTTAATGGCATAGGTTCTTGAGGTGGTTGAGTTTGTTCTTCTGGAACAATTTCTGGAATGGGAGGTTCTCCGACATTGTCTTGATTTGGGTCTGCTTCTTGAACAATGTCAGGAGTAGAAACCTGATCAATGTCAATAACAGTTGTGGGAATATCAATATATTCCTCTTCAAAGACAAAGTCCCTAACCATATCTCCCCCCGCAAAATCGACATCCTCAAAGAACCTGGCATTCCCCGTCTCAAAAATCGATTTAGTCGTGGGATCATAAAACTTGTACCCCCTGGATCTTTCAGAGTATCCAATAAAATAACAACTAACCGTCCTTGAGTCCAGTTTCTTTTCATTAGGCCTATAAGGCCTTGCCTCAGCTGGACATCCCCAAACATGTAAATGCTTTAGACTAGGCTTCTTGCCCGTCCAAAGTTTATAAGGGGTTTTGGTAGTTGCTTTAGTTGGAACCCTGTTAAGGATATACGCTGCAGTCTTAAGTGCTTCTCCCCAGAGTGATTCTGGTAAGGTAGAATGAGAAATCATACTTTTCACCATGTCCTTAAGCGTTTTGTTTCGTCTTTGAGCAACACCATTCATAGTGGGCGAACCCGGCATAGTGTACTGTGGGACGATACCGCTTTCCTCTAGGAACTTAGCAAACGGTCCCGGATGTTGTTCACCTGAACCGTCATATCTACCATAGTATTCACCACCACGGTCAGATCTGACGCTTTTAATCCTTTTGCTGAGTTGATTTTCAACTTCAGCCTTATAATTTTTGAACACATCCAGCGACTGTGACTTTTCATGAATGAGATATATGTAGCCATATCTGGAAAAATCGTCTATGAACGTTATAAAATATTGTTGACCATTCCAAGAAGCCATAGGGAATGGCCCACAAATGTCTGTATGTATAAGTTCTAAGACGTCCAAAGTCCTATTGGCCTCAAATCTCCTTTTATTGGTTTGTTTCCCCTTAATACAGTTAACACAAATATCAAAATCTGTAAAGTCTAAGGGGTCGAGAATTTCGTCTGACACAAGTCTCTCTATTCTCCTTCTGGAGATATGACCCAATCTCTTGTGCCATAACGCAGCTGAATTCTCATTGGTTATTTTTTTCTTTATACCTCGTGTACTTAATTGCAAGAATTCATTAAATGAAGCAATTTTATCAAGCAAATAAAGATTATCGTAACCTGATAAAGAACCAGAACCAACTAATTTTGAATCATGAAACAAACTAAATTTTCCATTTCCAAATGAACAAGAATAACCAGATTTGTCCAAAGCTGAAATAGAAATCAAATTCCGTCTAAAAGACGGTACAATAAATGTTTCATCAAGATCCAAATAAAATCCAGTCTTTAACAATAATCTAAATTTTCCTATTGCTTCAACTTCAACTTTCTTACCATCGCCCACGTAGATGTATCTTTCACATCAGTTGGCTTTCGGCATCTCGGGCATCCCTGCATAGACACACTAATGTGAGTGGTTGCACCAGAATCCATCCACCAAGTGTGTTCAGGTACCGAAGTTAAATTAACCTCAGAACAAACCAAATTAAGAAGCATACCTTTTCTTGCACGCCAAGCGTGATAATTGGTGCAATGCTTCTTTTTATGCCCTGCAGCTCCACAGAAGAAGCAACCCGTACTTTCCGGATCAACCGGTCTCTTTTGTTGCTTCTTTTGAGGTGCTGTAACTGCAGCGTCCTTATCCTTCTTTCTTTTCTTCCCTTTGTCCTTGGAAGTATGAGCCAAGTGAGCACTTTCTGTCTTTTCTTGCTTCAACCTTTCCTCTTCTTGCACACAATGTGAGATGAGCTCATTAAGAGACCAAGTCTCCTTTTGGCAGTTGTAGCTCACCTTAAACTGACTGAAGTGTGCAGGAAAAGATATAAGAACCAAATGCACTAGCAAGTCCTCAGAAAGGTCAAGCTTAAGTGCTCTCAATTTTGAAGCAAGATGAGACATCTCCATGATGTACTCCCTGATGTTCCCCTTACTTTTGTATCTCATTGAGATGAGGTTTGCCAAAAGTGTACTTGTTTCAGCCTTTTCATTTTTGGCAAATCTCTTCTCAATGTTCTCAAGGAACTCTTTGGCTGTCTTTATCGTTTCCGATATAGTGCCCCTGAATGCTTCTGGAATGGCCTTCTTCATGATCATCATACACATGCGATTTGACTTCTCCCACCTTTCCATGTCCTTCTTTTGATCAGAGAAACTTTTATCTGTAATAGGTGCGGGAGAAGGAACCCTTAACGCAAGGTCGAGATCCATGACTCCGAGAACTATTAGGAGGTTCTCTTGCCATGATTTGAAGTTGCTACCATTCAGCATAGGAATTGAATTGATGTTGGCAGTAATATTAGAGGCAGAACTAGTAGCTGAAACAGAGAACAAAATAAACAAAACAAAACAAGCTCACATAAGAATCCATAATAACAATAATAAATCCAAATAAAGGTAAACCCATCTCAAGATATCGGGCACTCCATTAATATTTAGTCTTTGGACAGAAATATTAACTTGTAGGTGATATCTTGGTGTAGCAATCAAACACTGACAATAAGAACATGTCAAACAATAAATCTTCCTTTGGGCTGATTTATTGTCTACATGTAAAACCGAATAATCATCACGTGTTTATCACCACAAGTGTACATGCAATTCTGTCAAATATTGCCTTCCTTTGGGCCGGTCAATATTCACATAAGTTATATAAACACAACCTTTTATATTTTAAAACAAATTAATTTCCACAAGAGAGGCCACTTTGGTGACATGTTGCTTCAATTAATTCATCTCAAAATATATATAAAATACCAATATTTGAATTTAAAATTGTACCAAAAATGACCAAAATTAATTAAAAAAATAATAAAAAATAAAAATTTTGGTCAAGGTCAACATTGACTGGGTCGGGGCTGGACCGGGTCGGGAGAACCCTATCCGGATCCTAAACCAGCCCTTTTTTTTTTTTTTTTTGGGGTCACCCAGGGGTTGAACCCTTGGGGACTTGCTGGTCACGGGCCCAGCCCGTGTATGAGTTTCCAGTCACGGGCCGGCCCGTGTATCTCCTCCCCTTTTTTTTTTCTTCCGGTAACCCAGGGGTTGAGCCCCTGGGTTTGAACTGATCACGGGCCCAATCGGGCCCGTGTAAAACTCCTCAGGTCTGGGCCAAAGCCCAGACCTGCCCAAGCAAAACCTAGGGGTCTTTCGACCCCTGGGTGAAGAACGGGCGACCGTGCCGCCGCCCCTGTGCTGCGGCCCAGACGGCCGCAGCTCCGCTTCTCCGGCCGCGCCCAGACACGGCCGACGCCGACAGTAGTGGACCCAGCCGCCGGCGAAAGCCCTTCTCCTATTTTTTTTTTCTTCACGCGGCGGCCAGTTGTCTTTCCGGCGCGGCCACATGGTCGCCACCGGAGTCCCTTCGCCGACGGACGTAAGGTTGCCGCCGGCGTTGTTGCTTGATTCAATGTAATACCGAAACCATAAAACCATATTTATATTACGTAAAAAAAAAAAAAGTTCAATGCTGCTTTAGGAATGAAAACATCAGAATCATTAATCGATGTTCCTTTTCTTTTCTTCTCGGCAAACGTGCCGTATGAACGTATAAAACTTTTTTTTTTTTTTTTGTGGAAACCGAATTGTATTCATTGATTAATACAACAAAAATATTCAAACAGTTGTTCTCAAATTCAACAATTTTAAAGAAACTGTAGATTGTTAGATTTGAGAATTGCTATGAGAATCACATCTATAAAATTATTGATTCTCAATGATTCAACATGAAAAGGCTCTAGATACCACTTGTTAGAATAAAACTGTGATGAAAACCATCATCACCCAGGATCGTTCATGTCAAATCATCAAGAATATTAATAAGATGCGGAAGCTAACCTGAATCCATTGAATGTGATTCTTGAGTCTTTTGGTTGAGAATAAGTCTAGTACGTAAATCCTCCTATCAGAATGCTCTGTAATCTCTCTGTAGATGGGTAACAGAAAAATAATGTACGTACTGACTTGGGGACCACAACCCCTTTATATAATTGCTAATCCCTAGCAATTATCCTTAATTACCAATTTAGCCCATCATAAAATTAGTAATTTCCCTTTTGGTCTCTACACATAGGAGGCCCACACTTAATGATGCATTAAAAGCCCAAAACCCAAATTGATCACTTTTAATTGGGTAACCTTATTGATAGCCTTTAATTCACATTTATTTAATATATTGGCCCATAATTGGATTTTGATCCAACACCCTCTTGTTCTTTATCAACTTCAAGAGCCTCTCCATGTCTTGGCCTATCAACTCAACTGAATTGCTTGCCTGAGCTAAGTCCAGGAGGGCCGCCGCGTACCCATGGCGGACTTACGGTGGTATTAGACCAGGGACGGTGGCGACGGCGACGGCGATGGCGGTGATGCGGCGAGAAACTGTGTTGGGGATGTTGCGGACAGGAATGTGGGGGTGAAGTGTTTTGGGTGCTGAAAGTGGTGGCCTTGTTGGGGAGGGGTGATGAGTAGAGAAGGTTTATTGATGGGGTGGTCTTGAAGTGGGTGAGTTCACGAGTTGTGGTTGAGTGAAGGGCATTGACTTTGAGCGTTGAAACTGAGCTTGAAAGAGTATCCATGGAGTAAGTGGAGAGAAGAAGGGAAAATTTTTGTGCCTTTTTTTTTTTTTTTTTTTGGTGGGTAGAGGAGTGTAATTTGTTGTTCTATATGGTTTCATTTGACAAGAGATAAGGATAGTTTCGGCCACTAAAAGTTACAAGGTGAAATCGGATACCTAAAAATATCAAGAAAAGGGGCCTTGTAATTTTTGTGACTCTGTGTGCGCGCGCGTGTATATATATATATATATATATATATATGTATATATTTATGTATTCTTGGAGCCAAATTGAGAGGTTGCTCTCTGGCCCAAAAGGTCTTCTTCATCGTGTAAAGAAAAAAAGAAAAGAAAATGAGAAATAATTGTTTTCTTTCTTTATGTTTTTTCTTTTTCTTTTTCTTTTCGTTCTCAAAGGTAAAGTAACAAGCTATCTCAACGTTACAGATATTTAAAAGTACTATTTATAAAATCAATGATAACACAACAAGTGGCAGACAAGAATTTCACATTTAAGTTATTAAAATAGAATGAGATAAAAATTAGAGACCTAATGCTTCATTTTGTGTTTTTTTTTTTCTTTTGCTCTCTTTCTTTTACTTTTATTTTTGCTAATGGGTAAAGGAACAAAGGTTTATGAAAGCCATAGTTGCTTAAAAGATGAGAAAATTAGACTTATTGTATACTAGTCGTATGACAATGATGAAGTCAAGATTTTTATTAGAAGGACATAAATTGAACCAAAATTTTAAATAAAGACAACGTTACTACTAATTTAGTAGAGCTTCATTAATTTTTTCAAGTTTATGGTTTGTAAAATTTGTGAATTAATTTAATTTTATCGATGATATTTTATTTATTTAGTATTTTAAATTTGAAATATTAGTATATTAAGAATTAAATATGAGAGTATAACTGAAATTTTCTTAAAATTAACAAAACATATAACAATTTGAAAAATTTAGGAGGGGAGGGGAACAAAATAAGGTAAAACTTATTAAAAAACTTGTTTTATAATACAGAACGTGAATATCATAATAATGATTATTGTATTTTTTTATTTGAAGAAATTTAGAAAATTAGTATTTTTCAACTTTATACGGATAAATTTACTATATTGTTATTTCTTAATAAAAATATAGGTGTAAAGTGGGTTCAACTGGGCGGATTCAGCCCATTTAAGACGAAGAAAGGCCATATTTACACCTAGATTTACTAATGAATGGGCTATCAAGGAAAAGGGCCTAAGCAAGCGCTGATTGGCTCTTTAATGGGTTGGCAGACTATACACCTAAGGGTGAATTTGAGAAACATCACTTCTGTGTTATTGTTTTTCAATTTTGATTGTTTTATTAGAAAGTTTGAAACATGTCATTTTCGATAAGCATAAAGATATTATTAGCTTTCAAGTAGTTTAAGTTTGAGTTAAGCAAATATGTGCTATTTAAGAGTATTTTGATATTTTTTAATTATAAAAAATAATATAGATCAAAGAAAAAAAAAGTAAGAAAACATGTAGTAAAAAAGTGGTATACCACTTCTAATCACTAGTTTGAAAGAAAGAGTCCTATCATAAGAGAGAACTAACATGAAGATAGGAAGTAGAATTCTACATTAAAAGCTTTTCCTTGGGTAGAGCCATGATTGAATTTTGTTGGGTTAGTCTTGGAGACATGATTGAACTCCTTTTCACAAATAGGATTTTTATAAAGAAAAATGCTATCACACACAAATGAGTTGGATCCAATTTGTAATTTTTATTTTCTATTTATAGAATGATACATGTTCTTAAAAAAAAAAAAATGCTTATCTCCACTATTTGTACCCGGTATAGGCCATAGATTCGTTTCCAAGTCTATCTCTTGACCAATTAAATTTATATACACGCACATGCGCTTTTAATAATGTGGTCGTTCTCATTAAATTATTCATAAGTCTATTAATTCGCATGTTCATTGTGCCTTGCACCTAATTGTGCTTTGTAGACCACTTTAAGCTCATCCTGTCATCATGTAGTCCAGCACATTTTGGAGTTTGTCGAAGCTCATTTTGGACTTTGACCTAACAACACTCCACAAACTCTTTGAGTGGAGGGTCGTACCTTTTTTTTTTTTTTGTGTTTTATTCCTCGTTAAAGTAAGTCATTTAACGCGGCTTTTGCCACGAAGTTTGAGTTTGGTTTCGTTGCAATAGTATAAAGGTCTTACATACTATATTGTCAAAAAAAAATAAACTATAATATAAAATTTTCACATGTTACAATATTTCTAACTAATTAATTTTCATTAATGCTCCTAAACATTGTATTAATCTTTACTCGAGCACAAATCTTTAGCCTCAAGGGGTTATTGCTCCTTCTCATAGAGTAGGCCTCACTTTGTAGGTTCCATGCAGGAGCCATAAGGCGAGGCCCACTTTGTATTACGAGAAGGGCCAGTTGCCTGACAAGGTTGAATAAAGTTCTTGTTTTTCATCGTATAGGTCAGAATGCAATCGAATAAAGTGTTATGACTGGGTTGGCAGATTAAGCACTCTTGTTTATTTTTTTACCTCGTGTTTGGTAAAAATGGTTTATATTATTTTTTTAGTTATAAAACAGTATAAAATTTTCACATGCTATAGTAACAATAAAAAAATCGTTACAGTATAAAACTCTCATATGCTATAATAAAAACAGTTATAACCAACGGTTCTCACCATCTTGCTAAACACCCTTTTCATCTTTTGCTTCTTTTTTTTATCTTTTTATTTTTTAAATAGGCATTCTTTAACTTGTAGCAAACTCATTCAAATTCAATATCATGACCAAGTGGTCTTCGATTTCATAGCATTAATAGGATAGTTGACAACTATAGTTAGAACCATAAAAATAATTACGTTATGACAACTATAGTTAGAACCATAAAAATAGTTACCAAATAACGTAAAGCTGTCATATACTACAGTAAAAAGTTTTTAATAAAAATGATTATTAAATAGTATAAAGCTCTTACATGTTACAGTTTCAAGAAAAAAATTACTAAAATATAAAGCTCTCACATGTTATAGTGTTTTAAACTAAAAGCTAGTTCTAACCACACTTGCCAAATACCTTAACAATGGTTAGAATCATAAAAATGGCTACCAAATAGTGTAAGGCTCTCACATGTTATATTAAAAAGCAAAAAATTATTACTGTATAAAACTTTTACATATTATAGTATTTTGAATTATAAAAATGATTTAAACCATAATTGTTAAACACCAATTCTGTGGGCCTTATCGTCCTTAGGAATGTCATAGGACAAATTTTGTCGGTGCAAAACATTAGGAAAAAAAGAGGACAACTTAACTACACGTAATAGAATTTACAAGTTACAACCTCCAGACATTGTTTTATGGGGGTCAGTAGGGGACTATATAGCCTATATGCCAGGGCCTGCACAGAAATATAATTGGGGTCCATTTTTAGCCCTCTCACAATAATGCATAAGATACGGACCCAACTTCTGATGAAATGTCATTTTACAACTCCAGTAGTCTAAACAATGAGAGGGGGTTTAATGTAGATAAGCATTCACCATGTTTTATAAGATAAAGACTGAGATGTAATGTGTTTAGAACGATAGTTTAAATTCTAGAGTTTTAAATATAAATAATATAAAGCATTTATATTTTATAATACAAAACAAAAGTATATTATAGTGTAAAATTCTCACATATTATAGTGTGCGATTTAAATTATTGTGATTTAAGCTTTTCTTCCAAACACCCTTAATTGTTAGTGTTTTGTAGTAAATAATATTATGATAACTTGTCTATGCTTCCTATACTTAATGAATTGTCACCAAACAAAAAATAAGGGCTCGTTTGGTGTTTGGTAGTGTTTTTAAAATATTTTTGTTTTGGATAAAAATCTAAAAATGATGATGTTTTGAAAAATATGTTAGGTTTATTTTTGAAACTATGTTTAATTGTATATGATGACATGTTTATGAAAAAATTAATTAAAAAATTATTATAAACCAAACCAAATTTAATTTTAAAAACACTCATTATTAGTATAATAATAATTAATAATGCTAATTAGAATTAAAAAATTAAACATTTTCAATAAAAATTTAAAAAAATTCAAGAGGAAGTCTCCCTCTTCTTCCTTGGTTGTGCCCACCGATGATGTTGCAAAGCTAGCAATAATGGCAATTGACGGAGATTAGAGGCTGGGCTTGGGGGATTCGTGCTATGACTGCTGGGGTGAGATGGTTCGACGCTAGCGATGGATGGGAAGTTTGGACTGAGATCCACTTGAGTTACGATGACGACAAGATCGTCGCGAGCTGTGGCGAGGGGTGGGTCAGATCTATAGGGCAACGACGAGATCCACACAAGGATGGGTTGGATGAGATCAGTAGCCCACGGTCGCGAGCTTCCCTCCAGTCGCGAACTGGCCTCCCCTCACGAGCATTCGTGGCACAAGCTTCCCTCCCGTCAAGGAGGTGGCTGGTATAGTTGCCGACATAAGGGAGGGGTTGGGCCTGGTGGGCTTTGGTAGGGGTGCTCCGGTGAAGGGTGTGCTCCAGCAAGGTAAGGATCTCCGGTGAGGAAGGAGTGGCAAGATTGGTTTTCAAAACAAAGAAAACAACCAATTATTTTTTTTTTTTCATTTTAGGGCATTTTTTGTGTGTTTTCAAAATTATTTTTTCATTGTTTTCAACCAACATTTTGAAAAACTTTTTTTTTTTCTCGATCAAGCTACAGGCGGATCGGGAAATATAGAACTGTCCCAACATTTTAATCGTACACATTTTTAAAACTATTTTTGTTCTTTGTGTTTTTGAAAATGACCAAAAACTTCTCAAAAATATAACCAAAAGAAAGCTAAAGAAAACATGTGCTAATGAAGGGCATTCTTTAGAAAAAAAGGTTCGTCTTTCAAGGTGAAAAAGGATGCAACACAACACAACACAACACGCCTAATCCAACCGCGGAAGTTGAAATGACAAAGTGCCCCACTTCATTTTCCCTCCATTAATTTCCGGGTTCCTATGAATGGTGAGTTTAGTTTTAAAATTAAGGACCATTCCCTTGTGCTTTAAATTATGAAATCAATTTTCACAACTCTACATAATCATGAGGAAATGTACGTGGGGCATCTGTAAGTTTATAGAATCATTGATCATGATTGTGAGATTAAATTAAACATGACGTATTCCATATGGCATGATACGTTATTTTCTTTTTACGAGCGTCGTCTGATTTAAATCATACAATCAAGATTAATATTTTTTTCACATAAAATTTGCCCACATTCATAAATAATAGCACTTGTGCTATGTCAAAAGGAAAAAAAGAAAAAGAAAAAGACAATAATCCCGTCGATTGCGCCACAAAACTTAGATCTTTTAGGAGTGCTTACTTTGTTTCTTATAATGACGCACAAATCCTAGTCCCAATCCCAATTATCAAACCTTAATGGCTTTTCATAGACAAATTTAGGCCCCAAATTATGAAGAATACCTTATACTGAAATAGTATTAAACAATGCATGGAAACCACCCACTGTAACTAAAAGCTTTAAAGGAGAGACAGTGACTAGACCTATAATTCATTTCTAACCCTGCTTTCCCTGTTTAAAAACCGGGTCCTGTCTGCTCCTTTTTCCAATCCTTGTCCTTTTCCTTCACTAGCTCCCACTTAAAAACTCCAAACAAACTAGAAACAACAAACAAAAGTTCTCCTCAGTTTTCTGTTACTTTTTATAAAGGAGAACCATAAGAATAAGAGTTTTGAGATAGATTTTTGGTGATTTTGGGCAGTGAGAAAATGAACCAAGAAATGAATGGGACCGAGGGGGATGAGAGGTTCCAAGAAAATGGGCATGAGAAGATTGACTATGTTTTTAAGGTGGTGGTGATCGGAGACTCTGCAGTGGGGAAGACTCAGATACTCTCAAGGTTTACTAAGAATGAGTTTTGCTTTGACTCTAAGTCAACTATTGGTGTTGAGTTTCAGACTAGGACTGTTACCATCAAAGGCAAAGTCATCAAGGCTCAGATCTGGGACACTGCCGGCCAAGAAAGGTTTCAATATTTTCCATTCTCTTGATTCTCTCACTCTCTAGAAACATTATTATAATTATTGTCCTATGTTTCTCTGTCTTTATTTTGGTTAAGTTTGATCAATGATTGAAGGTTCAGGATTATCAATGTGCTGTCATGTCTAAATTGTGATTCCATTTTGACATGAAAAAAGACAAAGGGTTGGTTTGAAATTTGAACAGGAACTTTGGGTAAAAATTTAAAATTCTTGTGGGAGAAAATAATAACAAGAAAATAAACCGATGAAAGTATATTCTGTTTACTCACATGGTAATAATGTAATAGTCCTTGAATTTGTGTTGGACTTCTACCATAGCAAAAGTAGTTAACAGTTGTGTTTGTTTCATAACCCCACACATACACACACATATATGTAGATATCTTTTTGATAGAATCATAACTATACAACATAAATCATGACCCAAAGGAATAAAGGTGCTGGTGTATTAAGCCTGTATTAATTCTAAAAACCTTTTTGAAATAGGTGGAAATAGGTAGAAATAGGTACTACTGTGTAAAGTAGGTATCAATATTACTTAAATTGGGTACTATCTCAACTTTTTTTTTAGCTAGCATAATATTACTATCTTGTATTTAAAATACGTAATGTAAATGTAAGATGTTTGGTAAATATGTTTAAACCGAAAAATTGATTCAAAAACGATACTATATGAGAATTTTATACTATAATAGTTTTTGTTTTATATTGTAGCATGAAGATGTTACGTTGATATTGGTTCGAACTGGATTGTCAAAAAGAGAGTAAAAAAAACCCACCAAAAAAGTATGCGTCACTAATGTAATTTTTACTTTATTTTTTTAACTAAAGTACATAAATTAGAAGAGCAATTTTATTTTCCAACGAGATTGGACCAGATAAGATACATGATGAACTACATTTACAAGGCATCTGTATGTTATATTAAGACTCGGCCAAATTGTGATGTTTAATATATTCTACATAAAACATACTAAATAAAGCATGTATTAATTGTTAAATATCATCTCACTGAAAAAGTATGTTAAAACTGGATTTCAAATCAAATTCATGAGTTTCACATTGATTTTTTTTTTTTTGGTGATTTATTTTCTGGGTTTCATTCCAAGTATAGATATAGAGCTGTTACAAGTGCATACTACAGAGGAGCATTAGGGGCAATGCTGGTGTACGACATCACCAAACGACAGAGCTTCGACCACGTGGCGAGATGGGTGGAGGAGCTCCGGGCCCACGCCGACAACTCCATCGTGATAATGCTGATCGGGAACAAGGCCGATCTGGTGGACTTGCGTGCAGTCCCAACGGAAGACGCTGTGGAGTTCGCAGAGGATCAGGGCCTCTTCTTCTCAGAGACTTCTGCTCTCAGCGGTGACAACGTGGATGGTGCCTTCTTCAGGGTGCTGGAAGAGATATACGGCGTCGTTTCCAAGAAGGCTTTGGAATGTGGCAATGGCAAACTCAACGGTTCTGCTCCTGCGGTTCTTCAGGGTTCAAAGATTGATGTTATTCATGGCTCTGATTTGGAAATAAGTGAGATGAAGAAATTATCTACTTGCTCATGTTGATTAGTACTTCCTTTTTTTTTTTCTTTTTTTTTTTTTGCCGTTTTGATGGGTTTTCTCGGTTTGGGCTTGTATGAAAGTGGATGGAAAGAGAGCTAACTAGATAAACCCTTTTTGTGTTTGTCATAGAGAGTTGGGCTCATCAAATGAATCGTTTTAGGCCCAAAAGTCGTTTTTCAAATTATTTTTTTCACTATTCTTGGTGAGAAAAGTGGGATGCAATAGAAAATGTTAAGATGTATCATGAATAGCAATGCCCTTGTGTGCTTGCAATATAATAGCTTCTTTGGTATTAGTTAGTTTTAACTAATTTTTTCATTAAGAATAGTATAAAGTTTTTACATGCTACAATAAAAGCAAAAAAAGTTGTTACATTATAAAACTTTCACATGTTATTTTGTTTACAGTTCTAACCAATAGTTATATCCATCATGTCAAATACCCTATTAAGTTACAAACTCTAATGAAGGGCATTTGAATCAAATTACCTTACCTTAGAAGGAGAAACTTTTTTTTCGTTTCAATTTTTTTTTTTGAGTACCATTATTTACGAGCGAGGGGCTTGTAAAGTAGGCCAATATGTGCCCTAAATTTGAGGTAACGTTAATACAGGAAGATCTTCAAGCATGGGCACAAGTGCATCACAATCTCGAAAAGATATTTTCTTTTACTTTTTGTTTTTGTTTTTTTGTTTTTTTTGGTGTTGTTGAAGTGACATTTGTTGGGTTACTTATCTTCTTTCATCATGCGAAAACAAGACCTAATACAATAACCTTGTTAGATGTTGTTGGTGTAAAAATTGATGACCAAAGGAAATTGAAAGACACGCTTTCATCAAAATTAAAGTGGAAACGGGAACCAGTTAGTGACTCTAGCGTTTGTGTTTTTGGGTTTTAACATTCAAAACTAATAGAGTGTTTGACAAAATTGGTTAGAACCAACTTTTTGGTTTAAAATATTATAGTATATGAGAGCTTTATACTGTAACATGTGAAAGCTTTACACTATTCCTAACAAAAAAGTTAGTTCTAACAAACTTTGTTAAACTCCCTATAAAAAATACCTTTGATTAGGTTCTGTGACTATAGGTTTGTTTAGGTGTTACATACACCAAATATGCATCTAGAATAACCCAACATCTTATTACAAACTCAATCAAAGGTGAGTTTTCATTGTATTGTTCCATGATGTGAATAGGCTTGGACCGTGAGTCATGATTGGGCGAGGCATGAGTGATTAAATAGGTCTAGGATTCGTTTGGTAAATAGATTCGAATTAGTGATTTGATTTGAGTTGTGTGATTTAAATTAGGATTTGAATTGATGATTTGAGTTGTTATCCGAATTAACATTTGAATGTGCATTTAAGTTTTAATCTGAATATGAAATAAAATTAAAATTTGTGTTTGGAGAGGTAGTGAAAAATTTTTTGATTTATTAACAAATCTAATAAAATCTTAATGTTAATTATCCTAAAAAAATATGCAATATAGATCTTAATTTATTCATCTCTTTACTAGGAATACAATGAAAAAAGAATAATTTCAATTGTATATCAAACGAAGAAATTATGATTTTTTTATCAAATATAGGAAAGAGAATTTTAGTTTTTATTATAGCAAAGATATTCAAGTATCAAGATTTAGGTGGGTCAAAACTCTGAAAATATAGATTTTGGATACTCATTTGATTTAGATTTTAGGGGAAACAAACACATATTCAAAAATTCTTGATATTCGAATTCAAATTTGAGTACATTGAATCCAAAAAATACTCCAACTAACAATACTCTCATTTACCCTTTAGTCTGAAGATGGTTTTTGCTCCCACTTGAGGGTTTTAAAATTATTTTTTTCCAAGAAAAATGGTGATGGAAAAACAGTCTAGAAAATCCATCCACTTACTTGGGTAACCAACCCGAAGTCTACTAGCCCAAAGGCTCGTTATTGTCATTGGTGACCATAATTGTCCAAAGTTCTTTGCCTTTTTCGTGACTCATATAGCCAAAGAAAAGCATTTTCTTACTTTTAATACTCCAAGAACCTATTGTATGAGAAAATTAGGCCCCATGTCACTTTTTTAACACTACTAATATCTTGTACCATTATTTTTAACCTTTGATTCATACCATTTTTGACATACAATATGTCTAAATTTGTACAAAAAATCTTACCACCTAACTCTTTGTCTTTTTCTTCCCTCACTCTATGTTTCACACTCTTCCCTCTTTCTCTCTGTTCCTCTTTCTCTATCCTCTCTCTCTTTCTATTTTCTAAAAGTGGTATGTTCTAATTTTTTTAAAGAAGTGGTAGAAATCAAAAGTGGTACTATATAAGTAGTATTTATCAAATTGACCTCCTATTGTCTTGCCTTTAACATCCCAAAAGCCCAAAAGTTCAAGACCCAAACTCTAGAACCTCTGCTAAGTAAATAGAGAAAATAACATGATATGCTATGCTTTTAAAAGTTGCATTTATTTATGCCACATTTTAAAAAGTATATGTCACACTATCATTCATATTACAATTTATACTAGAAATGAACATATATGACAATTATAAAAAAATAAATCTTAAAATATGATATTTATGAAAATTCTCCAAGATATTAAGCACACCCACTCGTCCAATGGATAGAGCAAAGAAACAAGCCGGAGCCCCATCATCTTTGACGATACCTTAACCTAGATTTGGAGTAAGGGCCCGTGTAGATAGCATGTGCTTTTACTTTTATGTAGAAGAAGAAAAAAAAAAAACATAAGTTAGAGTTTTTTAATAAGTGTTTGGATAATGTATGAAAAAAAAACTTTTTAATTTCAAAAGGGCTTTTAAACTTGTTTGCTTAAATAAATCAAAATCTCTTATTATTATAAAAAAGCAACATAACGCAAAGATATAGATGGAATTTGTTATTCACAAATAGAAAGTTAAAAAGTTAAATAAAAAAGTTTTTCATAAGCATTTTTTTTTTCAAAAACGTCAAAGAAATGATTTGTTCCAAAAGTGTTTATAAAGGCCAAAAGTTTAATTAACTTGTGTACTCAAATACATTCAAAAGTAAATTTTAATAAATAAGTCAAAAGCAACTTATTTTAGGCCAGTCCAAATAGGGCCTAAAGCAAAGTGATTCTAAAAATGTGTTTGTAAGCTATTAAAGACTAGTCTTTCACTTATCAGATGCTCTAGAGATAGTAAATAGAGGACATCTTGTTTAGTCATTCCCTTTCTCTAAGTTTTTTTGGCCTCTGATACGATACGCATGTCAAGTGAAATACTTACCTCTCTAATGACACTCAGCATATCAAGTGAAATACTTACCTCTCTAATGACACTCAAACCCATATGGATCAACTCTTTCTTCTTGTATCAAAGATCTTGTAAGTTCTAATAGATGAACATGTTTAACCTGTCTAAGCGAATAAACCAATTATAATAGAATCAAATTGTTTTGAAAAATTAATCTATAACAACGTTAATAAACAAAAATAATCACAAACAGAAATGTAAATAAGTGAACACCAGATGTCGTTATTTAACGTAGTGAAAAACTCAACTTGGGAAAAACCACGAGTGCTTAAGTACATTAGCTTGAAAGATAGAACCCTTATAGCTTCGAATTATAATTATAAGATATTAGAATTATAAGAATGCCTAAACTCTCCACTAAACCTAAAGTCACGAAACCTCTTGCTTTTACAAGCTTCGGCTTGTGTGGCTGGCCTTAGATCTAACTAACCTACTATGAGAATAACCACTCGCCTTCGGTTCTCCTAATTTATTCCAAGTGGACAATCTATCTAAATCATTTTTTATAAGGTTTGAGAGATAATGATTAAGCCCAAAAACGCTCTTGTTTTCTCTCATACTTAAGCTTACAATGAAAACACTCTTAATAAAATGAAAATTCACACTAGTGTCTTCAAGAAATTCCTTAAGCCTAAGGGCATTTATAGTACAGGTTCTTCACATCCTACCTACTTAAAAATGGCTTCAAATCTGCTGCCATTAATTTGGACATGCATCCTCTTTCAATTCTTTGGATTTGTCTTTGATTCCTGTAGTTTACTATGTTTGTCTTCACGGATGCCAATTGTCCATGCGCAGTCTTGTTGTGACAGACGAGATAAATAAGACAAGTCATCACACAGTCTGCAGCCAAACGAATTTCATTTATTTTAATCAAGGTAATTTGAAAATGAGGAGCATAATTCTTCCCCAGAAGTGGCTCATATTTAAACCAATTAATTTTAAAATTACATGAGTCAATACGAGAGAGTTTCCTATATGAAAAGATTTGACTTTTATTTAAGAGGAAAATTTGAGAAAACTTCAGAATAAACAATATTCAATTCAGCGTATAGGATCACAAGTTTCAAAAAATAAGTCACCCAAATTTGTAGATTGATTTTACCTTAGAAACCCTTTTGACAAAAATAAGAAACCTGGACTTACCATAAATAAACTAAGGTGGTGTTTGGAAGGTGCTGGGAACCGTTGGTTGGAACCACTTTTACTGTAACATATGAGAGCTTTGCACTGTAGTAATTTTTTTTTAATTGTCACTATAGTATGTAAAAGCTTTATACTGTTTATAACTGAGTTTGTAGTGGGAACCGCGGTTCCACCGCTATGCCAAACAGAGGGTAAATTGTCCAAACAGGACAGAATCATTGGCCTGCATATTTAAGGAAAGTTGCAAAAATCTCCAATTGGGCAACTCCATTCATTCCAAAATTTCCACATAGAATCTGAATATGCCATTCAAAAGATGACTCTCCAAAACTAATTAAACACAAAATAATATATAATCAATTTAAAAAATCATAATAAAGCTAAAAAATCATACTCACAAAAATAGCAAAAATAATTCATATTAAAAATCGATAATAAGATGCCAAAAAAACACATCGCAATAAAATTCTTGACAATCTCCTTTGGCATCCTTACTATCAAAACACAAACTGCACCTATCAAAACACATGTTAGCATAATAAACTTATAAATACAAAACACGTGCTCTATTTATATTATGAGTTTGCCTGGAAGATATCCACATGTTAAAACAAAATAAAAATACAGTCTTTCTCCCCATTTTTAATACAAGGAGAGCCAAAATACTAAAGCAAATAACTAATAATAATCCAGATCCAAAAAATAATAAAGACCAAGACAACTTAGACAACAAATTCTAAACGACTTAAAACAAATAACTAAGTATGCTTAATTGTGTAGATATTTGGGACCAAACAAACAAGTTATTTATTCCTGTTGGAACAACCGAATGGTGTATCCTTCTCTGTAGTAGTCTTTTTCCTTGAACCAAGGCTTTAGTTGTGACTTTCTAAGCAATTTGCACATGTGAGGGAGCAAATGGAGGCTTTGGCACAGGCGCCTTTGCTGCAGGTCTCTCATCAGAATGTTCAGATTCCTCCTCCACATTGGTTGTGTCCCCAGTAACTTGCTTTTTCTGTCTCTACAACATTAGGCTCCTTCTGGTCTTTCTCTGCATTAGAGGGCTCCTTCTCTATCTCCTTATCATTGTCCTCTTCTTCAACCTTTTTTTCCTCTTCTTCTTCTTCACTTCCTTTTTCTTCTTCTTCGGCACGAGCAAACTTAGTAGTTTTTTTTTGTTTTTCTTGAAATGAACAAAATGAGTGGAGGGAGAGAGGGGAGGTTTCTTACGAGTAAGGACAGGAGTGGGAAGCAGAGAGGCTTTCCTATTAGTCATGGCCTTGAGGACGGATTCAATGTCCTTGCAAGTCTTCCCCAAAATGGTAGCCGTTTCCTCTGTGAATAGAGTCTGGTCTTCATTATAATCCAGCAGGGTCTATTTAATGATCTTCACATCTTCCTCTATACGTGACAACTTCCTAGAAAAGTTGTTCTTTTAAAGACTTCGAAACTTCAGGTTATTCAGACAGTTACTCCCTCTGAACCTATGGCTTCATCTTTTTGGCTTCTTGCAGGTCCAACGATTGACAGGCGCATCCAGCTGGATTGTGCTCTCGATGGGGTGAAGAGAAATCTTCTGATCAGTAACAAGAGTAGCGATGAGGCAAGGATAAGGCAGGGTCTTTTTAGAAGCATCTTGATGTGTTTCTTCAGCCACCATCCTTCAATTGATCCATTCCCTCATATTGATATTCAGACCTGTCCCTACAGCATACGTAAACTGGGCCTTATCCCAAGACATAGAGGACTCACGCTTTGCATGATCCCAATGGTGAGCAATTATTTTGAAAAGCAATTTATATTTTGGGGTGAACAAAGAAATTGTAAGAGTTTGTCCCTCGAGTCATTCGGTCTTATAACCATACAACTCAAAAGCAACTATATCCTCAAAAATTTCCTCATCTAAATATTGAGAAGCATGCTAATGCATTCAGAAGAGAAGTCCATAAGCATAACTCTAAAATAACTTGGAGCACACTTTGAGGATTCACCACTTCATCTTTCATGTTGCTGCAGAATTCATATACCAAGCTTCGTAGGTTGTATGGCCTGGATCCAGTCGTGCTCCTCTAAGGTTTTCTCCGATTAGAACTCTTCAAAATCTTCAACAGTTATGAGGGTCTCGGTAACAACAGGTCGAGTGGACAATTTCTTGCACTGCTTTTCACTTTCCTTGGAAATAAAATGAAAGTTGTAGGGCTTGAATGTTGCACACTGAACCATGAGATTCTTAAGGTCAATCTTTTTAACCCAGTTAACTTTCACACCTTCTCCTTCATCAGTCTCAACTACTAGTTTCTTCCCTTTGTCTTTTGCTTGTTCAGATGGAGAGATTATGGATTTAGGCGAATTGGAGGGCTTCGACTTCTTCACCTGAGAGTGAGCAACGTCATCTTTTTCTTCCCGGATGATGGATGGACTCATCTTCTTCTTGGACAATCGGCGTCGCTTGTGAGAGGATTCGACAAGGGTGATGACGGGAGCGTCTGACAGGCCGTGTTCTGACAGTTTTGGCGCTGTTTGGCTGGCGTCCATGGCGAGTGATTTTAGAGGAGAGGCAGCAAGTTCCGTTGCATTTGGGAAGTTACTTAATTGGGATGAGTAACTTTCTTTCTCTTTTTTTGTTTTTTGAAAATTTGAATTTTTGAAAAATTCAGATAAAAAATTCCTTATATTTGGACACCTGTATGTTATTTTAATTTATTTATTATTATTTATTTAGTTTTTAAATTATAATAAATAAAAAAATAAATTTAAGTAGTTTAATATGCATGTATTTTCTGAATGTTGTTAATTAAAGGATGTCTTTGAACTATTATAACGCTTCAGAAAGAATGTCTTATTTTAGATGTACTTCTTGATGGTCACATAAGAGCTTTGCAGTTTTATTCAAAAATATATTCTTGCTATATTTGTGAATGACTGGAGGTTAGATTTTTTCTTCTTTACGTTTTCGCATTTAGATGATTTTTATGCAATTTAGTTTATGCATATGTGAAAATCATAATTCTGTATATGCAAAAATTTTTAACATTACCTGTAAGCACAACCGTATCTAGGAGAGACCTGACATTATCATGAGCAATATAAAGAAACTTTCCTGAAATAAGATTAGTGCTCATCCTGTTTTAACAACAATGTAGACCAACAAGTCTCTACAGTTTAGGAAGGTCATCTTGTAGGCACAGAAGCAACACGCACAAAAAGAAAACAGAACAACACTAGTAAAGAAAATCACTTTAGCAAGTTGAACATAATCTATGAGATTTTCCTAATGATGCTGAGTGTGTCAACAGGCAAGATATCCTCCTTTCCTACACGCCTACTTCAACAAAGTATTTTTCAACTTAACTTCTTCAAATGTGTATATGCGGTAGACAATCATGGTCATAAAGAAGTTATTTTGTGAATTAGAGAGAACTTATCTTTATCAAGACGAATAATCACAGTGACATAATAAGACTGGCATGTCATCTCATTATGAATGAGTCTTTTTAAGAGAGATCCTCCAAAGCGTGTGTGAACGTTTTCCTCACTGTGTACACAGATGCACTTCTTACTCACTAATTAGCCCCATCTTGAAATTATTTTCTCTCCATGTCTTCATTTATAATTATCTTTTTCATTATGCCCTAATCTCACCTTTTTCTATCCCTTTGATTTTTTTATTACTTTGTTTGGCTTTTTATGTTGAAATATGGAGCCAAATCAACCTAGCAAAGGAGAAAGAAGAAAAAAAAAAGAGGGCAGAGACACAGCGCCGTGGCGCCCAAAATGAGGGCCGCGGCTCCCAGAGTTTGGTTTGTTGCGAAACTTTGAGTTAGAGTCGAACTCAAACGCCCCAAAAAGGGGAAACTACTAGGGTTTCCCATTAGTTGCTATTTTTCTCCTCCTTTGGTTATAAATAGACATAAGGTGGCTAGGGTTGTGTGTGTGTGAAAATTATGAGTGGCATAATTTTGTGAGAGGCAAAATTCTTGAGAGCTCCATCCTTGAGAGAGAGAAAAATTCCCACAGGGTGTTAGATAGAAGAGAGTTTTGGTAAGCACAATTTGTGAGTGTGTGAGAAACTACTCTTGTAATATGTAATCTCCTTCATCATAGTGGAATCTGCAAGCGGCAGAAATAGGACGTAGTCTCAAATTGGACGAACCTGTATAAAAATTTGGTGTCTCTTTTTCTTCTTTTCTCCTATTTATTTTCTGCAATTGTTCGTTCTTACGATCCTTGGAATTAGGAGTCGCCTAATTCCCCAACAACTGGTATCAGAGCAGAGGTTTTAATCAAGAACGATGACTGGAGAAGAAGATATGGCAGCCAGTATCACCAAATTCGATGGTTCAGATTTTTCCTATTGGAGGATGCAAGTCGAAGACTACCTGTACAGCAGGAAACTGCACTTGCCCTTGGGTAGTAAGCCCGAAGGCATGAAGGATGAGGAGTGGAGTCTCCTTGATAAACAGGTACTCGGTGTGATCCGTTTGACTTTGTCAAAGAACGTTGCCCACAACGTTGCAAAGGAGACTACTACAACAGGGATGATGAAGGCTCTGTCAGAGATGTATGAGAAGCCCTCAGCCAACAACAAGGTACATCTCATGAAGAAGCTTTTTAATTTAAAGATGCCTGAAGGTGCCTCGGTGGTAGAGCACCTGAACAGTTTCAACACCGTCCTAAACCAATTGGTCTCGGTAGAGATTAAATTCGATGATGAGATCAATGCTCTAATCCTCTTGGCCTCATTACCGAATAGTTGGGAACCTATGAGGGTGGCCATTACTAATTCTCTTGGGAGTGCAAAATTAAAGTTTGTTGATGTCAGAAACTCTATTCTGGCGGAAGAAGTTCGCAGGAAGGACTCAGGAGAAGCCTCTTCGTCGAACTCGGCCCTTAATGTTGATAATAGGGGCAAGAAACTTGACAGGCAATCCAACAGAGATAATGGCAGGAGAGGCAAGTCGAGGAATGGGAGAAGCAAGTCTAAGAATGGTAGGACTCTAGAGTGTTGGAATTGTGGTAAGAGCTGGCCACTTGAAAAAGAACTGCAGGGCTCCAAGGAAGAACGAAGACAAGAATAATGATGAAGCTAACGCCGCCACTGAAGAGCAACAGGATGCCTTAATCTTGTTTGTCGACAGTTCTTTTGATTCATGGGTGATAGATTCAGGAGCATCATTCTACACCACTGCACACCGTCATGTCTTGGAGAATTACGTTGCTGGAAATCATGGTAAGGTTTATCTTGCTGATGGAGAACCTTTAGATATTGTTGGTATTGGAGATGTCAGTTTAAAAATGCCTAATGGGTCTGTATGGAAGATTCATAAGGTGAGACATGTTCCTAAACTAATGCGCAACTTGATTTCGGTGAGGCAACTGGATGATGAAGGACATAAAGTGACGTTCAATTGTGGAGGTTGGAAAGTCACTAAAGGAGTGATGGTTATTGCTCGGGGACGCAAGGCTGGAACTCTCTACATGAACTCTAGTTGCAGAGATACCCTAGCAGTTGCTGATTCTGCTACCAATACCGAGCTATGACATTATAGGCTTGGTCACATGAGTGAGAAGGGTATGAAGGTAATTCACTGCAAAGGAAAACTGCTGGGTTTGAAAACTGTTGATCACAGTTTGTGTGAAGCCTGCATCTTTGGTAAACAGAAGAGAGTCAGTTTCTCAAAGATGGGTAGAGAGCCTAAGTCTAGGAAATTGGAGCTTGTTCACACTGATGTGTGGGGGCCTGCACTGGTGACTTCCCTTGGTGGCGCAAACTACTATGTGACATTCATAGATGACTCAAGCAGGAAGGTATGGGTTTACTTTCTGAAAAACAAATCTGATGTCTTTGACGCTTTCAAGAGATGGAAAGCCATGGTGGAGAACGAGACAGATTTGAAGGTGAAGTGCTTGCAGTCTGACAATGGGGGAGAGTATTTAGATGAAGATTTTAGGCGGTACTGTGCTGAGAATGGGATAAAGATGAGGAAAACCATTTCAGGAAAAACCACAACAGAAATGGGGTAACTGAGAGGATGAACAGGACTTTAAACGAGCGTGCTAGAAGCTGCCAAAGATGTTTTGGGCTGAGGCGATTAATACAGCCGCTCATCTGATTAACAGAAGTCCATCCACACCGCTGAAGTTCAAGCTACCGGAAGAAGCCTGGAGCCATAAAGAGGTGGATCTCTCTTACTTGAGAGTGTTTGGGTGTGTTTCCTATGCACACATTGATTCTGCTGCTAGAAGTAAACTGGATGCCAAGTCAAAGAAGTGTTTTCTGGTTGGCTATGGCGGACTTGAGTTTGGTTATCATCTCTGGGATGACCAAAGTCGGAAGATTATCAGGAGCAAGGATGTGATCTTCAACGAAGGTGTTCTGTACAAGGACAGAGACAGCACGGACTCCAAGGGTTCAGGTTTTGAAGACAAGAAGCCTGAGGTGATTCCATTGAAGGATCTTCCTGAAGTGGAGGTGCAAAATCTAGAGGTTGAAGACTATGAAGACACAGCTCCAAAAGGAAACCAGAGGACTTCTGTCACACCAGTCAGGAGGTCTAGCAGGACAATTAGACCACCGCAAAGATACTCCCCATCTCTGCATTACATCTTGTTGACCGACAGAGGTGAGCCAGAGAGCTATGATGAAGCCGTGGAGGCTGGAGATTCGGTCAAGTGGGAGTTAGCCTTAGCCATGAGGGACGAGTTAGATCGGACATGGCAACTGCCAAAGTTACCACAGGGTAAAAAGTCCTTGCACAACAAAAGGGTATACCGGGTAAAAAATAAAAGTGCTGGCAGCAAACGGTATAAGGCAAGGTGGGTGGTAAAAGGATCCATAGATATGCTCACCAAGATGGATCCGATCGAGAAACTGAAGTTGTGCGTAACTTCAGTTGGACTTCTCCATGAGGCGTGAGAAGTCGTTACCACTGCAGTGGGAGACATGGTGATTGATTAGTCTCCAAGTGGGAGATTGTTGAAATATGGAGCCAAATCAACCTAGCAAAGGAGAAAGAAGAAAAAAAAAGGAGGGCAGAGACACAGCGCCGCGGCGCCCAAAATGAGGGCCGCGGCTCCCGGAGTCTGGTTTGTTGCGAAACTTTGAGTTAGAGTCGAACTCAAACGCCCCAAAAAGGGGAAACTACTAGGGTTTCCCATTAGTTGCTATTTTTCTCCTCCTTTGGTTATAAATAGACATAAGGTGGCTAGGGTTGTGTGTGTGTGAAAATTGTGAGTGGCATAATTTTATGAGAGGCAAAATTCTTAAGAGCTCCATCCTTGAGAGAGAGAAAAATTCCCACAGGGTGTTAGATAGAAGAGAGTTTTGGTAAGCACAATTTGTGAGTGTGTGAGAAACTACTCTTGTAATCTGTAATCTCCTTCATCATAGTGGAATCTGCAAGCGGCAGAAACAGGACGTAGTCTCAAATTGAACGAACCTGTATAAAAATTTGGTGTCTCTTTTTCTTCTTTTCTCCTATTTATTTTCTGCAATTGTTCGTTCTTGCGATCCTTGGAATTAGGAGTCGTCTAATTCCCCAACATTTTATGCCTTTGACATTTTAGAGCCTTGCGAAGAATTTTCTTTATCCACTTTTTATTTCATCTTTCTTGCACTCAATTTGTTTAACAATGGTAGCTTTCACACATCTACAGTGGCGACCCTTGTCCGTGAACACTTGGAGCTTTCTTAACAAAGGTTCCTCCATGAATAACTAGACTTGATCTGAAGTGGTAGCCCTTCACCGCTATTGAATGCCTTGAAGTCCTTAATTATGAATCATCACCCATATCTAGAATCAAGCCATCGGTCAACGCTGCAAGCACCACCTCTTTTAATTTAATTTCCATCCTTTTTATTCTGCACCATCCCTATAAGACATAATTTTCTCAAGTGTGGAAAAAAGCCGGTCAATCAACAATCTGTATGCACAGGCTCTTTAGATCAAACACATTAGGTCATACGACTTTAGGTTTGTCTAGTTGTTGTATACACTAACTATGCATCTGTAGTAATAAAATGAGAGTTCGTAAGCCAACAACAATCTGGCATGTTTTCAACCCAAAGAAAGGCTTGTTCATTTTTTTCATACTAGTATTAGAGATTCCAAGTTTTATCCCAACATCTTGATAACATGTCAGTTAAATGTGAGTTTTCATCGGTTTATCACGTGATGTGAATGAGTTTCGTTCATGAACTCAAATGACGCTTAAGAAATATCCATGGGCCTAATTTTTTTGGTGGTACATGAATAATTAAGTGGATCTATATACCCCTAATCTAGAGTTAGTTTTTGATCCTCCTTGAAAGGTTAATAATAAGATGAATGAGCGACAGAGAAATAGCCTAGAAAAATCCATCCTTTTATCTTGGGTATCTGAAGACTACTTTGCAAAAGCCCGTTCTTGTCATTGGCGACCAAAATGACCCAAAGGCCATTTTTTTGCCTTTGGTAACCAAAATAGCCCAAAAAAACCATTTTCTAACTAACTTTTAAGGGTGTTTGGCTAGTGGTAATAACTATTGGTTAAAACTTTTTTTACTAGAGCATGTAAGAATTTTACACTATTGTAACTTTTTTTTACTGTAATATATAAAAGCTTTACACTGTTTAAAACTAAATTTATGATAGAAACTACCCTTAGCCAAACAAGGGGTTAGAGTTCAAGTATCTATTGTTTTACCTTTAACATCCCAAAAGCTCCAAAAGACCAAGGCCCAAACTTTAGAAACTTCCCTGGAGGTTTGTCTCAAGAGTCAACTTATATTTGTCCTTGACGAACTCCTAAGTTTTAGAAATATCTCGGTGATAGTCCTGAATCCATTTTTCTCTTCCATAGAGTGAACAGGGTATTTGATATAGTAGTAAAAATTATTAATTAAAACTGTAAATATTATAATATGTGAAAGTTTTATATTGTAGTAATTTTTTTATTTATACTGAAGCATATGAGAGTTTTACATTATTTTTAACTGAAAAGTTAATTAAAATTAACTAATGCCAAGGGCTTTGATTGATTCTCATCTCCGTTAACTATTTTATTACTCCTCCCACCACCTGTAGAACTCACTTACTTCTTTTTTCTAAAGTTTTCTTGAGTCTTGAAGATTACTTCACGGTGGTTTGACAACAAAGGAGGCTTTAGGAGTTGCTTTCTCTCGATATTTTTTTAGCCTAATCGGCTCCGCATACAAGTTGAAGGTTCTGCATTTGTCGTCTTCTACAGATCAATAAGCCCTCCAGCCATGTCGGAATCGCCGCGAGCCAACGGAAGACTTCCACGACTACTATCCTGACATGTCGCATTTATTAATTCTAGTGGGCCCCAAGACCTTTTAATGTGGCTTGACAACTCATGTTCTCTGATACGCAAGAAAATACAATGCTCATTGCTTTTTATGTTTAATTATTGGTTAGTGCCGAAGCACGAAATGTTTGTTATATCTTGAAAACGGTTTGCATTGATATTTTCAAAGCAATATCAATGAGGACGTGCAAATAACGTTTTAAAGAAAATTTTTTTATACCCGATTTTCAATAGGCAGTGTGTACTTTCATACATTATTGCTGCAAAATGCTACAAGACAACTACATCAATGCCCAAAACCACTTGCAAAAGGACAGTACAGCTAGAAAGTAGAACCCCTTTTCTAATGAAGCATTAAAGGGCTCAAACCCAACTTTATTCAAGCGAACAAAAAACCAACTTACTAGAAATTAGAACCCCCTTTATAATGAAGCATTAAATTCTGGGCTCAAACCCAACTTTATACAAGCAAAAAAATAAAAAATAAAAAAACCCAACTTTGCACTTACAACATGTCTCGTGTGTAAATTGAACAATATCTTGGCACCAAAATTCGCTGTATCTCAACTAGACTATAGTGTATTGAAGCTTCCCACAGAAATACTTCAAAGTTATGATGTTTCCGAAACAAGCACAAAATAAAATGCCAAGGTGCATGAATATATGAATCTCCTGCAAAAGTCTTTTCAAATGTTAAAAAGTGGTATGTGGAAAGTATACAGGGTGGCAGAAAAAGGTCGCTTCTTGATTCTAGCTATGCACATTGGTCCATGTCTTTTTTTTTTAATGCAAAACTTGAAGCATTTAAAAGAGTGTATGATTAAAGGTGGTTGACATTATAAATTTAATTATAAATAGTATAAAATTTTTATATGTTATAATAAAAAAAATTGCTATAATATAAAGTTCAACTCTCATATACTACAGAAAAAATGATTCTCACTAATAATTTCTATCATTAGCCAAACACCTTATTAATTGATGATAACAAGGCAGCTAGACTGACTAAGAACAAACCTTTTATCCATAATTGCACTTTTCTCTTCTCTAAGAAATTAATGTCTTTGCTATAATTGCACTATTCTAGTATGTTTGAGGAAACTCTAATTATCTATCTAATTTTAGTATCCAAATGATGTCCAATACATCAAACACGTCATTTAAAGAAACGTTAGAGTCTAGATGACGAGTATTAATGTAGTTACTTGTATAATATTTAAGGCATCACAAATTAAACAATTGAAAAGAGAGAGAGAACAGATGGAAGAACTAATACTCTGAATCTCATTTTCAAGAACAATTGAATCATGAGGGTGTTAACTATAAATATATTAGAAGAAGAGATCAAACTATAATTTCATGGAAGGAAAAGGTCATGATGAGCGGCGGGCTTTTGAAAAAGGGTATGGGGCCTTATCGTAATTCAAAAGCATAATAGGATAATAATATTTTTTGGTGTCACAACAAAAAAATGATAATGATAGTGGTGGCCATGTCTGCATGAATAATTTTGGCCATCAATTTGTGTAAAATGGGATGTAGAGTTTCACGCAAATAAAAATAAAAATAAAAATGAAAAACATTGAGAGACATGAACAACATGATTTAGCAGGCAAATAAAAAACATTGAGAGATATGAACAACGTTATTTTTTTTTTCATATTATATATTTCGCGCAAAAAATGAATCTAGTTCTCACATAAAAACAAGCTATTGTAAATTTTCTGTTAATGTCTATCTTTTGTTTCATATTATTATTCTAGATAGCTAAGAATTAGAGTCGTTTTATTTTTGGTGAGAAATTTTTAGCCATCCTAATTTTCTCGTTCAATTTATTAATTATCATTATGAAATTGTTCAAGTTGAGAAGGACGTTCGGCTCTTGCTCCCTAATGTGTTTCCCAACATCATTGGGGCCAACGCAAACTCCATAATGAAAGAGGCCATAAACCAAGCGGGTCCCATTTTATTGAAGATTTTACGTGCAGTGCCCAACTTGGGATTGCTTGGATCGACAGTTGCCCTTACCCTATAAACTCTTGCATTTTAGCTACAAATGGGAATGATTAGTTTTGTGAAGACGATTTTACCCTTAAGTTTCTTAATGCGTTTTGCCTTCGTTTTGAAGATAGTTAGAACTATTAGTTAGAACCTATTATATGAGTTGAAACTAATTTGTTGTTGTAACTGTTGTTTGGCAAGTATATAAAAAAAGTTTAGTTGAAATCATTGTTTGAAATTTGAACAAAAAAATATAAATTTAAATCATAATTTATTAGTTTGAACTAATACTTAATATGTTTTAACAAAAAATATATGTTTGAACTAAAAATATTAATTAGAACTGAAATTATCAGTTTCAATTGATTGGGCTTAGCATTTATTGTAACTTACGATAGACCAAACGTAAGTTTAGGTTTTCAAATATTCTTCCAAAGGGAGGCAGATATCTCTCTTCTAGAAGTGAACTAGTCTTCGGGGGAAAAGCAAATATCTCTCCCTACTTGATCTAGTTCGGTGTCTGAGGAGATACCAATGTTTAGGGGGGTAATTTGTCTAAGGGGAAGGGGCAATTTGGGAAGCACATTAAGTAAACTAACGGGGCATAGTGGCGTATTTTCAAAAAGTTTTTTCCTTGTTGTAAATTTCAATCTAAGGTCTCAAAATGTCGCATATGTGTGAAGCTCTTTTTTTTTTAAGAGAAAATTACATGTCATAGTTTTAAAAATTGTATTTATTTATACTATATATTATTATTCATATTATATATTAAATTATATTATAAATAAATATATATTAAATTTATAAAAGAGGAATCTTAAAGGACAGTATTTATAAAAAATTTCTTTCTTCTTTTTTTTTGGGAAAATTTTGTTAAATGAAATGGTTAATGACAAACTGAGAATCCCCGGTGACAGCAAAAGCGTCTTTGTGCAGTGGCCGTGCAATAATCGGCCTTGACTCGTGAATTACATGTCCTTTGCCCTTCTGCCTTTTGACTCTGTTTTGTTCTTCTGCCTAAAATTCATATCAGGAAGACAGAAAGGTCCAAAAATACATCGTCATCGCCAATGATGAGAGCAGGAAAATCCAGAACAGCCTTTTGAATCAGCAATGGAGAAAAGGGAGTATCATTGCTCTTAATAATAACATAGAACCAAAACCAAGTTCTGGATTTTGGCCACAACTCACATGCGATTTTATTATAGGCAAAATGACAAGAGAGTTATTTTTTTCAGTCTTTCAGTTTCCCTCGTGAGTAACCGAGCCATGTGATTTTTTACCCTTTTTTACTCTCCCTTTGGTAATTTTTTCAAATTAATATCAGTATAAAATCTCACATGTTTGAGTGTAAAGTAAAAAAATTGCTACAATACAAAGCTTGCGTTTCAATCTTTGAACTAATTTTTTTAGATTAAATTGATTTGTCAAATATTTTATTATTATTTTTTGTTTTTCTTTTTTCTTTTTTTAATTTTTCTATTGTCGAAGACTTCTTTGTGTACAATCTATGGTCTGTAGTTGCTATCATCTTACATCACCAGTTGTAATACCCTCCAAAACCTTTCTTATTTTTATTGCTGTCATCCATTGCTCATTGAAGGAAAAAAAAAAAACTCTAAATGATAACAACAATGCAATTTAAAAGCCAAAGACAAATGAAATGGAATAAAAGAATAATACCCATGTGGATGCTCACCTTATCTATTGCTCTTTTGCTAATCTTCTGAGTTACAAAGCCAAATGCTGACAAACTAAAGGCATTCCTAAAACTAAAAACTACCAAAATAGATAACAAGAATGACACTATCACAATCTAAATTTGTTCATTAACAAAAAAGCTTTTGATTTAAGCCACAAATCCGTAACATTTAGTTGTATTGAACTTTGGTGTTTTAATCAAGCCCCATATACACTACCCTTTTGCTATGGGAATTCCAGCATCAATTCTTTGGTCCCCAAATGGCAATTTGATATTGTACTGACAAATGGGAAAGTCAAATCGGGTCAGCCACTCTTTTGACCCGAACCCGCATCAAACTTAGTTTTTGCTCTTCACCCGCAAAAACCCATACAACTTTCGGATATCCTTGACCGGATGGACCCCATCACAAAATGCCCCGCCCGGTGAACCCGGCTCCTCAGTGAAGCTCCTTGGCCCATTATCGCACAACCTCTGTCCAATCTTCCCCCCGCCCCTCCCGTCACCATCCGTTTGCAATGCGGTAATGACAGACTTGATGGCCCGACTGGGCGAGTTACGGTTTGCGATCATGAGCTCCCCAATCTCGGCCGGGCTCAAACTTGACCCGCTTTGGAAAATCTCCTCCACTTGGGGAAAAAGTTTGTGCTCCTTTACACCCAAATAGCTATTGGCCAGATTCTTAAACGCAACAAAGTCACACAAAGGGAAATGGATATGAACATCGATCCGACCCGGCCGGAGAATCGTGGGGTCAATATTGTCTTTTCGGTTGGTCGTGAACACCATGATCCTCTCCTCCGCGCAACACGAGTTAAGCAGGCCGTCCATGAAATTCAACACGCCCGATGAGCTCAAAGCGGTCGATTTCTCAATCAAGAACCGGTCAAGATCCTCAATCACGATCACCGACCGGTTCGTCGTCTGCAAAAGCAGCATTTTCAGATCGGAGTCGTCGGCGACTTTGGAGAGGTCGAGATCGTAGACGTCGTAGCCGAGGAAATTCGCCATGGCGGCGACGAAGCTCGTCTTTCCCGTCCCGGAAGGTCCGAACAAGAGATAACTCCGTTTCCAAACGCGGCCTAACCTGTGGTAATACTGTTTGGCCTTGACGAAATTCTCGAGGTCCGATTTCACCTTCGCTTTGAGATCCGTTTCCATGGCGATCGTCTCGAACGTCGACGGATGCGAAAACGGGACCGACCTCCACCGTCCGATCCAAACCTTATCACGATCGTGATGATTACAAATATTTTCTCCTCCGACGTTCATGTAAAGCTTCAAATCCCTTTTCCTCTGCTCAACCTCATCGGCGACGGCGTGAATGTGCTGGAGATACGGCCGCAGAATTCTCCGCTTGTCGGCCTTACGAATCTTCAAGACGAAGCTTCGACACGCGTTTCTGTCTCCTCTCTCCTCGTTAACCCAAACCAATTTCGCCCCGAGGAAGAAATCTTCCACACTCTGGTTGCGGTCGAGCTTGAGGACGATCTCGTTGGGCTTCTTACCGGTGATTAGGTTGGTGAAATCGGAGTCCTCGATTGAGGCCAAGGTATTGAGGTAATCGCCGATTCTGCGATAGAGCTGGTTCTCTTGCACGGCGTCGTTGAATTCAGGGACTTTGAACGCTTGGTAGACATGGAAACAGTCCTCAAAAACTCTCCACCATTTCTTCACGAGGTAAACCAACCCTGTTCTGTACAGAAGAACACGAACCAGAACTAAAACCGCCGACGATTACAAGCAAGAGAAGAATCAGATAAGGAAGAAAAATCATTTCTTTTTTCCTTTTGGTTTTTGTGTGTCAGTAATCTCTGCAATCTCTATATAATCTCTATTGTGATTCTTTTGAAGAATTTGAGGTCTTCCTTTTTCCTTTTTGGGGAGGAAAACATGGCCTAAAGAGATGAATTTAATTGGAAAAAAATCAAAGATTTTGGGATAAAAGAGATTTTAATTGAGAAATCAAAGTGGAGACTTGAGAAGCGAAGGCTGTGACTGGTGTTATTACTAATGGAGAATTTTTTTGAGTATTCTGTTTTCGAGGAGGAGGTTAGGAAAATCAGCGATGAATCTTATTTTTATATGAAGAATTTTGGAACTTAATTTATTAAAAAAAAACTTAAATTTTAAATAATTTATTTCTTTATTTATTTAATATATTTTTACTAGCCAGGTTGGTCCATGGCTTCCCCTTTTTATTGTTTTTTATTAAGATTATTTTGGTAAATCTGTTGATTTACGTGTCCTATTTTTTTTTTTCACCTCTTAATCTTTTAAAACCGACAAAACACACTCAACCTATAAAAAATCAATTAGTCTATATCTTCCGTTTATGTCTACGAAATTGCTTACGTGACATAGGAGTTAACAAATAAATTAAAATTCTAATTAAATATTAAAAAATAATAAAACTCTTCATCTTATTTCAATTTTTCTTAGTTTTTTTTTTTCTCTCTAGCGCCTTTTTTCTCTCTTCGATCTCTCGATCTATCTCTCCCCCTTCTCTTTTGATCTTTTCTTTCTATATTTGTTCTCTCTCTTGATCGGGGTGGCGTGGAGCGACTGGGGAGTGGACGAATGGTGGCGGGTGGCGACAGGGGTGAGCTGGCGATGGGCTGGGTTGGGCGACGGGCATGGTGGCTGGGGGGGGCAGCAGGGTGCGACGGGGGATGGCATGGAAAGATGAGGCGGCTACCGGGGTGGGCGAACGACGGCTGGTCGACGACGGGTGGTCTGGGTGGGTGACCGTGTGGTCGACCCCGTGGTTTTTTTTTTTTTTTTTGGGCTCTGAAGGTTCTTGGGTTTGACAGTAGAGCAAGAAAGGGCTTAAGAGGTGGGGCGACGGATGGGCGTGGGCTATGGCCGGCGAGAGTGGGCTGGTGGGGGTGATGCTCGACGGGGTGGGGTGCCGGTTACGGTAGAGGGAGAAAGGGAGAGAGATCAGAAAGAAGGGGTAGGAAGAGAGATAAAATTATTTTTTAATATCTAATTAATTTTATCTATTTAATTAGAATTTTAATATATTTATTTATATTAAATCATGTACCATGTCAACAATTCCGCTAAGGATATAGACGTAATTAGACGGAATGAACAATCTAATTGGTTTTTTATAGTTCGATGAGTGTTTTTGTTGGTTTTAAAAAATTAAAAGGTCAAATAAAATAGAATACATAAGTCAAAGAAAACTTATGAAAATAATCCTTTTTATTATTGTTGATCAGAAAGAAAAAAAAAAAAACTTTCCCTTTAAAAAAAAAAAAATTTTGTTTTGTGCTTTCTAGTTCTTACGAAGCGTGGCTCTACCGCGTAGGAGCTATTTACAAAGTAATCAATTAGATTGTTCACACAAAGTTGTGATTTAATTTTCTTGATATATTATTATAGGCAACAAGATTCAGTTTCATTATCAGATAAATACTAGCTACGTGCTAGAGTACCAAACAATAAAAAAAATAACTATTTAATTAATATGCATTTCAACTTGATCTGGCCTGATTTTATAATATGACCCGGTGGATGGAATGTGGTAATGGTTTCTTTAATTAGTGATTTATTTTAACAAATAGTAAATTATTGTTGTTGATAGTTTTTAAATCTTTCTAATGACAGGGCGACTTGTTTATACAAATGGGTAATCTTGTTTTTCACTAACTAATCAAATCCAACCTTTATAAGCAATGAGGAGGCAATTAACTTGTTAATTAATCGGTCCCTCGTACAACACTTCTAATTGGACTGAGCAAAGGGGAACATGCCCACTCTGGGATAAGAGTGAAGACGTCTTCATTCTTGGAATTTTCTTCTATTTTAATTTATATTTTTCTTTATCTTAATTTAGATGAGATATTAGAAACTGTTGGAGTGGTTTCCCAAACAAATTGAAAAGGAAGGGGAAAGAAAAACAAACAAGTTGTATGCCAAGTGCAAACTAGAGGAATGGTTAGTTGTTAAGGACTTTGGACCAAATTCATTAAATTTGGAAGCAATTAGATAGGTGCTTTGTGCAAAACCAAAGCAATTAATTCCCAAAAAAAAGAAAAAAAAAACCCAAAGCAATCAATCACAAAAATATAAAAACCAACACCTGGCTGTGACTGCAACCAGGTGTTGGTTAAAAAAAGATGGAGTTATTGATGTTATATATTGCTTTTAATTTAATAGGACACAAGTCTAGATATATTGTCTCAAATTTCTTGTCCCTTAATATTATTTTGCTATATCAATTAAATTTAACAATTTAGCCACACCATAAAAATACTAATTTACTTTATTATTAAAAATTTAAGTAATTCAATTGGGTTGTCAAAATAATATTAGAGGATATCTAATAAGATAAATAAATGAGACAATGGATCTTAATTAGCCAATTGTAATTCGGACCACAAATTGTGATTCAAACTTCTTTTTGATTCAAATTTTATAGGAAAAAATATTGTCACAAAAAACAGTATGAACCCCAATTTATAGTTTAAACTGCTCTCCGAAGCAAATGTAAACACTACCACTCAACCCTAACAGTACTAATGAAAATCAACTAAATTTGCTCATATGTTTCCTAACTTATAAATAAAATCCTAACATATGTAGTCATTTCTCTGTGAGCCACATATAATAATTATTTTTTATTTGGAAAGGAGCTAGATAAATTGGTATTTTAAAAGTAGGGCTGAATTGAGCAACTGATGACCGCAACTTATCCAAGTGGTATGGATTCAATCATTCAAGATGACAACTAATGTGTTATTTTGAGATTCGTATATTCTTTTATTTTCCTCTACGAGTTACCAACAAGAAAGGGGATTCGTATTTTTCAACTAATATTTTTTTCCTTTCCTTTCCGTTTGGAAGGTCGAACTAAACTAGCAGCTGGCTGGAATTTTAACGAAATTTAGATTGCCTAATACCAAACCAAAGCCGAATCTAATATATTAGGGTCATTACGTGCACTCTTAACTGGCATCAATAAGGGATATATATATATATATATATATAAATAATGTCTTCCATCCAACACTTCTAATATTTTTTATTTTGCAATTATGGGATACTGATCAATAATTAATGTGGTTCAACACTTGTAACATTAAAGGTTACACTTCAACAAAATAAGTATTACGTGAACATACGAATAATGTTATAATAACAAACAAAAATATTACAGGTGTTTAATAGATCTGAGTGTCGGATTTAAGACTTTATCTATGTATATATATACATATTTATATTAATATATCATATACTAATACACAACGTTTCAAAGTTTCTTTGGATTTAAATTCATGCATGAGGCTTCAACGTTGAAAAAAGTCCGAGTCGCAGACATTGTTTAATGACACTTTGAAATTGTGCAAAATGTCTTTCCTGCCCAACATTATCAACCCATCCCCTTTTAGCTAAAATCCACATATTGCATGGCGTAATTATAGAATATGATGAACTAGTTTTCGTTTCACTTGTCGCTTTTAAAAGTTAAAACCGGCCAAATTGGTTCCAAATTTGACGTTTGGCTCTTGAAGTACTACCGCAGCCAATAATGTACACAAAAGCTCCATACTCCTGTATAATCGTGACGTATAGAGTGTTTAATATAAGGGTTAAGATTATTGATTAGAACTATTAATATTGTAGCATATAAGAGCTTTACATTGTAGGAATTTTTTTTACCGTAACATGTGAGAGATTTAAATTGTTCATAATTGAGATAATGGTTAAAACCGTTCTTGCCAAACAGGCTAGAAGTTTATAAAATGATAAAATCATAAGACCAAACTAGTCTCTAAGTTTTTAAAAAGAAAAAAGTAATTATACATTATCAAAGTAATTATTAGAAGACATTCAAATTAATTCATGAACTATATTTGATATTAGCATTACCAACTACTAATTATCACTCAAGAAATTTGACACTGAGTAATAGAGTGGTTGTGTTTTTTCTACTCAACTCAAGACTCCTTTATTCTTACGGCACTAGGTCAAGAATATATTCTTAGTCAAAATGCAAAAAAAAAAAAAAAAAAGTCAACTTCGACTTAACTTTTTACACTTTTGTACGTAAATATATGTATATTGAATTGATAAAACTTTAATTGGGGTCCATTAGACTTGCGTGTTGTCAATATTGGTGCAAATACAGGCAGCATTTTTTTTTTTATGCGTGACGCGTAGGTCATCATTTACACTTGCACTTATCTACTTTCACATCTCTGTCATTAAATGTTTTTCTTCGCTTAAGAGTTTTCCCACAAAGTCTTTGATGGGTGAAAAAAAACATATTTAAGGCCCTGAAGATGGTGGCTAATAACCTATATAAACTACTCAATGGGAATTGATCTAACACGCCTGTATATGGCGCACGGTTGGTATTTTTGGTTACATCAGATCTGATTTGGTCTTCCTTGGTTAGTTAAGTGGTAGACTTCGTATATATGCAGACACATATAGATACATATATATACTGTGGCCCAGCTACACTTTGTTGAGTTAGACACGTGCCCGTACCTAATAACTTTTGAGATTTCTCATTTTGACTATAATTTTTTTAAAAGTTGTTATTTATACCACTTAAGAAAGATTGTAATTTTGTTCTCATTAAAAATTTGAAATATGTTGTATTTCATCGTTTTACAAGAAAAACGCAATAATTAAAATGTATAACTATGTTTCATGTTAATGAAATTCGATCTCTAATATTTTTTTAGTATCCTATGAAAGAAATTTTCTGACTCCACCACAGCATATATATATATATATGTGTGTGTGTGTGTGTGTATATGTACAATAGAATGTAGACAAACTAGTTGAGTTTTTTTGTTATGTGAGAAAAATTAAAGAAACAAGGGAGCATATGGACACGTAATAGATATAAACAATGCAGTATATTCAGAGTTCCTTTTTTTTTCCCCTCAACATGAGAGAAACTTGTAGTTAAAATACGTCATGTATTGTTATGGCTAAATGGGTGTATTGATTGGCCCCTTTAAAAACCAAAATAATTAGACAGCAGCTAGATTGTTCCGTCAAGCATGAAGAAAGTAGAAAACTGGTGAAACTTTAATTTGATGCCCTTTGCGTTTCAAACTTTTACTTTAGCGTCTCTTTCCGAACAACGGTCCATTTGAAATTTTCTAATCCAAAAAGCTGCTCAATAAGTGTTGGCTTTTTCAATAATATTGTTCTTGCCATGCAGGTTACGTGCATGTAAATGGGACATGCAAGTTCGTAAATATAGCAAGGAATACTAGCACACACATATAATGCATATATATACACACGCACACACATATGTTTACATAGAAAGGAACAAAAAATTTGTAATCCAAAAGCAAGAATGTTGTAACTAGCTTCCCTTTACATTTTTCTTGATTAATAAGACCAGCTAGAGTAGTGATAGTTTTACAAAAAAGTACTATATATGTAATATCACATTTTTCTTTTTTATTTTTTATTTGGCAAGAAAAACAAAATCATCCAAACACCACTTATTGTTGGGAAAGTTGCCTTAAATGTGTAAATTATGTAATGACATATTTCCATGTTCACGAAAGTGAGGTTTGAAGGGCCTAAAATGGTCGCATTTGTCTGGATGTTGTGGCTGCAAAGCAACCGATGATATATTTATAGTGAGAGGACAAGAAACCAGAGTGAAGCAAAATAATATGATGTACCAATCTTTTTTTAAAAAAATTTTGGTTAACGTGTAAATGTTAATGAACAACATGAAAACTAATCGGTAACCATTGCATAGTGAAGTGGAAAATATTATTTTTTTTAGGGTAGCATATGAGATACTGGTCATTTTTTTTATAAATCAAGAAGCTCCCTAACAAGTAAATATTATTAGATTCTTTGCATTTTGGCTACCATAATTCTTCAAAAGGCTTCACTGCTTGCCCATGACAATATCTTAGATAACAAACTAACCCAATAAAGTAAGATATATATCATATATCATGTAAAGGACATGGTCGATTTCAGTGTGAAATGAAGGTGTTGTGTCTTAATCGAATCACAACAATATGTTATGAGCTTAAGGTACAAGCTAGGAAATCTATCGATCAAGTGTAGGCCATCTACTTCAAGAAGGGTCAGTTTGTTTGAGGTTTTGTCATGTCACTTTTTCATGCAGCCAAGATATTTTTCAGACGCGTTTTTGTTTCTAGGTAGGATCTAGAATATTCTTGGGTTTGACATTGTTCGAAGTCTAGTTTGATAGGCCCATTAGGTAGTAAATGGGTTATTTCAAGGCTGAGGCAATTAGGCCATTTTGGGAGCTTTCAGGGCCCATTACCTTGCTGGGTCTACAGTGTGTTCATATAGGACTTAGAACCTAATAGACTACTAAGAACTATCTATTCAGGCCGACTTGGTAGTGGCCCGGCCTCCTCAAAGGGTGGGCATGGAATGGAAAGAACTTTGAGGGGGCCGGGTTACTGCCCAGCTGGGCTCTCTAGACTTTTTTTACTGCTAAACTATGGCTTTGATTGTTTACATGTCAATATTTTACTTCTTAGTAATGAGATGGGAAGTACGAGATTATTAATTCTCTTGCTAAGACTGGGGTGCTTTATTATATGGTTATTCAGATAAGGCTTTTAAAACTGGTGTATGTTTACTTAGTGCATGATAGATCTAAAATGAAGAGATTGATTGGCTCAAAACAAAGCGGGAGTTTTTTTTTTATATAGTTTAAATAAAAAAATCTGTCGTATTTTATAGTAGAAATAGTCAAATAACTGTTTAAGGGTGTTTGGAAGGGTGGTGGGAACCGTTGGTTAGAACCATTTTTACTATAGCATGTGAGAGCTTACACTGTAACAATTTTTTTATTATTACTGTAGCATGTAAGAGTTTTACATTGTTTATAACTGAGTTTGTGATGGAAACCCCACTCAGTCAAATAGCCACTAAAAGCTAGAACTAGAGGTAGAACGCTCAATTTTATTTTCCAATAGAGAGGTACTCAAGCATGAGTGCACTTGACATTGTTGATCTAACATATAATTAACAACATGGTAATATTTGTTGGATGGAAGGGAAAAGAAATAGGAATAAACATAGTAATGGATTGAATGATTTAATTACATTTTTTTATTTGGTTAGACATCGAAATTAATATTGGAGTTATAATTATTATGTTTGGTTAGTCATTAAAATAGAATGGCATAGTAATAGTTTTGACATAAATATACTTTTCCTTTAATCGTTGATGGAATTATAATTATTTTAGAACATTGGGAGGGATTGTTTAAGGAGAGAGAATTTTGATTGATATTAGTTATAGAATGGAATGGTCATTCAACTAGTTCACTTTTGGAATTGTCATTTAACTATTTTGGTGAAATAACAATTCTATCGGATTGCCTATTCCTATGACTGTTTGTTGACCTAAACGTAAGAATGACTAGATTTAAAGAATTGTCGTTCCATTTGGAGTGCTTTGACAATTCATCTATGGCATCCGGTATTAATGTTGTTGCTAAAATTAAATTAATCCCTTGTTCCTATATGCGTTCCAAGTTCTAGTTTTATTGCCTTTTTCTCTCAGCAAGTTGAACACGGTTGAAAAAGGAGTTATTATAATATTACATATATACTTGTATCATTCCTCAAAATGATTAGAATGATAGGAGTAAGATTATTTTAAATAATTACATGCAAGAGTTTTAGTGGAACTAAATCCTATTTTGTTTATCCTCATCTAACAACATAGTTCGTTAGATCTTGATGAAATGTTTACTAATTATGAAAGAGGTAAGTGGTGTCTCTCATTATTGCTCCATCTTCTACTAATTACAACATAAGGATTGCTATTTGAAGTGAAATAGATAAATTGGAATGGATTGAATTTGTGTTCATACATCTACCTTGAGCTATTGATTCGGTAAATTTTAGACAGGCATCAATGATGGTAATTAATTTTTTTTTTATACACATAAAACCTAGTTCAGGCGGAACAAAAAAATATCGGTCTAAACAAATTTGAATTGTAAAAGCATCTCCAATAGAATTCTAAATTAATACGTCAATGATAAATTTAGAATTTGAGTTGAAAAAAACACTTTCCAATACGATGCCATTTTTCATGCCAAATATCATTAAGTTTAGCATATAACAAATTTGACATTTGATTCATATTGATTAATAAATTGATTTTTTTGTTTTAATAATTACAATATTTTCACTTTTAAATTATTTAAATATCAAAAGTTTTTCTTTTACAAGTTTCAACGGGAATAGACATACAATGCTCATGTTGGGTTTGGTGCCCTAAAAGCTGTGACATTGTACATATTGTTAATAAATAAATAAAATGACATTTATTATTATTTTGGTTGATTATATGTATTATGAATACATTTATAAACATCAAGAAAATTCCATGATTATTTATGTGACTATAAATTTAGCATATAAGTGTTATTTGCTTAGGGATAAAATTTATAGATAATAATCTAAATAGTCTGTAATAATTAATTAAAGTTTGGGATCTTTAATTAAAAATTATAAGTACGGTCCAATCTCATCTAAAATGAAATAATCATTATCCGGACTATTAATGTAGAGACATTAGATTGGAGGTACTTTATATAATGAGATTATATAGGACTGGACCAGATAAATTATAAATCTCTAATAATCATCCGTTACAAATAGAGTATTTAAATTTATCACTATGATGATCATATATTTGACAGTCTTAATCCTGAGTATTTATTAGACTCCTATTTATTACATTATGTTTTTTGACTTGCATGGTAAGATTTGTCTAAGCACAGATTATAACTTAGCATCTTGGAAACATAAAGTAATAAATGGCTGAGAATAATATTATACATATATGGAATCCATTCCTTCCCTATGGAAGTTAGAAAAATAGTTCTCTTGAGTGATAATTCAAGGTTTGAACAATAGAGCGCTCATTCATAATAAGATTATGAATTAATTGTTCATTAGAGAATTATTGGAACTCAAAGATAAAGATGTAATAAGAGAGGTGAACGAAAATTGAACCTAGCTCTTATTATGAACTATTTATGGAGGACTGACTTATATGTAATGATTATATCAATGGACTACTCGTTAATTTTCTTTGAGTAATTTCACTGTAATCTCAAGAGTTCAGTTTCAGGTTTTTAGTGGAGTAACACTGAAACTAATAAATTTGGCATATTAATTAAAGAGTTTGATTAAATGTCAAATTTATTGGAGCTTGGGTTATAGGTCCATAGGTCCCCAATACCACATCTGTAACACTATATTGGATTTTTGCATAGAATGAATTATACATGTTTAATTCAGAATTTTTGAATTCTGAATTAATTTTTTCACACTTGAATTATTAACGTGACACAGAAAAATATTCTCTGTGACACATAATGTAATGTGATAAATGTTATCACATTTAACTGAGCATTAGTTAATTAATTGATTATTGTTAAAATCTATTCTTAAATAAATGTGATTTATTTTTGAATTGAGATTTATATATATATATATGGTTTTGAACCAAATCTTTTTATATATATATATATGTAAGATTTTATAATATATTAATATATATATATTAATATAATATAAATAAATTTAAAAAAAAGGGGAAGGAAACGTGAAAGTCACATTTCCCTTATATATATATATATATATATAAGGAACCGAATCTGATTCGGTTCCCAAAAAAAAAAAGGCAACGTTTACATTTCGAAAACGTGAATATATATATATATATATATATAAGGAATCTCACAAAAAATAATTCGGGAAACAAAGAAGAAAACGAAAAAAGAGAGAAGAAAACGGAAAAGAAAAGAAGAAAAGGAAAGGAAAAGAAAAAGAAAAGAAAAAATTACTAATGGCTCAGTTATAAAAAGGGAGAGATAATAGTTATCTCAGTAATTTTTATTCACATAATTTTTAGAGAGAAAAACTGAGAGTTCTTCTCTAAAGAAAAAGGTCTACTATCTCATGTGTTGAGTACATAGCAGATTTAGAAAAGTGTGAGGAAAATTCATTCTTGCAGTTTGACGCCCACTCGTCTTTCCATTGGTGTGGAGGCCTGGTTTGGAAGATCGTGGTGTCAAAGAGGAAAGCTAGGATACCCTGATAGTCTTCAAAAGGTTAGTAAAAATTCCTAAAGCTTTCTGTAATTAAAATTATATATCTATTCCCGATGAACAAAATTTTCAGAAAATTTTTGTTTGTCAACGATCCGTTCCTTCCGCTGCGTTTCATGTTTTAATTCCAACAAATGGTATCAGAGACAGGTTATAGCATATATAATTTTAATTAAACATGATTTTATTTTGATGATATCATGTTTTTTGATGCATGTTTGTGGACACTTTGCATCTTTGTTAATTTTTATTCATGAGATGAATGGTTGTTTAATGAAAGGATTTTTGGTCGTTAATTATATGGTCCTTTTGGATTAATAATTTTATTTTCAGTTTGATTAGATCAATTTGTGTAAACCCATAAAGGGGTATAGGCTTTTTGTAATTTATTATTATTATTTTTTCTTCTCTCCTCTCTTTCACTTGCTACACGTGGAGCGATGAAGAAAAAGATGTCCATTAGATTTTTTGGCCCAGTTGAGAACTGTGGGCCTATCAGATTTCAAAGGTAATCCAGCAAATTGTTGCACAATAAACCACTTGATGAAGACTGTAAAATTGGATCAGGGAATTATGTATAAATTACAAGAAGACTCCTGTAATTTTATTTTTTATATTTTTATTTTTTGGGTTGTAATTTTAATTATCCAAAAGGACCCGGTTAAAAATTCATTGTTTATTTTCATTTTTATTTTCATGTGATGATTGTGATAACATGTTCATGCATGATAACATGTCATCTAGGAAAGTGCCCACTTATAGTTATTATAACATGACATGCATGCGCTTAGCATATTATTTTTATAAAGGAGTTTATAAAATAATTTAATATATGTTAGCATTAATTTAATAAGATTAAATTAATTAGGTTGGTTTTATAGAATCTTAATTTATTAATCAACCAAATAATGTGAATTTAGTTTTAACAGTTAAGACTTGGTAAAATTCACATTAATTCTAAGTTATCTAATTTTAAATTGTTTAATTTTTGGTAACTTAGACAATTCATAATAAATTTAGATTTTTAGAAAATTTGGCAATTTATTTAAGTGTACATAGAATGAGATTCTATTAATACATAATATAATCTAGTAATTAAAAAATTATTTTTATCTACTAGAATTATGAAACATATGATGTTTTATAAGATAAAACACATCTTTTAAAATAATGAGTGGGAGAAGGTAATATGACAATATAACATGCGGTCTCCACTATTAGTACAACACCGTGAGATTTAGGTGGCAACTCGCGATGCTTTGATTTCGTCCTCCCTACGGAGGGTGTCCATTTAAATCAATATCAAGGTTGGCTTCCTTGAGATAAGATTTTATAATGTATTTCAAAATTGACCTACCCTACGGCGGCAATTTTGAGTTAAGTTGTTAAAATCCAAAATAGTGGGTTACACTCATAAAGACATAATTAAATTGTTAATTATATCTTGACCAAAATAAATGGTTATTAATAAATATAGAAAATATGAGATATTTTGAATATATTTATTAATTGAGAATGTCTCAATTCAATTCATAAATAATTTGACCTATCCTATGGCGGCACTTTATTTATTAAAATTGAATAATCGTGGAATTAGTAAAATATTTTTTGTGTTTTTCATATGCATCATGTTTACTATTCCAAAACATATATTTATGATGTTTATGCAACCATTTTAATTTATGCTATTTTATTTATTTATTACAGCAACAATGTCTAATCCAATCATCGCAATTCTCTCAAATGAAAAATTAACCAGAGATAAATTTGTCAAGTGGAAGAGTAACATGAACATTGTACTAATTTGCGAAAGTTACAAGTTTGTCCTGACGGAAGAATGTCCTCCAGAGCCTGCTACAAATGCTCCTTGTAATGTACGGGAAGCATATGATCGTTGGATCGAGGCGAATAATAAGGCCCGCTGTTTTCTTTTGGCTGGGATGTCTGACGTGCTTAGGATGAAGCACGAAAGCATGGAGACCGCTTAAGAGATAATGCAGTCTCTGCAAGACATGTTTGGTAAACCTTCTGAAAAGGCACACCACGAAGCCGTTAAGGCAGTAATGAATGCAAAAATGAAGGCAGGGATTTCGGTCAGAGAACATGTTCTCAACATGGTTAACTATCTTCATGAGGCCGAGGTCAACGGGGCTATGATAGATGAAGCCACACAGGTGGGGATGATTTTAGAAACCCTCTCCCCTGCGCTCCTTCAGTTCAAAAGCAACTATTTCATGAACAAGCTGAAATATAACATGACTGAGTTGCTTAATGAGCTTCAAACCTTCGAGTCTATTTCCAAAGAAAAGACTAAAGAAGCTGAGGCCAATGTTGCAGAAGCTCAACCTTCCTCTTCTGCCCAAAAGAATAAGAAGAGGAAGGGGACTGAAGGAAGTGGTAAGTCTAAGAATGGAGGGCAACCTAAGAAGAACAAAAGCAATAACAACAAAAAGAGCTCCAACCAAAAGAAGCCTAAAGGAAAATGTTTCCACTGCGGCGTAGTTGGGCACTGGAAGAGAAACTGCAAGAAGTATCTTCAAGAGCTCAAAGAAAAGAAGAACAACGGTAAATCAGATTTACTCGTTTTAGAAGCTTGTTTAGTTGAAGATGATACTTCACCTTGGATAATTGATTCAGGGGCAACTAACTATGTTTGTTCTCCTTTGCAGATGCTTAGTTCTTCAAGGGAGCTTGCCGACGGGGAACAAACGATGAGAGTGGGAATGGGAGAGGTTGTTTCGGCAAGAGCAGTGGGAGTTATTAAACTTTATTTTAGAAATAAGTTTTTAATTTTAGACAATGTTTATTACATTCCTTGTTTTCGCAGAAATTTGATTTCTGTTTCCAGGTTGTTTGAACAAATGTTTAATGTTTCTTTTAATAATAATTATGTTAATATTTTTAGAAATGGTTTGGATATTTGTTCTGCGCATCTGGAAAATGGGCTTTACACCTTAAGGCCCAACGGAAAAGCACTGCTCAATACCGAAATGTTCAAAGTTGAACAACCTAAACCCAAGAAGCAAAAGATTTCTTCTAATAATGAAACATACCTATGGCACCTTAGATTAGGTCACGTCAACCTTGACAGAATTAACAGACTGGTAAAGGAAGGTCCTTTAAAAGAGCTAAAAGTTAGTTTTCTACCAGTTTGTGAATCTTGTCTTGAAGGTAAAATGACTAAGAGGCCTTTCTCTGCAAAAGGCGAAAGGGCCAAGGAACCACTTGAGCTAATACATTCAGACGCTTGTGGTCCAATGAATGTACAAGCTCGTGGTGGTTACGAATATTTCGTCACATTTATTGACGATTATTCAAGGTATGGTTACATATACCTAATGTAAAGAAAATCTGAAACTTTTGAAAAGTTCAAAGAACTCCAAGTGGAAGCTGAAAAGCAATTAGGAAAGACGGTGAAGAGTCTTCGATCTGATCGAGGAGGAGAATACCTTTATACTGAATTCAAGGACTATACGATAGAATATGGTATTCTATCACAACTCACCGCACCTGGAACACCACAACAAAATGGTGTTGCAGAGAGAAGAAATAGAACGTTGATTGATATGGTGAGATCCATGCTCAGCTACTTATCATTACCTACTTCATTTTGGGGATATGCACTACAAACTGCAGTATATCTTCTAAACATAGTTCCATCTAAGTCTATTTCAAAAACACCTTTAGAGTTATGGAATGGTCGCAAACCTAGTATGCGACATATCCGTATATGGGGGTGTCCAGCACATGTGCTGAAAGGTAAGACTGGGAAGTTGGAACCACGTTCTGAAGTATGCTTATTTGTGGGATACCCATATGCTTATTTGTGGGATACCCAAAGGGAACGAGGGAGGTTTGTTTTATAGTCCACAGGATAAGAAAGTATTTGTATCGACAAATGCCACTTTTCTCGAGAATGATTATATGACAAACTATAAACCTCGTAGCAAAATTGTACTTGAAGAATTACTTTCTACTCAGATCAGACCGCAACTGACAACTGTTGTTGAAGGACAAAATGAGGAGACCGCATCTTCCTATCAGAATGTCATACCATCTCGACGTAGTGGGAGGGTTGTGAGACCACCTGCTCGCTACAGGGAACTTGGAGAAGCAAATGTTGCTATCTCTGATAATGGTGAAGATGATCCATTGACATATCGTAATGCAATGAAAGTTTCTGAGAAGGAAAAATGGCTGGAGGCTATGAACCTTGAAATGGAGTCCATGTACTCCAATTCAGTCTGGGATCTTGTAGACCTACCTGAAGGGATAAAACCCATAGGGTGCAAATGGATTTACAAGAAGAAAAGATGAGTGGATGGGAAAGTTGAGACTTTCAAAGCTAGGCTTGTGGCAAAGGGATATACCCAAAAGGAGGGAGTTGACTATAAAGAAACTTTCTCGCCTGTAGCTATGCTTAAATCCATTCGGATTCTTTTATCCATTGCTGCTTGTCTTGATTATGAGATATGGCAAATGGATGTCAAGACTGCCTTTTTGAATGGCTATCTTGAGGAAAGCATTTATATGGTGCAACCAGAAGGGTTTGTAGTCAAAGGTCAAGAGCAAAAAGTTTACAAGTTGCAGAGGTCCATCTATGGACTCAAGCAAGCTTCAAGATCTTGGAACTTGAGATTTGATAAAGCGATCAAATCTTATGGTTTCGATCAAAATATTGATGAACCTTGTGTTTATAAGTACATCAAAGATAAGAAGGTGGTCTTCTTGGTTCTTTATGTAGATGATATCCTATTCATTGGGAATGATGTAGGCGTATTATCTGATGTAAAGAAATGACTCGCCAGCAATTTCCAAATGAAAGATTTAGGAGAAGCAAGTTATGTTCTTGGAATCCAACTCATAAGAGATCGCAAGAACAAACTGTTGGCGCTGTCTCAGGCATCGTATATCGATAAGGTGCTTATCAGATTTTCGATGCAAAACTCCAAGAAAGGTAATTTGCCTACACGTCATGGAGTTTATCTTTCAAAAGAGCAGTGTCCTAAGACACCTCAAAAGGAAGAAAATATGAGACGGGTACCCTATGCATCTGCAGTAGGAAGTCTAATGTATGCCATGTTGCGTACAAGACCTGACATTTGCTATGCGGTGGGTATAGTCAGTCGGTATCAATCCAACCCAGGATTAGATCATTGGGTAGCGGTTAAACATATTCTCAAGTATCTTAGGAGAACGAGAAACTATATGCTAGTTTATTCTGGTGAGAATTTGATTCCCATTGGATACACTAATTCTGATTTTCAATCAGACAAAGACACACGTAAATCTACGTCTGGATCAGTGTTTACTTTTGGTGGTGGAGCCATAGTTTGGAGAAGCATCAAACAATCTTGCATTGCTGATTCAACTATGGAAGCAGAATATATGGCTGCTTGTGAAGCAGCTAAAGAAGCTGTTTGGCTCCGTAAGTTCTTAAATGATTTGGAAATAGTTCCAAGCATGGATAAATCACTCACACTGTATTGTGACAACAATGGTGCAGTGGCAAATTCAAGAGAACCTAGAAGCCACAAAAGAGGAAAGCATATAGAAAGAAAATATCATTTGATTAGAGAGATAGTGCATCGAGGCGATGTGGAAGTTGTGAAGATAGCGTCGGAAAACAACCTTGCCGACCCTTTCACCAAGATGTTACCTGCAAAGAGCTTTGAGGGACACTTGGAAGGCTTAGGTCTTAGAGACATGTCTCACCTGCTTTAGGGCAAGTGGGAGATTGTTGGGTTTGGTGCCCTAAAAGCTGTGACATTGTACATATTGTTAATAAATAAATAAAATAACATTTATTATTATTTTGGTTGATTATATGTATTATGAATACATTTATAAACATCAAGAAAATTCCATGATTATTTATGTGACTATAAATTTAGCATATAAGTGTTATTTGCTTAGGGATAAAATTTATAGATAATAATCTAAATAGTCCGTAATAATTAATTAAAGTTTGGGATCTTTAATTAAAAATTATAAGTACGGTCCAATCTCATCTAAAATGAAATAGTCATTATCCGGACTATTAATGTAGAGACATTGGATTGGAGGTACTTTATATAATGAGATTATATAGGACTGGACCAGATAAATTATAAATCTCTAATAATCATCCGTTACAAATAGAGTATTTAAGTTTATCACTATGATGATCATATATTTGACAGTCTTAATCCTGAGTATTTATTAGACTCCTATTTATTACATTATGTTTTTTGACTTGCATTTTAAGATTTGTCTGCACAGATTATAACTTAGCATCTTGGAAACATAAAGTAATAAATGGCTGAGAATAATATTATACAGATATAGAATCCATTCCTTCCCTATGGAAGTTAGAAAAATAGTTCTCTTGAGTGATAATTCAAGGTTTGAACAATAGAGCGCTCGTTTATAATAAGATTATGAATTAATTGTTTATTAGAGAATTATTGGAACTCAAGGATAAAGATGTAATAAGAGAGGTGAACGAAAATTGAACCTAGCTCTTATTATGAACTATTTATGGAGAACTGACTTATATGTAATGATTATATCAATGGATCACTCGTTAATTTTCTTTGAGTAATTTCACTGTAATCTCAAGAGTTCAGTTTCAGGTTTTTAGTGGAGTAACACTGAAACTAATAAATTTGACACATTAATTAAAGAGTTTGATTAAATGTCAAATTTATTGGAGCTTAGGTTATAGGTCTATAGGTCCCCAATACCACATCTGTAACACTATATTGGATTTTTGCATAGAATGAATTATACATGTTTAATTCAGAATTTTTGAATTATGAATTAATTTTTCACACTTGAATTATTAACGTGACACAGAAAAATGTTCTCTGTGACACATAATGTAATGTGATAAATGTTATCACATTTAACTGAGCATTAGTTAATTAATTGATTATTGTTAAAATCTATTCTTAAATAAATGTGATTTATTTTTGAATTGAGATTTATATATATATATATATATATGGTTTTGAACCAAATCTTTATATATATATATATATGTAAGATTTTATAATATATTAATATATATATATATTAATATAATATAAATAAATTAAAAAAAAGGGGAAGGAAACGTGAAAGTCACGTTTCCCCTTTATTTTTATATATATATATATATAAATAAGGAACCGAATCAAAAAAAAAAAAGGCAACGTTTACATTTCGTAAATGTGAATATATATATATATATATATATATATATATATATAAGGAATCTCACAAAAAATAATTCGGGAAACAAAGAAGAAAACGAAAAAAGAGAGAAGAAAACGGAAAAGAAAAGAAGAAAAGGAAAGGAAAAGAAAAAGAAAAGAAAAAATTACTAATGGCTCAGTTATAAAAAGGGACAGATAACAGTTATCTCAGTAATTTTTATTCACATAATTTTTAGAGAGAAAAACTGAGAGTTCTTCTCTAAAGAAAAAGGTCTGCTATCTCATGTGTTGAGTACATAGCAGATTCAGAAAAGTGTGAGGAAAATTCATTCTTGCAGTTTGACGCCCACTCGTCTTTCCATTGGTGTGGAGGTCTGGTTTGGAAGATCGTGGTGTCAAAGAGGAAAGCTAGGATACCCTGATAGTTCACATAATTTTTATTCTCTAAAGAAAAGAGAGAAAAACTGAGAGTTCTTCTCTAAAGAAAAAGGTCTGCTATCTCATGTGTTGAGTACATAGCAGATTCAGAAAAGTGTGAGGAAAATTCATTCTTGCAGTTTGACGCCCACTCGTCTTTCCATTGGTGTGGAGGTTTGGTTTGGAAGATCGTGGTGTCAAAGAGGAAAGCTAGGATACCCTGATAGTCTTCAAAAGGTTAGTAAAAATTCCTAAAGATTTCTGTAATTAAAATTATATATCTATTCCCGATGAACAAAGTTTTCAGAAAATTTTTGTTTGTCAACGATCCGTTCCTTCCGCTGCGTTTCATGTTTTAATTCCAACAGCTCATAGGTCATGAACTAACAAAGCTAATAAACCTTATTTTTTTGAAAATAACCATTCGAAAAAAGGGTACCTGCGAGTACCCTAAACTCATGACCAAGAAACCTACTTTACTCCCACCAATTTAAAGGATTAACAAGAAATGATGGAAATCATTTTTCTTGCTAGGATAGGTTGATGAGAAGATAACTTGGATTAATTATATAAGTGTACCTTCTTGTTTTAACTAGGGTAAATTACACACAGAAGATATAATTTAGTAAGATCTAGTTATAATGCTAGTAAGATCTAGTTATATGATATAATAACTAATTTAGTAAGATCTATCAAAATTAGATAGACATTTTTGGACCAAAACTAATTACATCGACACCCCTCAATTTTTCAAAAAAAATTACAAAGAGATTCCCTCTGTTAGTTGACTGTTAGTTTTATTTAAAATGCTCCTGTATATAACCAAAAATGTTTTTTAAAATTAATTATGGTGTTCGAAATGGCCCTTTTGCCCTTGCTTAATATAAAAAAAATAAGCTTAATTAGTTTTCACACACTTGTAACAATAAATTTCACTCAAATCTAATTACATATAAAATGTTTTTTCTTTTATTTTATTCCGAAAATATCTGTTCAATTGTAATATTATGGAATGATTTACATTTATAACTTGTGAAAATGCTCTCAATATTTCTCATCCACCAAAATATTATAAAATATGAAAACATTTCCAATACAAACTAGCATTTTGTCATATAACTAGATCTTACTAAATTAGTTATTATTATCTAAATCTTTATTTTTTTCATAAAACTTAAAAAATTACTAAAATTAAAAAAATGAAAATATTAAAAAAAAGAATAGAAAATTTTAAAATGTTTAAAATTATAAAAACAACACAAAAAATCTATGTCAGTCTCTTTCTCTTTCTCTCTTAAAATCTGGGGGCTACTGTGGTGGGAGCACTCGTGAGAGGGGCTACCACGCCTGATTGGGGATGTGGACGAATAGAATGGGGGGCGTGATCCAGACATGGTCGGCTGGTAGGCAAGGTGGGAGAAGAAGGTGGGCTGGGCTGGAGCTTGGGCGGTGCGCGATGGTGTTAGAGAGGTGGGAGGAGATAGTGGATGATGGGTGGGCTGTTGGGCCCTGGGTTGCATGACAATGTCGGAGAAGTGGGAGGAAAGGGTGGGTGACGGGGTGGCTTGTTGGGGCCTGGAAGGGTGGGCAACTGCGTGAGAAACGTGAGAGGGTGTGGTGGGCGTGATCGGGGGTGGGCGACTGGGTGGAATGTGTGGTCGATGGGGGTGCAAATGTGTCATTGGATTTTGGCCTCTTTTTTTTTTTGGGAGAATGGCTGGTTATTTTTTGTGATTTAGTTTTTTCTTTTCTAAGAGTAAATAATTATGATTTGTTGTTCTTAAATCAATAGTTAAGATTAAAAGGGTATTTTTATCATTTCATATAAAAACTAACAGAGTTAAGATGAGGAGTTTAAGTATAATTAGTTTTGCGACAAAAGATATCAATGTAATTTTTGCAAATAAGAGAGGTGCCAGTATAATTTATCCTTTTAACTATTTTCTTAATCTATCCTTTTGTTTTTAAAAAACTATAAAAGTATTATTTGAAAAAATTACTCCGATTTTGTTTTTATAGATTTTTTCAATAGAAATATATAAAGATAAGATCAAAATATTCTTAAATAAACTTAATTTATTTATGAAATATATTTTTTGTCTTGAAAAACTTTTTTAACAAATATTTTTAAATTTAAAAAGCCATAACACTTAATAATCTTTTTTAAAATTTAATATTTTCTTTTAAGATTTTTTATGATTTTAAACCTATAAATATTTTTCATAACTATTTAAACATAATTACGTTGTTTTGTCTAATCTGTTATATTCATATAAATGAAATTGAAATAAATTTTTTAAAATTTAATAATAACTTTATAGTTTTTAAAAATGTTAAAATAAATTAAAAAAATAGTTAAAATTAAGGGGATAATTACATTGTTATTTCCAGATAACTCCACTGCAACCCTGCCGCGTTGACATCTCTAATGGGGTCCCATTACGAACTGATGTCGCATGTTCATCCCGCTCCCGCTAGTCCTGGATCGCTTCCGGTCCTTCCAGTAGTGGGTCCAGTTTCCACATTATTAAAATTATTAATTATTTCAGGCTAAGCAAAAGCAAAAAAACAGGGCTCAACAAAAGTACTGATCGAACAATAAATTAAGGAACACACGCTGTCAATCCCACACATCATACAATCTCATCAGTTCCTTATCTTTTTGTGTGACCTGCCACTACCCAATTATCTTCTTTCTCTCCTCTCTCTTTCTCTCTCCAGAGCGAGCATGGCCGCCACGCTCAGCCTTCTGAAACTGCACCCGACTATTGCAACGTCAAAAACAAACCCATCTCTCTCTAAACCAAAACTTCTAAGCAGCACTCAAACTAAACCCCTAGTTTCACTTTCACCCAAAGTCTCCCCTGACCCGCAAAACCTCCTCAAGGAAGCCTTTCGTCAGCTTCAGTCGGCCTCTCTTCCCATCACAGCCCTTACATTACCCTTCTTCCTCGACCCAAAGGCAAGCCCTTTCTTTTCTTTTTCCATTTTTTTGGTGGGATTGTTTTATTTTGGCATTTGGGATCAAAGTAGTTGACTTTTTTTTTCTGGGTTTTTTTTTTTTGTTGTTGAACAGAATGCAGCTGCAGCAGGTGGGGAATTTGGAATATTGGAGGGAAGGTCGTTTGCTCTGATTCACCCAATTGTGATGGGGGGTTTGTTCTTCTACACATTGTGGGCTGGCTATTTGGGATGGCAATGGAGACGAGTCAGGACGATTCAGAATGAGATTAACGAGCTCAAGAAACAAGTTAAGCCTGCCCCAGTTACGCCAGATGGGAAGCCTGTTGAAGCACCTCCATCTCCTGTTGAACTCAAAATTCAGCAACTTACTGAGGTAACTTTTTTTAAAAAAAAATTCGTTTAGCTTTGTGTTGGTGAAATTTCTTGTATAATAAAATGCCCCTATGATTTTTGAGGCGAAAATTGCATGGTAATAGTCATGAGAGTTGATTTTTTGCTTTTTTTTTTGGCTTCTTGACTTTGCTTGCTGAGGATTGGAATTTCTTGATATTTGCTTTGGTTATTGTTTCATTTTGTTCATATAGTGATGCAATTAGTATTTCCAATTCAGGAGAGGAAGGAGTTGTTGAAGGGGTCTTACAGAGATAGACACTTCAATGCAGGTTCAATATTGCTAGGATTTGGGGTTTTTGAGTCTGTTGGTGGAGCAATTAACACTTGGTTTAGGACAGGAAAGCTATTCCCTGGACCTCATTTGTTTGCTGGAGCAGGTAAAGTATGCATTTTATTTTTGGTGGCTAAGATTAGGAGAGCTAATTACAAAGGCATAAAAAACTTTTATCAGTCGTTTTGCGATTATGAGTTAGCAATTTGATCTTTTCTGGTCGGATTCTTGTGAACAAAACAGGTATCACGGTCCTGTGGGCAGCCGCGGCATCCCTTGTTCCGGCAATGCAAAAAGGAAGCGAGACAGCCAGAAATCTTCACATTGCATTGAACGCAGTAAATGTTGTTCTGTTTATTTCGCAAATACCAACAGGAATTGACATTGTCTTCAAAGTGTTTGAATTCACTACTTGGCCTTGAGCTACAGATATCCCAAGCAGGCCCATATATGTACATATATATATGCGCTTCGATTGTATTAGGAAGCTTTTTACAATCTTTAGTTTAAAGCTCTCATTCTTTCTTATGTATAAGATCTTCTGTTTTAAGTTTTTCTCTCTTTCCCCTTTCGTCCATAGGTGCAAAGAATAACTATTTAAGCAAGCAGATAAAGTTGATTGTATATGTTAAAACATTTCATGTAAAATACCATGGGCACAAACCACTCGGGTCTTCATTTGCTTAATAGCATATCGCAATGTTTACCAACTGACATGGTGGAAATTACTCTTTTGCCTTGTTTGCTTCATGCGCCTGATCTAGAGTTCACACTGTTTGCTACAATGTTTTCTCTTATAACATTTGCAGTTCTGTTTAAATTTTCTATTCAAACCTATGTTTTGGCTTTAGATCATGTATGCTTGCATGATATAAAGCTGGACTTTCGTGAATAGTTATTAGGGCATGTGAGAATTGAGTTCAAACCAAAGTTTGCATCAGAAAACACTGTAGCAATTCAAGTTTTGTAAGCGAACAGCAAACTTGGTTCAAACTAAAGTTACCAGACACACGCTATCATTTATTAGTGATTATACCATATATAATTGTTATTAGTTTTAAGTGATTAAACCATGTATGATTGTTAATAAGAAACACTAATACGCTTGCTAATATTGTTATCTACAAGCCTATGCTAGAGAAAAGTGATTAGTGCGATTCTTGTACCGTGGCATTTCTTTAACAAGATCATAATCACAAGTGACCAAGCAAAAAATATAATGTTTACATAGGTATTGCAGACACTCAAATTTGTTCCTTCCCCCTAACCGTAGGCAAGGAAGAAGGTTCCTTTACATTTTCATGGATAACGTAAGCCTGAGGAAATGCCTAAAAGAACTATATTATATGCACACTTATATTTCTGAAAGCTTGTCTTATTGGAACTGCAACTTTTCCTTTTTTGCTAGTAGATAAGATTATAAATAGAGAGAGAGAAAGAGAGGCATGTTCGAGATGCAATATAACTTTAGGGTCTTAAGAAGCTATTTATAGTAACTTTATGTGTACAAATGATAGTTGAAGGGGGAAAAGAAGTTCATACAACTTTATCTTTGTGGTGTCAGGTTTGCTAATACTAAATTAATTTCACGTAGTTAAGTTATTTGGCTAATATTAAATTAAGTCCTGCTAAAGTCTAGTAGGTTATTTGGGAACACCGTTTCGGCCAAAAATTCCAGTTCCAATTAAGTTTGCTACAATGTTCTTATTAGAATTAGTATAGATGCTTGTACAGAGTAGTATTGTAAAGATTAAATAGGAAATTTAGTTTCCTTTTCTTATCTCCTTTAATGAGCTGGCAGTTTGGTATAACAGATTTGTGTTAGCAGCCATTATATACCTATTTTGTTCTCTTCGTCATTTATTCTTTCGATGAGATTGCAACAATTTTCTTTTGCATTTCTTTTCTTTCTCTTCCAATAGTTTTCTCTCACAAAATTTGATTTACGAGAATATTTTCGGTTTAATTTTTCAGTTCCAACTCTTTTTCGAAACGGTCTGTAAACAAAATTCTACAAGAGCAAGCTTAAATATCCAACATCCTGCTACTTCTTGTTTGGAGCAAAATCAACATGTTATATATATATATATATATATAGAGAGAGAGAGAGAGAGAGAGCAGAAATGCGAGGGAATCTTAGGCCAATGAAGGTCACTTCTCATTGGTATAACCTTGAGGACTTCTTTTTATTAAACAAAGTAACAAAGCATTTCTGACGGGCATTGATTACCAAGATCCTACATTCCCGTTCTTTTCTCTCCTTGAAGTGCTCCTGAAAAGGAAAGGAAAGAAAAAAGATATAAAAGGATAGATATTCTGAGGACCTACCCCACAATTCAACTTCTTTTCCTTTTTTGCTCCAGGAATGGTCTCTTGAAGAATCATTCAACAATCTGAAAATAATTTATCTAAAGTTAATATTACTATCCGTACATTTCAAGGAGGACCGTTGAACCATCATGAGAGAAAAAGAAAAAAAAAGGTTAAAATAATTAAAAAAAAAAGAAAAGAAAAGAAAAGAGAAAAGTATAAGTAGCAGCATCATAAACTCAACAACCTCATCAAGCAAAGTCAGAAAGAAGACAGAGACAAAAGACAAAGACGGCACCCAAATCCTCAACTAGGATCGCAAGAATCTCATCACAGTTTCTTATTTATTTATTGTGTAGTTTGTTTCGTGATTGTTAAGCATTTGATTAAGAATCTTGGGTAGAAATGTTTGCTTGGCTGTTGCCCACTTTAAATACAGTGTAATATATATATATACACACACACACACACACACACATATATATATATATGTATATATATAATGTGCCTGCCCAAAGTGAGCATAAGATTGACGGCCGTGGTTTAGAGCCGCAGTTAGCACATTTTGACTCGTGCCAACTGTTTCATTATGTGCAGATAATTCAACCACAAAATGGAGTTCATGACACACTTCGAACAAGCTACTCATTCCACTTGCAAAAGAGAATGTTTTAGAAAGAAAAGAGAATACTGAATTCATAATAATTTGTCCGTCCATGCATGAATTAATGATGTCATGTTAAATTAATATCCTGTTGAGTTATGTGGAGTCTAATTCTTGTGATATACAAGAGATTTTTATAGTGAATGTTTACGTAGAAAGAAACAGAGAAACTAAGAAATGCACTTTGAGTGGATAGTGTTTTGTACTTGTTTCTATGATCGTAGAGAAATTTTGTTATGGTAAGTGGATATAATTCTCGCATAAAATTGTAAAAGGGATAATATTTTTGAAATTTGGAAAATAACGGTATAATTTCTCTGTCTGTGCTTTGTTTGTTGTTATTATTATTGTTTTTTTCTTTGTAGGAATGGAGGCTTGTTAGTCCTAACATGTCTACGTCCATTCGCAATTGTGAAGACAAATAAATATTGCAAAGAAGAGAGAATCACAAATTGAGGTATAATTGTGGAATCATACTTTTATTTGAGGTCATTTTCAACACTAAAATATTTTTAATAAAAGCAAGCAATATGGACACAAGCACTAACAATAAACAATGTGATATCCCATCTTTCTAGTCAAACTCAAATTACTATTGCTATTAATTACGCATTCTTTTTGAAATTAGAAAAAAAAAATGCTTTGTTTTACTGCATATAATTTAAAGGTTCAAGTAACCCGCATATGAGAATAGCACTTCGACGACGACGACCCACCATTAATTTTTCAAAAGCAAAAAACTGTACAAAATGTCCATCAGATGCCAATCTTCCTTGGCCAACTTTGTAAGCTGTCTATTCTTGTTGCTGAATCTGATGCTTTTCGTATTATCCTCTCTCTCATCTCGCTTTCTCTCAATCTCTCCAGATTGAGAGTGTTTCCTTTTTTTTTTCTTCCTTCTTAATGATGCCATATTGAGTTTGCTTTTTCTATATTTCCACTTGTAAAACTATAAATAACAACACAAATCAGCCATTTTCTATCCGTCTTCAACTCTTTCATTTTTCTCCTTAGCTTTCCTTTTACCTCTTTAAAACTCTTCCAACACTCCTTTTTTTTCATTGTCACAATGGCAGCTCAACCACGCCCATGGTTCCGTTTAGGCTCCATGATCCGTCCTCCCCCGACCATTGTCCCTGCCCCCGCTCCTGCTCCCACTCCAGCCGCCGCCCCTGCCCCTCCTCCCGCTCCCGAACCTGCGCCTGCACCCGCGACAACAACAGCACCAGCGCCTGCAGCTGCATTGGCTCCAGCATGGACACCGATGAGAGAACCTTCACCGGCACCCACGCCAGCTCCGGCTCCAGCTACTGCACCCAGTGCTACTGTTGCACCTGCACCTGTGCCTGCGCCAGTTGTTTTACCTGCGGCTGCACCTCCTGCTGCCCCTGCTCCTGCCCCTGCACCCATTACTGCTCCGGTACCTCTAATTCGACCGGCAATTAGGCCTATAGGCCCTGCACCTCGTCCAATAATTGTCACCGTTACTCCCCCACCAGCACCAGCACCTTCTGCGCAAACATCGCCACCTCAAACAGCAAGTTCACCGTCTCTTACGGCTGTGACCATCACGACAACTTCTTCAGTGCCTTCATCTCCCGTCAAGACTTTGCCAACACAAACCTCGTCACCACCCAAAGCCACTGCGCCAACCAGCGCCACCGAAACCGTAAGGCCACCTCCCGTGGTGCAAACCACTTCGCCACGTAAGCATCCCTCTCCTCTCACTCTCCCAACCGCTCAGCTGAGGTCCAATGCAGAGCCTGAAGCCAAGATTCCACCTGAGGCAGAGCAGAAAACCGTGGTGGTTGAGAAGCCTAAGGACTACCGCCCTGCCTGGACTACTCATCACCCTTCCGGCACTGTGATTAAACCAAAAGAGAAGCTAGGCGGGGACAAAAGGTCATCCGATGCCGAGGACACGGGCATGAGGATCATTACCCTTGCGGGTGAAAACAAAGGAGCTATCATGGAGCTCATCAAATCCCCGAACAAAACCGGAACCACCACCGACACGTCCCGGTTCCTTTACAAGAAAGGCACCGGCACAGTCACAAGAAATGATGGTGATTCCGAGTCCCATAGCAGCAGCAGCAGCAGTGACGACGGCAGCGCGAAGAAGGACAAGAGTCAGAAAGGGAAGGCAAAGAATGGATTGCCAATGAGGGCCTACATGAACAGCAACGTTCAAGGCATCAACAATTCCATCATGTACAACAGCAGTTGCACTCACCATGACCCCGGAGTTCGCCTTGCCCTAACCAGGAAGCCTAACAGCGGCGGATTCCAGGTCAAGGACCGTGTCACTGGCTATGATCACAAATAGAGAGAGAGAGAGACAAAAAGAGAAAGAAAGGAAAACTACCTGCATTGCTTTTTTTTTTTTTTTTTAAATATAATTTAAAACTTGTGTTTGAAGTTAGATGAGATAAATACTTGTGATGGAGGGTAATAAAAAAAAAAAAAGAAAAGAAAAAGAGAGTGAGGTTGTACGCTTGGCTTCTCCGTTTCGTGGAGTTTGACGTAAGGTTGTCTCCATTTGCCTTATCTTAGATTATATTATATCATTAATAACTGGTCAGTTGGCTATGTTATTTGAGCGTTAGAAGCTTCCCAGCTAGGTAATTTACTTGAGTTTGTATGGCCAACTGACAATATATATATATATAGTGAAAGTATTGCATTGCTATAATATTTGATTCTGATGTGTTTTCTTATATCACTTGATATCAATTTGTTCATTTGGTATGATTCCTTTTTAAAGCAGGAAGCTTGTGATTAATGCCCTTTTCGAATTAATTCTTCGAATTCCCTTTTTCTATTATGGGAAACCATGTTTGGTGCTATATGTTACAGCATTGTTAGAACACAATTGTAACACTGAAACCAGATAAATTTTTATGTAGATTCTTATATGCTACAAGAATAAATGTTCGGTGAAAAAGGTAGGAAAGGTATATATCCTAGGTGAGGAAAATAGAAAGAAAGAGGAAGCTATTTTTCTAATTACGTTTTGTATGTAACCTCCCCTCCAGTCCTTTCAACTTTGGAATGATGAAAATTCTACCATAGAGAATCTCAAATCTCTCAATCAATTCAGTTTATATTCTTAATTCCTTTCCTTCCTGCCAAACAGCTACAAGTCTTAAAATTCACGCACCAATCCTCCCATCTTTATCCCTCACCTAAATGTTGTTCTAGTAGTTAATGCCCAAAAAGCTTCAAAGAAAGGAGTTATTGCAGGGAAGTAGTAGAGAAATCGACAATGCTTGAAAGTGTTTTTCATTAGCCTCAATAGTGAAGACGGGGGTGTACCCGCTATTCTTCACTGTCTAGACTGTTTGCATGACGTGAGCGTCGAAGTGCATTCCGCAGGCACACCCCCGATGCCCATCACGATGGCGAGCGATAAGAGAAAAACTTTGATGTTATTATTTTCACTCGAACAACTAGCCAGAGTTTGATCCATTACATCCAGTCTAACGCTCAAAACAACCTTAGAATAGTCATTAACCTAAAAAGTCTTAGCTATCTGTTGGCTCATGCTGTATAAAAGCATTCCTTGCAAGTCAAATGAGGTATTTCTTTGTAGTCAATGAGATATTTCTGGTTATGTTCAAGCCCAAGTGCCCAAATCAATAACTAGGCCTTGGTCTTCCTCAAATTGGTTTGTTGATAATGCTTTGAACTAGGCCTGTAAATCCTGTTTCACTTCTGCCCCAACTTGATTCAATGAATAAAAATATAACCCAGACATGCGGTCTGGGCTTTTGTAGACAGGTTCTTGATCTTTCTAAGGTTCAAAATCTCTTTCCATGTTGTCTGTCTAATCCAACATCTAACAGTCTCTCTTGGAAACATCGGAACTTGAGTAAGTATTAGTTGACATAAAATTTTCATTTTTTAAAATTTTATTTTTTATTATCCTCCATTATGAGTGTGGATCCCACAAACTTCTATTGGCACAAATAAGTCAATAGAAAACTTCTTTTATACACCGTATTGGGCCCTTAAAATCTTACTACCAAAGTTCACAGTAGGTCTAGTGTGTTGTTTAAAGCCTTGCATGTGGAATTGGATAACAGATAAGAGAAACCAGTTTGATAGGACCAGCTCACCAAAACTTATGGTTGATATCATTCTTTATGAATCTTATAGCCGTACAAGGATCTTATAATGATAAAAGCAGACTAATTTGGTGAGCAAAAAAAAGAAAAGGACAGGGCTCTTCCAAATAATCCTCTGGTACAATTATAAGGGAACATATGTCTCAAGAGGCTATGACCATTCAATCCCAAGAAAATATCTCTGAACTTTTTTTCTCTTTTACTTTTTTAATGCATAGAAACTTAAAATCATCTTTAATTTCCCCACTATCTAGTTTCTAATTTCTAATTGTTAAAAGAGAGAAAAAGACCTTCCTTGGTGCACACAATTAGTGGCTAGAGATCAGAATGCATAAAATGGATTCCCCTGCCAGCTTTTCTAAATAAAAGGTAAGACTGACAGCAATGGTTGAACATGGTAGTAGAAATTTAGCTGAGAAGATGGTAGAGAAGTGAACATTGTGTTTCTGAGAGAAAAGAAGAGAAAAGAAAGAACATTAGATATAACAGAATCTGTTGCTGGCTTTTCAACAATGGTGATAAATAATTTGCCATCAGAAGACAAAAGAGACTAATGGATTATGACCCAAGAAAAGAGATCATATGCATCAAAAAAGAGCTTTAGTGTCAAGGAAAAAAAAATTAGTGGATAGAGTTATTATCTGGATATTATGCTTGTAGATGGGTAAACCAGATTTGATAATTCAGAAGACAAGACTATTTTTGACACTGTCCCAACTTTGTAGTATTATTAGGTAGCAGTGCCTGTGAATCACAAATTAGACCACTTGCATTTCTTCCAAGCCAGTGTCAAATCCACCTAATCTTTTGTGTGACTTTGTAGCTAGACTTACTAAAACATGTGCCATTGTGCCCCTTACGTCCAAATACATTTTGTTTATTAAAAAAAAAGTCACATTTCTTTTCTTTCCCCTAACTTTACTTTTGTTTTTTAGTTTTTCTTTTCAATAAGCCTCACTTTCGTTTTGCTAAAAAACGCATGAGTAGAAATCGACATGGACCAAAATGAGTCCCACCTCACACCTGAAAGACGAAACCGGTTCACTTTACGAAGAATCCGAAGCGTTTTATCAGCTTTTTTGCAGCACCAAGAGACAGTACAGAGGCCTAACTCTGGTTCATGCTCACAGCTCACCACCCTAATTGGCTATGGCTTAAGGATTCCTAGCCATTACTACAACCAGACAACTTGCTAAGTGTCAAACTCACAGCTTCTTCTATGTCTCCCTTTCCTTTTGGCTTGGCCCTCTTGGAAATTACTTATTCCAGTTAAGCTTTCATTTTCATAGAACATTCTCCTTGTAATCGTCTGATATGCCCTTGTGAGAGCTATTGCCAGCTCTTAGGCTCTCATTAAGTTTTTCCGAATTATAACAAAAAGAAAAAAAAAATGGAAAGTTTTTAAACGGTCGAGTGCTGATTATGTTTATCTCAAGTAATCCGTGGATGGATTAAACACAAAATTACCAGGTATATACAAAAAGAAATTAATAGAGGCTTTGGATCATATCATCTCTCTGCAATATTCAAGCCAAGTAGGTAGCTGTCTTTACAGGGCATTTGGATTGCCGGTTAGAACTAGGGGTGAACGGTGGGTGGTTTGATGGTTTTTGGGCGGGTGCGGTGCGATTTTTTTAGATCGCCAACCCGCAAACCGCCCACCACATGGCGGGCAGTTTTGTTTGGTTTTGGGTGGTTGCGGGTGGGTGCGGGCGGGTTGAGACGGTTTAGACCTATGCTATTGTCTAATGTAATTTTTTGGACCTTTTTTTTAGAAAGTGAAGAAAATTTATAGAAATATAAGATGATAATACATAAAGCATTCCCAACAAGTTTGATGCTTAAAGACAGTGACTATATTCAAAAGTACAAATTAAGAAACATAATCATTCACTGCAACAAGAAACATCAACTACATATAAAGTGATGAACAAAGTCAAGAGTATTAAAGCCTATTCACTGGGTTCGAAAATAATAGAATGCTACAAATGAAATGATGAACAAAGTCAAGTGTTCTTTTTCTTTTAGGGCTTTTTCTACTAACTTGATTTGAATTTTGATCACTTCACAAAATAATAGGAGAATTTCCAGTTTCTAATATGTCAAAAGGCAGCCGAGCCCATGCTTGAAGTGTTGGATTGTTCAATCATCTCTAAAATAAAAACAAAATCAAATAAATGATAAGTTTTTTTAAAAAAATATATAGGCGGGCGAGTGCGGGTTGAACCCGTCTTCAAAAACTTAAAACCAAACCCGCCCACTGAATATAACACTTGTTTGGTTATAAAACGTAAGATTTGCACCCGAACCTTCACCTGAGATGTTTTCTTGTTCAATCCAGAAGGAAAGAGATTTCTTCCAAAGGAAACAAGCATTTGTTCAGACTTTTTTCCATGTGGGATAAGACTTTTCAAGAGCTTCTTTCCAAGATAAGTAAAAGGAAGTGAGAGATGGGAATCAAGGGAAAAAGGAAGATGAAAAGGAAAAAGGGGTGCACCACCAATGCATTGCCATGATCAGTCATGGAACTCTCACATGGGATGGGAGATTGTAATTATATTCTCTATGATTACAACAATGCTAGAGAGGAATTCATATTAACCATCTTTTCTTTGTAAAAATTCATTGTTTTATGGTAGAGCTTATACAACTATCTTGACCATTTGTAAATTAATACAAGTCTTCAGAAAAACTTTTCTAGTTTTAACTTTTTTTTTTAGATTGCAAGTGGCAATTATATGTTCTGTACATATATGGTGAGTCCCAGCATGTTACCATTTTTTAGTTTCACGTACCATATAGTTTCCCTTCAAGTTAGGACCCCAACCTTTTTGGGTTTTTGGCAGTACTATCAAATTATTCAATACTTTTTTCCTGTTGGGATATCACTCTTTCTTTTCTCTCTCTCTCTCTCTCTTTTTATTTATTTTTTTAATTTTCCATTTTCTTTCTTGAACCAAATTGGGCTCATTTTGAGGCATGCATGTATTTGTCCACCGTCCAATGGGGGCAGACAGACGTGTGAAGATTGGAATGGAGACAGCAGTATAACTGTAGAAGGCGAATAATGTACTATTTGGGAAGGAGACACGAACAGAATTCTCAAACTAGTCTCTCGGATTCTTCATATGTCTGCGGGGATTTAACAGTTTTGATCATAAGCCAAAATGACTCCCAAGTCATGTATATGCATATAAAAACGATTATGTTATATCTACAACATGGCTACCTAAACAGATGGACCTCCATTCCTTAAATATTTTATATTTGTCGCATATTATGCATGTAATGCAAGTATACTCCCATGTCTTTTCCCCCCCTAATTCAATGTTGTACTTGTTTAGAAAAAGAGATAGTACGAGAACAGGGAGTTTTTCTAGATAACTCAGATATTAGTAAGCTTTATATATCATGTGCTTGACGCGTGCATCCATGTGAAGACTTGAAATTAGTGTTGTTAGTGTGTTTGTCATTCTTAGTTTAAAACAAAACTCTTGATTGTTACAGTGTAAAATTTTTATATTCTATAGAATCAAACAAAAGTATGTTATGGTATAAAACTCTAACATGTTAGAGTATTTTTAACTAATTGATTCTAATCAATACTCTTAAACACTCTATAAGTATGTGAAGTCTGGCCCTAACACAAAGTCGACAAGCAGATCCACCGATTATGGAAATTAGATTAGAGAGAAATACAAAGACGGGACAAGTAACAGCTGAAAGTGAATGTAGCTTTTAAATTGAGGGTGAAACACTAAAAATCTTATGTGTTTGATTGCTTAGTTTATTTTATTTTATTTTGTCTCTCTCAATAAAAAGATTAGGACGTCCACTTCTTAACAGCTAAAACCACTTAGTGTAGAAGAGTTAGAGCACATATTCACCGCATTATAGCATGACATCAATGGAACCACACTTGGACACAAAGCATTCGGCCTATATAACGACATGAAAATATCAAAAAAATAATAATATAACAAGAAAATTAGTATATTGATGGAAACATGAAATTGGAAGATGTTGTGAGCAGTTAATGTTAATGCAGCATAAATAGGGGTATGCAGGAGAGGGGGCAAGCACATCACTTCAAGAATTTCGGCATATCGATCAAGCCAGAGAGACCCAACACACAGTGGCTCTCCTCTAAAAACACTCCCATGCATGCAACCAGAAGCAAAGCTACACCCTTACTGGGACCCACCCTCTGAGGAGACATGTCTCCTCTCTGCCTTCCCCAATTGCTCCTCTGCTTTTAGTTCCTTCTTCTTTCCCTACATTCCCCCTTCATTTCTAACTTCCACCCACCACCTTTCTCTTCCCCCAAGGAAAACATGAAGGTAAGCCAAGCAAGTGATCATGGTTCATGAGCCATGCATACATTATTTCCATAACCCAAGTTTCTAAATACTTCCTAGTTTATATTAAGATTTCTTTGTTTGGGATTAACTTGGAAAATTTCCTTCCTTGTGACAGTTCTTTAACTGGGTTCATAAGAGGTTTCATCATCCCCTCCCAAAGGGTAAATATAAATATTTTTTCTTTCACTATATAGGAAAATACTTAGCTATTTCCTTTTTGGGCTCTCAATATTTTCATGCCAAATTCAGTGTTGTTCCTTTTGGAGATTTAGCTATATTGAATATTAAGCTATGTTTGTTATGACATGGCCTTCATTTGTTAATTTTTTTGGTCCAGATGATTTTGCTCAAAAACTGGAAAAGAGTACAATGGAAGAAGTACTCCATACCAATGACAAGGACACACAGGCATTACTCAAAAAGGTTGTCCTCATTGACGCGCTTGATGGTTGGAAAGATGGCATTTTGGCAATTGGCACGTTTGGTTTTGACCCTCTAAAACCTTTCAGCCAACAGAAGGAGTACCTGGTTCTTGAGAGTGAGGAAGATGACGAGGAGAGGCCCGAGTACTCACTCGAAGGCAGTGACAGTGACGACAATGACAAATACAGCAATGATTCTACTTCTGAGAACGAAGAAGTGAACCCTTTGATGCTTTCAACCCTCGGACATAGTTTCAAGGATGTTGCGAAGCGTGATGTTCTAGAGTCCTTTGACAGTGTATCTCTGGCTTCGAGTGAAGTTTCTGCTCAAGAGAACACTTATTTTTCCCTACAGAGTGATCAAGAGAAGAAGAAAGTTGGAAGGACAACACTGGCTGACTTGTTCCTGGCTGATGCTGATATTAAAATGAAGCTAGATTCTGGCAAAGTTCTGCCTGATGATTCTGCTAAAAAAATGCATGCCAAAACCAAGAAGAGCCTCTCATTTGCTAAGAAGTTCATTCCTAAAGTCAAAGACGAAACAAGCCCAATTAAAAATATTCAACGAGTGAGTAATACAGTATTCTCCCTCCTTCCCTGTTCTTTTCATGTGGTTTTATTTGCGCATCAGTCTGTCAATAAATTTCTAATAGGATATAATTATGAACCGTCAGATTTTTCATCATGTTCTCGTAAACTGTCACACTCTTATCTTGTACAACTTCGATGCGATCTGACAGTGAGAACTGTTTTGACCAGGAGCGTGATCATAATTTACCCTGTAGAATATTCCCAGACTCTTAAAGTTGAAACTGCCATGTTGTTTAATTTGCGTAAACACAAAGATTAGTTAACTGAATTATTAAATGCCGTAGCTGATGAAGAGGATGTTGAAGAGAAAGATCCATCCAGAGCTGCTTGATGCCAAGACTCAGAAATCGGACGGCCAAAAGGCTGCAGGTGCAATAGAACTCATTGCCAATAATGGTCCAAAGGAAGCTGCATCAGAATCAGTTTCTTTGCTTGTAATGCAAGGTATGTTGTTTTCACTTTCTTGCAAGAAATGACATTTTATGACTCAACTAACGAAGTTGGCTCCAAGTATCATGTCGTTTTTTCACACTACAGTGCCATGTATACAGTTAAAATGTCCATCTAGACATTTACAAGAACCTAACTTGGTCAAAATACGTTTCACCATCCAATCACTGCACCACTGATCATGGCAAAATCTCAGCATATTATCAAGAATTTGGTTTTGACAGTTTGGCCAAAGGAAAACAGTTAGTTTGACCTGTCTATTTAGTGTTCTTACGGCTGTTTGTTTTGTGTATTTTTTAGACTCAAATTTAGTTTGTGTATCAAGAATTCTTTATATTTATGTTTATTTCCCCTAAACCTCGAATCCTTTGAGTATCAAGAATCTAAGTTTTTTGACCCCTCTATAAACTTTTGAAACTCAGATATCTTTACTACAGTAAAAGTTGAAATTCGCTCTCTTATATTTAAGGAAAAAAAATCATAAATTCTTCATTTGATATCAAAATGAGATAATTTTTTTTTTCATTATATTTTGAGTGAAGAGAGGAATAAATTAAACCTCATATTACATTTTTTTAAGATCGCTAGCATTAAGATTTTATTAGATTTGTCAATAAATCAAAACTATTTTCACTATCTCTTTAAACAAAAATTTTAAGTTTATTTCATACTCAGATTGAAACTTAAATACACATTTAAACGTCAATTCAGATAACAATTTAAATCACTAACTCAAATCTTAATTCAAATTATATAATTAAAATTAAATCACTAATTTAAATCTATTTATTAAACAGACTATTATTATCTTTTATACATATTGTCATATACTAACTTGTCAGAGTATATTTTATTTATTTTTTCTTTTGACTTGGAAAGTATGACAGCTTTTTATTGCCTCTATGGTAGGGTGTCACTATTCAAAGTTTATCTTTTTTTTTTTTTTTAGGTGTTTCCACGAAAGTAAATCACAAGTTAGGCCAATGATTAAATGGAAAATTCATGTGAAACAATAGTAAGTATCCACTGGTAATGGGTCCTCTTACAAATCCAAAGCAACTCCAGAGATAAATCCACAAAGAAGTTGTCAAGCATTAGATTCCAATCACTCAGCCATTTTCATATGGCAGTGGTGGTAAGAGTTGTCATGACATGTCTCATGTCTCTGCCACCTTTATGTTAGGGAATGAATATTTGCAGGACATAGTTTTATACCGTCAGACAACTATTATATTAAAAAAAATATAATAATTTAATAAAACTATGAATATTTAACAATTTAAAAATATAATTTATTAGCGGTTTTTTCTCATATCCTATCATAAAATTTTTTATTTGTTTAATTCTTGATTACTCTTCCTTGAATGCCAAATTCCCTAAAGTAATATCTTGAGCTTGCGGCAAATATCAAAACATACCTGTATTGGAAGGATATGATTCTTAACTCTTAATCATATTAAATTAAACAATATGATAATTTAAAGAAGTTGATGAGTGTCCTACCTTATTTTACACCGTACAAAATTCACCATTTAATTATTGTCACATCTTAAACTCAAATTCTCTTTAGCAATATATCAAATTTGAACTTAATCTTGCAAATAACTATGTGGTAGAGTAAGAAAAATACCAGATAGGTAGGACAGTTCTCAAACGGCAGGTCACATCATAAGCATATAATTCAGAATTGCATGTTGCTGTATTTTTTATACCTCTTAAAAGTGGAGCTACATACAGCCTACGGTAAACGACATGATTTATTTTCTTTAATTTAACATATGAAATATAATAAAATTTGTAGTTAGTTCTCTCTAAACTTATGAAATTCTAGATTTGCCCCATCTCATAGTAATCTTAATCTTTTTGGATTTTTTTTCCATCCATGAGCCCAGTGATATAAGAAGTCTCATTGCTCTCTATCCATGCAGGTGCAACTTCTGGGCTTTGAGCGATGGCCTGGCTTCATGGTTAGAATTGAAAAACTATGAGCTTATTGTTGTTGCTATATGTAACTCTTCAACAGCAATTCTAATTAGCCTTTCGTGTATATGAACCCGTTTGTCAGCAGTGTGATCCTCATATTCTGTTTAATTTGTAATTTTTCTGAATTTTTTTGGTTTTAATATATGTTGATGAATTGCGATAAGTACTTGTGCTATTAATTTGGCAATTTGATGCAACAACCCTAAATATAGTAACGGCAGTTTTGGCTTTTGCTTTTGCCCATATTCAGTAGGGAAGAAAGGGCAAAAATTTCAATTTTTTGGAAAGTGTTTGAAACCATGATTTTTTTTGGAAAGGATTTAAAACCGTAGTTTTATAATAATTTAATAGGTCAAAATTACTTTTAAATTTTTTAATAAGCAATTTTATGAAAAGCTAAGCTTTGTGGTTTCAACCTGAGAATTGTCCTAAAAAGTCAAATTTCTTCTAATTATAGATCATTTAAACATTTTCATAATCAATTTTTGGATCAATGAAGCCAAATAGACCCTTATTTCTTCTATGGTATTGATACATCGACATGCATGCATGATAACAATGGCACAATTCACCAGACAAAAGGGTCGCCCTCTAACTTGTTTTTGCAGAATAACAAAATTATAAAACTGACTTTTGTTTTTTTCTTGATATTTGATAATTCCATATTAAAATAGCTAAGCAACAAAAATATGTTGCTTTAATATGGATTGAATTTGGATTTTATTGTTTGGCCATAATTAATGAATAAGTAAATTCCTTTGATTTTTGGGATTGATGATTAGTTAATTGCAAACACAATTTTTCAAATCCATAATATTTTTAATTCATGATCTTAATTATTGTTTTTGGAGGCTTTTGGGACCAAAAAGGTTCCCCGTTGGGGCCAGGACTTGTCCTTATACCAACAATAATAAACCCCTATTATTTTTGAAGTAGAGTAAAACTTCGATAAATTAATAATCACATAAAATAATATTTTTTGTCACTTCCGATTTGGACCGATATACTAAATTAATAAAGTCGATAATTTTATAAGACAATACAACCTTATAAATTTTGTTATGTCCCACTAATAATATAAATTAATAACTTGTTAATGTTAAACACATATTTACAAGAATGACACTGCCTTAAGTTTAGAAACCGTGATAACCAATAGGTCGACCGGCTACAAAGCTCACAAGGGAGGGTTTCTAAACCAACGGTTTCCAGATCCAAAATAAGTTCCTCCCAGAGAGCGCCATTTACCATACATGAGGCAAAAGATACGAATGATAGCCCGCAACAAACCATTCTTAGGGCACACTAGGCAATTTGATCTTAGATGATGCAGATGAAAAGGCTTACGAGGAGTAGGCCCTTTTGTGAAATATGAGTCTATTTATTCTATAGGCCCGTTTAAGATAGTTTGTGCTTTTGTTTTGAGAAATTTTCATAAATGTTGTTTTTTAAGATTTACTTTTTATAAATACCACACATATTCATTTATGATACAACTTAACATGTAATATAAATGATAATGTGACATAAATAAACACAAATTTTAAAAGTGTGATATATAATGTAATTTTCCCTTTTGCTTTTAAGAAATAAAGGAAAATATGAGGTCAATTCAATAAATACCACTTATGTAGTATCACTTTTGATTTCTACACTTCTGTAAAAAAAATTAAAACATATCACTTTTAAAAAATAAAAAGATAAAATTAATCTTAAGTCTATTATTAATGAACCATTATATATCTGTAACGACCCCTCACAGACTGTTACAGTTAAACTTATTGTTCTTATCTTTCTATCTTGTTAAAATGCGGAAAATAATACTCTGAAATAATATTCGTAATTTGTCAGGAATGATTTTCTTTAAACTTTGATAAATTTTAGGAATCTTTTTTTTTAATATTCATATTATCATTATTATTATTATTATCTTTTTATTATTAATTTTAATTTTTATCTGAACAAAAATAATTTTAATAATTGATAAAGTCTAAAATCCATATTGCGAAATACATATGAGTTCCAAAATAAACCACAAATCAAAAATCACCATCAAACATAGCCTTGAAATTTATTTAAAATAAATATATTTTCATTCCAGAATCATTATTTCCGTTTTCATATCGCACATCGTCCCGCATCCGCTTCAAGCTTCTCCGTTTTTACATCTTTCCTTTTCCCTTATCTGCAACATGAATTAACTTATATAAGCAAAGCTTAGTAAGACACTTGTATCTCACAAAATATATATATATATATATATATTTTTTGGGTCATATAATAAATATCATCATAAATATAAACATCCTTGAAAACATTTTAATATTTAAAAACCATCGTATAGTGGGCCCGACGTTGTACCATCATAGCGCGCTAGTCACAGAAAGAGTGAGGTAGCTAATCTCAAACCTACCGTGACAAAAGGTCTGCTCACCGGACAAAAGACCGTTCACCGATCACCATCAACATCAAGGGTGTACAACGTCAATTTAAAACATAAAATATATATATGTATACATACTTATATACACATATTCTTCATCAAAACATCATCATAAGAGAAATATTAAAACATTATAACACCATCATCAACATCAAAATCATATATTTCTCTTCATCAATTTTTTTTTATTCATGTTGCAGGTGAGAGTGTACTCACAAAAATGCCCTACTTAACCTTTATAAACTTTTCAGATAGTGACGTGCGATTGAGGTCTCGGGTGCTCGCCTTTTGAACCGTTCATGCCATAATATAATAAAATTATCAAAAGGTTATAATAATCTATCAAATACATCCATCTCATTATTACAACACCTAAATAGCTGATTTCATCCCCATGTAATATCAAAACACAAAACAAAACAAACAATTACATAAGATTACAAGACTTTACAAAACTGACAGCCAGAACTTTGTATGTTTCAAAAATCATAACAATTCACACAAAATTCTAAACGACCTGAAACCAGTGTCATATAAAAATAGACATCTAGAGCTTTCTATTGAAACCTAATTCGTTAAAAATGAAGCTCATTTGGATACTCAAAAATAGTTTTGAATTCTGATAACAAAACTTAAAAAAAAAACTGACAGCCAGACCTTCACTGCTTTAAAAATTCATAACAATTAATAGAATAATCCAAATGGCCTGAAACCAATTTTAAAAGAAAGTAGACATCCATAGCTTTCTAATGATATCTAATTTATTAAAAACGGAGTCCATTTATACCTTCAATCAGAGTATTGAATTTTGAATATAAAACCTGGAAAATTTCCAACCTCAACTATGGGACGAAAATTCTAAAAAAAATATTCATAAAAAAAGTCAAATAAACACTAACCATATGCATAAATCACATAAACATAATAAACAATTCCAAGACATACTTCTGAAACATCAATCAATAAGATCATCACCCTTAACAAAATCATGAATTTAAGAGACGAAAAACTTAGAATCATCAAGTTAACAAAATCAAAGCATACAAAACCCTATTATATATATCTGTGTGTGTGTGTGTATTTAAACAATGAACTAACATCAATCATCATATAGCCTTTCTCAATCATCAAACATCCTTTCAAAACAACACAACCAAATCTAATAGAAAATCATCCAATTTTCATGAAATAACAGATTAAAGACAAAGCATACCTTAAAGTTCTTTTGATTATGGCTTGAAAGAAACAAAAGCTTACAAAAGAAGATAGAAGGATGAAGGTTTGCTGGATGGAATTGAATTTTCTTCTTCTTTTTTTTTTTGACGAACCAGAGAAAAGTGAGAGAAATTGAAATAACTAGAAGGAGAGGAAAAGAGAATAAGGGAGAGCTCAAAAATATTGTACGTGAAGTTCTGAGTAATTGAAATTATTTACTCAAATTTTAAAAGAAATTCTAAGCTGTCAAGAGTCTATTTGGGAAAGACAACTATGAGATTGAATGAGGTTTCAATGCAAATTAAAAAGGCTCGTCTTTAATTTTTGTAACCTCACGTTTCAATCATCAATTCTTTCCATTTTTCTTTTAATTCCTTCCACACTATACGTTATATGAATAACCAATCAATATATCACATAACTAATACATTTAATATATAACAAACTTTCCTTTTTTTTAACAACTTAACAGATGAAAAATGAAAACGTAAACTCATAAATTCTTATATTCTCGTTACTAATATATTTAACACGTTATTAATATATTTAACATAATACATAACTTTCCTTTTTTTTTTTTAACCGACAGTCAACTAATACGTTTATAAACCCCATTTATAAACTTTCCTTCTTTTTTTTTTTCTTTTTACTTCACGTTTATAAGCTTCCATATATATATATATATATATATATATATATATATATTAACATATTAACATATATATATATATATCTAAATATATATAAACGTAATAATAAGATATATATATATATATAAACGCATTAATAATATATATATATATAAACTTATTAATATATATTTATGAGACTACTTATATACAAATATATCTTATTCACATAATTAAACCATAACGCAAATTCATCAAATCATCGTAAACAAAAAGTCATTAATTTTGGCATGAATTTTGTTCTAGCACCCTGAGTCCTCATCGCATCACCTGAAAAAAAAAACTTAACATAACATAATAGTTATTTGTATATGATGTTATCATATTACCTATGTTTATTTTCTAGCATAAATTTTTGGGGTGTTACAATCCCTCATACCTTATAAAAGTTTCGTCCTCGAAACTTAGAATAATTCTGGGTAATTCGCTCTCATAGTGTCCTCTCGCTCCCATGTGGCTTCTTCTATCTTATGATTACGCCAGAGAACTTTCACTAAAGGAATCTCTTTGTTTCTTAAGGTCTTCGTCTTTCGATCCAAAATCTCAATCGGTTTCTCTTCGTAGCTCATATTCTCTTTAATCTGAATCGCTTGTGGTTGGATGACGTGAGATGGATCCGATATGTACTTTTTCAACATCGATACATGAAATACATTATGAATGGACGCCATCTCTTGAGGTAATTCTAACTTGTAGGCCACGTTACCAATACGTTCAATCACCATATATGGTCCCACATATCTGGGACTAAGCTTGCCCTTCTTCCCAAATCGCATCACACCTTTTATCGGAGCAACCTTGATGAAAACCAAGTCACCAACCTCAAACTCTAAGGGCCTCCGTCATACATCCGCATAACTCTTTTGCCTACTCTGAGCTGTTGCAATCCTTTGTTGAATCACTTTTATTGCTTCGGTTGTCTTACTAAAAAAACAGTTTTCTCCTTAAGTTCTAACTCCGTTAGCTTCTTCTCCCCGGCCTCATGCCAATAAATTGGGGTTTTACAATGTCTCCCATAAAGTGCCTCATAGGGGGCCATTCCAATTGTCGCTTGATAACTATTATCATAAGCGAACTCAGCTAACGGTAGAAACTTGCACCAACTCCCTTTGAAGTCTAAGACACAGGCTCAGAGCATATCCTCAAGCGTCTGATTGGTTCTCTCTGTTTGACCATCTATTTGAGGATGAAATGCTGTACTAAAATTCAATTTCGTGCCCATAGCCGCCTGAACGCTCTTCCAAAAATGAGAGGTGAACCTACTATCTCGATCTGAAATAATAGATTTAGGAACACCATGGAGTCTCACAACTTCCTTCACATATAGTTCTGCTAATTTTTTCATAGAGAATGTTGTCCGAATAGGAAGAAAGTGTGCTGACTTTGTTAATCTGTCAACAATCACCCATATAGCATCATGTCCATTCATAGTCCTCGGTAGTCCAATAATGAAATTCATTGAAATATCCTCCCATTTCCACTCTGGAATCTGAATCGATTGGAGTACACCTCCTGGCCTTTGGTGCTCTGCCTTAACTTGCTGACAAGTCGAACATTGCTTGACATAATGAGCTACGTCCTTCTTCATTTCGAACCACCAGAAACTGTTCTTAAGATCCACATACATCTTGGTTGCACCAGGATGAAGAGTATATGGCATGTTGTGCGCTTCTGCAAGGATCTTTTTCCTCAATTCCTCATCCTTAGGAACACATATCCATCCTTTAAACTTCAGCACTCCATCATCAGACAAACTAAAACCTTCACATTTCCCTTCGAGCATTTCCTTCTTAATCCTCACAAGACTTGGATCAAGGTCTTGCTTACTCTGAATATCATCTAGAATAGTTAGAGACAATTGCTGATAATCGCCCAACTACTAATTCTAATCCAAAATCACAAATCTCCTCCTGAAGGGGCTTGGATATCATATGCAAGGACATTAATGTAGCAGGGGCTTTTTGACTCAATGCATCTGCAACCCTATTTGCCTTCCCCGGTTGGTAAAGGATTTCACAATCATAATCTTTTACTAGCTCAAGCCACCTCCTTTGCCTCATATTCAGTTCCTTCTGCGTGAAGATATACTTCAAACTTTGGTGATCGGTGAATATTTGGCATCGAACCCCATACAGATAATGCCTCCAGATTTTCAATGCAAAAACCACAGCAGCCAACTCTAAGTCATGAGTAGGATAGTTTTTCTCATAGTCTTTTAATTGCCTAGAGGCATAGGCAATCACCTTCCCATTCTGCATTAATACTACACCAAGACCTATTTTGGAAGCATCGCTGTAAATCACAAACCCTTTATTCCCTTCCAGAATCGTCAAGATTGGGGCACTTGTGAGTCGTCTTTTCAGCTCTTGGAAGCTTTTCTCGTAGTCTTTAGTCCATTCAAACTTCTTTCCTTTTCGGGTAAGCATCGTAAGCGGCATGGCTAGCTTTGAAAAATCAGCCACAAATTTCCTATAATATCCTGCTAAACCAAGGAAACTTCTGATCTCACTTGCATTGGATGGCCTCTTCCAATTATTGATAGCCTCAATTTTCACAGGATCAACCATCACCCCATCCTTAGAAATTACATGACCAAGGAATGCCACACGATCTAACCAAAATTCACATTTGGAGAACTTGGCATACAATTGGTGCCTTTTCAATGTCTGCAACACTATCCTCAAATGCTCCTTGTGTTCCTCTCGAGTCTTTGAATAGATGAGGATATCATCGATGAATACTATCACAAACTTATCCAAAAACTCTTTGAACACTCTATTCATTAAGTCCATGAAAGCAGTAGGGGCATTGGTCAACCCAAATGGCATGACCACAAACTCATAGTGGCCGTAACGAGTTCTGAAGGCTGACTTAGGGATATCTTCCTCCTTAATCTTTAATTGGTGATACCCAGATCGCAAATCAACCTTTGAAAACACAGTTGCACCTTGCAGCTGGTCGAACAAATCATCAATTCTTGGTAACGGGTATTTGTTTCTTATGGTCACCTTGTTTAGCTCTCTATAGTCGATGCAAAGTCTCATTGATCCATCCTTCTTCTTCACAAATAGAACTGGAGCTCCCCACGGTGAATGACTAGCTCGGATGAAACCCTTATTCAACAGCTCTTGTAGTTGCTCATTCAATTCTTTCAGTTCAGCAGGTGCCATGCGATATGGTGTCTTAGAAATTGGCCCTGTTCCAGGTACTAACTCAATCTTGAACTCAACTTCTCTATCTGGTGGTAAACCCGGCAAGTCATCAGGAAACACATCCTTAAAATCTCGTACAATAGGCACATCTTTAATTTCCATCTTATCTTCTTTCTTCTTGTTGATGACGTTAGCTAAGAAACCGGTACAACCATTGGCTAGCATCTTCCAGGCCTTCATCGCTAACAGGAATAACTTCGTCTTCTTTCTCGGCTCACCAACAAATTCAAACCGGGCTTCTCCTTTAGGATTAAACACGACCTTACGTCTTTGACATTCAATAGACGCATTGTATTTACTCAAAAAATCCATACCTAAGATTAGGTCATAGTCATACATTTCGAGCACTATCAGATCACTGTAGAGCTCTCTATCAACAATCATCATCGGTATAGCTCGTAACCAATGAGTGGATATCATTACTTCCCCAGAGGGTAGTATTGTAGTGAATCGTTGACTCAAGACATCCTGATTTCTTCCTATTCTTTTTGCAAAAGAAGAACATACAAAGGAGTGTGTGGCTCCAGTGTCGAAAAGAACGTTAGCATATTGATTAATAACAGGTATCTGACCTGTAACAACATTTGAAGTCTCAGCAGCAGCTTCGTCTTTTGTCATGGTAAAAATTCTGGCATTGGTAGAGAGTGGAGGGGCCTCAAGTCGTCCTTGAGAAATATGAGGACCATCAAGGGCAGCCTGCATATTGTGAAGCTGAGTAGATTGGTTCCTTTGTTGGCTCTACTGGAAGGGCTGGTAGGTCTTGTTCGGACAATTCTTGGACTGGTGACCCTCACGTCCACAACTGTAACATAGGTTCGTGCCCTGACGACATTCTCCTAAGTGCATCTTCCCACATTTAGAACAAGGTGGAATATACCTGGCTTGCGTAACTGGTTGACCTCCCTAGCGGTTATTTTGGTTCTTCTGATTAGAAAAGTTCCCTTTTTCTCTTGTTATTGTTCCAATGGCCTCCTTGGGACTTGCCTTGACTTCCAAAGTTCCCACGGTTATGGTGGTTATTATTGTTCTTAGAAGCCTCACTTTGACGAGTCTGGCCTTCATTCCTTTTGTTCAGGTGATACTCAGCACGAAGGGCACAATTTACACACTCAGCTATGGTCTTTGGTGGAGCAGTTCCACTGTCGACAATCACTGCAATTTCAAGCTTTAGCATCCCAATCATCCTTCTCAGGCGTTCCTCCTCAGTTGGCACCATGTTAGGACAAAGATGTGCCAGTTGGTTGAACCGCTTAACATCTTCAGTCACAGACAAATTTCCCTGACGAAAATTATTAAACTCATCGTAGTGTTCTTTCGTCACAGACATGTTGAAATATTGCTCGTTAAACACCTGGAGGAAATCTTGCCATGTCATCTGATTTACATCCTTGCTCAGCTCAACTCCTTCCCACCAAATCCTAGCATCATCCGTCAAATAGTAGGAAGCACACTTCACCTTTTCATTCTCAGTCAAGCCCATGAAGTTTAGCACCAATTGTAACGTCCCGAAATTTATTTAATGTTAAGTGTAATATAAATGATGAATTAGTGTGCCATAATTAAAGTTTTAACATTTATTAGACTATTTGGTTGGATTTTTTAAATTTTTGGTTGTTTTGTTAAATTAATGAATTCGAAGGATTTCTTATTGTTTTAAAATAATGCTTTGAGTTTTAAAACACAACAATTTAAAAAATGTTAAAAATACTCCGTTTTGCAAAACCGTGGGCGGCACATGGTTTTCGCACAATAAAACCGCCCACCGATTTTCTCTATTTATTTCCTTCCTCTCTCTCTCCTCTCATTCACTCTCCGGTTCTCTCTCTCTCCCGCTTTTTCTCTCAATTTCTCTCTCGGTAGCTCACTCTCTCTCAATCTCTTTCAAAAATTTTGAAACCAAATTCGAATCCAAGCTTCGGGATAGCAAGGAGGAAGCTCGGGGACGTGATTCGGCAACCGAGAACGCGGATTGAAGCTTCGATTCGAGGTTAGATTCGAAATTTCTAAACTTTTTACAAAATTTCCAATTTTGTGTGTTTTTGAAATCTAAGTTTGTTTAAGCTTAGAAAACCGTGGATTTGTGTTAAATGAGCTTAGAACAACTAGGATCTAAGCTTAGATTGAAGAAAAACGGATTGAATTCAAGATTTTTCATTTTTCTCCTCTTTTTCTCATTTTCGGATTTTTGAGGATTTCAAGTTTAAATGTTGTTTAAATGATTCCAAACATGTTCTAGAATGTTTTTCTATCAACTATAGTTGTTTTTCATGCCTGGGATTTGAGAAAAACAGGTTAGAAACAAGATTTGGATTTTGGGGATCGAGAAACCCGTGGCTGGGATTTCTGCGTTTTCCTAGTTCGGCAGGCCGAAGTTCATGTTCGGCAGGCCGGAGTGATGATCGGCAGGCCGGTGTTCTTTCGACCGGTAGGCCGAATCTGGAGAAATGTTCGGCAGGCCGAACTTTGCTTTCGGCAGGCCGAAGCAGGGCGTCCGGCAGGCCGACCGAGGCATGGAAAATTTTGTGATTTTTACCCGTTTTCACTGTTTTGAACCCTGATTTAAATCCCAACCTTATAGGATGATTTTAATGATACAAATGGCACACTAGGACATCATGAAATGATTTAGTAACATAGAATGTCTCGAACTAGTTATTGATTGACTTAGTTTGTATCTAGGATCGTTCGTGGTTCCGTGGAGCTAACGTATAGCGGACCGGGATTACGGTGTGGGGTACCGGCACGAGTATTGAGGTAGGACTTCTATCCTATTTCTTTGGTAGCCTGGTTTTGAAATGATTTGGCTTTGAAAAGGATTTCTATGAAATGTTTTCAACGGTTGTTTGAAAATGGTTTTATCGGTTATATTTTAATATACCGTGATCTGAAATGAATTTCATAATAAATGTAATTGACAACACTCGGTAATTGGGTTTTGAATGATAATGATAATAAACACAAAGGCATGATGCCATATCAGAGATCGGGTCGTGTAGCGATCGACCTTGGGGGCAGGTCCCGAAACCCAGCTGGGCCATTACGGTGGTGATATCATGGTTTGCCTAGGTAAAAGTAAATTGGTGTTTTGATTTGACGAGTAGACTGTTCTGTGTCAGGACGGTTCTACTCAAACTGTTTATCTATTTATTTATTTAAGTTTCCTTTGAATAACTTCTAATAATGCTGTGACACCCGTTATTCTCCTAACGGGTATTGAGGTAATTAAATTAATTTTTAATGTATAAAAAAAAATTGCTTCATTTAAATTTATTTTATAATATTTATTTTTATCTATTTTTAAATTTTCTAAAATTCTCCTATATTTATTTAGTATGATTACTAAAAAGCCTTAGAACTTCTAATAAATCTCAAAAATGTCATATTGGCATTATATGTGTTAAAGTCTTTAGATGAGACATAAGGATATCTTTTCCAACTACTCTTGACCCTCATTTTCTTTATTTCCTCCGTGACATGCTTCAACATGTCTCCTCTATAATTGTTTCTATCACTTCTCTTCAAAGACTTCATCTTTTCTTCCTTTCTCTTCCACGGTTCCCACACTCTTCTTCTCATTTCTTTGCTGAAGCAAAATACTTAGAGAACTTCTTCAAGGCAGCCATAAAAATCAGCCACCATCACCTCCATTTGAGCAAGAATTTCAGTCATACCGAAGTAAAGGAACTTGTTTTGAAGCCATTTCAAGCTTCCAACTAACCATAATCCGAGGTTAGAATCTTATGAACAAATTTAGTCTTTCATTTATAAATTTTCTTTTATACTAAAGGATTATTCAAATTTGCGTTCTTAAACCTAAGTATATGTTTGTTGCTATTTTGGAGCATATGTATGAAGTCTAAGTGTATATGCCCTAGACAGAAAATTTATATTGTTAAACTTTATAATACCTCTATGGGCAGTGGTTATTTCTTGAAATTCTAAGATTAAATTAAAATAAATTTTATGAATGTAGTTGTATGTTGTGCTTTAGTTTTAATTGTCCTTATGCACGCCTTAGGATCAAGGGAGTATGGAGCTAACGTTAATTGATTCCAGGATTAAGAGACTGTTGATAAGCTTAAAAGGTAGGGATTCTATTACTCATTTTTTGTGAGGTTTTTATAGAATTAAAATTGATTGTTTTGCCGCAATATATATATATCTATGTTGAACTGATATTATATGATTATCACATATGAAACTATGACATGGACTCGTCTTGTATTGTACGGCGAGGAACATAATGAATTGACACATGTTATAAATTGAGAAGCATGGTTAGGAAAACTAACTCTATTGATAATGATTCAATATAGAGAAATTGTGAGACATGAAGAGGGCGACGGTTACGTCCTTGGGCATGAATACCCTAAAAGGTAAAATAGGGGGAAGGCGATGACGCTTCCTTGGGTTGAAAGTCCCAAAACACACTGTACAGGAATCGACTTGGTGAGGACTCGGGGCTTGATGTCCCCTCACCGGAACACCCTTGGAATGTTTATAGGGTGATCAAGTGCGCCCATTTGGGTTTCGATGAGTTGAGTGATACTCAATTTAACATGGATACCTAGGAACAATGATGATTGGTAATATTTGTATAAATGTGTAATTATGACACTTGGTAATGATTAACTACGGTATCCATAAGATGTGATCATAATAAACCTCATAATCTGAAATATGATGTGACTTACTAACCATGCAGATTTTAATGTGGTAATGATAGAGGTGAGTAATGGCTTTCTCTACTGAGCATAGTGTTGCTCATACCCTTATATTTTTATCTTTTCAGGACTCACTAAGTGTGAGGTGGCTACGAGAAATATAGTTGAGGAAGTGATGTAGCTATATTACATTGGGACTGCTTCAATTGTTGAGAATGTTCTTCATGATAATGTAAGCATCAATTGTTACTTTCTGTGGCTGTATTACAATGTGTTGAGGGATAAAATGATGATGACAACAGTTTATATTATTAAATTTAAGGTGCTACATTAAAACTGTGGTTTATTTGTCGTTTATATTTTTATTTTTGAGTTGAGAGTTTTTATTTAAGTCCCGGGCAAATTTTAATCTTTAAGGTTTTACTTTTATTATTTATTTTTATTTTATCTCATTAAAAACTGTTAACCCCCATATAGGGGCGTTACAGAATTTTTGGTATCAGAGCCTAGGTTCGGTTAACCTAGGGAGTGTAGCACCACTTTAAAAAATATATTTTTGAGATGGTTTTGAAGCTGAATTTTCATTGTCATCATCAAAATGAACCTTCACATTGATTTATACAGTCTAGAAGGATGTAACATGGAAAGGCCATAGAATGAAAATACTTATGGTTATATGAGTACAATAATTATATAGAAGGAAAGTATTAATAGTTATGAGGGAATGATAATTATATGGAATGAGTTTATAAGTAGAATGCTTATGAGAGATTCGTATAATATTAGGATCTATAAGCATATCTAATTCGTATAAACGATGAGAAATTCGTGTAGATACGAGGATTTAAGAGCCTTTTGTCTCGTGAAAAACAATAAGAAATATGAGGCTTGATTTATTGATTTTAAAGTTTGACATAGATATGCCAAATTTTTCGTAATCTATTCAAACCTAAGTAATGATTATGTGTGGATTCGATGGAGCACATAAGTGTCAATATCTTTTCTTAAAAGTTCTATATATTTGAGGAATATGATATAAGTTGGGAATCATGGTATTGAATCATGAGAGAGATAAATGTTAGACTTTTGGTCTGTTGAGACTGTGTAAAGTCTAGAATGCATGAATCTCAAAATTGGAATATTTTGTTACGTACATTGTATTTAAGTGTATCAGTGAATCTTTTGGTTACCTAAGGTTTTGTTATATGAGGAAATTATATATTGTATGAGTAGAATTGTGGGGATTGTAGATGTTCTTAAGTAGTAACATCTAGTGTCTTTGTTCATTGATATGGTCTACGTTGGAAGACGTAAATCGTATTGATTTCAAGGTTAGTCGCATTCTAAACCCTTGGTAGTAATGATGATGAATCCATTGATAGACGTTGAGTATTATCAATAACATATGGGTGTATGCATTGTTCAATAAGGTTTTGATTAAAACAAAATTATTTGAGTTGCTGGAAGATTATGTTGTTATGAAATGATTTTAAATATCATTCAGGAAGATCCTTGTTGTCGTTAAATTAGATTTGTTGTTTATAGTCAACTTTATCTATAGTGGGCTTTGAATTGGGTTTAAGATTCATACGAATTGGTTTTCAATTTTATGTTTGTTATTTAACTCGTTCTAAATGTGTTAAGGCCCGAAACAACCTGACCATTTTCAACTAAGAACATTTGGGCCTAGTTTAAATCCTAAATCAGTTTGATTCACACTGTCTCTCTCACGTGATCTCTATACGTGTCATATACAGTGGTTTAATCATTGTTTACATATACGTTTACTGTGCATAGGAGCTTATTTCTCCGAGTTCACTTTTTCTCTCTTAATTTGTTATTTTCTCTCTAAATCGCAAATCCTCTTCTTTTTCATTAGAAATTCTTCTTTTCCTCTAAAAGAAGAAGGAATTCTAGGATTCTGCAATTTACTATCTTAATTTTTCCTTTCTATTTACTCTTCTTTCATCTCATCATGGACCCAAAGTACCAACACCTGAGAAAGTATTTCCCATCACTCTCCCAAAAGATTCTTAGAAAGAAATACAAGGCTAGAATTACTCGGTTGTGGATTCTTATGCGTTTTGGCATCCCTTGTGATGTGAGAATGTTAATAGAGGGGAAAATCCGTCCGAGTGACTTTAGTCAAGATGTCGGTTTACCAGGAACAGGTACCAGTCGTAGTGCAATGAAAAGAAGAGCTCGTGCCATCGTGGTCACTTGTAACAAATGTGGAAGACAAAATTGTAACGGTAAATGTACTTCACCTGGTTATATGTCTACGAATAGAGAGGATAAAATAAGGTTTTGTAGGGATGGACTTTCAAAGGAGAACTTGGATAGCATCCATCCTCCTCTCCACGGTCACCCTAGTGGATATGTTCAAGGAGCTATTTTTAAACTCTGGCCTAAATTTTATACAGAAAGACAACGCCTCAGGAATATGGTATTTCTAGATCCTGTTTGCCAAGCCATAAGAAAACTGGATGGGGAATAAGTTATCGCTCTATAAAGGTTATTTAGTCTTTACTTATTTGAAGCAGTTTTAGCTGATGTTCAACAGTTTGTGTTTTTCTTTTACTCAAAATATTTGCTTTTGTGTTTGAAATAATTGTGATTATTAGATTGATACAGTAAGTGTTAATATCTTATTTAATTTATGATTTTCTTAAATATATATATAATAAAATATATTATCTTATCAGACACGTTACATACGGTACAGTAATATGTTTGAATTTTGAAAAGCTTATCCAGATATTTCAAGATTTGTGTCTCAAATTTCAAAAGTTCTACAGTATTTGTCGTTTATATTAAATTTCTAGACTTGGTGTATATTTGTCAAAAAGTCTACAGTTGTGTCATGAGGGTCTTCTGTCGAATTGTTCTCAATTGTCAAAAGTTATACAATTAGAGTCTAATCTTTTTCAAAAAGTGAATCAGATTTTTTGTAAACTATCAATCACCTTATCTTACTTTCTTATCCGCACAAGATTTTGTTTAAATCTTTGGATTACCTACTCGTCTATCTCTTTAGCCCTTTTTGTATATTTCTCATCTTTAAAATCTCATGTAGAACCCGAAGTCTAAGTGGAGTAGACATTAAGCAACCACTTCTATAAACCAAATATGTCTACCTCCCAGTCCACGAAGAAAATAAAGAATGTCTGTGTCTTTTGTGGTTCCAGCCTTGGAAAAGATAAAGCTTATTTAGAAGCTGCAAATCACTTAGGGCAAGTCCTAGCACACAAGAAGATTAACATAATCTATGGGGGTGGTAGTATAAAAATGATGGTAAATATGGCACTAGCAGCTAGGTCTAGCGACGCTACTGATGTAAGAATTTGGCCTCATATTCCAGTTGAAGGAAACCTTTGTAAGGAAGCCATAGGTAAGGGAGAAGGAGTCAGGAGTATCCCTAAAAATTTTAAAGACATAATCTATAATTCTGATGCTTTTATAGCATTACCTGGTGGTCTAGGTACTCTTGAGGAAATATTTATAGTTGCTTGTGGGCAATTGTTGGGCTTTTATTCCAAACCTTTGGGACTGCTGAACGTAAAGGGTTTTTATGACGGTCTTTTGAAATTTCTAGATTACGCTGTGGAAGAAAACATCACTACAGAATCGGAGAGACAAATCTTTGTCACTGCTCCAACAGCTGAGGAATTGATAGATAAAATGCAAATCATACATCCAGAATCCGACACTGCAACATCCAAGCTTGAATGGGAAAGGGAAAGCCGGGAGCGGCCAATTGATTTGAATCTCCATCTGTAATCTTTTTGTTTTATCTTTGGCATGTAGGCATGTGTGTCCGTATTTCGTGTGTTACGAATAACCGTTTGCCTTGTATTCTGTGTTTCTTGTGGTACGTTGTTGTTCAATCTTTTAGATTCATTGAGCCTAATGCCGGGATGGCTGGATACGGAGTACTTGATGCTCTCGAAACGCATCCTTCTTAAGGTCCGATCTTTTGTTTATCGATGTTTTTGTATCCTCTAAGCATGCATGATATGGATAGCTGGTATACGGAGTGCCTTGTACTCTCGAAACGTATCCGTATTATGTTTGTAATGTGTAATATTCTGTTAATATTATGTGGAAGTACCAGAGTCAGTTATGGGGATATTCCATATGAAATATGAGTATATTATTTGGGTTGAATGTTTGTGTCATGAGGATAGCTGTTTAATGAAAAATATGTCGGGTTTGTCTGCAACTCTGAGATTCCGTTTAATATCTCTATGAGTAAGTTTAATGTATAGTTTTGAATAAAAGCGTTTGTGATATATGTTTTATGATTATGTTTTAGTTTATTAGTTGAGGTATGAAATCAAATATATTTGACTTTTCCTTACTCAAAAAGGAAAAGGAACCTAAAGATGAAGTATATAAAATTTCTCTGGCAATCTCCTTAAATGTGATTGTAAATCACAGTCCATGGACAATGAAGGACTGGAATCATGATATGGTCAATATGTATGCCTGATCAGATTCTTAGACTATTATACGGTGTTATAAGTTGAAACTTGTCAGAAATACTCTTATTGAGGGATTTAGGAGTAAGATTTATTATGCAAGTAAATAAGTGGAAATACGATAACTTAAATTTGGAGGACAAACAACATTAACGGTTTAGACTCAGAATTGGAATCATAGTGGAATCATAATTTTTACTAGTATTGCTAGAATTGAAATTTCGAGGACGAAATTTCTTTAAGGGGGGTAGAGCTGTGACACCCGTTATTCTCCTAACGGGTATTGAGGTAATTAAATTAATTTTTAATGTATAAAAAAAAATTGCTTCATTTAAATTTATTTTATAATATTTATTTTTATCTATTTTTAAATTTTCTAAAATTCTCCTATATTTATTTAGTATGATTACTAAAAAGCCTTAGAACTTCTAATAAATCTCAAAAATGTCATATTGGCATTATATGTGTTAAAGTCTTTAGATGAGACATAAGGATATCTTTTCCAACTACTCTTGACCCTCATTTTCTTTATTTCCTCCGTGACATGCTTCAACATGTCTCCTCTATAATTGTTTCTATCACTTCTCTTCAAAGACTTCATCTTTTCTTCCTTTCTCTTCCACGGTTCCCACACTCTTCTTCTCATTTCTTTGCTGAAGCAAAATACTTAGAGAACTTCTTCAAGGCAGCCATAAAAATCAGCCACCATCACCTCCATTTGAGCAAGAATTTCAGTCATACCGAAGTAAAGGAACTTGTTTTGAAGCCATTTCAAGCTTCCAACTAACCATAATCCGAGGTTAGAATCTTATGAACAAATTTAGTCTTTCATTTATAAATTTTCTTTTATACTAAAGGATTATTCAAATTTGCGTTCTTAAACCTAAGTATATGTTTGTTGCTATTTTGGAGCATATGTATGAAGTCTAAGTGTATATGCCCTAGACAGAAAATTTATATTGTTAAACTTTATAATACCTCTATGGGCAGTGGTTATTTCTTGAAATTCTAAGATTAAATTAAAATAAATTTTATGAATGTAGTTGTATGTTGTGCTTTAGTTTTAATTGTCCTTATGCACGCCTTAGGATCAAGGGAGTATGGAGCTAACGTTAATTGATTCCAGGATTAAGAGACTGTTGATAAGCTTAAAAGGTAGGGATTCTATTACTCATTTTTTGTGAGGTTTTTATAGAATTAAAATTGATTGTTTTGCCGCAATATATATATATCTATGTTGAACTGATATTATATGATTATCACATATGAAACTATGACATGGACTCGTCTTGTATTGTACGGCGAGGAACATAATGAATTGACACATGTTATAAATTGAGAAGCATGGTTAGAAAAACTAACTCTATTGATAATGATTCAATATAGAGAAATTGTGAGACATGAAGAGGGCGACGGTTACGTCCTTGGGCATGAATACCCTAAAAGGTAAAATAGGGGGAAGGCGATGACGCTTCCTTGGGTTGAAAGTCCCAAAACACACTGTACAGGAATCGACTTGGTGAGGACTCGGGGCTTGATGTCCCCTCACCGGAACACCCTTGGAATGTTTATAGGGTGATCAAGTGCGCCCATTTGGGTTTCGATGAGTTGAGTGATACTCAATTTAACATGGATACCTAGGAACAATGATGATTGGTAATATTTGTATAAATGTGTAATTATGACACTTGGTAATGATTAACTACGGTATCCATAAGATGTGATCATAATAAACCTCATAATCTGAAATATGATGTGACTTACTAACCATGCAGATTTTAATGTGGTAATGATAGAGGTGAGTAATGGCTTTCTCTACTGAGCATAGTGTTGCTCATACCCTTATATTTTTATCTTTTCAGGACTCACTAAGTGTGAGGTGGCTACGAGAAATATAGTTGAGGAAGTGATGTAGCTATATTACATTGGGACTGCTTCAATTGTTGAGAATGTTCTTCATGATAATGTAAGCATCAATTGTTACTTTCTGTGGCTGTATTACAATGTGTTGAGGGATAAAATGATGATGACAACAGTTTATATTATTAAATTTAAGGTGCTACATTAAAACTGTGGTTTATTTGTCGTTTATATTTTTATTTTTGAGTTGAGAGTTTTTATTTAAGTCCCGGGCAAATTTTAATCTTTAAGGTTTTACTTTTATTATTTATTTTTATTTTATCTCATTAAAAACTGTTAACCCCCATATAGGGGCGTTACAAATGCTGTGTTCCTTTGCGTTAAACTATTTTTATAAAACATAGTCTTACTGAGCCTTTCGCTCACGTTTTATCTGTTTTAAATTTCCCCTAGGTGGTTTCCCATTTAGGTTTGGAGAAGACTCTTCGGACCGAACTCAGGAGCAATAGGAGAATTTATTTATATTCTGTATTATTAATCAGGGCATGTAAGACTTAACTTTATTTGTACTTGGACTGTAATTGTATTTATGATATTGTCAGATCCATGTGTGTGCACAAGTTGTGGGTTGTGGAACCTATATTCGCGGTTTTTATTCAATTATTATTTGCTAAATATTTACAAATTCGTTTATCAAATGTGGTGGAAAATCCTCTTAATTTTTATTTAATTTGATTCTCAAACTCTCAATTTTTAATTAAATCCGCTTTTAATTAATCTAAATATTCTGCCACATCACCTCCCGTACTCCGGGGCGTGACAGAATGGTATCAGAGCTCAAGGTTATGAACCTTGGGAATTGTGCACACATAGGTTTGACAATGAAATACCTCTGACAGTCCAAATTTTGTTTTCAGAAGTGAGAGAATGGCACCTAGACGTCGTTCGACTGCTGACGCCGAGTTTGGAAATGATGAGAGCATGATGAGGTCTATGTTTGCGGCTTTCCGACAGATGGCAGCCAGGGCTAGACCGGAAGACTACAGTGTTGGTAGTTGGCATGCTTTCTTTAAGGAATTCTGGCGGGCGTCTATTCTGACTTTTGATGGCAATGGGGATCCGCAGCTAGCAGAGTATTGGTTGGATTCGATCTTGAAGCATCTAAATACTCTTGGTGTGCCTGAGGAGTATCGTGTGGAGTTTGCGGCGTATAAGCTCGAGGGTGGCGCCAACACCTGGTGGAAACAAACTAAGCGTCTGGAGCGCGGTGGCGATATTGGTTGGGACAAGTTCGAGGATCTGTTCTATGATCGGTATTTTCTGCAGGGATATAGAGATCAGAAAGCAGCTGAGTTTTATAGACTGCAGCAGGGTGATCTATCAGTTCGAGAGTATGAGGCGAAGTTTAACGAGTTGGCTAGGTTTGCTCCATCAGCTGTGGCATCGGAGCGCGAGAAATGCATCAAGTTTCAGGAGGGACTCAAGGCTCCTATTCGACGGCAGTTGGTTGCTCTACGGCTTAGGAGTTTCGGAGAGCTTGTGTCATCGGCGATCTCTGTGGAGAATGATTACGTGCAGTATTGTGAGGACCGAGCCAAGGCTTCAGGAGGACCGCAGAGGAGTGGCAGGAAGAGCATTAGTAGTCGTCCAGCTCCGGGGAAAGGCAAGCAAGGCGGTGCGACCAGTGGCAGCAGCAGTTCGTCTGGCAGCGGGCGCAGCAATCCCTACAGCTTTCATTGTCATTTCTGTCAGCAGCCCGGACACATCAAGAGGAATTGCCCGATCAGGAGTGCTCGTCTTGGATCGCAGACCGGGGAGGATGCCAGTCGTTCATCTCAGCCTCAGCCTCAGACCCTACCTCCGCCTCCGCAGTACCCGCAGTTGCAGTATCCGCAGTTTTCTCCTCAGCAATTCTCATATCCGGCACGGGGGCAGCAGTCGCAGTATTTTCAGCGCAGTGTTCCTCAGTATAGAGCACCGAGTACAGGTAGTGTGCAGTCATCTCTATCTCAGCAGCATCGGCCGAGTAATGCAGGACCCAGTAATGTCGGTAGAAGAAAAGGAAAGGCGCCAGTACAGGTTCATGCAATGGCATCTAGAGGGTCAGATTCTCAGACTAGTAACGCGGTTGTCGATGGTATGATTTTGGTTTCCAGATCTTTAGCTCGCGTTTTATTTGATACCAGTGCCTCTCATTCTCTCATTTCGAGCTCTTTTGTACATGCCTTGGGATTAGAAGTAGAAGAGTTTAAGGAACCCCTAGTCATAACTTCTCCCTTGGGGCGGGTGTGTGTAAATTGTATGTGTAAATCTTGTAAAATAAAGATTGGGGATGAGATTTTGAAAAGTGATTTGATTGTACTCCCCATGAGTTCCTATGATGTGATTTTAGGGATGGACTGGTTGTCCAGGTATAGTGCAGTCGTGGACTGCCAACTTAGAAAAGTAACCCTAGTGTCTGATAGGGGGACGGTGATCACTTACCAGGGTGGTGGTGATTGGCTAATGAGTGAGCGCCTTATAAAGTCGTGTCTAGGAGGGCGAAGGAATCTAGGTTGTTGTGCTTTTCTTGCCAACCTGGATTGCGAGCCCTATGTTTCGAGTAGTAGTGTTGCGATTCCGGTGGTTGATGAGTTCGAGGATGTCTTCCCCGATGAGTTATCAGGGTTACCACCGCATCGGGAGATTGAGTTTGGTATCGAGTTGTTTCCAGGGACATCACCGATTTCTATGGCACCTTATCGGATGGCGCCAGCAGAAATGAAGGAATTGAGGAAGCAACTTCAGGAGCTTGCTGATAAAGGATATATTCGGAATAGCACATCTCCGTGGGGAGCACCAGTTTTGTTCGCTAAGAAGCACGATGGGACTCTCAGGTTATGTGTGGATTATCGGCAGCTGAATCGTGTTACGGTGAAGAACAAGTATCCCTTGCCTAGGATTGATGAGCTATTTGATCAGTTGGGAGGTTCGCGATACTTCTCGAAGATTGACTTGCGTTCAGGTTATCATCAGCTCAGGATCAAGGAAGAGGATATTCCCAAGACAGCTTTTAGGACTCGGTATGGGCACTTCGAGTTTCTGGTTATGTCGTTTGGGTTGACGAATGCTCCAGCAGCTTTTATGGATTTGATGAACAGGATATTTAGGCCGTATCTGGATCAGTTTGTGATCGTGTTCATCGATGATATTCTTGTGTATTCTAAGACTTGGGAGGAGCATGAGCAGCATCTTCGGATCGTGCTTCAGACTCTGCGGGAGCACCAGTTGTATGCTAAGAGGGAAAAGTGTGAGTTTTGGTTGACTGAGGTCAAATTTTTGGGTCATGTCATCTCGGAGCATGGTATTTCGGTGGATCCATCCAAGATTGAAGCTATATTGGAGTGGGAACGACCAAGGAATGTAGCGGAGATTCGTAGCTTCTTAGGTCTTGTTGGATATTACAGGAAATTTGTAAAGGATTTTTCAAAGATTGCAGCTCCGTTGACGAGATTGATCAAGAAAAACGTCAGGTTTGAGTGGGATGAAGACTGTGAGTCTGCTTTTCAGGAATTGAAGAACCGGTTGACTTCAGCTCCAGTATTAGTTATTCCTAGTAGTGATGAGCCGTATGAGGTTTATGCTGATGCTTCAGGGCGCGGACTTGGATGCGTGTTGATGCAGCATGGACGTGTAGTTGCGTACGGATCGAGACAGCTACGACCTCACGAGCGGAATTATCCTACTCACGATTTAGAGCTTGCGGCGGTGATCTACGCGCTGAAGATTTGAAGGTGTTACTTGTATGGAGCATCGTTTTAGGTCTTCTCCGATCACAAAGAGTTTGAGGTATTTGTTCACTCAGAGGGATCTCAATCTGAGGGAGCGCAGATGGGTGGAGTACATGGAGGATTATGATTTCGCGTTGCAGTATCATCCCGGGAAAGCTAATGTGGTAGCGGACGCGCTTAGCAGGAAGTCTTCAGGGATTCTCGCTTGTTTGATTTTTGAGGACTGGAGCAGGGATGCGACAGTGAGTGAGTATCGGCTACTGTATCATGAAGATGGTGATCGAGTTTCGTTATATCATGTGGAAGCGACTCCAGCTCTTGTTCAGATGGTGAAGCAAGGTCAGTGGCAGGATCGACATTTGCAGGGGATTTGGTCGCGGATTCAGAACGGGGAACAGTTTGAAGAATGGAGCGTGCATGCAGATGGATCGTTGTACTTCCGGGAGCGTCTTGCAGTTCCAGTTGTCGCCGAGGTAACGAAAGCCGTTCTAGATGAAGCTCATAGGTCTCAGTTCGCTATTCATCCAGGGAGCACCAAGATGTATCGTGATTTGAAGAGACAATATTGGTGGAGAGGCATGAAGAAAGATGTTCGTGATTACGTGGCCAAGTGTTCGACGTGTCTCCAGGTGAAAGCTGAGCATCAGAAGCCTGCAGGTCAGCTTCAGCCGCTTCCTATTCCAGGTTGGAAATGGGAGCATGTGACGATGGATTTTGTCACAGGTTTGCCGAGGACGGAGCAGCGGCATGATGCAGTTTGGGTTGTGGTCGACAGGTTGACGAAATCGGCGCATTTCATTCCGTTTAGGTCGACGTGTTCGAGGAAGATTCTCGGGGAGTTGTATATGCAGAACATTGTGAGGTTGCATGGAGTTCCTTTATCCATCACCTCTAATCGAGACACCATGTTTAATGCTAAGTACTGGAGGAGTTTTCAGGAGGCTTTGGGTACGGATTTGAACTTCAGTACGGCGTTTCATCCTCAGACTGATGGGCAGTCTGAGCGGGTTATTCAGGTTCTCGAGGATATGTTACGTGCTTGTGCGTTGGACTTCGGCGGGAATTGGAAGCAATGTTTGCATTTGGCGGAGTTCGCGTACAACAACAGTTATCAGGCGAGTATCGGTATGGCACCATTTGAGGCATTGTATGGGCGACCGTGTCGGTCACCTGTGTGTTGGACTGAGCCGGAAGATAGAGTTATTCTTGGGCCAGATGAGATTCGTGACAGCAACGAGAAAGTCGCGGTGATTCGGGATCGATTGAGAGCAGCTCAGAGTCGGCAGAAGAGCTACGCAGATAGGAGACGTAGACCCTTAGAGTTCGCGGTTGGAGATTTTGTTCTCTTGAGGGTGTCACCTCGTAAGGGAACTATGCGGTTCGGAGTGAGTGGGAAGCTCGCGCCAAGGTATATTGGGCCGTTCGAGATCACTCAGCGTGTTGGTGTGGTCGCTTATCGGCTTGATCTTCCGCCCGAACTTTCTTATGTGCACGATGTGTTTCATGTGTCGATGCTTAGGAAATGTCCACCTGAGCAGGGTAAGATAGTATCGTTTCGCGATGTGCAGGTTCAAGAGGATACGACGTACGAAGAAGTGCCGATTCAGATCATCGACCGGAAAGTGATTAGCTTGCGTCGTCGTGAGATACCGTTGGTAAAGGTCGTGTGGCAACATCACGGGGTTGATGAAGCCACTTGGGAACTAGAGTCGGGTATGCGGGAGTTATATCCGCATTTGTTTTGTTTTTGAGATGAGTTGTAAATTTCGAGGACGAAATTTCTTTTAGGGGTGGAGAGTTGTAACGTCCCAAAATTTATTTAATGTTAAGTGTAATATAAATAATGAATTAGTGTGCCATAATTAAAGTTTTAACATTTATTAGACTATTTGGTTGGATTTTTTAAATTTTTGGTTGTTTTGTTAAATTAATGAATTCGAAGGATTTCTTATTGTTTTAAAATAATGCTTTGAGTTTTAAAACACAACAATTTGAAAAATGTTAAAAATACTCCGTTTTGCAAAACCGTGGGCGGCACATGGTTTTCGCACAGTAAAACCGCCCACCGATTTTCTCTATTTATTTCCTTCCTCTCTCTCTCCTCTCATTCACTTTCCGGTTCTCTCTCTCTCCCGCTCTTTCTCTCAATTTCTCTCTCGGCAGCTCACTCTCTCTCAATCTCTTTCAAAAATTTTGAAACCAAATTCGAATCCAAGCTTCGGGATAGCAAGGAGGAAGCTCGGGGACGTGATTTGGCAACCGAGAACGCGGATTGAAGCTTCGATTCGAGGTTAGATTCGAAATTTCTAAACTTTTTACAAAATTTCCAATTTTGTGTGTTTTTGAAATCTAAGTTTGTTTAAGCTTAGAAAACCGTGGATTTGTGTTAAATGAGCGTAGAACAACTAGGATCTAAGCTTAGATTGAAGAAAAACGGATTGAATTCAAGATTTTTCATTTTTCTCCTCTTTTTCTCATTTTCGGATTTTTGAGGATTTCGAGTTTAAATGTTGTTTAAATGATTCCAAACATGTTCTAGAATGTTTTTCTATCAACTATAGTTGTTTTTCACGCCTGGGATTTGAGAAAAACAAGTTAGAAACAAGATTTGGATTTTGGGGATCGAGAAACCCGTGGCTGGGATTTCTGGGTTTTCCCAGTTCGGCAGGCCGAAGTTCATGTTCGGCAGGCCGGTGTTCTTTCGACCGGCAGGCCGAATCTGGAGAAATGTTCGGCAGGCCGAACTTTGCTTTCGGCAGGCCGAAGCAGGGCGTCCGGCAGGCCGACCGAGGCATGGAAAATTTTGTGATTTTTACCCGTTTTCACTGTTTTGAACCCTGATTTAAATCCCAACCTTATAGGATGATTTTAATTATACAAATGGCACACTAGGACATCATGAAATGATTTAGTAACATAGAATGTCTCGAACTAGATATTGATTGACTTAGTTTTTATCTAGGATCGTTCGTGGTTCCGTGGAGCTAACGTATAGCGGACCGGGATTACGGTGTAGGGTACCGGCACGAGTATTGAGGTAGGACTTCTATCTTATTTCTTTGGTAGCCTGGTTTTGAAATGATTTGGCTTTGAAAAGGATTTCTATGAAATGTTTTCAACGGTTGTTTGAAAATGGTTTTATCGGTTATATTTTAATATACCGTGATCTGAAATGAATTTCATAATAAATGTAATTGACAACACTCGGTAATTGGGTTTTGAATGATAATGATAATAAACACAAAGGCATGATGCCATATCAGAGATCGGGTCGTGTAGCGATCGACCTTGGGGGCAGGTCCCGAAACCCAGCTGGGCCACTACGGTGGTGATATCATGGTTTGCCTAGGTAAAAGTAAATTGGTGTTTTGATTTGATGAGTAGACTGTTCTGTGTCAGGACGGTTCTACTCAAATTGTTTATCTATTTATTTATTTAAGTTTCCTTTGAATAACTTCTAATAATGCTGTGTTCCTTTGCGTTAAACTATTTTTATAAAACATAGTCCTACTGAGCCTTTCGCTCACGTTTTATTTGTTTTAAATTTCCCCTAGGTGGTTTCCCATTTAGGTTTGGAGAAGACTCTTCGGACCGAACTTAGGAGCAATAGGAGAATTTATTTATATTCTGTATTATTAATCAGGGCATGTAAGACTTAACTTTATTTGTACTTGGACTGTAATTGTATTTATGATATTGTCAGATCCATGTGTGTGCACAAGTTGTGGGTTGTGGAACCCATATTCGTGATTTTTATTCAATTATTATTTGCTAAATATTTACAAATTCGTTTATCAAATGTGGTGGAAAATCCTCTTAATTTTTATTTAATTTGATTCTCAAACTCTCAATTTTTAATTAAATCCGCTTTTAATTAATCTAAATATTCCGCCACGTCACCTCCCGTACTCCGGGGCGTGACACCAATTCAATAGACTTTAACCACCCTTATGCCACTAAAGGGTCTGTTGAACCGTTGAACTCTTTTGGCTTCATCCTCTTGAACCTAAGATACAAGGGTTCGAGATTTGCTCCGGCCTGAACTCCTCGATACTGCTCTGGTTGTAGAGCTAATGGATCAATGGGAACTTCAATTCTGTTTCTAGCTTGTAAATTATTAATAAGTGTCTGTTGTTCTTGAACTTGTCTCTGAAGTTGTGCCACCATTTCTACCAGATTAGGCTGCACCGCAGTCTCAGTTTCAACTTGCCCACCACCTCTTTGTTGGTCTCGACGCAATTGTGCCACTACTGCTGCCAAATTGGGTTCTGCACCGTTCTCAGTTTCAGCTTGTATTTGGCCATTATTGCGACCACGAACATCGCGTACTCGTTGTCCGCGCACCATCTTTCTTAGTCGTCTGTTGGATAGGAAATTTTTTATTAATAAGTCAATTTTTATTTCAGGATATCGAGTCAGGATCAAACTTTCCATAATTAGAACACCATCTCATAAAGTCTTATATTTTCATCAATTTATTAAAAAAAATTAATTAATTACTTACTTGGAGAAGTTTAAAGTGGATACGTGGCGATATATGATAGGAAATAGGAAACCGCTCTGATACCATATCTGTAACGACCCCTCACGGACCGTTACAGTTAAACTTATTGTTCTTATCTTTTTATCTTGTTAAAATGCGAAAAATAATACTCTGAAATAATATTCGTAATTTGTCAGGAATGATTTTCTTTAAACTTTGATAAATTTTAGGAATCTTTTTTTTTTTAATATTCATATTATCATTATTATTATTATTATCTTTTTATTATTAATTTTAATTTTTATCTGAACAAAAATAATTTTAATAATTGATAAAAGTCTAAAATCCATATTGCGAAATACATATGAGTTCCAAAATAAACCACAAATCAAAAATCACCATCAAACATAGCCTTGAAATTTATTTAAAATAAATATATTTTCATTCCAGAATCATTATTTCCGTTTTCATATCGCACATCGTCCCGCATCCGCTTCAAGCTTCTCCGTTTTTACATCTTTCCTTTTCCCTTATCTGCAACATGAATTAACTTATATAAGCAAAGCTTAGTAAGACACTTGTATCTCACAAAATATATATATATATATTTTTTTTTGGGTCATATAATAAATATCATCATAAATATAAACATCCTTGAAAACATTTTAATATTTAAAAACCATCGTATAGTGGGCCCGACGTTGTACCATCATAGCGCGCTAGTCACAGAAAGAGTGAGGTAGCTAATCTCAAACCTACCGTGACAAAAGGTCCGCTCACCGGACAAAAGACCGTTCACCGATCACCATCAACATCAAGGGTGTACAACGTCAATTTAAAACATAAAATATATATATGTATACATACTTATATACACATATTCTTCATCAAAACATCATCATAAGAGAAATATTAAAACATTATAACACCATCATCAACATCAAAATCATATATTTCTCTTCATCAATTTTTTTTTATTCATGTTGCAGGTGAGAGTGTACTCACAAAAATGCCCTACTTAACCTTTATAAACTTTTCAGACAGTGACGTGCGATTGAGGTCTCGGGTGCTCGCCTTTTGAACCGTTCATGTCATAATATAATAAAATTATCAAAAGGTTATAATAATCTATCAAATACATCCATCTCATTAAAACAACACCTAAATAGCTGATTTCATCCCCATGTAATATCAAAACACAAAACAAAACAAACAATTACATAAGATTACAAGACTTTACAAAACTGACAGCCAGAACTTTGTATGTTTCAAAAATCATAACAATTCACACAAAATTCTAAACGACCTGAAGCCAGTGTCATATAAAAATAGACATCTAGAGCTTTCTATTGACACCTAATTCGTTAAAAATGAAGCTCATTTGGATACTCAAAAATAGTTTTGAATTCTGATAACAAAACTTTAAAAAAAAACTGACAGCCAGACCTTCACTGCTTTAAAAATTCATAACAATTAATAGAATAATCCAAATGGCCTAAAACCAATTTTAAAAGAAAGTAGACATCCATAGCTTTCTAATGATATCTAATTTATTAAAAACGGAGTCCATTTATACCTTCAACCAGAGTATTGAATTTTAAATATAAAACCTGGAAAATTTCCAACCTCAACTATGGGACGAAAATTCTAAAAAAAATATTCATAAAAAAAGTCAAATAAACACTAACCATATGCATAAATCACATAAACATAATAAACAATTCCAAGACATACTTCTGAAACATCAATCAATAAGATCATCACCCTTAACAAAATCATGAATTTAAGAGATGAAAAACTTAGAATCATCAAGTTAACAAAATCAAAGCATACAAAAACCTATTATAAATATCTGTGTGTGTGTGTGTATTTAAACAATGAACTAACATCAATCATCATATAGCCTTTCTCAATCATCAAACATCCTTTCAAAACAACACAACCAAATCTAATAGAAAATCATCCAATTTTCATGAAATAACAGATTAAAGACAAAGCATACCTTAAAGTTCTTTTGATTATGGCTTGAAAGAAACAAAAGCTTACAAAAGAAGATAGAAGGATGAAGGTTTGCTGGATGGAATTGAATTTTTTTTTTTTTTTTTTTTTGACGAACCAGAGAAAAGTGAGAGAAATTGAAATAACTAGAAGGAGAGGAAAAGAGAATAAGGGAGAGCTCAAAAATATTGTACGTGAAGTTCTGAGTAATTGAAATTATTTACTCAAATTTTAAAAGAAATTCTAAGCTGTCAAGGGTCTATTTAGGAAAGACAACTATGAGATTGAATGAGGTTTCAATGCAAATTAAAAAGGCTCGTCTTTAATTTTTGTAACCTCACGTTTCAATCATCAATTCTTTCCATTTTTCTTTTAATTCCTTCCACACTATACGTTATATGAATAACCAATCAATATATCACATAACTAATACATTTAATATATAACAAACTTTCCTTTTTTTTAAACAACTTAACAGATGAAAAATGAAAACGTAAACTCATAAATTCTTATATTCACGTTACTAATATATTTAACACGTTATTAATATATTTAACATAATACATAACTTTCCTCTTTTTTTTTTACCGACAGTCAAGTAAGACGTTTATAAACCCCATTTATGAACTTTCCTTTTTTTTGTCTTTTTACTTCACGTTTATAAGCTTCCATATATATATATATATATATATAAACGCATTAATAATATATATACATATATATAAACGTATTAATATATATTTATGAGACTACTTATATACAAATATATCTTATTCACATAATTAAACCATAACGCAAATTCATCAAATCATCATAAACAAAAAGTCATTAATTTTGACATGAATTTTATTCTAACACCCCGAGTCCTCATCGCATCACCTAAAAAAAAAACTTAACATAACATAATAGTTATTTGTTTATAATATTATCATATTACCTATGTTTATTTTCTAACATAAATTTTTAAGGTGTTACAATATCAATAATAACCTCGAGTCTATTGTTAATAGACTCAAGTTCACCGCTATATTTTTAAATCAATATAGTTTAAAAAAACTCAAAAAACAACTCCTATTTTAAGTCGGCGGAGACCACCTTGAGTTTATCACCGATTCAAGCTCGTCACTGATGACATCAAGTCTATAACTGATGACCTCATCAGTCACAGACACAAGTAGAGAAGCTTGATAGAAGCGCCTATAGCCTTCCCTTTGGTTTTGCCCCCTTATATGAGTTGCTTGTTTGCTTTTTCTTGAAGTTGAAGTCATGATTTTACTGTGCATTAAGTAAGTATAATAAATCTTATATATTGCGGGGTTCAATTTGATTAAATGTTCATATAAGCAAATTAATTGGGAGAATTAAGTATAATCATGGTTTTATTAGGTGTTAAGTAGGTATAATGAATCTCAGTTACTGTTGGGTGGTATTTGATTAAATATTCATAAGCAAATTAATTAAAAATGAGTACATTGAATTTATGTTGATAATAAGTACATTCATGATTTTATTAGGTAAAGTAAATACAATGAACATTAGTTATTTAAATGAGTACATTAAATTGCTAGTTTGATTAAATAAGATTTAACTGATTAATCAATAATTTATTAAATTATCAATTATTTAATAATTCACTTAATTATAGATTTTTTTAGTCTCAAGCATATTAATTTATGGGGTTAAACTATAGTTTTTTTTTAAAAGCAAATGGCACCTGTCAGTATGTATTACATAATAGTTTAATTGTTTAAATTAAATTTAGAACTTTTAATCAAGGTTTTTATGAACCAAACGGTCTATCAATATAGGAATAAATGATTATTTAGCCGTAAAGTTCCTACTAAAGTTTAATTCTCAATAACAATTTTCCATCAAAATTGATAATTTTTTGAAACCAAATTGCTCTCGTTTTGAGCGTGTTTAAAATATGGTCTAGGTCTCTAACCTTATCCTCTTGCCCTCTGGCTTAAGCAAAAAAGAAATAATTCAAAAAATTCACTTTTGAGGAGTTAGTATTGGAATATATTTGAAGATATCAATTTATAACATTAGTGCGATACATCATCAATGTAATACGAGTAAATAACTTGTCTTTGTGGTACTCAGCTTAGTTTACACAAGTTAATTAAAAAGTCTATAGAGCACAAACTGACTCAACAATAATCTCTCTCTCTCTCTCTCTCTCTCTCTCTCTTTCCTTTCTCTTTCAAGAAGCATATATTCAAACGCCAATTCCAAACATAGAATATGATAAGCAAGTAATTTGGTGTGTGTGTTTGTGTATATATATATATATATATGACATTATGTGAAAGAAGCATTGTTGCATTAATAAAACTGTAGGATCTAGTCTAAAAAATACACTATATATTATATTAGAGCCTATAATTTTATGAGTAGCGGTTTTTAACCCATAGGAATGAACCAGCCGATTACAGATGCCAGATTGTTTACCAAATATTAGCTTTGACTCGTCTGGTTGAGATGCATTTCTTTTTTCAATTTTTTTTCTCTTTTGTGAAATATATATATATTTTTTCAAGTATTCCTATTTATTTGTGAAGACGACGATTTTTTTTTTTTTAAATGCATTGTGAAATATCTTGTTTTTGAGAGCTATAGTTTTGTCCATTATGGCTTGTGTATTCATAATGCGAAAAATTGAGAAGCACGAAGAAAACGAGTTTCCACCTACCACACTTCCAAATCTAGAATGGAAATGTTCCCAAGTACAAAAAAAATCTTAAATGTTCCAAGTATGTCCTTTTTTTTTAATCAAAAAGAGTACATCAACTTTTTAATAAAACTTGTGATAACAAAGACTTCATGATCTTAAAGTTTTTTTTATGAAAACAAACGAAGAGTGAAATTACAAACAAATTCTATTCAATTCCCATAAACCAAAGAAAATAGATATGGATTTACATAATTTTTTTCCACAATTAAACCTCATTCCATCCCTTGACTTGGATTTTAACCTAATGAAAATTGCTTCCTACACTTCGCCTACACTCTCAGCACAATTTTTTAAAAATTCTTATTTTCTAAAACAAAACTATTTTTACTTATGTTGAAAACAATACCAAACGAGATTTGTCTTTGTTTTCTACTTTTTAGGCTGTGGAATTCGTTAAGTCGTGGAGATTATTATTACCTTACTCAAAGATAGTATAAGGATTCACCTTTCAACCTTATTGTTTATCATAGTGAATTATAATGGTTGAAGGACATAGTCTCACATTAAGGCAAATATGTATACATCGTCCGTGTTCGTGCGGTAATATATATTTTTGACATCTGATTATTGTCAAAATCTTTCATGGAGCACTTTTCAATTTCATTCAGCAGCCAATGTTGCTTGAATCCTTTTTACACATAGTGTTTGTTATTTATAATTTTTTTTAGCTTTTGAAAGGTAGAGGGTTGTTGAATTTTAACAAATTAAATATTTCTTGGCAAACGATAATGATAAATCAAATATGTTTTTTATTTATATTTTTCTTTTGAAAGGTAAAGGGTTGTTGAATTTTGACAAATTAGAAAACTAAGATTTCTTAGCAAAAGAATAATGATAAATCAAATATGTTTTAATGGGTACTAAGTTCAAATAAAATAATTCATCAAAAAATGAAATAAATTAAAAATATCTTTTTAATTTTTATACCCTGTATTTTGAAGTTATTAAAAAATCATACCTTAAATTTTAAACTGTAATAAATTTATATCTTGTATTTTTTTTTTCTTTGAGGTTGTTTAAGTCTCTTTTTTTAATCAAAATCGATCATTAACTAAAAAAGAGTAAGAAATGAGTATAGATTCAAAATTTAAAATTATAAATATGATATAGCCTAAAATACAAAGTATAATTTTTAGGACGATTCTTAAATCCGACACCAAATGTGATCCAACATTGATGTGTGTGATGAGTTGGCACATCTTCTAACACACGTAAAGATGTTATTGGATAAGGCACTATTGATTTCTAGTTGACAAGAGTAGAGACCTAAAGCGGTGTGCAATATTAAGTTATAGATTAGAGGTAAAAGCGTAACTTTAATTGAATAAAATATTTTTTTATTTCTTCAAAAACGACAAGGTATATAAAGCAAAAGAATCGGTGAATACAAGCACGCCAATATGTAACTTTATCTAATCAATTGGTATTTGGTAACTATTGCGTATTTTTTAAAACAAAAAATAAAACATTATAAAAAGAAAGAAAACTATATCATCTCTATGGTGAAATTAAATCCATCTTTAGAGCAAAAAAATAAATAAATTATAGCTTTTTGGATCAGATACTTCCATATGCTGGAAAAGATACCATCTCTCCATCAGGTTTTCTTTCCTCTCTAATTTCAAACCTAATTCAACAATCCTCAAAAATGAAATCAAATAAAAAAAAAGTTTGATCGAAAAATATGTTTGTAAAACGAAAAATGCGTAGAGGAAAAACAACAAGACAATACAAATTATGGGCAAGTTATTAATAAAATCTCAACGATAAGAATTATCTCAATTCAAAATTTAAATCCTAATGAACAATAACTTTATTTCTCTCTCTCAATTCTCTTTTGATCGCCAGATTATTGAATAGCGGTACAGGTTTCTGACGGAAGGCGACAAGCTCTAGTGGGTTTTTGAGTCAATGAGGGCAAGTTTTGACAGGAGATTAGCAAGCTTTGCCCTAAGTGTTGACGATATCTTAGGGTTTTGCAACTACGGCAATATTCTTAGGCCTCGCAGCAATGGCGGCGAATGGTTGAGACAAAATGAATGCCGAGTTTTGATGGAAGATATTCATGCTTCTTGATGAGGGCCGATGGGATCTTTGGGCCTCACAACTACGACAACATCCTTGGGTCTTGCAACCATAGCCGCGAACAGTTAAGGTGAAAGGAGCATCGCGTTTTGAAGGGAGATGTGTGAGCTTCTTGTCAAGGGCCGACCGGATCTTTGGGGAAATAAACGAACTAAACAACAATACTTTTACTAGGCTACATTTTTTAAACAATTAATTACATTTTCGATCATTTTTTAATGTATCCACGTATGCCTATCTATCATAATTTTGTTTTAGGATACCCTTCATTTGATCACGGCCATTTAATTTGCATCTAAGGGTTGATATTGATGTCTAAACCAGGCATCGGACTTAACACCATCCCTAATTTTTATATAACCTAAAAATGCAGATTATAAAAAACGAAAATATCATATAAATAATTAATGATCTGTACTATAGTGGTAATCATTAACGAGGTAGATGGCCAAAGTCCAAATGGTCATGAAGTGTTCACCAAAAAAAAGTCACCTAAAGTGGGGTGTGGGTGTGGGTGTGGGTGTGGGTGTGTTTTTCTTGTAGTCTCAAAAGCATGCACCCAAAAAAACAACCAGAAAAAAAAAAAAAAAAAAACCCTCAATTCTCAAAGGAGCTTCTCTGTGCCTGAAGACTCTCATCTTCAGTCTCACGTAAGAGAACTCTCCATCAACTTTATTTGGATTTCCTCGTGCTATTTCTAGTCTCTACGATTCACGTCTAACATTTATATTTGTGGGTTTTCTTTGTTTTTTTTTTTTTTTTGCATTTTTGGGGATGTACTTGTTATTTGTTTGGGGGGTTGACTTTATGTGAACAGAAGAAGGTATAGGATTATGGCTTCAGATTCCAAAGTCTTTTCGTTTGATGAGGTGGCTAAGCACAACCACAAGAAAGATTGCTGGCTTATAATCTCCGGAAAGGTCAGATCTTTCTTTTCTTATATCTCTTTTGGTTGTTTTATTTATTCCTTTTTTGTTAATCTATGAATTGTGGGCATCTGAATTGATTCAGCTTCTGGGTTGTTTTCTTTTCATTAATGCTTATTGAATTTCATGTAGAATAGAATCCGTTAGATGTTGGTCAAAGTCAGGGTCTTTTATTTTTTTCTTGGTGGTTCATCTTTTCCATGTGTAGTTTTTTAGTTGCTTATGCTTCAAATCAAAGATTGAACATAGCAGAAAAGCATAAATTCGTAAATTGTACACAAAAAGGAGGGCGGGAAGGCAAAAGGGCTTTCTATTATTGAATGTGAAAGAGACGTTGAAAGCAGTTTTTAGATTATTTGTGCATTATTAAGAAACATCGAATTCTATTACCAGCTAATAGACAAATTACGCAAGTATTTTAGTACCATATCTAATATTCCACAAAGAGAGGTAGTGAAGACCAAATATCAAATATATTTGTGCTTGAAATGAGAAACCATGTCATATTTTGCATAGTAACATTGATCATGGTGGCAAACTAGTAAATTTGTTGGTTGTTTTTGGTATGATATTTGGGTAGGTGTATTGAAATACGTTTAACAGTTCCTTTCAAATTTTATAAGATTACAGTAAGTATTAGGTTGTTCTTTCGAATTACAATCTGATCTTCTTTGGTTTGGACTGAGGCCAAAGGAAAGATAAAAGGTGTGATTGAAACCGTTTAACCTCTTTTTCGCTCTAGGAGCCTTATGGGGAGAAGTAATTGGTTCTTAAGGTTTATCTTGAGTTAAATCCCGGTGGCAACTAACCTTTAACCCAGAAACCCCCCTGAAGTTTTGAATCAGCTCCACATGAATCCAAGAGAATAGAAACCAGAAAAGAACTTAAAACAGAAAATCTAAGAACAGAGAAGAAATTGAAGAATCAACACACAAGGATTTTTACCGAGTTTCGGCCATAATTGAGACCTACATCCTCGTTTAGCAGCAAAACGTACTACTTTGCTTCACTATGATCAAGAAAACTGATTATAAGCACTCAAGAACTCTCTTTGCACAAGTTCCCTCCATTCTCAGATTGAAGAATTGCAGAATGCACCTGAATTTGTTTTTCCTCATTATATATAGAGATAAATTAAGTTACAATAAATAAACCCAGTTAGCTAAAACTAATCACGCTCAATTACATTAACCCATGTGAACCATAACTAACGAATTAACTGACTAATTTTCATTGATCTACCTATTCAGCAATCTGAGTCTGACCAAGGAGAAGCTTTCTCGGAAATATGGACAATATTCAACAGTTATATATCATCTCCCGTTTGACTATGGAGTTTTGCAGAAGTATGTAGAATGAAATCAACTGAAATGAGCTAGATGGAAGTAATAACAGTTTCTTGATGAACCAGTCTCAGCATATTTCTGTTGACACATTACCTAGAAGTTTATACAAATCATTTCCCCTTCCTTTTTGCTCTCTTATTCTTAGATCTTGCAGAATTTTCTCCTCTATACCTACATCTATTGTTTGGACGATTTTTTTTTTTCTGCCTTTGAAAATTTTCTCTGACCAGTGGTCTAATGCTGCGTTACCTTGGCCAAATTAGTTGAAATTCAGGGATTTCTTTTATGACATCTTTCTCACTTTGATTATTGTCATACATTATATGTTGGAAAAGGAAAACAGAGTAGATTTACGCAGGTAAGGTTTCTAACACTCGGTGGCTGGGAAAGGTAAAAAAAAATATATATATATTATCCACAAAAGTTAACCAAATGGCATTTTACTGGGCTATGTTTTGTCAAACTTTTCAAAATTTCGTGCCAAGAAAAATTGTTGCACCTTCTTTATGTTTTTGGTCAGACTTCAGAGAAAGGTGGATTTGGGCCTCAGCTGTTGAATTGCTTTATATTTTTCATTTGTTGTTTTATGCATTAAGAAAGGGAGCATAAGAAACTATAGCATGTAATGTAGCTATGCTGGATGTTTATGTGGGTGTTTTCTAGTTACACTATTCAACTCTAATTTGACATCTTTCCCAGTAAGAAATCCACCAAACTAGTCAAGCACTCTTGAGTTTGGATTACTTATTTACCTTAAAGTTAAAGCTTCTCTCTCTCCCTCTCTCCCTCTCTTTGTTGGAGATCACACTGTGAACCCCTTCTATCTTTTGTAAGTTAAATTATCTTCTTCAAGTGAATCATCATCTCCTATCTACTTCAGGTTTACGATGTGACCGAATTCTTGGAAGAACATCCCGGAGGTGACGAAGTCTTGCTGCTAGCAGCCGGTATATTTTTGCACTTGCCTTGCAGTATTCTTATTTTTCTTTCTCTTCATCTTTGTCTTAGCTTCCAATATACAAACCTTTATTGAGATGTTAAAACTAGAACTTTATCTGAACGACTTGCAGAAAAAGATGCGACTGATGATTTTGAAGACGTGGGCCACAGTGACGGCGCAAGGGAGTTGATGGAGAAATACCAAGTGGGCAAGGTTGACGTTTCCACTCTACCAGAGAAGCCTAATTACAAGCCGCCCCCACAACCTCCTCCTCAGTCCAACCAGTCTTCAGGAGGTGGAGTGAAGACATTGCAGTTTCTTTTGCCATTGTTGGTCTTGGGCGTAGCATTTGCTTTGCAGTTCTATGGTAAAAATAAATAAAAAGTGACACATTTTTCATTTGGGTCCCATATGAAACAAATGAGCCTTTGGTTAATATGTTTTGTTACCTGGTAATAATGGAAACCCCCCTGTAGTTTTTGAATCTTTTGTGCTATCCTTTGTTCAACGTAAACTCTCAGCAGTCCACTCGTTGCCTTGGCTGGTGGTCTTCCTTAATGCAGTTATAAAGTGCTAAAATCATTTTTCTCTTTAGCTGCATTACTATAGTTTTCTATTATCTTATTCTTTATGGCATGATTACAATAAGTAGATCACTTGGCGCCCAAGAGTTTTAGAAGTTTAGACGACATTTTGTTTAAGTGTCTGTTTGACGCTTTAGTATCAACTCATTAATTTTAACTGTAAATAGTATAAAACCTTCAATAATTATAATAAAAAACAAAAAGTTATTGCAGTATAAAGCTCTCATATGCTACAGTTTTTAAAAACTTAAAACTTCAGCTACAATTGAAGTCCGCTTATAAGAAACTAAATGGCATATATATTCTTTTTGAAACACTTGCTATTTTTGACCACCAAACTTAACGGTATATTGTTTAAGATGTATTCCTATCAACTTGGTAATGTTTGGAACATAGGGTATAACACTACCTAGAAATGAGCTCATTGGAAAAGGAAATAAAAAGTAAAAGCTCTCCCTGGAAATAAGAGCACGGTGCACTTCTTTAAAACGTGTGTGGTCGGAGTTTAAGATTTTTATTGTTACGTGCTCAGTCAAGTCAATATCAAAGTATATATTTCCCTAATTTGGAATATTATTACTTTTACAACATATATATATATATATATAGATCGACATGCCATTGAAAACTGTGCATGAACGGCAGTAAAATTTGGAAACGACAACAACCTGAACGAAACATTAAGGGGGTGTTTGGCCGTGATGGGAACCACTCAGTTCCCACTACAATCTCAGTTATGAACAGTGTAAAGCTCTCACATGTTACAGTAACAATAAAAAATATATGCTACAGTGTAAAACTCCACATGCTACAATAAAAGTGGTTTCCACCATTAGTTTCTACCATCTTTCAAACACCTTATAAAATGACAAAACTTGTGAAAGCCGACGGCCACCAAAACAACAGTGTGAAAAGAATTTACAGCCGAAAGTGGCGAGTGACTTTGAAAACAACAGAATCTTGAAAATGGCACTGTCACTAGTAAACAACAATAAAGTAAATTAGTGTTGTGAATTAAACGTGTGTAGTTGCTACTTTTTGATATTTCATAATCTCTATGTAAAGGTTTTATTGTAAAATTTACAATTTATGTTTAGATCATATTATTTTAGCTTTGAATTCTTATTAATATTATGTATTATGTCTCTCTTAATTGTATATGTAACCTATGGAAGTTATGCCTGTTGCTATTACTTCAAGTTATGATTCTTGATTTCTAAATAGAGGTTATGTTAAGCTTATATTTTCATTCATCACAAGTGAAAGTATCGAAAGTTGCTTTCTCTCTCATTTTCTCTTGTGCTCTCTCTTGCTTTCTTTTTTTTTTTTTTTGTTATACTTTGTTTTGTTTTATAACAATTAAGTAATAAAGCAACCAAGAAAATGCGTAAATATGACAGGAAAATAAAAACGACAGCAATAAACGTAAACGAGGGGAAATTTCAGAAAATAACAAAACCTCGTGAGAGAAAACCAATATGTAAAGATGATGGGAAGTTGAAAATAACAACAATTGAGAATAAATGGAAGAGTAATTTCAAATTACAATAAAGGATTAATTACGTAATTGTACCTTCTAATTTTAACAATTTCTCCATTTGTTGTCGTGTTCGTAGAAACTATAAAGGTATCTATTGAATTTTATAAACTTATTTCAATTTCACCTTAAAAATAGAGAAAATTAGACAAAACAACATAACTACCCTTAAATAGTTATAAAAAATATTTTATGTTTAAAAACATAAAAAATCCTAAAACAAAACATCAAATTAAAAAAAAAAAGATCTAAAATTTTATGACCTTTTAAATTTAAAAAATTTTCTAAAAAAAACATATATTTCATAAACAAATTAGGCTTAATTAAGAGTATTTTTACCTTATCTCTATCTTTCTTTAGTCAAAAAATTCTATAAGAAATAAAATTGAAACAAAATTTTTAAATTTAAAAGATATTTTTATAAGTTTTAAAAAACAAATAAATTAATTAAAAATAATAAAAACTAGTAGATGTAGCTACGTAATTTACTAAACCTGATGAGATGCCAACCAATATGAAAAACCATATTATCCTAAAACGAAAATAACCAAATTACGTACAGGAGAATCGGAAATATTGAAACGAGAATCACAAAAAGAAAAAACTTTATATAAACGACATGAAAATGAAAAACGAAAACAATAAGAAAAAACGACAATTATATTCACAATTTTAAAAATAAAAATAAAACATCGATTTTTTTTTGCCTATAAAATAAGATTCTTTATTTGAATAGTATTTTATTGGAATATGTTATTTTGGTCTGAACAGAAACATACATATCTTGAAGGAAAACAGCAAAACTAAGCAAGCATATTAATTACAAATACGCATTAATCTTAGTCTAATAATCTAATAAGTATTAAAAAGCCCCAAATAGAAAATTAGTATGCTAATTGACATGAAACGTGCTAGTAATAACAACTCTAATTTTAACTTGTATAGTAACCTATGAGTTATCATTTTTATTGGTAGGTGTTTAAAAAATTATCACATCGATAGATTGTTTATTAATGAATTAATAACAACTTAAAAGTTAAGATAAAAGTTGGGATTACAAAAGCGTTACTCAATTCACTTGTACATTAAGCTTTATTGATCCATTGTGAGTAGCACACGTTCAAAAACTAGCTTCAATTGTTTTCCCTTTTAATGTCTAATTAGGATTCCGTATCCTGTGCATATTAGATCCGATATCGGGTTATTAACCAACGCTAAAAACAAGTAGTAAACATAGAAAGAATAGTAAAAAAAAATAATAATAATAACACATAGAAACAATAGAATAATTCTATTTGGCTCGAGCCAAAAAAAAAAAAAAAAAGAAAGAAAAAGAAAGAGAAAGAAAGAAACAATAGCTTTGTTTTCAAAGGAGTGTGTGCAAGGTCTCATCTGTTGGAATTATAATATTGTTATTGGCTGGTAACAAATAAAGGCTTTTAGATAGATTGATTGGAGGCTTTTTACAAGGTGTTTTGGATTTTTTGAATCCAAAAGTTGTTTGTAGAAGTGTTTTTGGCTTTTTAAAAAAGCTTTTAGTTAAAGTCACAAACGGCTTATTAGGGAGGGTTTTTGAGTCTAAAAACTGCTTCAAAAAGTGTTAAATGATCCATCAGAAGTGCTTTTGTTCCTTAAAAATATTTCTTGTAAAAGCCACAAAATATGGCATCTCAAAAAAGTATTTCTGAAATAGATTTTGAAACTTGTACCAAAATATTAATAATATATTATAAGCTTAAATAAACATCTTTTGTAACTTTTTTAAAAAGTTGAAATCATTTTGACCCATTTAAGCTTTTTTAAAAATATAATTTCAAATACTTATTGAAAAACTATAATTTTTGCTTCTTTTTTTTTTTTTTTTTCTACTGATTAAAAGCACAAACGAAAGCTATACTAAACGGGTCTAAAATGTGACTTCAAAAAAAAAAAACACTTCTAAAATTGACTTAAAACTTGTAATAGAATTTTAATAAGACATTAGAAAGTTCATTATAACGTGTCTACAACTTATTAAAAAAATTTAAACCATTTGACATGTTTAAATTGTTTTAAAAATATAATTTCAAACACTTATCGAAAAGTTATGACTTTTATTTTTCTTCTTTCTACTAACTTAAGGTACAACCAAAAATCTAACAAATGAGCCATAATCTAACATTAATCTTTTCTCAACCTTAGTTAGGAGAAGCTTCGAGGAAGTCAAACATTGTATTTTGCAGGCCAATGTTAATATCTTCCCTTCACCCCTTTTTTTTTCTTTTGAAAACTGAAAGGTAAAACTTTCTAGGCAAGACGTCATCGTGTTTTCTTTAACCAAAAAATGGCGATAACCTTTTAATCTATGTGAAAAAAAAAAAAACAGAGAAGATAATATTATCAATAGAGGTTTAAATATATTAACGGCCTATTTAAGAACATAATTTGGATAAAAAAAATTTAGTTTAAACCAATTTTGTTATAGTATTTTTCACACAATTTAAATTACTATAGTGTTTTAAATTTATGGTTCATTTAGTGCGCATGTTCAGAATGGTGTGATTTAGAATTTTATAATTTAAACTGTGGGTTCTAAACAATATAGTTTAAATGGTGGTTTTTAATTGGCTTTGGAACGTAAAGGGTTAAAACACGAATAAGACATCACATAAAGTTTTAAACGAGAGCTGGTATTTGAAAAACTATGGTTTATGAATGAAAAACAAGAATATGAATGCTTTTTACAGTAGAAAATAGTTCAAACAATGTGAACTTTAAAGGGCAAATTTTAGATTTTGGTTTAGGCCTTTTTAAAACTTTCTGCATGGTTTAAACTTACTTTAATTACTACTCCACTAAACATCAGTTTGAGCTGCCTTAATGGTTTGAATTGCTTTTAACGGTTTTAAACCTGTATACCAAACAGCCTATTAAACATTTGGTTCTAACTATGTTCCGAACGAGCTAAGAAGCACGGCTTTTCTTGTCTAGCCAAAAAAGAGGCATTTGTGAGCAGCTGTTTTAAACTTTAACGTTCCTTCTCATTTGTTTTTCTCTCTTAACTTCACCTAAGATTGGAATCAAATTATAAAAGAGTATGAATAACATAAGAAGAATTTTTATAAATGCCTTCTTTTAAAATTTACTTTTACAAATGTAATAGACATTTATTTGTATCACGATTTAATACGTGCTATGAATGATAATTGTAGTGTGGTATAAATTTTTTAAAGTTTGGCATAATAAAGAGTGTGATACAACACCTAATTTTCTCCGTAAGGCTCTTCCTAGGCCTACTCTGTCCTAGACTTTAAACGTTTAGGTATTTGGGCCGTTGGGCCTGATATCTGGCCCAAGACCAATACCAAGCAGATATTTATAGATGAAATATCAAAGGTTGGAGACAATATTGTCACTCAAAGTGTACATTGAAACATTAGTTATGTTCATGCCCAAACTAGTAAGTTTGCTTTAAAAAAAGTTTGCTTAAAAAAGAGAAACTAGGATATCTATACACACATATATATAAAAGAGATCAAAACAATAATCATTAAATACGCTACATGCTATGTTACCTGACACATGTCTTTACCAAATTTGGACCAGCATCGGATTTCTTGCATAGGCTGCTTTCTGCATTTTTTGGCATGATTGGGGGAACAACACCCGCAATAGGGCATTAAGACCTTATCGATAAGGCTTTGTTTATAAGACTGTTTTCAAACTATCATATTTATGCAAGGTTTTGTTAGCCTTCATATATATATATATATATATATATATATATATAGCATTTGAGAGGCTATTTGAAACTTTAATATTGTAATATGTAACGCTTTACACTTTAACATATAAGATGCTTAGATTTTTGAACTTATCTAACATTAAAAAATATACGCTACCTACTTTCAAAATATATATACATATACGCACGCTACCTGATACCAATAAGGTAATCTTGTCCACAAAGGTCTTGGTTCTTCAGTATTCTTGGCAACCAAAAAAAAGAAAAAAAGAAAAGAAAAGTTAATGCTCTAATACACAATGTGTTAAAGTGAATTAACCCTGAATTTGCTTTCAAAATTCACCATCAATGAAGATAATCCGGGCCCTATCAAATCCCAAAAAAAAAGGAAGAAGAAGCAGAGAATCTCCTCTGTTTCAAAGATGGAAGTGTTGCTATGCCTTTCATTTTCAGCAAGACAAATATAAAGCAGGGAATAGTTCCTCGAATCTCTCTGTTATGAGGTTCGGTTGTTCTTTCTTTTTCAGTGTGGCAATCAAAATGTACTGACATATCAAAGACAAATAATTACCCCAGATAAGTCTATCTTCTCCAACAGTGATCGCTATATATACACAGATACACACACACACACCAGCTGAATAATACTGCCGTGTCTGGAAAAATGTTAGTTTTCTTTGAATGATTTTGTGCCTCGGCAAGATTCGTGGGATATGTTGTGTTCTTGGTTAATTTGGTCGGTAGGTGAGATGTCGCCAACAAACAATTTCAGCAACTCAGCATGAATAGGAATTAGACTATTCAACAAAGGGAAAGTTTTACAGTGCCAGTCATGTTTGTGGAATAAAATTTCTAGGGTAAAGATCCACAGCCAATAATGTATGTTGTATATTTTCAAATGGTCAAAATCATTTTTTTATGCATATTTATAGTTTGTTTGGAGAACCAATTTAAACTAAAAAATTGGTCAAAAGTTTGTTGCATGTGAGAGTTTTACGCTGCAGTAGCTTTTTGCTCTATGCAATAACATATGAGACTTTACACTGAATTAGTTCAAACCGTTTTGTCAAATTAAGGCTTTTTTTTTTGGGTAGATTTGGTTTTTAGTATCCAAGAAAGAAATTGTCAAATTTCTATAGTAGTGAACACGTAAAAATTTTGCCATATAAGTCTAGTTTAGTAGTGACTAGTGAGGCAACACTTCAAAACAAATTGTAAATTTCTCAGTTCCTCTTGCCTCTAGGTTTGGGTTTAATGCTAGAAATTATCCAACTTTTTCATTGAATAATATTTGCGGATTATCTTAGAATTCTCTCAGCAAGAAGAAAACAAGGAACTCTTATAGTAAGAATTGTATTTTTTAGCTATGCATAAGTATTGTTATTTTAACGGTTAAATTAATTTTTAACAATTTGATCAAAGGATCACTATTAAAACTTTTCAATGTGTGATTGCTTTTATTTATAAATTAGACACAGTTAAAAAATTAATTTAACTCTTAAAACAGTTGTATATAATGGTAAAGAAAAGATACAGCTGTCATCACAAATAGTTAATCATTTCATTCAATTTGGTCCTATGAGGTCCAAGTATACTGTATATAGTCCTCATCTATCAACTCATAATTAGCTTGCATGCATTAATAACAGACAGGACATATAATCCATGTGACTTTGCATGTTTCTTTCAATTTGCAAACTTAAAATCGGCTAGATCCGTAAAACTGCATTAGATCTTGTCAGATATTATAGTTGAGCAAAAGAACAAAAAGCTGCCTAATTATGCAAGATATTACGATTATACGATGCCATATCTAGCGATACAAAGACAAGTTTAATAATAACGCATTATATAAACAGAGAAATAACGTATTATATAAACAGAAAAAACAATAATATGTATCAATGGACCACTTGCTAAAATTACTTCAAATAAGTCCAAACGTCCTCCCACTACCTGTTATTCTTAAAACATATTTTTATCCCTTTCATTCTCAGTACTTTATAAGAAAAAAAATTGTTCAATTCATGAACAACTATTTTTTGTTATTTGAAATAAATTCAGTACCCCATGATCAGTATTACATCTAAAGTTATTGTTGCATTAAAAAAAAAATGTTTAATACCGATGCCCCAGAACTTACTATATATGTTAGCAATTCACTTTTTAAACTTTTAGTTTTAACAACTTGCATCTTGAACTAATGAATTTATAGCAAATCACCCACTATTAATAACAAGATTAGTTTTTTTGACTAAACTTGGCATATAATTTTCATATAGATTATTAATTAAAAGTATGATAGGTCTTTTGTTATAAATGTCTCAAATTTATATTAAAAACTAAGTTAATTCAAAATTTTCTATTTTGATAAAAAATTAATTAAAGATATTAATCACAATAAATATAGATTAAATACATAATAGTGATCATTTATGTCATTAATCAACTTCGACTTCATAGAGAAGTAGGAATGTTCTCAAAATATTCCTTCAGATCAGACCAGAACTTACCAAATATGTTAGCAATTCACTTTTTAAATTTTTAGTTTTAGCATTTGTAGCAAATCACCCACCATTAATAGCAATGTTAGTTTTTTTTACTAAACTTGGCATATAATTTTCATATAAATTATTAATTAAAAGTATGAAAGGTCTTTTGTTATAAATGTCTCAAATTTATATTAAAAACTAAGTTAATTCAAAATTTTCTATTTTGATAAGAATTTAATTAAAAATACTAATCACAATAAATATGGATTAAATACATAAAAATGATCATTTATATCATTAATCAACTTCAACTCCATAGAGAAGTAGGAATGTTCTCAAAATATTCCTCCAGTTCAGACCTCTCATTATGAGAATTCAAGAACATAACTCATTTGAATTTTGTCAACAAATCTACAAGAAAAGTTGACTTGAAAGTGTTTGGGAACCAAATTAGAACGTAAATATTGTAAAATATGATAGTTTTACATTACAGTATATTTTTGTTTTACATTGTAGCAGTTAAACTTTAAGTGATGGAACTTAATTTCCAAACACATATATAGAAATTATATTGAAATTTAAATGTAGAATCCTAATCAAATTCAAGTGCTTGGAGCGTTATTTGGCTTTTCCTATCAATGAAGAGGATATCCTAAACCCTATCACAATTTCATTCACGCCCATGACACCTTCTCTACACTCTCATCACTTTCTTCCTCACATTCATTCATGGCATATGCCCTAGTTTATAGCTTTATTTCTTCAATTGTTCGCTGACTTGAGCGTCACAGGTTTTTCCCTCAAGAAAGACAATCCTAGATCATCCAAAGCATGACGTTGGATTGGTCCTTGGCCTTTAACACAAATTGATCGTAGTCTTTCAGCATCTAGCTACACCAGTTGCACCCCAACGAACCTAAGTATTATATCAATTAAGACCACTCATTACTATAAATTAATACAATAGGAGATAGCTAAAACGGTGTTTTGACAAAATCAGTTCTAACCAAAACTTTTGATTGCTACGGTATAAAGTTTTCGCATGCTACAGTGATATGAAAAAAACGAGCTATAATATAAAGCTCTCACATGCTATAATTTTCAGTTTAAAAATATCAATTCTTATCACACTTCTCAAACACCCTATAAAAAGATATTACAGTACAACTATTATGTAACACATAGAGAGTTCATATTTAACATGACATATAGTCTACGTAACAATGACTTTGAATATGTATAACAACAAGGAATTCATTTATCCTAAACAATTATTATACTTTTCTAAAGCCACCACTACATAGAATAAACTAATACAAGTAACTAGAGCTAAGAAATTGCAGTAGAAAAATGCATGACGATATTCAATTGAAATGTAACCTAATTATAGGTGATTAGGTGGTCATTCCTCTCAAAACCAAAAGACAAATACGTACAAACCCCCATAATACATACACACAAACTAAGTTCCAAATGCGTGCTGCAATTTTGTTACGTATTTTTTTGCTAAACACCAAAAGAATACTGCATATAATTACAACATGATTCTCTTAATTATTATCATAACAACGAGTAGTCAATACCAACCAGATTAATTTGATAAAACGGCTAATAAAACCAGTCACGTTCAACCCAGATGGGCTATCGAAATGAAACGACATTTGACACAAAATGCCAGAAACATTCACCATATATGATTGGGCATTACAACCAGTGTTCCTTATCCATAGATTAGGAAATGCAATTCAACTTTGTTTCTTGTGTTTAGATTTCTTCATGGGGTCACAATCTTTGTCTAGAGACACAGGGCAAGACTTTTGGGGAGGTTTTTGTGATTAAGCATGGTCATCCCTGGAAAACAAATTGATTAATTTTACTAATTGAACTGGTGAGGAGTCTTAATCAGATTTTATTAAGATTTTAAGAGAATCCTCATGTGAAATTATTTGTTATCACAAGTCTGTTTTTGGCTCCATTTTTTTTGCAGGTTCGTCCCAATTGCATGAGCCAAATGGATGACAACAATTTTCGTCATCATTTTCCCGGTTAATTATTGAATTGATAACAACCAGAATTTGATTTCAGTTTTCTTAGAGGACAAAGAAATGCCCCCATTCCCTTTCAGGGAAAAAAATAGAAATGTCAACACGGAAAAACACCATATGGCACCCGAATTAATGTCAAAATGATCACCCGCCCTTAACATGAATCCATCATAAATTTTACTGTCTACGATCGTTCTTGGAATTTCCAAATATATGTAAGTAATTGTTGATTTAGATCAATTTGTGTGAATGTCCAAAGAATCCCTAAAATTGTACTCATGATTATATCCTATTTTCTACACATGCATTATTTTGTTGCTTGTCTAATTTGCACATCAAAGCATCCTCCGCAGGTCCACCCTCGGTGTCTCCTTAATAAAGAACGGTGCAAACATGAAGTATATCATTGATTTTGTGAAATCCATTCCAAAACTTCATATCTTAAGCATCTTATTCTTTTACGCACATAAAAATCATTAAAGAAAAGTATGACGGCCTTTATCCGGGAACATTAACAGAGATAACCGTTATGTTGCTTCCTTTCAAGACTATAATAGCATTATCTTAAGCTACATCCTTTCTTAATTTAAAGGTCAAGAAAACTACAGAAATGATGTGATGTAGGCAGAGCGATAGACCATTAAGTAGAATAAGATACTTAATTTGAATTTCCTTTTCTTATATTGACCACAATAGGTAATAAGATTATATACAAAAGAACAAAGCATGAAAAGCGACCACATTTTCCTTTGTGTATGTTAATAATTAATTTAATGTTTATTAGCAGTTAATCATAGGTGACGCATATATTACGCCTTGAATTAGCTTTCCAACTAGCTGATATAATAGCCACGTTGTGATTAAGAACTAATGACACATAATTGACATGGAAATATGTTTATTAAAAGTGACATGGTCGAGTTTTCGTCATCAGTGACAAAGTCATATAATTATTATAAAAGACATTAAACTTATTGGCCTTAACTAAAAGTCATTGTTGATGCTTACCGGAGTTTGACGGCGGATCAATACTATGTGCGGCTGCGCACGGTGTGGAACGCCCCTTAATTCAGATGTCACAGATGTCGTTACATACTTACATTCGTACATGCTTAAACTTTAAACATATAAATAATATCAAACTTAATCGATACTATTGATTTTAAAAGTACTTCAACATAATTACCAGGATCCATTCATACATTTTTTTTTAACTTAACATTGTTTAATTCATTCCATATCATAATTTATTCAATTATACTTAAATCAATCATGAACTTACTTAACAATATAAGTTTATCAAATTGTAACATCAGGACTTATAAAAATATCACTTTAAATCTCTTTGATCATCGCACCATTTGAAATCCATTTATTCCCACAGTTCGGCAGGCCGAACTTGGGACTTCGACAGGCCGAACATCATCAGCAGGCCAGAGTTCCCTCAACCGGCAGGCCGGCAGAGGCTTTGCAATTTGGACCAAAAATTCATCCATGTTCGGCAGGCCGAAAAATTCGATCGACAGGCCGAACTTCTGGTCTTTGGTAGGCCGGCCATAGAGTTCTGCAGGCCATCCGAGACCAAATTCCTTTGGAAAACTTAATTTAAAACATACTAACTTTTCGTAAAACATAGCGGAAGTTCATAATTTATTAAAAAATGATAAAATAACTTATAAAACCATAATATAAGTATTCTTAAAACCTAACATAAAATATGTTCAAAATATATAATTTGGTTAGATCATAAAATCATTCTTCTTGGCGCGCTTCCGATTACAATTCATCATTCATGTTGCTCACACGCCTTCCCATGTCCTCCACCTATTCCATGACTCTCTTACCCTTATCTACAACATGACATATAAAACATGATTGAGCTAATGCTTAGTAAGTACATATAATTCTCACAATTTAAAACATTTCATAAACATCATCATCATCATCATTGTCATCATATCATAAAAGTGCCTTAAGCACAATTTCATAGAACATATCTTTCATAACGTTGACCATTTTAAAACTTATTCCATTTTTATCTTAAGGGCCTAAATGTTGCATCATAAACATCACCATAGGCGTGCCGTCATGAGAGGAGAAGGGTAGCTAATCCCAAACCAAACATGACATCATAACAAAGCATTTCATAGCATTGGGTGTGCAACACTTATTAGGTGATACATATATACATACTTTTCATACTTTTAAAACATGCCATAAACATCATGCATAACTTGAAATCATGTAAATCTTTCATAAGAAATCCTTTAAGGAAAATCATCATAAATCGTCATGAACATCATTGTAAACATATCATCAAATCCTTGTAAAACGTGTCATGTTGTAGGTGAGAATGTATTTACCTTAACGATAGCTTACTTAACCTTAAAAATGCACTTGGTGACGACGCCGCGGTCTCGATGTGCTCGCTTCCTTGAGTGTTCATGCCATTTATCCATTTAAAGATGCAATAAAAATCAATACTTATCATTAAATATCCATACACATAACATTCACTCATATAATATTCACATATACATACACTCATGTATACATTCATCACATTTCAGACATATCCCATAATCATCATCATAAAATTATCATCAAAACATGTAAACGCTATTCATAACATGCTTCCTTAAAAATCAAAACATTTCATACATTGTGAACATGAAAATCTTTTTGAAAAACATTTTCTAATAATTTAAAACACATATATTTAATTTAAAACTCCATACAATCATCATATTATCATGCATAAAATCATTTTATTATCATAAAATCATGTAAATACAGAAAACGTTTAATAAAACGAAAATCCCAAAAACAACATTATCAAAACATTTCATAATCATAAAATACATTCATCTTACATACTCATACATATGCATATTTTAACAACTTTTCATGAAAACATTATATTTACCCCTTGAATGAACATTACATTTTTATTCATCAAAATTAAACAGTAACATTACTGCGAAGGGTAGAAGACAGAAATATCCATTTTTCATAAAACATTCATATGACATGAAACGTGAAGAAACATCACATGAACATCATAAGAAAAACTCAGAACAAAAATACAATTCCTAGAAAGGATATTGTAGACCAAATGAGGAGAAGAATTTCTTTTCAAAAATACCAGAAAACTAAATTCATACCTTGAAGTTTCTTCTCAAAATTCTTGAATTCAACCAACGAAATAAGACTTTTCTTTCAATATACTAAGAAAATTTTCGTGGGAGAGAGAGAGAGGGAAATTTCGTGAAGAAGAGAAGAGGAAGATAGGGAAATCAAAAAATATCTCAGAACAGAGAGAGAGAGAGAGAGAAATATTATGAGGAGAAGAACATTATAATTTTTTTTTAACGTAACAATCATAATGAAATTCATTGCCCTTCATTATGTCCCTTCATTAAGTCAGAATTTCTAACTGTTAGGGTGGCTATAGGCGTGGGAAAAGGAGAGAAAGAAGGAAAGGTCAAACATCATCATTCTTATCATAATTTGCCTTCTTAAAATGGGAAACCATTTATAATTATACAAATTAATGCGAAGTCAAAACCTTTAATTTCTTTAACTGATAAAAACATTCCATTATTATGCCAATTAATCACATTAAATCATCCAATTAATGTAATTAACTCAACCATAATTTTGGAGAAATTTCTGCTGACTGCTTGTCAGCCGTGTTCGGCCTGCCTATTTTCCCTCTTCGGCCTACCGGTTCCAGCAAGTTCGGTCTGCCGGTGGGTTTCTTCAGCCTGCCGATCTCGGGCAAGAAGTTTGGCCTGTCAATCTTAAAAGTTCAGCCTATCGATCTGTCATTAAATGCCATACAATAGAACATTCATTCATCATTGCATCATAAATAAACATATACTTAAAATTTCACATGAACACTAGAGCACAACGATCCTATGCGGTCGTCACCTGTCATAAAACTTGACATAAAAGTTAGTAACATGTACAACACATATCATATCATATAACGTAATTTATTAAATAAATTCCTTATCAACGTTACTAACTTAACGTGGTCCGTTACATAAAATAGGCGGGTGTTACAATTCTCCCCACCTTATAAAAGTTTCGTCCTCGAAACTTAGAATAAATGCGGATACATAACTTTCATGTCATCTTCACGTTCCCATGTAGCTTCTTCAACTTGCTGATTTCGCCATAACACCTTGACCAATGGAATTTCTTTATTCCTCAAAGTCTTGGTTTTCCGATCGAGTATCTTCATTGGCTTTTCTTCATAACTTAAATCTTCTCGTATCTCGATCACTTGTGGCTCAATCATATGCGTAGGGTCCAGAATATACTCCTTGAGCATGGAGACATGAAATACATCGTGCATTATGGACATTTCAGAAGGCAACTTCAGCTGATAAGCTACTTTGCCTATTCGTTTAACAACTTCATAAGGACCGATGAATCTTGGGCTTAACTTGCTTTTCTTTCCAAATCTCATAACCCCTTTCATTGGTGCAACTTTCAGAAACATATATTCGCCTATGGCGAGCTCTAAAGGTCTTCTTCTTTTGTCAGTATAACTCTTTTGACGGCTTTAAGCGGTCTCTATTCTTCTTCTTATCAACTTTATCATCTCCGACGTTTCATTCACAAAGTCGGTTCTTTCAGCATCTACGTTTTCCATCAACTTCTTTTCACCAGCTTCGTGCCAACATATAAGTGACCTGCATTTTCGTCCATACAGTGCTTCATATGATACCATTCCAATTGTCGCCTGAAAGCTGTTGTTGTAAGCAAACTCTGCTAATGGCAACATTTTACACCAGCTGGTCTTAAAATTGAGAGAACAAGCTCGTAGCATATCTTCTAGAATCAAGTTTGTCCTCTGTGTTTGGCCGTCAGTCTAAGGATGAAAAGCCGTACTGAAATGAAGCCTGGTTCCCATTGTAGTCTGGACACTCTTTCAAAACTTAGATGTGAACCTGCCATCACGATCTAAGATAATTGACTTGGGAATCCCATGAAGTCGTACAATCTCCTTAACATAGAGTTCCGCTAACCGTTCCATAGAGTAAGTGATCTTGATAGGAACGAAATGCGCCGTCTTCGTCAGCTGATCCATAACTACCCAGATTGCATCATAATCGTTCATAGTTCTGGGTAAGCCGGTATTGAAATCTATTGCTATTTCCTCCCATTTTCATTCCAGTATTTAGATAGACTGCAGTTCACCACCAGGTCTCTGGTGTTCAGCCTTTACTTGCTGACATGTCATACATTTCTTCACATACTTTGCAACATCACGTTTCATTCCAAACCACCAGAAGTTACCCTTTAGATCATTATACATCTTCGTTGCACCTGGATGAATAGAGTAAGGAGTGTCATAAATTTCTGCCAAGATCCTTTCCCTTAAATCATCAACATTGGGAACACATAAATGGTCCTTAAGGTACCGAGTTTCGTCATCCGCAATACGAAACTCTTGACATTTTTCTTCTTTCATTTCATGCTTGATCCTTACAAGGCTTACGTCGTCATCTTGCTTACTTCAAATTTCATCATACATCGTCGAAGCAAGAGAGAGTGCTGATAGCTGGCCTGCTATAAGTTTTAAACCGAAGTCTAGAATTTCCTTCCTTAAAGGTGGAGACATTGCTTGCATAGACATCAACGTGGCAACTGACTTCCTACTTAAAGCATCAGCTACTCGGTTAGCTTTACGAGGATGATAAAGGATTTCACAATCATAATCCTTCACCAACTCTAGCCATCTTCGTTGTCTCATGTTCAGGTCTCTTTGCGTGAAGAAGTACTTCAGACTTTGATGATCAGTGAAGATCTTACATTGGACTCCATACAAATAGTGTCTCCATATCTTCAATGCAAAAACAACTGCTGCTAACTCGAGATCATAAGTAGGATAGTTCTTTTCATAGTCCTTCAGTTGTCTTGAAGCATAAGCAATCACCTTTTCATTCTGCATCAATACAGCTCCTAGGCCCATCTTGGATGCATCACTATAAATAACAAATCCATCATTTCCCTCAGGAATTTTCAACACTGGAGCCGTCGTTAATCTTTTCTTCAGTTCTTGAAAACTCCTTTCACATGCATCCATCTGTTCATACTTCTTTCCTTTGCGAGTTAAGTTCGTGAGTGGAGCTGCTATCTTAGAAAAATCTTCTACGAATCTCCGATAGTAACCTGCTAGACCCAAGAAGCTCCTTATTTCACTTGCATTCATCGGTTGCTTCCAATTGAGTACAGCTTCTACTTTAGCAGGGTCTACCATAATCCCGTCCTTTGAAATAACATGCCCCAAGAATGACACTTTATCAAGCCAAAACTCGCATTTAGAGAACTTAGCATATAACTGGTGTCTTCTTAAAGTCTCCAGCACAATCCTCAGATGCTCCTCATGTTCTTCTTGATTCTTAGAGTAGACAAGAATATCATTGATAAATACAACAATAAATTATCGAGGAAATCCTTGAATACCCTATTTATCAAATCCATAAAGGCAGCCGGTGCATTCGTCAGACCGAAAGGCATAACCACAAATTCATGGTGACCATACCTCGACCTGAAAGCAGTCTTAGGGATATCTCATTCTTTAATCTTCAATTGATGATACCCTAATCGTAAATCAATCTTTGAGAACACCGATGCACCATTGAGCTGATCAAACAAATCATCAATTTGAGGCAATGGATACTTGTTCTTGATCGTCACCTTGTTCAGTTCTCTGTAGTCGATGCAGAGTCTCATAGTGTCATCCTTCTTTTTCACAAATAAGACTGGAGCACCCCATGGTGAGTGACTTGGCCTGATAAATCCTTTGTCCAGTAGCTCCTTTAATTGCATGTGAAGCTCTTTTAATTCTACCGGGGCCATTCTATAAGGCGCTTTAAAGATTGGTTCGGTGCCTGGAGCGAGCTCAATCTTGAATTCAACTTCTCTTTCTGGCGGTAGACTCGTTAGGTCATCAGGAAACACATCTTCATATTCATGAACAACATGTACATCTTCCATTCTTGTCTTTCCTTCTTGGCTTTTGTCTACAACGTTCGCCAGATAGCCCATGCAGCCACTTGCTAAAAGCTTCCTTGCTTTCATTGCCGATAAGAACATGCTGGGTTTCTTTCTAGACTCGCCAACATAAATGAATTTCTGATCACCTTCAGGATGAAAGATTACCTTTCATTTCTGGCATTCGATTGCGGCATTATACTTACTTAGGAAATCCATCCCAAGAATCATGTCGTAATCATACATGTCGATCACAATGAGGTCGACGAAAAGTTTCCTATCAGAAATCCATAGGGGTACTGTATGCAAACAATACGTGGATAATATCACTTCCCCGGAGGGTAGTGTCGTAGTGAATCCCTGTCTAATTGGCTCTAAACGAACCCTTAACTTCTTAGCATGTGACATAGACACAAAAGAATGTGTGGCACCCGTATCAAATAGAACATAAACATCATTAGATAAGCTTGTTATCTGACCTGTGACCACGTTGGAGGCTTCAGCAGCCACTTGTTCTTTTGTCATGGTATAGATTAGGGCATTGGTCGGTGGGGCTTCAAGTCTCCCCTGACTAATTAGTGGCCCTTCAAGGGAGGCTTGCATCTGATGCAGCTGGGCTTGAGGAGGAGCTCTTTGCGGGGCATTAGCATTCATCAACTTGGGGCAGTTCTTTACAAAATGGTCTTCACGCCCACATATGAAACATTGGTTTGTCCCCAATCGGCATTCCCCTGGATGCTTCTTTCCACATTTAGCACATGGTTGAAATCGTCTTTCATTATTGTTGCGCTGACCGTCATTGTGTCTTTTGTTGTCTTGGCCCTGCTGTTGTTGAGGATTGCCCTTCCTCTTATTATTCCTCCAGTTATGGTTGTTGTTGTTCCTGTGGGGAGGACGGTTCTGGTTGTTGGCATTGTTGGCTTGTTGGCTGGGCTGAGGCTGATTCCTTCTTAATTTGGACAAGTGAAACTCAGCACGTTGTGCCCTCATAACAACCTGTTCTTGTGTCCTGGGTGGACTTGCCCCATCCACAATTGCAGCAATGTCTGGTCTAAGGGCTCTGATCAACCTTCTGACCCTTTCACCTTCGTTCATAACCATCCCTGGGCATAGACGAGCAAGCTGATCAAACTTTGTCACCACATCAGTGACTGACATATCCCCCTGGCGTAAACTTTCGAACTTCTCATAATGTTTCCTCGTGAAATTCATGTGGAAGAACTTTGTGTTGAACTCGTGAACAAAGTCAGCCCATGACATCTCTTCAACATTTCTGCTCTGTTTGATGCCATCCCATCATATCCTGGCCTCCATGGTGAGGCAGTATGAGGCACAGAGGACTTTTTCGTTATCTGTGAAATCCATAAGTCGTAAGGTGGCCTCAATCATCTTCAACCATCCTTGAGCGACTAACGGGTCCTTTGAACCCTCAAAGTCAACTGGCTTGACTCTTTTCCATCTGACCAGAAGAGGTTCCTGATAAGCTGCTCTTGGTTCAGCAGCAGGAGCTGGGACTTCATTTACTTGAGGTTGCGGAGGAGGAGGAGGCACATCATTGCCTCGCTGTTCACCATTCTGGCCGTTGGCCCTTAATGCAGCTCTTTCTCTTCGTTGTTCCTCCAACTGCCTTTGCAGTTCAGCAATCATCGTCATGAGTCTCTCGTTAGTTTGGGTATGAGTCTGCATTCTTCTGTAGCCGTCCATCGTAAATTTCCTAAAATAATTAGGACTTAGAAATAATCTTCCATTTATGAGACAAGTTTTCACTACTATATCATTAATCATTAATCATTCAAACATTAATCTTATCATCATACGTGCATCAATACATCTACCTTAATATCATACTTACTTGGAGGACTTGGATTGATGTGTGGCGATATGAATTGTAATAGAAAGATTCTCTCTGATACCAAAGCCTGGAACGCCCCTTAATTCGGACGTCACAGATGTTGTTACATACTTACATTCGTACATGCTTAAACTTTAAACATATAAATAATATTAAACTTAATCGGTACTATTGATTTTAAAAGTACTTAAACATACATTACCAAGATCCACTCATACATTTTTTTTAACTTAACATTATTTAATTCATTCCATATCATAATTTATTCAATTATACTTAAATCAATCATGAACTTATTTAATAATATAGGTTTATCAAATTGTAACATCAGGACTTATAAAAATATCACATTAAATCTCTTTGATCATCGCACCATTTGAAATTCATTTATTCCCACAGTTCGGCAGGCCGAACTTGGGACTTCGGCAGGCCGAACATCATCAGTAGGCCGGAGTTCCCTTAATCGGTAGGCCGGCAGAGGGTTTGCAATTCAGACCAAAAATTCATCCATGTTCGACAGGCCAAACTTCTGGTCTTCGGCAGGCCGGCCACAGAGTTCGGCAGGCCGTCTAAGACCAAATTCCTTTGGAAAACTTAATTTAAAACATACAACTTTTTGTAAAACATAGCGGAAGTTCATAATTTATTAAAAAATGATAAAATAACTTATAAAATCATAATATAAGTATTCTTAAAACCGAACATAAAATATGTTCAAAATATATAATTTGGTTAGATCATAAAATCATTCTTCTTGGCGTGCTTCCGGTTACAATTCATCATTCATGTTGCTTACACGCCTTTCCATGTCCTCCACCTATTCCATGACTCTCTTACCCTTATCTACAACATGACATATAAAACATGATTAAGCTAATGCTTAGTAAGTACATATAGTTCTCACAATTTAAAACATTTCATAAACATCATCATCATCATCATTGTCATCATATCATAAAAGTGCCTTAAGCACAATTTCATAGAACATATCTTTCATAACGTTGACCATTTTAAAACTTATTCTATTTTTATCTTAAGGGCCCAAGTGTTGCACCATAAACATCATTATAGGCGCGCCGTCATGAGAGGAGAAGGGTAGCTAATCCCAAACCAAACATGACATCATAACATAACATTTCATAACATTGGGTGTGCAACACTTATTAGGTGATACATATATACATACTTTTCATACTTTTAAAACATGCCATAAACATCATGCATAACTTGAAATCATGAAAATCTTTCATAAGAAATCCTTTAAGGAAAATCATCATAAATCGTCATGAACATCATTGTAAACATATCATCAAATCCTTGTAAAATGTGTCATGTTGCAGATGAGAATGTACTTACCTTAACGATAGCTTACTTAACCTTAAAAATGCACTTGGTGATGACGCTGCGGTCTCGATGTGCTCGCTTCCTTGAGTGTTCATGTCATTTATCCATTTAAAGATGCAATAAAAATCAATACTTATCATGAAATATCCATACACATAACATTCATTCATATAATATTCACATATACATACACTCATGTATACATTCATCACATTTCAGACATATCCCATAATCATCATCATAAAATTATCATCAAAACATGTAAACGCTATTCATAACATGCTTCCTTAAAAATAAAAACATTTCATACATTGTAAACATGAAAATCTTTTTGAAAAACATTTTCTAATAATTTAAAACACATATATTTAATTTAAAACTCCATACAATTATCATATTATCATGCATAAAATCATTTTATTATCATAAAATCATGTAAATACATAAAACGTTTAATAAAACGAAAATCTCAAAAACAACATTATCAAAACATTTCATAATCATAAAATACATTCATCTTACATACTCATACATATGCATATTTTAACAACCTTTCATGAAAACATCATATTTACCCCTTGAATGAACATTACATTTTTATTCATCAAAATTAAACAGTAACATTACTGCGAAGGGTAGAAGACGAAAATATCCATTTTTCATAAAACATTCATATGACATGAAATGTGAAGAAACATCACATGAACATCATAATAAAAACTCAGAACAAAATACAATTCCTAGAGAGGATATTGTAGACGAAACGAGAAGAAGAATTTCTTTTCAAAAATACCAGAAAACTAAATTCATACCTTGAAGTTTCTTCTCAAAATTCTTGAATTCAACCAACGAAATAAGACTTTTCTTTCAATATACTCAGAAAATTTTCGTGGGAGAGAGATAGGGAAATTTCGTGAAGAAGAGAAGAGGAAGATAGGGAAATCAGAAAATATCTCAGAATAGAGAGAGAGGGAGAGAGAAATATTTTAAGGAGAAGAACATTATAATTTTTTTTTAACATAACAATCATAATGAAATTCATTGCCCTTCATTATGTCCCTCTATTAAGTCAGAATTTCTGACTGTTAGGGTGGCTCTAGGCGTGGGAGAAGGAGAGAAAGAAGGAAAGGTTAAACATTATCATTCTTACCATAATTTGCCTTCTTAAAATGGAAAACCATTTATAATTATACAAATTAATGAGAAGTCAAACCCTTTAATTTCCTTAACTGATAAAAACATTCCATTATTATGCCAATTAATCACATTAAATCATCCAATTAATGTAATTAACTCAACCATAATCTTGGAGAAATTTCTGCTGACTGCTTGTCAGCCGTGTTCGACTTGTCGATTTTCTCTCTTCGGCCTGTCGATTCCAGCAAGTTCGGCCTGCCGGTGGGTTTCTTCGGCCTGCCGATCTCGGGCAAGAAGTTCGGCCTGTCGATCTTAAAATTTTGGCCTACCGATCTGTCATTAAATGCCATACAATAGAACATTCATTCATCATTGCATCATAAATAAACATATACTTAAAATTTCACATGAACACTAGCGCACAACGATCCCATGCGGTCGTCACCTGTCACAAAACTTGACATAAAAGTTAGTAACATGTACAACACATATCATATCATATAACGTAATTTATTAAATAAATTCCTTATCAACGTTACTAACTTAACGTGGTCCGTTACATAAAATAGGCAGGTGTTACACGGTGGACACTCAAAGTCAATGTTGATGCTTACCAGAGTTTGGCGGCAGATCAATGCTACGTGCGGCTGCGCACAATGGACTGTTCTTCCTTGTTCGGCTCTGTCTGATCAGGTGGACCTACAACAAGAGGGGGACACTTCGGAGGCAAGAAAAAGACAGGGGCTCTTCGATGCTCAAGGCAGGGGTTGCTCAGCAGAGAACGAGAACTTGTTAGGTGGAAAGGAGTATGCATGCTGGTAGAATAAATGCACCCTATTTATAGGTTGCTACTTAGACCGGGTGTTAGGTGGGTTTTACCCACGACTCGAGTGTCACATCAAGACGTGTCAGGTGGCAGAGGACAAGTGTCGTGCCCTCCACCAGTGGATTGTTTCCCATCGACGATGAGTCGTCCGCCATCTATTGGCCAGTGATGGCAAGTAGCAGTCCACTTACAAGTGAAAAGAATCCGACTTGAGCTGGTGCTTGACCCGAGGAGGCGACTAGTTGCAGTGCGGCTCGAGAGACCCTGAAAAGCACTTCGGACAGATGATTCAAGCTCATCGAGATCAGTTATCAATTCATCGTGCTTTGCTGAGCTTCTTAGCCAACCACCCAGAGTAAGACTCCTCGGCGGCAGCGCCACCCTTAACAGTCATATTCTTTATCATAAAACTCATTAATATATATATATATATATATATATATATATAAGTTAAAGAGTGTTCCTTAATTTAAGCTGGCATTGTGGTTAATTTAAGATCCGCTAATGGTTTAGTATAATTAGAACTAATTTGATATATCGATCCTATAATTTGTAAGTTTTGGTAGAGAATAAAATAGAATAATAAAAAGAAGGAGAATAATGAAAATTTTCTCATTTGAAAAGGAAATGAAATGCCTCTGTTCCCTGACATGAAGATCCATTGGGAACAAATTGATTAATAAAACAAAGGTATAAAGAAAGAAAGCAAATGTTCATGGGAAAAGGAGGGACTGGGAAATAAAAATTCTTCAATTATCATGTATGGTAATAGTACTTATTTCTGTAATTATTTATGTCCATATCTGTTAGATGATTAATTGGCCGTTTAAGAAATGAGTTTGAATAATTAAAAGCCTAAACGGTCTTTAAATTGGATATATTGTGATCCTTATGTGAGCCGAGCTAACATAATTGACCATGCACATTATCACTAACGGTTAGGGTGGTCACTGGTTAATTGATTATGAGCTAAACAAAAGCTTTTTTTTATTTTTTATTTTGATAATGATAAAACTTGGTTGTCAAAGGGTGGAGTTAGAAATATAAGTCAAAAAGGGCAAGGACATAATTGAACTAAAGAGACTGGGCAAATAAAAAGATGTAGAATTTTAAACAAGCGAAATAAAATTTCACGAGGTGCAGAATATGAGGGCCAAAAACAAGTTTTATAAAATTTATATACAAAATTAAAAGAAAACAAAAATTTAAAAGGGGCGGTAGCCTATTGTTTGTGAGTGGCTCCGCCTCTGTTGATTGTTTTCATAACTACATAGTGAAAAGACTAATCCTAGTTATGAATAACCAAAGGAAACGAAATAGTTGATAGATGGAGAGTACGGTATTAAATCACGAGTGAAATTTTAATTTGTTTATGCATTCATCATTAGCAAAATTTATAGTTTTAACAGATCCGGTTTATGCTAATTGACAATTCTACCACAAATTTCCCTAGCCTAGTTACTTTTCAAAGAGAAAAATAATGTAAAGTTAGTTGTAAATTTAGATGCTCTATATGGACGCCTATAAAAAAAAAGAGAGGACTGTCGAAGTGGCAATCACCCATAGAAGATGTTATAAAAATTTGGAAAACTTTTTTTTTCCCACCGGGCCACAGCCCGATCGGGATGTATAACAGTGCCCTAAAAATTTGGGTTTACGTAGGTCTTTTCTGTAACGCCCCTATATGGGGGTTAACAGTTTTTAATGAGATAAAATAAAAATAAATAATAAGAGTAAAACCTTAAAAATAAAATTTGCCCGGGACTTAAATGAAAACTCTCAACTCAAAAATAAAAATATAAACGATAAATAAACCATAGTTTTAATGTAACACCTTAAATTTAATAATATAAACTGTTGTCATCATCATTTTAACCCTCAACACATTATAATACAGTCACAGAAAGTAACAATTGATGCTTACATTATCATGAAGAACATTCTCAACGATTGAAGCAGTCCCAATGTAATATAGTTACATCACTTCCTCAACTATATTTCTTGTAGCCACCTCACACTTAGTGAGTCCTGAAAAGATATAAACATAAGGGAATGAGCAACACTATGCTCAGTAGAGAAAGCTATTACTCACCTCTATCATTACCACATTAAAATCTGCATGGTTAGTAAGTTACATCATATTCCAGATTATGAGGTTTATTATGATCACATCTTATGGATACCGTAGTTAATCATTACCAAGTGTCATAATTACACATTTATACAAATATTAACAATCATCATTGTTCCTAGGTATCCATGTTAAATTGAGTATCACTCAACTCATCGAAACCTAAATGGGCGCACTTGATCACCCTATAAACATTCCAAGGGTGTTCCGGTGAGGGGACATCAAGCCCCGAGTCCTCACCAAATCAATTCCTGTACAGTGTGTTCTGGGACTTTCAACCCAAGGAAGCGTCATCACCTTCCCCCTATTTTACCTTTTAGGGTATTTATGCCCAAGGACGTAACCGTCGCCCTTTTCATGTCTCACAATTTCTCTATATTAAATCATTATTAATAGAGTTAATTTTCCTAACCATGCTTCTCAATTTATAACATGTGTCAATTCATTATGTTCCTCGCCGTACAATACAAGACGAGTCCATGTCATAGTTTCATATGTGATACACATATAATATCAGTTCAACATAGATATATATATATATTGCGGCAAAACAATCAATTTTAATTCTATAAAAACCTCACAAAAGATGAGTAATAGAATCCCTACCTTTCAAGCTTATCAACAGTCTCTTAATCCTGGAATCAATTAACGTTAGCTCCATACTCCCTTGATCTTGAACTCCAAGCAAAACAGATCCAGTTGTATCTCGCTGTATCTACGAAGCATCCTCTGTAGTGCTCCTCGAGCGACTATGAATGGCTAGGAATGCTTCCTGGAGATCATACATTCTTGAAAACGTCATTCTGGACTCCGATACTGCTGTTTGAATTGCCTCGATTTGCGTGCAGTCGGTACCGGATGATTTTCATCGGAGTGGAATTTGCTCTAACGGAGGTCACCATTGCATCCAGAGCATCGAAACGAGTCAGGAGGCGGTCTCGGATCTTCGATCGGAGGTCCGGATCACAAAATCTCATTTTGCCCTTTGACCACCGTTGACCGGCGTTGACCACCGTTGACCGGCGTTGACCACCGTTGACCGGCGTTGACCACCGTTGAGGGCTGAGCTCGAGCCTACCCCCCCTAATTCGACCCTTCTGAGTTCAATGGTGATGTCAATTTCATTCAATTTGACCTCTAACATAGCAAATCGAAGACGGAATTCACGGCCACAACCGGCGGCTCCGATCTCCTATCTCCGGCGGAGATACCGTGAAATTGAGGTGGGGGAATTGTTCCCCGGCCTCCTCTGAGTATTTCCCCTATGGTGGGGCAGTTCAACACAGCATGGAACGGCGGCTCCACCTAGCTCCACGGCGGTGCACGACGGAGATGCCGTTCTCCGTCCTCCGGCCATCATTTCGTGCAATTGAGGTATCGAATTTCTTCCTCTCGGTCCTCTGAAGGTGTTTGTGACTTCAATTTGGCACAAAACGGCCTAAAATGGCCAACCCAATCTCACCCACGGCGACGGTGGCGGGCGTCTTCGTTCTCCGGTGAGGGGCGGCGGAACGGTGCAATTGACCGAGGGGTCTTGGTCGTCGTCGCCCTCTGATCATTTTGGCACCGGCGGTGTGCTACACCGCTGCCATATGCGGCGGCTCCGACGACGGCTCCACGGCGGCGACGGGGCAGCTCCGGCGAAGCTGTTCCAGCCAGAATTGAGCTGGGAAATTGGTACCATCTTGTTCCTCTCCTCTCACTGAGTCCATAGACACCAAAATCACGTCGATTGGTGGTCGGACGGCCGAGAAACGATGTCGGGAAAATATGGGTTTCACCGCCACTTTGGGCGGCGCGTGAGCCCTCCTCCGGCGGTGTTTTGGGTGGCACGACACCTCGTTGGACTCAGCTCAACGAGAGCTTCCCACTGGTATGGGAGGTGTCGAAAAATAACGCCAGAATCTCAAACGAGATTTGAGGAGAAAGAGAGAAAATTCTAGAGAGAGAAAGAGGAGAGAGAAAGTCTCGAGTTTCTCTCAATTTTCTGATTTTTTTTTATTATATATATACTAAAAATTAATCTAATTACCTTAATACCCTTAGGGGAATAACGGGTGTCACAACTCTACCCCCCTTAAAGAAATTTCGTCCTCGAAATTTCAATTCTAGTAATACTAGTAAAAATTATGATTCCAATTCCGAGTCTAAACCGTTAATGTTGTTTGTCCTCCAAATTTAAGTTATCGTATCTCCACTCATTTACTTGCATAATAATTCTTACTCCTAAATCCCTCAAGAAAGTATTTCTGACAAGTTTCAACTTGTAACACCGTATAATAGTCTAAGAATCTGATCAGGCATACATATTGACCATACCATGATTCCAGTCCTTCATTGTCCCTGGACTGTGATTTACAATCACATTTAAGGAGATTGCCAGAGAAATTTTATATACTTCATCTTTAGCTTCCTTTTCCTTTTTGAGTAAAGAAAAGTCAAATATATTTGATTTCATACCTCAACTAATAAACTAAAACATAATCATAAAACATATATCACAAACACTTTTATTCAAAACTATACATTAAACTTACTCATAGAGATATTAAACGGAATCTCAGAGTTGCAAACATACCCGACATATTTTTCATTAAACAGCTATCCTCATGACACAAACATTCAATCCAAATAATATACTCATATTTCATATGGAATATCCCCATAACTGACTCTGGTACTTCCACATAATATTAACAGAATATTACACATTACAAACATAATACGGATACGTTTCGAGAGTACAAGGCACTCCGTATACCAGCTATCCATATCATGCATGCTTAGAGGATACAAAAACATCGATAAACAAAAGATCGGACCTTAAGAAGGATGCGTTTCGAGAGCATCAAGTACTCCGTATCCAGCCATCCTGGCATTAGGCTCAATGATTCTAAAAGATTGAACAACAACGTACCACAAGAAACACAGAATACAGGGCAAACGGTTATTCGTAACACACGAAATACGGACACACATGCCTATATGCCAAAGATAAAACAAAAAGATTACAGATGGAGATTCAAATCAATTGGCCGCTCCTTGCTTTCCCTTTCCCATTCAAGCTTGGATGTTGCAGTGTCGGATTCTGGATGTATGATTTGCATTTTATCTATCAATTCCTCAGCTGTTGAAGCAGTGACAAAGATTTGTCTCTCCGATTCTGTAGTGATGTTTTCTTCCACAGCGTAATCTAGAAATTTCAAAAGACCGGCATAAAAACCCTTTACGTTCAGCAGTCCCAAAGGTTTGGAATAAAAGCCCAACAATTGCCCACAAGCAACTATAAATATTTCCTCAAGAGTACCTAGACCACCAGGTAATGCTATAAAAGCATCAGAATTATAGATTATGTCTTTAAAATTTTTAGGGATACTCCTGACTCCTTCTCCCTTACCTATGGCTTCCTTACAAAGGTTTCCTTCAACTGGAATATGAGGCCAAATTCTTACATCAGTAGCGTCGCTAGACCTAGCTGCTAGTGCCATATTTACCATCATTTTTATACTACCACCCCCATAGATTATGTTAATCTTCTTGCGTGCTAGGACTTGCCCTAAGTGATTTGCAGCTTCTAAATAAGCTTTATCTTTTCCAAGGCTGGAACCACAAAAGACACAGACATTCTTTATTTTCTTCGTGGACTGGGAGGTAGACATATTTGGTTTATAGAAGTGGTTGCTTAATGTCTGCTCCACTTAGACTTCGGGTTCTACATGAGATTTTAAAGATGAGAAATATACAAAAAGGGCTAAAGAGATAGACGAGTAGGTAATGAAAAGATAATCCAAAGATTTAAACAAAATCTTGTGCGGATAAGAAAGTAAGATAAGGTGATTGATAGTTTACAGAAAATCTGATTCACTTTTTGAAAAAGATTAGACTCTAATTGTATAACTTTTGACAATTGAGAACAATTCGACAAAAGACCCTCATGACACAACTGTAGACTTTTTGACAAATATACACCAAGTCTAGAAATTTAATATAAACGACAAATACTGTAGAACTTTTGAAATTTGAGACACAAATCTTGAAATATCTGGATAAGCTTTTCAAAATTCAAACATATTACTGTATCGTATGTAACGTGTCTGATAAGATATATATTTTATTATATATATATTTAAGAAAATCATAAATTAAATAAGATATTAACACTTACTGTATCAATCTAATAATCACAATTATTTCAAACACAAAAGCAAATATTCTGACTAAAAGAAAAACACATACTGTTGAACATCAGCTAAAACTGCTTCAAATAAGTAAAGACTAAATAACCTTTATAGAGCGATGACTTATTCCCCATCCAGTTTTCTTATGGCTTGACAAACAGGATCTAGAAATACCATATTCCTGAGGCGTTGTCTTTCTGTATAAAATTTAGGCCAGAGTTTAAAAATAGCTCCTTGAACATATCCACTAGGGTGACCATGGAGAGGAGGATGGATGCTATCCAAGTTCTCCTTTGAAAGTCCATCCCTACAAAACCTTATTTTATCCTCTCTATTCGTAGACATATAACCAGGTGAAGTACATTTACCGTTACAATTTTGTCTTCCACATTTGTTACAAGTGACCACGATGGCACGAGCTCTTCTTTTCATTGCACTACGACTGGTACCTGTTCCTGGTAAACCGACATCTTGACTAAAGTCACTCGGACGGATCTTCCCCTCTATTAACATTCTCACATCACAAGGGATACCAAAACGCATAAGAATCCACAACCGAGTAATTCTAGCCTTGTATTTCTTTCTGAGAATCTTTTGGGAGAGTGATGGGAAATACTTTCTCAGGTGTTGGTACTTTGGGTCCATGATGAGATGAAAGAAGAGTAAATAGAAAGGAAAAATTAAGATAGTAAATTGCAGAATCCTAGAATTCCTTCTTCTTTTGGAGGAAAAGTAAACTCGGAGAAATAAGCTCCTATGCACAGTAAACGTATTTGTAAACAATGATTAAACCACTGTATATGACACGTATAGAGATCACGTGAGAGAGACAGTGTGAATCAAACTGATTTAAGATTTGAACTAGGCCCAAATGTTCTTAGTTGAAAATGGTCAGGTTGTTTCGGCCTTAACACATTTAGAACGAGTTAAATAACAAACACAAAATTGAAAACCAATTTGTATAAATCTTAAACCCAATTCAAGCCACTATAGATAAGTTAACTATGAACAACAAATCTAATTTAACGACAACAAGGATCTTCCTGAATGATCCAGCAACTCAAATAATTTTGTTTTAATCAAAACCTTATTGAACAATGCATACACCCATTTGTTATTCCTAATACTCAACATCTATCAATGGATTCATCATCATTACTACCAAGGGTTTAGAATGTGCCTAACCTTGAAATCAATACGATTTACGTCTTTCAACGTAGACCATATCAACGAACAAAGACACTTGATGTTACTACTTAAGAACATCTACAATCCCCACAATTCTACTCATACAATATATAATTTCCTCATATAACAAAACCTTAGGTAACCAAAAGATTCACTGATACACTTAAATACAATGTACGTAACGAAATATTCTAATTTTGAGATTCATGCATTCTAGACTTTACACAGTCTCAATAGACCAAAAGTCTAACATTTATCTCTCTCAAGATTCAATACCATGATTCCCAACTTATATCATATTCCTCAAATATATAGAACTTTTAAGAAAAGACATTGACACTTATGTGCTCCATCGAATCCACACATAATCATTACTTAGGTTTGAATCAATTACGAAAAATTTGGCATATCTATGTCAAACTTTAAAATCAATAAATCAAGCCTTATATTTCTTATTGTTTTTCACGAGACAAAAGGCTATTAAATCCTCGTATCTACACGAATTTCTCATCGTTTATACTAATTAGATATGCTTATAGATCCAAATATTATATGAATCTCTCATAAGCATTCTACTTATAAACTCATTCCATATAATTATCATTCCCTTATAACTATTAATACTTTCCTTCTATATAATTATTGTACTCATATAACTATTAATATTTTCATTCTATGGCCTTTCCATGTTACATCCTTTTAGACTGTATAAATCAATGTGAAGGTTCATTTTGATGATGACAATGAAAATTCAGCTTCAAAACCATCTCAAAAATATATTTTTTTAAAGTGGTGCTACACTCCCTAGGTTAACCGAACCTAGGCTCTGATACCAAAAATTCTGTAACGCCCTTATATGGGGGTTAACAGTTTTTAATGAGATAAAATAAAAATAAAAATAAATAATAAAAGTAAAACCTTAAAAATAAAATTTGCCCGGGACTTAAATGAAAACTCTCAACTCAAAAATAAAAATATAAACGATAAATAAACCACAGTTTTAATGTAGCACCTTAAATTTAATAATATAAACTGTTGTCATCATCATTTTAACCCTCAACACATTATAATACAGTCACAAAAAGTAACAATTGATGCTTACATTATCATGAAGAACATTCTCAACGATTGAAGCAGTCCCAATGTAATATAGTTACATCACTTCCTCAACTATATTTCTTGTAGCCACCTCACACTTAGTGAGTCCTGAAAAGATATAAACATAAGGGAATGAGCAACACTATGCTCAGTAGAGAAAGCTATTACTCACCTCTATCATTACCACATTAAAATCTGCATGGTTAGTAAGTTACATCATATTCCAGATTATGAGGTTTATTATGATCACATCTTATGGATACCGTAGTTAATCATTACCAAGTGTCATAATTACACATTTATACAAATATTAACAATCATCATTGTTTCTAGGTATCCATGTTAAATTGAGTATCACTCAACTCATCGAAACCCAAATGGGCGCACTTGATCACCCTATAAACATTCCAAGGGTGTTCCGGTGAGGGGACATCAAGCCCCGAGTCCTCACCAAATCAATTCCTGTACAGTGTGTTCTGGGACTTTCAACCCAAGGAAGCGTCATCACCTTCCCCCTATTTTACCTTTTAGGGTATTTATGCCTAAGGACGTAACCGTCGCCCTTTTCATGTCTCACAATTTCTCTATATTAAATCATTATTAATAGAGTTAATTTTCCTAACCATGCTTCTCAATTTATAACATGTGTCAATTCATTATGTTCATCGCCGTACAATACAAGACGAGTCCATGTCATAGTTTCATATGTGATACACATATAATATCAGTTCAACATAGATATATATATATATATTGCGGCAAAACAATCAATTTTAATTCTATAAAAACCTCACAAAAGATGAGTAATAGAATCCCTACCTTTCAAGCTTATCAACAGTCTCTTAATCCTGGAATCAATTAACGTTAGCTCCATACTCCCTTGATCTTGAACTCCAAGCAAAACAGATCCAGTTGTATCTCGCTGTATCTACGAAGCATCCTCTGTAGTGCTCCTCGAGCGACTATGAATGGCTAGAAATGCTTCCTGGAGATCATACATTCTTGAAAACGTCATTCTGGACTCCGATACTGCTGTTTAAATTGCCTCGATTCGCGTGCAGTCGGTACCGGATGATTTTCATCGGAGTGGAATTTGCTCAAACGGAGGTCACCATTGCATCCAGAGCATCGAAACGAGTCAGGAGGCGGTCTCGGATCTTCGATCGGAGGTCCGGATCACAAAATCCCATTTTGCCCTTTGACCACCGTTGACCGACGTTGACCACCGTTGACCGGCGTTGACCACCGTTGACCGGCGGCGGTTGGCTCCGTTGAGGGCTGAGCTCGAGCCTACCCCCCCTAATTCGACCCTTCTGAGTTCAATGGTGATGTCAATTTCATTCAATTCGACCTCTAACATAGCAAATCGAAGACGAAATTCACGGCCACAACCGGCGGCTCCGATCTCCTATCTCCGGCGGAGATACCGTGAAATTGAGGTGGGGGAATTGTTCCCCGGCCTCCTCTGAGTATTTCCCCTACGGTGGGGCAGTTCAACACAGCATGGAACGGCGGCTCCACCTAGCTCCACGGCGGTGCACGACGGAGATGTCGTTCTCCGTCCTCCGGCCATCATTTCGTGCAATTGAGGTATCGAATTTCTTCCTCTCGGTCCTCTGAAGGTGTTTGTGACTTCAATTTGGCACAAAACGGCCTAAAATGGCCAACCCAATCTCACCCACGGCGACGGTGGCGGGCGTCTTCGTTCTCCGGCGAGGGGCGGCGGAACGGTGCAATTGACCGAGGGGTCTTGGTCGCCGTCGCCCTCTGATCATTTTGGCACCGGCGGTGTGCTACACCGCTGCCATATGCGGCGGCTCCGACGACGGCTCCACGGCGGCGACGGGGCAGCTCCGGCGAAGCTGTTCCAGCCAGAATTGAGCTGGGAAATTGGTACCATCTTGTTCCTCTCCTCTCACTGAGTCCATAGACACCAAAATCACTTCGATTGGTGGTCGGACGGCCGAGAAACGATGTCGGGAAAATATGGGTTTCACCGCCACTTTGGGCGGCGCGTGAGCCCTCCTCCGACAGTGTTTTGGGTGGCACGACACCTCGTTGGACTCAGCTCAACGAGAGCTTCCCACTGGTATGGGAGGTGTCGAAAAATAACGCCAGAATCTCAAACGAGATTTGAGGAGAAAGAGAGAAAATTCTAGAGAGAGAAAGAGGAGAGAGAAAGTCTCGAGTTTCTCTCAATTTTCTGATTTTTTTTTTATTATATATATACTAAAAATTAATCTAATTACCTTAATACCCTTAGGGGAATAACGGGTGTCACATTTTCTCTAGGAGGACACAACTCCGCTGGCTAGCTAGGCAAGGACGTGCATCAGTGTGACGAGTTTAGACGAACAATTACAATCTAATGATGGATCAAGAAAAATTAGTCGGAAGAAACAGAAGTATAACTGAAATGATATAATAGGCCAAATAAAGATGTGAAATTTTAAAAGAAACAAAATACAAATTTTATAAAACTTCATATATATTAAAAAAAAGTTTAGAGGAGATAGTTGTTCACTTTTATCCGTGAGTGGCTCCATTCTTGATTACAACCACAAGCTTTTTGAGGCACACATGTGTGTGTATTGCGGAAGTGAAGGATCAGATTTCTATAAAATGATGTGACTGGTGAGCAAGACGTACATACGTAAATAATGAACTACAAAATTGTCTCGTAATTCAGATAATTCAATTTTTCGTGTGTATATAAAGCGAAAGCAGAAGCTCCCTAAAACGGTTTTCAAAAAAAGGATAGGTGATCAAAAGTTGGAATCACTATGTTTACTGCCAACTTCCCACAAATTTAAATTTAAGATTTTAAACTACCTTTTTATTCGCCTTCGTCTTGAACCCTTTGAATTTTTGTTTCATTTCTTATCCTTCATAGTCGAGCAGACTTTGATATTTTAGATAAGTATCTACCTATATTTTTAAGTTGTGCCACTATATGCAACTTTATAAAAGTTATGTTATGAAAATTTTCCTACATTGGATGGGATAAGAGAAGAAATATTGATCCGAGATTCAGAAAATTACTCCTCCTAAAGTATCATATGTCATAACGCTTTTAATTTTGATCGACTCTTCACAAGTCATAAAGATGTATTAAAAAAAAAAAAAAAAACCCTTTGAGTTTTACGTGTAATAGTTGGGATGGAATTTCATGTAGACAACGAAAACTTTGTATTGACTATCACACGTATTTAATATTAACATTAGTCACATAAAACACCTTCGTATTATACTTATAGCTATCAAAATATTTCACATCCATGATAATGACAGCCCCAGTCCCCAAGCAACTTTAAAGCCAAAATGTAAACCTCTTTTTTACTACATAATTTATTTCTTTTCATCTTTTGTTCTTTTTTTTTTTTTTTTTTTTCCTCTATACCATTTTAATGAGAGGGGCTTGTTATCCTACGCCTGGGGCGCACCTTAACCGTGAGTGGATTAGCCATCTCACACGACAACCTCAGAACCTCGGACAGGTCAACGCCGTTCTGACCGTCGGGCAGCCATTCGAACTCGTGCAAGAGTGACGCCACCCAAAAGCAGACCGTGGTCAACCCAAGGGTCTTGCCCGGGCAGGTTCTTCTGCCCGACCCGAAAGGTGCGAGCCTTAGATCCGACCCGAATACCGAGAATTCCGGCTCGTTCTCTTTCGTCATGAACCTCTGCGGCATAAATTCGAGTGGGTCCACCCAAAATTCAGGGTCCCTAGATATGGCCCACATGTTCACCATTGCTGTGGTCCCCTTGGGCACGTGATACCCATCAATTGTCGTATCCGTGATGGCCAGGCGGGCCCACGAGAGCAGTGGGCCCGGTGGGTGTAGCCTCAGTACTTCTTTAACCACAGCCGTCAGATACACCAATTCGGACATGTCTGATTCGGAAACGGACCTTGATCTCCCCACAACTCTGTCTAGCTCATCATGGACCGTTGATTGAACATCAGGATGAAGGACGATCCTCGCTAAAATCCACTCAATCAGTACGGCTACAGTGTCGGTCCCTCTAAATATCATTTCCTGCCAGAAAAGCAAATAAAACAAATGAATACCGTTAGTTTTTTAAATTGGCAATTAAGTTGTATGAACATCTAACTAATCATGGAAATTAATAAAAGTTAAACTATAGAAAAAAAAACTTATAAAATGTGACCGCATGCATAATCTAGCCGTAAATACAGATGGTATTAAATTTTAATTTCCTTCCCTTCAACTTTAAAATGATTTTTTTAATATTTCACAACAAAAGATTTCAAGTTCATTTATAGTATGAAATAACACAAACATATGCATACATATATAATATTTGTATGTATGTAAATAGAATAAGTCCAAAAGCTAAGAGGTGATCGTTTTACTTACCCAGAGGACGGCAATCATATCGGAGTCGGACAACTTATCAGGTCCTTGTAGAGAAAGCAAAACGTCGACGAAATCCCTGCCACCTCTTTGATGATCTGTACTTGTTTTCTCACGGTGCTCCTCCACGATTCCGCCGACAAACCTGTTCACTCTCGGCGCAAGCCTCGAGCACCGGAACCCGATCCTCTGAGCGTCGAACTCCGCCACCCACGGAACGTGATCGGACCAGTTCAACAACCCCAAGAGCTCGTACCCTTCCTCAACCAATCCTCTCAGCTCCTCCACTTCACTGTTGCTCTTGTCTTGGAGCCCGTAAACTCGTCCGAAAACAGAGCACATCATGTTGTTCAGCGAAGCCCGTTTTAGAACTTCCCGTACACGCAAAGAGGAAGAAGAAGCAGTGTTTTTCTTCAAGGTTTGGACGATTTGGTGGGCTATTTCTCGTCTCTGATTCTCCGAGGTTTTGATCTGTTTTGGGCAGAAGAGATGGTTGGCGGCGATTCTACGCAGAGTTGTCCAGTACACCCCGTACGGAGCGAAGCCGATGGCTCGGTTGAACATCAGCTTGTAAGCCGACTCCTTCACGGGGCGGTCGGCGAAGACGGAGCTGTTGAGAATCTCCCTCGCCACGTCCGGGTGGCACGTGACCACCGCGCGTGTCATGCCGAGGCTGAACGCCATGAGCCGCTTGGCGCCGAACGACTCCGCGGTGGCGGCGAGGCGGCGGTGGGCCAGGGAGGCCATGAGGCCCATGCTGCCGACGACGGGGAGGCCCCGCGGACCGGGAATAATGGGCTTGCCCCATTGACGGTGGTGGCGGGGAGAGCGGAAGCGGGAGCGACCCCAGGCTGGACCGCCAGGATGGGCCCAGTAGATGAGGGAGAAGGCGAGCGATGCCAGGCCCGTGATGAGGACCAGCCATGGCCATGCAGAGCTATGCTGGGAGAGAGCGAAGACCCAGAGGGTGTCTATTTCGGTTTTCATTGGTTTAAAGAGAAGTCACAACAAAGGAATAATATGTTTAGTCAAGAAAGAAGAGAAAAAAACACAGAGAAGAAATTTGTTTGGTTTTGGCTCGTGAATTTGAAAGGAAAGGAAGAGATGGTTGGGTATTTATAGGGAACACAAGGCACGGCAAGTAATGAAAGGAAACTACAAGGGAATGTATGTGATTTGTAATGCTCATGTAATAAGTTTCATGGTTTTAAGCTACGAATTTTATAATGACCGTTACACTGGGAAAGTATAACTGGAATTTTCTTTTTCTCCTTTTATATTTTCAAGTATATATATATATATATATATATATATATATATGTTATTATTTTCATGTATATGTTTGAAAGCTTATGAGCTGCGCCGCCACGAGTGCATGAGCAAGTTTAGTGAAGATCGCCAACGCCACGCGCCTTTCACTCGCGGGTAGAGCATGCGCTTGTACTTTGTACTTCTATTGTTGTTGCTGTGTCGCCGGAGGAGATGAGAATATAATAATATAGGAGGGATATATAGAGAAAATAATTAGAATTTTGGGCTTTTTTTTTTAATTTAAGTGAATAACCTTTTGACAAGGAATAGTTGCACTAAATAACACGTTTTAAAATTTTTTGACACAAGTAGGAGTAAATAACAAACTTGCTCGCTAAATTATTTTTAAACTTGTAGTAAATATAGTTTTCTCTAGTAAATTTTCTATTTTCCTAATAAATTGATTTATTATTGATATTTTTAAAGCATGCTATTCAGTTATTATTTGTCTTTTAAAATACTATTTACTACAATATTTCTCTTTTTTATTTTTAATTATAGGCTTGGTTTCCATGCTTTGGAAAATGTTTTAGAGAATCTTAAATACAAATTACAATGCTGAAATCCCTAATGCTCAAATTTAGTATGTTAGTAAAAATATAAAAATCATTCTTCAACCAATCTCGTATCTTTTTTTTTTTTTTTGGAAAATAGGCTTTATACTATAATATTATATATACTATACTTGGCGCTATATTGAGAATAAAACGTATGCCGATAATTGGAATTAGTTGCTTATTGGCTACAATATCAACGTTTCACTTACTATATTATCATTCTTTATTTTTTTTTTAAATTAAAATTTTCATTTTAATAGAATCAGACCTTAAAATTTTGTAAGTTTAGAAAAGCTTCAAAATTTATTAGGAAAAATAGATATAACATTTAAAATAACTTAAAAAATAAAACTTAATATGCTAGATATATTATTTTTACACCCTTTTTTTTTTTATCAAATGCAATATTAACATTAGAATTTGGATTCAAAATGGCACAACAAATCACAAGTTATATATAACTATTCTTAACAAAAAAGTTATATACAACTGAAACTTTTGTGATAAACGATCACAAAGGTTACGCTAATTGATTTATCAATTAATAATATTAACACGCTATATTACAGTATTTGGTTAAAAAAATGTTTGATAAATTAAATAACCTAAAATCGCTATCATTATCTTTATTCTTTTAACAGAAATTTTCCTCTAGTTGGAAAATTAGAGTTAGTAAAAAGATTAAAACAACACAATAAATTAGTTTAATTATGATCGTTTCTATGATGAGGATGGTTAAATTTTGTACTTACTAGTAATTGAATTCTAAATTTAAAGTAATGTAATCCTTTAGGAGATTTGATCAATTTAGAATCTCATTCAAATATAGATACATTGTATGTAGACGAACAGTTCAGACAAAACTAATTGTCTCATCATGTTAATTTCTATTTATACTGAACTCATTGATAGTCATCTTCATTAGTGAATTTTTTTTTTTTTTTTTTTTTTAAGGGCACTAGTAAATCGTTTGTCTTCTCCTTACTTTCTACTTTTTAATATGATATCAATCTTTTTATTACTTCAACGTGCAACATTTAGCTCCTGGCTACGGCCCTTGACGATTTTCATCCATGCACTCTTGCACACTCGACAATTACCGCCCCTGCATCCATGTGCCTTTGACAATAGTCGTCGTTCCTTACGCTCTCAACAATCATTGTCCCTTTCTTGTGCTCATTGTCGTGCTTGAGTCTATGCGTCCGTGGCCTTTGTCAATTGTCATCCCTACAGCTGCTAGGGTGACAATTCATGTCGACGGCTTCACTGTCGGGTTGATAGTCAAGTTTTACATAAACTAGCTTGACACTAACCCAACCCATAACACGAACAGGTAAAGAAATCTCAACACTAACATAACTTGTTATGACATGAATACGACGCGTATATTGCTTATGCAATCTATGAAACAACAATGACCCGTAACCCGTCAATGATCTGTAGTGACCTGTACTAACCCGTGACCTTTTTTAGCTTTGAGTTTATACTAATATAACATTAAAAACAAACATAAAACAAATTTTCTCAAAATCAAATGAGATCCATACTACAATAACAAAAAAATGCCATAAATATATTAAAACATCCTACAAAATAATAAGTCCAACACCAACAAATTGACAAATCTAACAGAATAACAAGTCTAACAAAATAAAAAAGTCTCAAGTTACCAAGCTAAAATCTTCTTATTGTTCAAGAGTTAAAATCAATTTAGTTTGGAACTTGGGTCTGAGATTAAGAGGATTAGAGTTTTGTCTTATGGGGTATATTTGACAATATGAAAAATATTTTAAAAATATTTAAATAATTAATCATATGTCAGACGGGTCATTTTAGTGTCATGTGGGTTGGCCCTAGACACGACGCATTTTTGGATGGGTCAGTTTTAGATTGACCCTAAAATGACCTGTGGTTAATTGTTTTATCATAACTCGTAAAAAGCCGTATTGGATTCTTGTCGTATCGTAATGCCATAATCCGTATTGCTGTCCTACATACTACATTGTTTCCCTTTTTCTTTATTTTCTTGAAAAATAATATATATATATATATATTCCATCTTTCATAGGCATAATGAGGATAGTTGGATTTTTTAATTATTAGCCATTAGAGTTTTGAATGTATTTGTAATAATCTAATTTAGTTAGTTATCTGATCTTAAGAAATTTGTCAATTTAAAAGCTCATTCAAATAGAGATACATTATATCTAGACAAAAAAATATTGTATTCATACCCTGATTGTGTTATCTCAATTTATATTTTTATGATGCTTATTGATATTGCTCATCACTAATTAATCTTTCCCATTATCCTAATTTGTAACATTATTGAATCACGTTAAATCCTAATTTGCAACATTATCCTAATTTATATTTTTATGATACTTTTGATATTGCTCATCACTAATTAATCTTCCCCATTATCTTAATTTGTAACATTACCGAATCACGTTAAATCTTTGTTTCTTTTTTGTTACTTTCATTTCCTTGTTTAATATCTATCATAAATACGGTACCTTCATAATTCCCTAAATTTTCCCAAATTTTGAGAGCACAACGTTGGTAGATTAGAGAAATACTGCTTTTAAAAAATTGATATTTGAAGGTATTATTTTTATGAGAACTTGAGGTTAAATTCACGTTAAAATAATATGAATAAATAGTTAAACTTTAAAAATGGCACTCAGCCTAATATAGACCACAATGTTAATTAGCTCATATCACATAGTAGTTCATTTGTTGTTTTTTTTTTTTTTTTTTAAAAAGGATTGGGTGATATTTTTTGGGTTGTTTGCCAAACCTGTTTTAAAGTACATTCGTTTCTAATGTATTTTTAAGAACTGATAAGCCTAGTATTTTGTATTTTTTAATTATTGCAAAAACAACTCATTGTTTTGATAATATTTAATGTACCCTATCATTTGAAAATATGACATCTCAGTATCCGGATGCGCCTATTTTGTATTGCTAATCAATTCTAAAATGCACCGTAGACATAAATATCTGATGTGGAAAAGAGAACGAAAATTGTCGGTTAAAGTGGAATTTGAATTTTAGTAGGATACCTTCCTAATAATCCCAAATAATGTAGGATAAAATGATAATAATTTTCCTTTCTTTTTTAAAATATTGGTCCTAATTCGACCTAAAATTGGCAATAAATTTTCAAAATTTAATAACTTGCAATGACCAATAATAAAATACTCTTCATTGACAATGAAAATTATCATTTTACACTATATGTACTGCTCTTTATAAAATTTTAGGTCATTATAATTTGTAGATACATGATTAGACTAGATTATTACGTTGTTAATGTCCCGATGAACCAACAATGTCAACGACCTTCGAGAAATATTTGTTGCCATGTGTGAAAGAATCATATTGCTTAGTGGGTTTCATGGGATCGTTTATTTTTTTCTTTTAAATATAGAGCGGTTGACTTCAACTCATTCAACTCAACACTTTTAAGTAAAGATAACTGTAAATTTATCATTAGATTATACATACAGCCACTTTACCCTCTCCGTCTTTAATACAATAGCTTGAGACATAATTGTGTTATGGTTGAAACAAAGTTTTAACCTATATTAGCGAAGATTCAAAACTCCATTCCCAAGTATTAACTTCAAAATAATCTTTCTTGCTTTGAACTGCAGTCCTTCTTTGAGTTAGTTCCAAAAGAACCATTTTCTCAAGAAATTAATTTTATTCAGGACGATGGCAATTGCTGCCCGACGACTACGTAGTTGGTAGGAAAAAAAAAATCAAAATAGAAAACTTTTTCATATATAGAAAAACAAAAGGAGATAACTATTAAACGGTACATTCTGTAATGATTCCAAAATTAAGCTACGCCTAAAGGACCCTAGTTAATCGTTTGGTGAATCTGTTGATATGTTTACACGTCTTTACAAGATCACCAAAATAATAATTAAAATCAACTGCAACTATATGCCAATCAACTTCGCAAGGATCTTGAAGAAATATTGTCCAATACCCTTGCGAAAAGAGAATACAACATTTTGATTTAAAGACTGATTTTAAAGTTTTACCTTATTCACCCTTTTTAATTTTACTTGAAGTATATTTTAGGGTGTTTGACAAAGTGAGTTAGAACAGTGATTAGATTTAATTTTGGTTAAAAATACTGTAGCATGTGAGAACTTTATATTATAGTAAGTTTTTGCTTTTTATTGTAGCATGTAAGAGTTTTTTATTGTTTAAATTAGAACTCAAATATTCTAACTCACTTTGCTAAACACCTTAATAAATCCTTTTTTCATTAACTAGTGTTTTTAGTTAAAACTTTTTCAAAAAACCTAATTAGAAGAATATTATTTATATATTTGTTGAAGATTTAACTAATAATATGATCTAAGTTGCATTTACAACTTTTCCTTATTTAGTGGGGTTATGTCATAATTTTTCAAATTATTAGGAGAACAACTAAAAATTTAAAAAAAAATAGTCTAAAAAATAAAAATCTCAACAGAGTCACGTACCTTCACTAAGATCAATGAGGCTCCATCACTACTTTTCAGTGAGATAAGTTAGCGTGTTTGGGAGGACTTCCTAGAAGTTACTTTTGGTTTCTTGAGTTCAAAAGTTACTTCTATAAGTGTTTCGATGATCTGTCAAAAATTTTCTTACCCTTCGGAAGTACTTCATGCTAAAGCCATAAAATATGGTTTCTTAAAAAAACACTTCTTAAATAAACTTTTAAACTTATACCAGAGTATTAATAATACATTATAAGCTTAAATTTAACATTTTTGTAAACTTTTTTTTTTAAGAAATTGAAATCATCTTGACTCATTAAAGATCTTTTAAAAATATGATTTTAAATACTTACAAAAAAACCAAAGCTTTTGCTTCTTCTCCTTTACTGACTAAAAGCATAAGTAGAAGCTCTGCCAAACCCCCCGCTATCTCATGCATTATAGAGCGTATTTGGTTTGAAGGAAGAAGAGATGGAGGGAAGGAGAAAACGTAGCTCGAACCAAAGGATTCAAGCAAATAGAATCATTACATTAGTACTATTCAAGCAATCCACTAAGGTTTAAGCTTCACAAGACTATCTTACCTCCACAAAGTTTTATTAACAATTTATACAAATAGACAATATAGTAACTAGTCAATTAAATTTTTTTTTTTAAAGAGAAGTGCTAGTAACACTCTCTTTCTCACTTCCTTTTACATCATGTTCAATCACTATCTAACATGTGGATCCACTAACATTATAAATTATTATTTAAATAGAAAATAAGATAGTGGAATCTACATGTCAAGTAGTAAATGAAGAGAGTGAAAAAGAAAGTGCAGCTAGCATTTCTAAAAAAAAGCTAAGTAATTAAGTATCATTTATCTTTTCAACTTTTCCTTTCTCTTACCAAACAACATGGGAGTTTATATAATCCTCTCAATTTTTTATATTCTCCATTTCTTTAACTCTTTTCACCTTCGAACCAAACACAGCCTTAGGAATTAGGACTGAACGCAGAAGCCTAGATAATATAAGTCAACATAATATTAGAATTAATAAGGTGTTTGGTACACTAATTTAAATTATACTAATTTAAATTAAAAAATATAATAAAATTCTTACATGTTAATACTATAGTATTTGAACCAAATTCAAACCAATGCAATGCCAAGCCCTATATTACTTTTAATCCTACCTTTAATTTAGTGCACCAAACATCCTCGTATCTTTCAGAGATAGCTTCTAACCTGTCGTTTCATGTTTCTTTGTACGTAATTTATCGTACCAAAGTAGCAATTGTTTTTTAAAAGGCATGCAATTAATAAACAAACTGTGGGATGGTGGATAGGCAGGTTAGTACTGAAAATTTTATTTAAAAATTATAACACGTAAATATTTTATATTGTAATAAATTTTTATTTTTATTATAGTTAATGAAAATTTTATATTATAGTTAGTTGAAGCCCACGTCCAAACGTCATATTAATTATATTCTGGAGCGTGATTTCACTGTAGACAAAATGGCGCGTAGGTAAAGCAAGGCTTCTTTTCCTTCGGGGGAATTCGACAAGTTAACATGGAAAGCTATGAAAGTTTCAGGTTCAGTGATTCGACACGTGGGAGATCGTGTGGCTGGGCATTGTGGGGTCAGAATGTCGACAGGGGTTTCACATGAGGCCCATGCACTTATGGCTCTGGTACACTGTTTTGGGGCCTCAATCCTAAGCCGACAACACAAATGCAATGCGTGGTCCACCTTAGCTGTTTCGCCACGTGTACGTTGCATGCAATCTTTATGTTCATGACGGTGACAATTCCTTCTCCCCACGTAGCCCTTAGTTTTGTGTCCTTATTATTACGCCGTGTCCCTAACGTGGCCTTCCCACAGGGTTAAAATGGATTGACGATGTTTTGTCAGTTGTTTGATTTACCAAAATACTCCTGTACTTATCGTGTGACGGATGACTTATCCAAGGGTGTTATAGTCATTTAATAGGGAACAGCATATTTAAAGAAGATTGTGAGACTTGACCGATCAAGGGATGGCGTCAGCAGAAAGCCAAGTGGGAGTGGGGCCCACTTCTGCTTCCTGGTGGGTGCTGCATGAACGGCTTGGATTTGTGACACTGAGACATGAGCAATCCCCGTCCCTGGATTGAAAAATACTCTTTATACACACGAAATGTTAAAATTCTGATACTTATAAAATTATAGGTTTTAATATAAAATATAAAATATATTTTTAGATCATATTTTATTATTTTATTATTAATAAGATTATAACTTTACATGATTAAATAGTATTGTTTTTAGAATTCTTTGACTTTCCTTTTCTTATAGAAAAATTTTAAAAAATGTTTTTAACTCTTGCGAAGAGCTTGGTCAAAGAATGAAACCATGAAATTTTGTGTGGAAATTATTATTTCCACGGGAGAGACGCACAACCACTACAAGAAAAACTACATTTAACGACATATTATTTACGGCATATAGTTTTTGAATGTCGTTGAAAAGTACATACAACGACATCTCCTGCAAACATGTAGTTAATAAAATTTGAAACAATAATTAACGATATCCATATAGATGTCGTATTAAAGGTCTCCTTTTAACAACAATAGTTTAGTGTCGTTAAATTTTTTAACGACAAGTTGAAGATGTCGTCAAAGCTTTGGAGATTCCACGACACCCCTTATAGACGACATCTTGACCAATGTCGTCTATAAGGGGTGTCGTGAAATCTCCAAGGTTTTGACGACATCTCCTACTTGTCGTTAAATAATTTAACGACACTAAACTATTGTCGTGAAAAGGAGACATTTAATACGACATCTATATAAATGTCGTTAATTATTGTTTCAAATGTCGTTAATGACATATTTGTTGGAGATGTCGTTGTATGTACGTTTTAACGACATTCAAAAACTACATGTCGTAAATAATATGTCGTTAAATGTAGTTTTTCTTGTAGTGAACCAAGACCATGACTAGATTATCAAGGTCAATTTTGAGCCATTTCTTTAGAATTCCATTCTTGCGAAACTGAGGGAACCGTTAGTTGAATGTAAAGTAGTCCTCTTGAAGAAATAACTTTAGTGGGGAAAAAGAGTTTTTAATTTTTTATTATTATATGAAAGGAACAAGAGAGTTGAATAATTCCTAATATATGAACCCATAAATGGATAAGTGGGCTATATCATTTTTTTTATTTTTATTCCATGGTTTAAATTGGTTAATTTCTACCAACTTTCCTAGAGAGAGGAAAAGCGCCCAATGAAGATGAACCCCACAACTCTGTTTTTTGTGAAACCAGCCAAAAAACATAACTATTGAGGCTGGACACGTTGTATAGTGGGTAAGATTAACCTCTTCCTCTCAATTATGGTTATAAAAAGATATATTCCTTCTGGGGTTGGTGATTATAATTCATAATGGACTATACCCACGAGTGGTCAACATGCATTTTAATATGAGCATTGCTATAAGATAGCTAAGCACTATTCGTTAATAAAAAGTAGGTTTTATGGTACGAGAACTATAAATAGGATCTACTTTTTATTAATAATAGTGTTTAACAACAAAGGTACTCTAAGTATTTTTTCATGTTGATCATATTATTGATATTCCTCATTTTTATTGGAAATTGGGACTTCTTAATTACTACCAGCTAAGGAAGCATATTCATATATACACACGAGTTTTTAGTATTTTAATCCTAAATAATGGATTCAATACGCTTAGGTAAGCTTCTTGGGAGCTTACCAAAATAAAACTTTACTAGTTAGTCCACCCAAAAGACTTTGAAGAAGGAACCTACATTAATCAACATTTTCAAAGTTTTTTTAATCTTTAAGCGTGACGAAATACATTATTGTTATACATACATACATACATACATACATACATATATATATATATATATATAAGAAAGGTTCATATCACATCTTCTGCAAAGAAGGGGCCTTCGAATATATTATACTTAGTTAAGAAATCCACACCAAGAAAATCCCAATTTAAATCATATTAAATGTCCATTATATTGTTATTCTTGTTGTATTTGCCCCTTGGAGAAAGCCAGGAAAGCTTCAAGGCAACTTCCTTGCCATTAGTGTGTAAAAAATCAATTATTTATAAACCCTTCATAAACATGACAAAGACAGTGCCAACAATATTACCTCATATTTTATGTTATGATACTTTGATCAATCGAATTAAAGTAATTTTGTCCGAATCTTTCAAAGAGATGCTTCTAACTAATATATGTTGGTTCTTTAAGAGCTGTTTGTTATGGAGAGAAAGAAACAACTTGTCTCTTCCCCTTGAATGCTACATAATACTTATAGCCGAAGAAAACTATAGGAATAGCCTGCTTAAAAACTATATATATATATATATATATATATGTGTGTGTGAGAGACTTGTTTTTAGTAGTTACGTCTTCTATGATTACATATTTAAAAAGGATATATTTTAACAACAATTGATGATATAGTATGATAAAAATTCAATCTCATTAATTATTATACATTTTTTTGGTTAACTATATACTTCATTATAACTATCAAATTTATATCGAATAGCTAATAGTAACAATATTCATTAAAAGCGTAACCATTAAAACTACACCTATATGTGTGTATATATTGGAGGGTACAAAAAATTGGATGTAAGTGGAATGTCACGTTGCCTATAATATTGATTTAACTTATAAGAAAGAAATAGATACAAATGTAGGCAAAGAAAGGTACACTGGTCTAATGGCGGAGATTATTATGACTTTAGGATATTGTCCCCAAGAAAACATGAACAAATTATCTATATAGTAATGTTTGATTTAAATCCGTTTCATGTTTTGTAAGTTTGTTTGGATTTCGATGAGAACTATGCATTTGTCTTAGGAGTTGTCGATAACACGAGCATATAGACATAGATTTGAGCACAATATGCATAGTTTTATATAAACCACTACAAGCCTAAAACGGCATAAGTTTTAAAATACAGGACCTCTCTATATATTCATAATCATTTGTTTGTTTCTGATCTCGTCATCACTATTTGTTGGGAATAATAATACGTTAACACTAGTGACCTAAAATACTGCAACAAAAATCAGCATTACGTACGTACATATATAGTTTTTGAGTATTCGGCCGTATGAAATTCCATTTCGTTTAGTTGGTTAATACAATATTTGACAAAACACTATAACATAGGAGAGTTTTATATTGTTATATATTTTTACTTAATACTATAAAAAAACAAACCTTTAGCACCATAAATTTAATAGCAAAAACCCATGTTTTGGTAGCCAAAAGTTTCTGCCACCAAAAAAATCGTGATAGGTGAAAGTTTTTGCTACAAAAATTTCCTTGATAGCAAAACATTCCGCTACAAAAAATTAGTAGCCAAAACTCAAAAATTTGGTTTTTAATAGTGGACTTGGTGTGCCATTTTGCTACCAAAGTTTGATAGCTAGAATGTTTAGCAAAAGAAGCATAATCAACTACCAAAATCTAGTAGTAAAAACTACTATTTTTGGAAGCTAATAGTTTCCACTACCAAAAATTTGTGGTAGCTAAAAGTTTTTGCTATCAAAATTCTTTTGGTAGCAAAACATTCTACTACCAAAAATTAGTCGCCAAAACTTAAAAATTTGATTTCTAAAAGTGGACTTGACATGCCATTTTGTTATCAAAGTTTGACAGCTAAAATGTTTTAGTAGTGAAAAAAGCATAATCAACTACCAAAACTTAGGTAGTGAAAATATTTTTGTTACCACAAACTTTGATGGTGGAATATTTTTGCTACCAAAATATTTGGTCTCGAATAGCTTTTGATCACCAAAACTTTGAAAATCCTCAACCAAAACTTTTTAGTAGCAGAACGATTTTGCTACCTAAGAATTTGGTAGCAGATACTCTGATCTCCCTAAAAATGTGAATATGCTATCAAAAGTTTGATAGCAAAAGGTTTTATATACGGATTTTTCATAAAGAATTTTATTTGGAAGCCAAAACACACTTTCTACTACCAAATTTGTTTTCGTAGCAAAAAGTCTTTGGCCCTAAACCCATACATTTTTTTGATACCAAATAGAAATTTGATAGTGAAAACATCCAATTTTGCTACCAAATCAGGTAGCAGATATTTAACTTTGTTCTATGACTTTCGACTACCAAAATTTGGTAACAAAAAGCATATTTTCACGACCAAAATTTTTAATAGCTAAAAGTCTGTTTTTTTATAATGACCGTAGACTATTTAAACTATAAGTTTGAACTCACCTCTCAAACACAAAGTAAATCATCTCGCTCAAACATTTGACTCTCTCATGGGAGGGGGTTTGTTATTCCAAGATTTGGACTTAATTAATATGACGAGATTATGCCTTCACCATATATATATATATATATATATATATATATATATATATATATATATATATATATATGTATGTATATATATATATGTATGTATGTATGTATGTATTCGTACGCACACGCATACAAATCTAGCTCATATGAGAGGTCTATAAAGGATTTATTCACACTTTATTAGATATGCTCTTGTTCAATATTTGGGAAAAACAAAAGCAATATCAAGTCATATATATTTATGCAAAAAGTAGGGTATTCATGGGCATCAACCAATTTACGCTTGATGCTATAATACTTAGAGAACATACAAAATTTAAACCATAAAGCTAATTAATGAGTGAGGAAGAAACCTTAGATAAATGGCTTTGATTACCTTAATTGATCTTAAAAAGTTTGGGATTTAGAACACAATAGTATTTTGAGTGGTGGGCTAGTTATTGCCTAACGCACTTGATTTAAACAACTCAAGGGATGATTGGATTCGATGCCATAATCCAACTAAAATTCCCTTCTTCTGACTATAGCTTATTTGGTGGGGTGGGGGATAGGTCTAAAGATTCTTTACTTTATATTTTCTTTTTTTATTTGTTTCCTTTTGTTTTTTTATGCTTTAAAAATTTTTGAATCTTTGAATGATCAAAGAATATGTTCAACGTTTGTTGGTCGCCGGGTGATCTTCAAGCATGCTCAAATTAGTGATTGGTCATTCTCTATCTTACTTCCACTTTCTTTTTGACTGAAAAAAGAGTTGAACAAAGGCAAACTCAAAGTAAAAAATGGGCCCTACATGTTGATTTGCTGGTTCCCAAATATCCATTCCAAAAAAAAAACAAAAACAAAAAACCATTCTCTAACCTTTTTTTTTTTTTTTTTGCAGATTTGGTTAAATGTGAGACTTTTTCTTCTCTCAATTGTCAAATTATCCTTCCTCTGAAAAGACAGTCAGTAGAGAAGAAGGGCTTTGCATGCTTGTAATTCTTGTAGCTTAATCATGATTTAATTTTCAAGTATCTACCAAAATGGATCGTAATTAACAATCTAAAAATGACTTAAAAGTATTTTTCTGAATTGAGAACTTGGTTTGTTTGTTGATAAATTACCATATACTAATGAAGTTCAACTAAGATAGCCAACTTTAACAAATTAAAATTGGACATTTGAAGGATAAAAAGTTAATAGTGCTGTAATAATCTGAGGAATTATCCAAAACATAAACTATAGTCATTTAGAGATAAAGTGCTTAACCCAATACTAGAAGAAAAATAAAAGCAAGTGTGTGTAAGGTGCATATATATATATACATATGGATACCTGGTGATGTGTTTTTTACTTTAGGGGAGAACCAACTTTTTTGTTGATTTTTTCAGTACTTTAAGAAATGCTGTGGCATAACCAAAGTGCAAGCAAGTAGATAAACAATAAGAGCATAATATTGGAGCTCATATTCTCTCTTCCTTTTGTGGAGATTTGATTCCTGATGCAGAATATTTCTTTTTTTAATATTCATCACCAACACTCTTATTAACACATTCCCCCCCCCCCCCCCAAAATCCCCCAATAGTTCTTTAGTATTTTCCCTTTAAGATTTTCTTACAAAAATAAGGTTGGTGCCTAACAGCTCAAGTACAGTCGCAAATAGATTGATCTACTCAAGCCCCAGCATATGCTATCTGCATACTTCCAAAAAGTAGCTTACCAACTTTAAGCAGCACATTTTGAGTTAACATGAATATGATTTTTAACCATATATCAATCAACATTGTATTAATATTTAACTATATACTATATAAATAATCTAATTAAAGTGCTATTTGTTTATTAAGATCTAATTGCATTCAAGTTTAGGAGATCAGCTAGCATCATAATGAATTAATATTGTTAATTATATATACAGAAGTACCTAGCCCTTGGCTGCATAGGAATCATATCTTTGTTTTCTAGAATTATAAATTGAACGATTGATTATGAATCATGATCATTATATAATCTAAGCTCTTTCTCTATCAAGATACTTACACAGAACTAAAAGATCTTTTTGTATTATTTAGTACTTGTATGTTCTTGCATATGTATGGGGAAAGAATGGCTAGGCTCATGAAGCAGCATGGGCATTTTTATCAATTAAAGGAAAAGATGTTCCAAAGTTATATATCAAATATGCAATTTGGCATATCTTTTTACTAGAACTAAGACTTTTTTTTTTCTCTTATGTGTGTTCATGTAGCTTAAAATATGTTAAGTGGGCAAAAAAAAGGGGTTTGGAGGAAAAGTTATGCCATAAATAAATATATATATATATATTATATATAAAATAAAATAAAATGTCTTTTATAGTCCGGTAATAGATGGTATAATGAGTACTCATTACATAATCATATTCGCGTTTGCCAATTCAATTTAGCCTTACTAATAGAAATAAAAATTAACAGGAGAAGAGAACGAGCTAGTATTATTTAAGTTTTGCGAAACATATATATTTTTAACATAATATGTAGAAGTGAGAGCCATAACATGATATTTATTCACTTTCACAGTTGCGTTGAAAATGTGTAACACAAGAAATTAGATTATCCCCAGCTATTGTTACACCATTCTAATATTTGCGTTACATTAACTAACTAAATTAAAGGTGTAATAGTAGTCTGAGACAATTAAATTTCTTGATATTACACTTTTCTAATATATGTATTGATTAGTTAAATAACTGTAATGTTGCACGAAACAACATTTGTGTTATGTTTAACAAGTCCTTTTACATTTCTCACTGTACATATTACGGTGGAACTATGGCATTTTAAGACGATCATAGTAAAAGCCTATATATAGATATAGTAAATTAGCTAGTAACAACATAGATTTGTAGGCATGATGGATAACACATAGCCACTTATATACCTTGGAAAACTTTATATAAAAATAAACTTGGTTGTTATTATTAGCGGGAAATAAATTAGCTATACTAAGTTGACTAAGAATTAGTCCACTTAAAAACAATATCAACATGGAAAATAATGTGTTTAATTTAATCCTTAATATGGAAGTTTGTTAGCAAGTTCAATCCACAGGCAGGTAAGCTTCCTTCGAATTTTCTTCCCTAATATCAAATAGAGTGAAAATGAAATCTTCGGACGCTTTCCCTAATCACTAGCCAATCTGCAATTAGGCAAGTTGTTTAGTATTTTAATCACTGGAAATTATACAAAGGCTAGGAAAGAATAAGCATATATAATAGTATTTCCAACTTGTCAAACCCTCTTGTACATAAATATTACTCGTCTATTATAGTCCAACAAAACTTTTTTTCTTAGCTGTAAACCGGAATAAAAATTAAGAATTAAGAGTTTTCTTAAACATTTTTAACGGGATAAGACTTGTTTGGTATATACCATATGTAGAGCATAGAATTATTATATGATATTAATTTATGGTGTAAAAATAAAGCAAAAATCACAAGTTGATCCAAGATGGAACCTTTTGATTCGGTTTTGACTTTGTGTACCCCTTCACCTATACAGAAAGACAAACGTGCCTAAAATTACCAAGAAATTTGTCAGTCATATGCATGTTTCACATCCATTTTGTATAATAATATTTCTCAACAGCTTACAAAGCTAAGGCTCTCTCCTCACCCCTCATCTTGATAAGCCACAAAGCAAGGGTCTCTTTGCTTATGTAAAGAAGAGATTTTGTCTGTGAGCCTAATTTCCTGACCCTTTGAAAAAGTAAGCAAACAAAAACTAACCAATTTTTCCACCTTGTTCAAACCCCATGTTGCAGTATCCACTTGCCCACTTGGTACCCTGAAATCCACCTGACTTTCTTTTCTGTGTACTCCCCTATTGCGGCATTTTTGTGTTTGACTTCATCAATAGGTCCAAAACACCACTTGCCGATTTAGAGTTATTTTTCGGATTCTATTTTGGGGGAAAAAAAGAAGGAGAGAAAGAAAAGTAGGTTGGTCTGGCACCAGTCTCCATGCAAGTACCGTAGTGTCCCACTTTCTATCCTACCAAAATTCTGTCCTTTTGGGGACTTCCAAAGTTTGCAATGTTAACAGAAGTAGAGAGAACCTAGCCCAATACGCAACAGGCCTAAAGTCTAGTTCAATTCTAAGTTGGGCTAGCCCAATCTTTTTAGCACAGCATGCTCCTTTTGCAGGGAAAGGGCCTGTTAGAAAATACCACGACCCAGTTGAGCACAATTTTTATTTCATGGTTACTTTAATGTGACGGATCCAGCCTTAACTTGGCCCTTGCCGTACGACAAACTTGATCCAAACACGTCCCAACCCAACCGACCCTGGGCCTAATACTAACACTAACCCTTGCCTAACCCAACCTTGACACTGTGGATCATCCTAGACAGAACTAGTTCTGGTCCCATCAATACCTCGACCTTGATCTCGAGACTAGTACCAACACCAGCCTTGACCTGAACCTATGCCTCCGATCTTGATTGAGGTTGGGATTAAGATCGGGGTGTCGAGGTAGGGTTTGGATCCTAGGCTTGGACATTGGACAAATACATGGACCAAGATCAATGTTGTGCCTGGCAAGGACCATGATTAAGAAGATGGAGCCAGTTGGGATGGGAATCAAGGCCATGATTGATTGAGGTCATTGTCAATATCAAGATCAAGGCAAAAGATAAATTTTATAAATTTCAAGAAGTTTAAAAATTCCCAATTTTTAATTGGAAACAAAGGAAAGAGAAATTTTTATGGTGAATAAGGCTATTTTAACCCACGAATGGAACATAATTTTTTCATCATCAAATTAACCTTTTAATAATTTGATTAACGACTAGAAGCAATTCTATCTTGCGCACTATAAATTTTTATTGTAAATTGTTACAAATTAGACCATTAAAAAGTTAATCTCAAAACCTTTTTAATCTCAAAACTAAAACACCTTGCTTCACTAGTGAAATGAAATAGCATTCTCCACTATAAGGATTCCCAATAAAGAAAATATTAAAAAATTAAATCTTTTTCCTCCAAAGTTCCAAACATGGCAAAAGGAAAAACATTTCTTTTCCTCCGCCTTTCTTTCTTCGTATTTTTTCTTCACTTTTTTTCCTCTGCCACAAAAACTAGGTTTCAAACAGGACCTTAATCTTCAAGGAAAAATCAACGAGGAAAAATGTCACAGAACATAAAAACTTTGAAGCTATCACTGCAACATGATCGAATCAGGTTAAAGCATTGAACTTCCTTATCAAGGCCGGTCAAACTAAATGAACATGAGCCCGTCAGAGGCAACTTGTTACAGTTACAGATTATACAGAGATAGAAAATTCAAAAGGAAAAAGAGAATAGATTATGACCCTGAAAAAAGCTTCACATAGCGATAGTTTCACCATCCAAAAATCTCAGCTTCTACACTCTCCTAGTTATGTCCCATATATGTCAGTTAGACACACTACTACCAATCCATGTTTTGCACATCTTGGTTGATGGAAAGGTCAGCCGTTCGTGAAACACTAAGTATGAGTCCATCAATGTCTACTGGGAGAAGCAACTTCCGCCATACACATCCTGTGGATATAACTTCTGGCGGTTGAACAATCATCGTCATCTCATCATTTCTACGAACTATTCCAACTACAGTCACTGTGCTTCCTTCCTGTATGTACCTGCCAAAACTCAATGCACATATTCAACAAGTTTAGCTCTTTGGAAAGATTGATTTAAACTCAGATGGAAAACACGAAAGTTCTACAATTGGGTTGTGGGGTTACCCTTCCTCGAGTCGCAGGAGCCGCGGTTCATCGGGGAGGTTCCTCTCTCTTAACCATTTCCTAAGGGGAGGGGAGAGGATTCTGCATTGTCTTGTGGTGTTGACGAGTTGACTCTCAACGACCAAGGGAATCACTCTACAGCCAGAACCAGCCTTGACGATAGCTCTGAGACCAGACTTCTTATCAGTTATGTAAAAGTCTGTGGAGAACCTCTGTCAGGTGAAAAGCCAAAAGTAGACCATGAATCCTAACTTCTAAAAGATGGTGTCATGAAATATCAAATGGGTTCAAATCAAAAGAGATAAATCTACACCCTTTTTTTTTTAGGTTTAAGATCTACATACAAAGTCAAACCTCATCTGATTGCTAGTTGACAAATGTAGCGGCCACCTATGAGATAAAACTAGTTGATGCAGAAAGCTAACTAAGAAGCAATTAGAGGTATACGTGCAAAGATCATATGACCTTGGAACATTGGATGTTCTAAGAAAAACACAATGATGATCAGCCAAGAAACACCACAACTCACAAAAGGAAAGCAATGGAAGTGAGTGTCTTTCAAGACCTAGAATCGGAGAAAAATTAATGGTGTGCTTGCTTCCATGAAAAGGGAAAGAAAAAAGGAGTATTTCCAAATCCCATATAATCATGTGTTTACTTACAAACTTAGGAATGGTCGTTTGGTGGGCCCTAGACAATATAAGGAATAACGAAATAGACTGTAAATCCTTGCACTCCTTTAGTGTTGATTTGTGGTTCAAGGAAATGAAAGCCAAAAATTTACTGATATACGGTAACAAATTCACATGTTATAAGCCAATGATTATATATGCAAAAAGACAATTTAGTAATTACATTAATGAGATTCCTATTCACAAGTTTAGAGAACACAAAAGAATTTCATTGTTCCCATTTCACTTTCCAATGGGTAAGTAAAAACTAGAAAGAGAATCAATGATCCCCATCCTTATTCCATTATTCTCCTTTCCAAGCCCATTACTCTATCCCATTGCATTCCATTACAGTTTGATAAACATGCCCAAATGTTAAAACATACCATGGACACTCAGAGAGCACTCAATGAGAAAAAACAAGCAACATATAGATCAATGCCAAAGAAGCAAGCGCAAGGACAAAACAAGAAACCATCAAATTGATAAGAGCCAAAGGACCAATTAGTAAAGACAAATAATGTGGTTCAAGTCCAAGTGCAAAGCAAGAAAAAAATGGTTGAGAAATCTCATTTTTAAGGAAAGAAAAAAAAGGATATCCTCAATATTGCAATGTCAAAAAATCATATGGAAAGGTGACCGGTGATATTAAATGCAAAAAGAATGCAAAGCAATAATCTAGTGGCTGATCTAAATCTAAATAGCTAAACTACAACAGTGAGTCTACACACCTCACAATATGCTAGACTCCATTGGAAGCATGATCTATTAACCTTTACTGGCTTTAAATCCAAGGCCCCATATTCATATAAAAGAGTTGACGAATAGATACATCTGGTAGCCTTTTCGTAGGAAGATTCCAGGGAGACACTTCCACATGATGCAAGCTGAAATCAAGAAAAATATAAGGAAACATAGTTGGCTCTCCGTCATGTTAAAAGGAAGAAATCATACGATCTAATGAGAGTTGGAAACACATAGAAAATGACCAAGGATAAAGGGAAAAAATTGAATCCAAATCACAGCATTGCAATATCCTGGTAAAACACTTAAGCCTGTAAATGAATAACGCAATCAAGTTTTCTTGAAAGAGTGACATATTGAACCCAAAAGCTTATTATTCACCAAAATTGCTTGAATGTGACACAGGACAAGACTACTAATTACAGTTCTAAGTCAGTAGCAAAACCGTAAAATATATCATCTTAACATATATATATATATATATATATATATGCACTTTTGTATACGAAGTAGCTCCAGCTCATAGCAGGAAAACCAGAATGTGAACCACAAACAATGACGTATAACGCAAGTTCTTGGTGTTTCATTAAAAGGGCCCTACTTAATGTAAAACGATTGAACTATCTTCTAAGCTTTCATAACCTCTCTGAGTTCACAAAATTGTCTCTCTCAGTAAAATTTTCTTACAAGCCTCACATTAAGCTAAACAAAAATAAAGCTCTCTAGAAATTCTACCGCTGCTTAAAAAAACAGTAAAATTCACCAACTACATCAATACATATACATACACAATAATAGATCCTAAATAGAATCATTTATGAACAAAAGAAGAAACTGCCAAAGATAAAATCAATTTCTGATCATATCCTACTCATTGTCATGTCCTTTTTTCTATAAAATACAGACCACAAAAAAATATAAATATTTGCAATAACAGAACTACCCATTTCGTAATTTTTTTTACCCTAGAATTCTCAAAGCCAAACCCAAATGCATTGCATTCCAAATTTCCAACACAATCACAAAGAGACAAACTTTAATGATAAAAAAAGGACCCCCAAGAAACAATACGGACAACCCACAACGTAAAATGAGCTAAAAGGTCGAAAAAGAGAAAATTACCCCGCTGATCTTAACGAGGCGGCCTTCTGGGGCGTGGCGAAGGTCGGAGTGAGGAAGAGAGCGGAGGAAGAAGAGAATGGCGGCTTTGTTTGCGGAGCTGCGAGTGTTCCAGAGGATGAAGGAGAGGACGAGAGAGGAGAGGAAGAGGAAGGAGAGGAAAAAAGCGGCGTTGCGGACGACGACGAGGAGGAAAATGGAGAAGGAGAGGCCGATGAAGAAGAGGGGAATGAGAATGTAGAGAGCCAGAGATGGAATGGGTCTGCAACTGTAGCTGCAACTGTTTTTCTCTACCAGAGCTCCATTGGAGAGGTCGTTCATCAGTCCCTCTCTCTCTCTCTCCTCTCTCTCTCTAAAGATTCAACCTTTAGTGAGACTCGGAAGCGAAACCAGTTGGGGCAAGGGGGGCGTTGTGCCAAAGGAAGGGAATGAACTTGTCGTTTTCTGGTCAATCAACAGGCCGAAGCCCGTGACCGTGAGTTTGGGATCGGCAAGGTGGACGGTGTCGTTTTAGTGGGTGGATTTTTACATGTCTTCTTTGGGAATTTGAAATGATAAATGAAAGTTTGACAAACAAAATTTTAGTTTTTAGCAGCCAAAAAAAAACTGAAAATTTGAGTTTAAAAACTATAACCTATGAGAGTTTTATACTATAATAATTTTTTGTTTTTTATTATTGTTGTTTTAACTAACTTGTCAAAAAATATAAAAATAATTTTTAATTGTTTTTCTTTTTTTATATAGAAAGGCATTCATAGCAAAGCAAAAAACAAACAAACAAACAACCAAACAGAACAAAACAAAACAAAAACAAAGCAAGATGTTTACTTAAAAAAGAAAACAAAAAAACTACAAGATGCTTAAACAGGGATAAAACACTGAAATAATGTAGAAAAAAGACAAAACAAAAACCCTAAGAAAATAAGAAGAATTTGAAAAGGCTCAAGAAGTCAAAAGGCGAGCAACAACATTATCAATCTTCATAACCTAGCCAATCGAGAAAAGACCAAAAGTCTTGAGCCATTGATAGAGATGTTAATTGAGTTGTGTCATAGGAGTATTCAAAAAATCCGCTAATCCATCTAAACGCCTAACCCTCGTAACCTAGCTAATCAAGAAAGGACCAAAAGTTTTAAGCTATTGATAGATATGTTAATTGAGTCATGCCGTAGGGGTATTTAAAAAATTTGCCAATTTGCTAATCCACCTAAATGCCTAGTCCAAATTAAACTGAACTAAACTGGTGGTTTTTCTTTTAATTTTGGACGGTTTTGGTGGTTTTTTATACAAATATTTTAGATGATTTGGTTAATAGTTTGAATTTCCAAACCGCCTACCTAAACACCATGTTATATAATTTTTATTTTTAAAATATTTTTATATAAAATTTATATTATTTTTTATTTTTTCGCCCTTCAAATTTTAATACAAACTAAAAACCAAACTAAAACATCATAATAACACAAATCAGTGTTCACCAATAACCAAACTAAAAAGTCAAAAATACAACTAAATAACATAAAACAATACAATTAAATTTTAATTTGAATTAAAGCTTTCCATTGGTGTTGGTAAACCTCTCCTCCTAGTAATATCCTTAATTGACACAATGGTGGTTGGGCCACCGATGGAGAGAGATGATATGATAGTGAGGCACAGCAAGTAAGTCGGTACCGGTGTAAAGAAAAGTTGTTGGTCGTTGGATCGAGAGGGCTAAGGTTCTATTCCATGAGTTAATCTTAGTTGTATATGTTAGTTCTTTACTTTGATATTGTTTTTTTGGATGCTGATGATGAATGATTAGGAGAAATATAAATATAAAGTGAGGAAAGGTGCATCTTATATAATTAAATATTAAAAAGTAATCTTAAGCACAAACTGCCTAAACCAAACAGCCCAAACAGTTTATGAATGATTTGATTTAGTCTAGTTTTATAAAAAACATCAAACCGCCCAAAAATAAAATTTATCTATGGTTTAATTGGTGGTTTGGAGAAAAAAATCACCTAAATCGCCAACGATGCCATGCCAACTCGATCCATAATCAGCTGGGCCCAAATATTCTTCATATCATGCCAAGCTTGGCCCATCAAACTTTTGTATCGTGTTTGTTCTAGCCACGTTTAAAAATATTAGCCTAGACTGGCTTAGCCTATAGTCTTAGACATATCCTGTGCTTATCCTTTTTTTGAGAATGGTACTCATGCTTTTATTATGCTTAGTGTTATAGACAATTGAACTGGCCCACCGATCCATTGAGCCATTTTAAATTATTTTTTGCATTATAAAAATTATTTTTAACACTTTTCAAGCTGAAAAGAAATTCATTTAAAAATGAATTAATAAGAAAACATATTTTATTACCAATTAAAAAAATGATGGAACTAAAAATTCAATACTCAAGTAACAATTAGGGGTGTTTATGGAATCCACCAATTCGTTCAATCCAATCCATTCCAATCCACTAGATTAGAATGGAGTGGATTAGGAAAAATACGGATTAGTTTTAGATTGAGATTTTTCTAATATGATATATATAGATTGAGTATCTCTCAATCTTTGTAATCAACGAATCCGAACTATATATAATATATAAATTACATAAACATTGTAACACCCGAGATTTTTAGTGCATTAAAAATGCATTAAATTAAAGATTATGTTAAGACAAAGTACAATTAAAGGAAAATACTGTATAATACGATGGAAAATTATACAGTGTTAGAGCAACGCAGTATAAGAATTGAATTGTGTGGACCACAATTTTATTTTATACTTTTTATAAAAGAAAAGAAAAAAAAAAAAAAAGGAAAAAAATCAGAAATTTAGGCAAACTCGACTTTCTCTCTCTACTTTCTCTCTCTAGATTTTCTCTCTCTCTCCTCAAAATCTCGTTTGAGATTCCGGCGTTATTTTTCGACACCTCCCATACCAGTGGGAAGCTCTCGTTGAGCTGAGTCCAACGAGGTGTCGTGCCACCCAAATAGCCGCCGGAGGAGGGCCCACGCGCCGCCCAAAGTGGCGGCGAAACCCATTTTTTCCCGACGTCATATCTCCGCCGTCCGACCACCAATCGACGTGATTTTGGTGTCTATGGACTCAGTGTGAGGAGAGGAACAAGATGGTACCAATTTTCCAGCTCAATTTTGGCTGGAACAGCTTCGCCGGAGCTGCCCCGTCGCCGCCGTGGAGCCGTCGTCGGAGCCGCCGCATATGGTGGCGGTGTGGCACACCGCCGGTGCCAAAACGTTCAGAGGGCGACGGCGAGCAAGACCCCTCGGTCAATTGCTCCTTTCCGCCGCCCCTCGCCGGAGATCGTGGCTGCCCGCCACCGTCGCCGTGGGTGTGTTTGGGTTGGCCAATTTAGGCCGTTTTGTGCCAAATTGAAGGCACAATCACGTTCAGAGGGTCACGGGGAAGCTTCCCAACACCTCAATTTTGGGGAAACACCGCGAGAAGGCGGAGAACCAAGGCCCACCGTGGAGCGCCGCCGTGAGGAGGTCGGGCCGCCGTTCCACGCGGTGTTGAGCTGCCCCACCGTAGGGGAAACACTCAGAGGGACACGGGGAAGGATTCCCCCACCTCAATTTCACGGTACCGTCGCCGGAGGACCGAAATCGGAGCCGCCGGTTTCCGCCGAGAATTCCGTCTTCGAATTGCTATGTTGGAGGCCGAATTGGGTGAAATTGACCCCACCAATCGACTCAGGAGGGTCGAATTAGGGGGGGTAGGCTCGAGCTCAGCCCTCAACGGAGCCAACCGCCGCCGGTCAACGGCCGGTCAACGGCGGTCAACGCCGGTCAACGGCCGGTCAAGGGCAAAATGGGATTTTGTGATCCGGACCTCCGATCGAAGATCCGAGACCGCCTCCCGACTCGTTTCGACGCTCTGAACGCAATGGTGACCTCCGTTCGAGCAAATTCCACTCTGATGAAAATCGTCTGGTACCGACTGTACGCGGATCGAGGCGATTCAAACAGCAATATCGGAGTCCAGAAGGACAGTTTCAAGAATGCATGATCTCCAGGAAGCATTCCTAGCCATTTATGGTCGCTCGAGGAGCACTGCAGAGGATGCTTCACATACTGTAGATGCAGCGAGATACAACTGGATCTGCTTAGCTTGGAGTTCAAGTAAGTAGGAATCTCGCATGCAGTTTGAACTGTTTTAGAATAAACTGTTTTAGATGCTTTCATAGAAATTTATGAAATGCATGATCAGTGATTGTTACACTGTTTTATGTAAGAATAGGTTTTATAACGTTATAAGGTGACGAAAAACCCGTTAAGGGTAAAATCGTCATTTTTAAGGAAACGGCTAGAACGGAGTCGAACACTCCGATTTAGCATAATGTTATTAGATGGAAAATGTTCCGTGATACGTTAAGTAACGTAACGGTCATATGAGATCAAGATTTAACGAGCAATGTTTTAAGTAAACGAGAGGTAACCGATGGGTTACAAAGTTAAAAGGAAATGTAACCCCGGTGGGTTACAAGGCTAATTGAAGGAAATGTAAACTGATGGTTTATAAGGTTGAGTTAAAAGAACGGTAGACCGAAAGTATACTAGTCAAGTTATGAAAAAAGGAATAAATGATTAATGTTTACGTTTTATTATCAATCGAGTGGATTGATAATAAAGAAAGTTAATTAATGAGTCGGCTGTCGTTTGATCAGGACACAGAGGCCGACTAATGCAAGGAAAAGGAACGGAATAGAGAACGCTAGAGTATAGTTCGGGTAAGTTTCAAACCTCACCTACAGCATGAAGTAAATGATTTTTAAATGCTTATTTATATGTTTGCAAATGTGTTTGCAAAGTGTTAAGCAAGTTGTTTTTAAAGTATGTTTGCATTATTTATGCAAAAAGTTTTAAAGTTCAAGAAAAAGAATTGCAATGAAATTGCAATCGTTATGTTAAAGGTTTATTTGCATATTGATATGCATAACGTTATTTAAAAGTTTAAGTTATGATTTTCAAAGTATTGAAAGTATGTTTTGCATTATGACAATGCATAATGTTTTATAGTTTAAGTTAAAGGTTTAATGATGCATTTGCTATGCAATAAGTTGCATTTGATGTGCAATAAATTTAAGAATAAAAGTTATAGCTTGCAAAATATGTTTGCATTTTATGATGTCTTTATTAAGCAATATGTTGCATTTGTTATGCAATGAGTGTTAGAATGCAAGTTATGATATGCAAAATGTGTTTACATTTTATGTTGCATTTGTTATGCAATGAGTTGCATTTATTATGCAATTAATTTTATAATACAAGCTATGAATTGCAAGTGTATTGCATATAATGTGATTGCATTTGAAATGCTCACTAAAGTTAATAAGAAGGTAACGTAAAGATAAAAAGAAAGTGTCGTACCAGCCTCTTTGTTATGAGGTAATAAAGTAAAATTAAAGTTTGACCTCCTAAAGGTGAGGTACAAGACCTCAATGTTTGATGGTCTCAAGTCTTCCGCAAGGGAAGCATCATTTATATGATCTCATGATTAATGAGTTGGTACGAACACTAAAGTAAAGTAAGGAAAATGAAAGTTATAAGATAAAGAAAGTTAAGGAACAAGAATAAAGGTTGAGAAAGAAAGGTATATTTAAGTTTATAGAATGTTCATAAAAGGCTCATAATTAAAGTTAATAATTGAGCATAAATGAAGTCATGCATTCTAATGTTGTTTGAATGCCTTTCATGAAATGTTTATATGTTATGTTTATGGAAAACATTCTGAAAAATGTTTACGACAAATGTTTATGAAAAACATTTTCATGTTTTCAAGAAAAGGTTTATGAACGACGTTTTAAGATATACGTTCAAGAAATGTTTTAAGAGGAAAGGTTTTACATTAAATGTTTATGAAAAACATTTCATGTTTGCAAGAAAATGTTTACGAATGACGTTTAAGAAAAACGTTGAAGAAATGTTTTACGAAAAACGTTTATGCAAAACGTTTCAGAAATGTTTTATGAAAAACGTTTTCAGAAATGTTCTATGAAAGACGTTTATGAAGAACGTTTCTAGAAATGTTTAAGGAAAACGTTTATGAAAAATATTTCATAAATGTTTATGGAAAACGTTCATGAAGAACGTTTCAAGAGAAAAGTTTTCATGAGAAAAGTTTTAAAGCATGTTTAAATGCTTTGTGAGTTTATGTTTGAACTTGCTGAGCGAAAGCTCATTAAAAGTTTTTCATGCTGTAGGTAACTTATTGGTGACCAATGGGACCCGTTAGAAGAACTGGGTGCGGCGGAGGACAGATGCGAGATTTGGGTATGGATACCATCACTGTTTGCTTCCGCTACGTAAAGAAAATGTTTTCCATGGTTTAATGTTGTGTTTTCAAAGTTTAAAGAAAATAAGTTTTATGTATAGTATTAAAAGTTTTAAGATACAGTTTATAAACTGTTTTATGTAATTATAAAGTGAAGTTTTAAACTATGATTTAATAAGTGTTTCTTATTAAGTATTGAGAAACGATTTGAAATGATTTTAAGGTCAAGTGTTGAGCGATGTCTCAACTTGAATGCGACAGAGGTCGCATCAATATTAAAGAACGTTTAAGGAAAGAAAAAAAAATTTATTACAGTATTTTCTTACTAAGTAAGTAAGATTACTGTTTATGAAACTATGTTTATGAAAGTAAAGTGACTGCCCGAAAAGGCGGGTCGTCACAGGTGGTATCAGAGCAGTATCCTGCCATCCCATTTCGCGCTGTCATATGTCCGCTACACCATAGCTCAAGTAAGTAAGTTATGTTAAGCAGAAAGAAAAGTTAGAATTTAATGAATACGTATTTATGTTAGGCGTAGCCTTTGATATTGGCACACCTAGATATGCAACGAGAAGGTAAAAGTCAAAGGATGAATGTGATGATATATGCTAGAATGTCCTCGCAAGTCGACTGTAGTCGTCGTCTCTTTGCAATATCAAGTCAACGATGACAAAGCGTGGTCAATGATGGTCAACAGATGGCCGACAGCTCAAAATCAAGAAGATGAGCTTGTGACACGTTATGATGTTTAGGCGCACAATGGTGTCTCCGTAGGAGCAAATATTACTCTGTTGGAGTTATTCAGTATTGGCTACACGTATAACGAGAAAAAGGGGATCAAGATAACGGAATAATGAATGTTTGAAGTGATTTCAGTGCTTTATGAAACGAAAGTGCCTGAGAGCAACTTGACGTTAGATCATTAATTATGTGATTTGATAAGGCTTAAGCACTCCTTCGCTGAGCTGAGACATGCGAATGAGCTCGTAACTGCCCGGATGGGAAATACGATTAAGACAACGATGCCCAATCTGGCAGCGGAAACCTCACAGATTGGAGGATGAAAGCTGGAAATTTTACGTTATGAGGAAAATTATGCAAAATGCCATTTTAGAATGGATATAGAAACGAAAATTATGGATTTTGTGATCGGATGACCCTGATCTTTAGAAGGAAACGAAGAGATTAGAATGAAAATGAACCCTATTTCTAAGAATAGCATTCAATGATAGAATGCTAAACCCTTAGATGAATGGAAACTGCGCTCAAATGTTGGAATATCAGAGTTGCGCAGCAGAAGTGTGGTGTACAATTTAAAGGAATATGTCAAGAACATGATGAAAATTGTTGAAGTTTCAAGATGAAGGCTCAGTTTTAATGAAAAAGTAATGATCAAGGAAGTATGTCAAGAACGCAAAAGGATGACAAGGAAGATGAACTGCCTATGAAGGTGCTAATTTTCGAGGACGAAAATTGTTAAGTGGGGAAGATTGTAACACCCGAGATTTTTAGTGCATTAAAAATGCATTAAATTAAAGATTATGTTAAGACAAAGTACAATTAAAGGAAAATACTGTATAATACGATGGAAAATTATACAGTGTTAGAGCAACGCAGTATAAGAATTGAATTGTGTGGACCACAATTTTATTTTATACTTTTTATAAAAGAAAAGAAAAAAAAAAAAAAGGAAAAAAATCAGAAATTTAGGCAAACTCGACTTTCTCTCTCTACTTTCTCTCTCTAGATTTTCTCTCTCTCTCCTCAAAATCTCGTTTGAGATTCCGGCGTTATTTTTCGACACCTCCCATACCAGTGGGAAGCTCTCGTTGAGCTGAGTCCAACGAGGTGTCGTGCCACCCAAATAGCCGCCGGAGGAGGGCCCACGCGCCGCCCAAAGTGGCGGCGAAACCCATTTTTTCCCGACGTCATATCTCCGCCGTCCGACCACCAATCGACGTGATTTTGGTGTCTATGGACTCAGTGTGAGGAGAGGAACAAGATGGTACCAATTTTCCAGCTCAATTTTGGCTGGAACAGCTTCGCCGGAGCTGCCCCGTCGCCGCCGTGGAGCCGTCGTCGGAGCCGCCGCATATGGTGGCGGTGTGGCACACCGCCGGTGCCAAAACGTTCAGAGGGCGACGGCGAGCAAGACCCCTCGGTCAATTGCTCCTTTCCGCCGCCCCTCGCCGGAGATCGTGGCTGCCCGCCACCGTCGCCGTGGGTGTGTTTGGGTTGGCCAATTTAGGCCGTTTTGTGCCAAATTGAAGGCACAATCACGTTCAGAGGGTCACGGGGAAGCTTCCCAACACCTCAATTTTGGGGAAACACCGCGAGAAGGCGGAGAACCAAGGCCCACCGTGGAGCGCCGCCGTGAGGAGGTCGGGCCGCCGTTCCACGCGGTGTTGAGCTGCCCCACCGTAGGGGAAACACTCAGAGGGACACGGGGAAGGATTCCCCCACCTCAATTTCACGGTACCGTCGCCGGAGGACCGAAATCGGAGCCGCCGGTTTCCGCCGAGAATTCCGTCTTCGAATTGCTATGTTGGAGGCCGAATTGGGTGAAATTGACCCCACCAATCGACTCAGGAGGGTCGAATTAGGGGGGGTAGGCTCGAGCTCAGCCCTCAACGGAGCCAACCGCCGCCGGTCAACGGCCGGTCAACGGCGGTCAACGCCGGTCAACGGCCGGTCAAGGGCAAAATGGGATTTTGTGATCCGGACCTCCGATCGAAGATCCGAGACCGCCTCCCGACTCGTTTCGACGCTCTGAACGCAATGGTGACCTCCGTTCGAGCAAATTCCACTCTGATGAAAATCGTCTGGTACCGACTGTACGCGGATCGAGGCGATTCAAACAGCAATATCGGAGTCCAGAAGGACAGTTTCAAGAATGCATGATCTCCAGGAAGCATTCCTAGCCATTTATGGTCGCTCGAGGAGCACTGCAGAGGATGCTTCACATACTGTAGATGCAGCGAGATACAACTGGATCTGCTTAGCTTGGAGTTCAAGTAAGTAGGAATCTCGCATGCAGTTTGAACTGTTTTAGAATAAACTGTTTTAGATGCTTTCATAGAAATTTATGAAATGCATGATCAGTGATTGTTACACTGTTTTATGTAAGAATAGGTTTTATAACGTTATAAGGTGACGAAAAACCCGTTAAGGGTAAAATCGTCATTTTTAAGGAAACGGCTAGAACGGAGTCGAACACTCCGATTTAGCATAATGTTATTAGATGGAAAATGTTCCGTGATACGTTAAGTAACGTAACGGTCATATGAGATCAAGATTTAACGAGCAATGTTTTAAGTAAACGAGAGGTAACCGATGGGTTACAAAGTTAAAAGGAAATGTAACCCCGGTGGGTTACAAGGCTAATTGAAGGAAATGTAAACTGATGGTTTATAAGGTTGAGTTAAAAGAACGGTAGACCGAAAGTATACTAGTCAAGTTATGAAAAAAGGAATAAATGATTAATGTTTACGTTTTATTATCAATCGAGTGGATTGATAATAAAGAAAGTTAATTAATGAGTCGGCTGTCGTTTGATCAGGACACAGAGGCCGACTAATGCAAGGAAAAGGAACGGAATAGAGAACGCTAGAGTATAGTTCGGGTAAGTTTCAAACCTCACCTACAGCATGAAGTAAATGATTTTTAAATGCTTATTTATATGTTTGCAAATGTGTTTGCAAAGTGTTAAGCAAGTTGTTTTTAAAGTATGTTTGCATTATTTATGCAAAAAGTTTTAAAGTTCAAGAAAAAGAATTGCAATGAAATTGCAATCGTTATGTTAAAGGTTTATTTGCATATTGATATGCATAACGTTATTTAAAAGTTTAAGTTATGATTTTCAAAGTATTGAAAGTATGTTTTGCATTATGACAATGCATAATGTTTTATAGTTTAAGTTAAAGGTTTAATGATGCATTTGCTATGCAATAAGTTGCATTTGATGTGCAATAAATTTAAGAATAAAAGTTATAGCTTGCAAAATATGTTTGCATTTTATGATGTCTTTATTAAGCAATATGTTGCATTTGTTATGCAATGAGTGTTAGAATGCAAGTTATGATATGCAAAATGTGTTTACATTTTATGTTGCATTTGTTATGCAATGAGTTGCATTTATTATGCAATTAATTTTATAATACAAGCTATGAATTGCAAGTGTATTGCATATAATGTGATTGCATTTGAAATGCTCACTAAAGTTAATAAGAAGGTAACGTAAAGATAAAAAGAAAGTGTCGTACCAGCCTCTTTGTTATGAGGTAATAAAGTAAAATTAAAGTTTGACCTCCTAAAGGTGAGGTACAAGACCTCAATGTTTGATGGTCTCAAGTCTTCCGCAAGGGAAGCATCATTTATATGATCTCATGATTAATGAGTTGGTACGAACACTAAAGTAAAGTAAGGAAAATGAAAGTTATAAGATAAAGAAAGTTAAGGAACAAGAATAAAGGTTGAGAAAGAAAGGTATATTTAAGTTTATAGAATGTTCATAAAAGGCTCATAATTAAAGTTAATAATTGAGCATAAATGAAGTCATGCATTCTAATGTTGTTTGAATGCCTTTCATGAAATGTTTATATGTTATGTTTATGGAAAACATTCTGAAAAATGTTTACGACAAATGTTTATGAAAAACATTTTCATGTTTTCAAGAAAAGGTTTATGAACGACGTTTTAAGATATACGTTCAAGAAATGTTTTAAGAGGAAAGGTTTTACATTAAATGTTTATGAAAAACATTTCATGTTTGCAAGAAAATGTTTACGAATGACGTTTAAGAAAAACGTTGAAGAAATGTTTTACGAAAAACGTTTATGCAAAACGTTTCAGAAATGTTTTATGAAAAACGTTTTCAGAAATGTTCTATGAAAGACGTTTATGAAGAACGTTTCTAGAAATGTTTAAGGAAAACGTTTATGAAAAATATTTCATAAATGTTTATGGAAAACGTTCATGAAGAACGTTTCAAGAGAAAAGTTTTCATGAGAAAAGTTTTAAAGCATGTTTAAATGCTTTGTGAGTTTATGTTTGAACTTGCTGAGCGAAAGCTCATTAAAAGTTTTTCATGCTGTAGGTAACTTATTGGTGACCAATGGGACCCGTTAGAAGAACTGGGTGCGGCGGAGGACAGATGCGAGATTTGGGTATGGATACCATCACTGTTTGCTTCCGCTACGTAAAGAAAATGTTTTCCATGGTTTAATGTTGTGTTTTCAAAGTTTAAAGAAAATAAGTTTTATGTATAGTATTAAAAGTTTTAAGATACAGTTTATAAACTGTTTTATGTAATTATAAAGTGAAGTTTTAAACTATGATTTAATAAGTGTTTCTTATTAAGTATTGAGAAACGATTTGAAATGATTTTAAGGTCAAGTGTTGAGCGATGTCTCAACTTGAATGCGACAGAGGTCGCATCAATATTAAAGAACGTTTAAGGAAAGAAAAAAAAATTTATTACAGTATTTTCTTACTAAGTAAGTAAGATTACTGTTTATGAAACTATGTTTATGAAAGTAAAGTGATTGCCCGAAAAGGCGGGTCGTCACAGGTGGTATCAGAGCAGTATCCTGCCATCCCATTTCGCGCTGTCATATGTCCGCTACACCATAGCTCAAGTAAGTAAGTTATGTTAAGCAGAAAGAAAAGTTAGAATTTAATGAATACGTATTTATGTTAGGCGTAGCCTTTGATATTGGCACACCTAGATATGCAACGAGAAGGTAAAAGTCAAAGGATGAATGTGATGATATATGCTAGAATGTCCTCGCAAGTCGACTGTAGTCGTCGTCTCTTTGCAATATCAAGTCAACGATGACAAAGCGTGGTCAATGATGGTCAACAGATGGCCGACAGCTCAAAATCAAGAAGATGAGCTTGTGACACGTTATGATGTTTAGGCGCACAATGGTGTCTCCGTAGGAGCAAATATTACTCTGTTGGAGTTATTCAGTATTGGCTACACGTATAACGAGAAAAAGGGGATCAAGATAACGGAATAATGAATGTTTGAAGTGATTTCAGTGCTTTATGAAACGAAAGTGCCTGAGAGCAACTTGACGTTAGATCATTAATTATGTGATTTGATAAGGCTTAAGCACTCCTTCGCTGAGCTGAGACATGCGAATGAGCTCGTAACTGCCCGGATGGGAAATACGATTAAGACAACGATGCCCAATCTGGCAGCGGAAACCTCACAGATTGGAGGATGAAAGCTGGAAATTTTACGTTATGAGGAAAATTATGCAAAATGCCATTTTAGAATGGATATAGAAACGAAAATTATGGATTTTGTGATCGGATGACCCTGATCTTTAGAAGGAAACGAAGAGATTAGAATGAAAATGAACCCTATTTCTAAGAATAGCATTCAATGATAGAATGCTAAACCCTTAGATGAATGGAAACTGCGCTCAAATGTTGGAATATCAGAGTTGCGCAGCAGAAGTGTGGTGTACAATTTAAAGGAATATGTCAAGAACATGATGAAAATTGTTGAAGTTTCAAGATGAAGGCTCAGTTTTAATGAAAAAGTAATGATCAAGGAAGTATGTCAAGAACGCAAAAGGATGACAAGGAAGATGAACTGCCTATGAAGGTGCTAATTTTCGAGGACGAAAATTGTTAAGTGGGGAAGATTGTAACACCCGAGATTTTTAGTGCATTAAAAATGCATTAAATTAAAGATTATGTTAAGACAAAGTACAATTAAAGGAAAATACTGTATAATACGATGGAAAATTATACAGTGTTAGAGCAACGCAGTATAAGAATTGAATTGTGTGGACCACAATTTTATTTTATACTTTTTATAAAAGAAAAGAAAAAAAAAAAAAAGGAAAAAAATCAGAAATTTAGGCAAACTCGACTTTCTCTCTCTACTTTCTCTCTCTAGATTTTCTCTCTCTCTCCTCAAAATCTCGTTTGAGATTCCGGCGTTATTTTTCGACACCTCCCATACCAGTGGGAAGCTCTCGTTGAGCTGAGTCCAACGAGGTGTCGTGCCACCCAAATAGCCGCCGGAGGAGGGCCCACGCGCCGCCCAAAGTGGCGGCGAAACCCATTTTTTCCCGACGTCATATCTCCGCCGTCCGACCACCAATCGACGTGATTTTGGTGTCTATGGACTCAGTGTGAGGAGAGGAACAAGATGGTACCAATTTTCCAGCTCAATTTTGGCTGGAACAGCTTCGCCGGAGCTGCCCCGTCGCCGCCGTGGAGCCGTCGTCGGAGCCGCCGCATATGGTGGCGGTGTGGCACACCGCCGGTGCCAAAACGTTCAGAGGGCGACGGCGAGCAAGACCCCTCGGTCAATTGCTCCTTTCCGCCGCCCCTCGCCGGAGATCGTGGCTGCCCGCCACCGTCGCCGTGGGTGTGTTTGGGTTGGCCAATTTAGGCCGTTTTGTGCCAAATTGAAGGCACAATCACGTTCAGAGGGTCACGGGGAAGCTTCCCAACACCTCAATTTTGGGGAAACACCGCGAGAAGGCGGAGAACCAAGGCCCACCGTGGAGCGCCGCCGTGAGGAGGTCGGGCCGCCGTTCCACGCGGTGTTGAGCTGCCCCACCGTAGGGGAAACACTCAGAGGGACACGGGGAAGGATTCCCCCACCTCAATTTCACGGTACCGTCGCCGGAGGACCGAAATCGGAGCCGCCGGTTTCCGCCGAGAATTCCGTCTTCGAATTGCTATGTTGGAGGCCGAATTGGGTGAAATTGACCCCACCAATCGACTCAGGAGGGTCGAATTAGGGGGGGTAGGCTCGAGCTCAGCCCTCAACGGAGCCAACCGCCGCCGGTCAACGGCCGGTCAACGGCGGTCAACGCCGGTCAACGGCCGGTCAAGGGCAAAATGGGATTTTGTGATCCGGACCTCCGATCGAAGATCCGAGACCGCCTCCCGACTCGTTTCGACGCTCTGAACGCAATGGTGACCTCCGTTCGAGCAAATTCCACTCCGATGAAAATCGTCTGGTACCGACTGTACGCGGATCGAGGCGATTCAAACAGCAATATCGGAGTCCAGAAGGACAGTTTCAAGAATGCATGATCTCCAGGAAGCATTCCTAGCCATTTATGGTCGCTCGAGGAGCACTGCAGAGGATGCTTCACATACTGTAGATGCAGCGAGATACAACTGGATCTGCTTAGCTTGGAGTTCAAGTAAGTAGGAATCTCGCATGCAGTTTGAACTGTTTTAGAATAAACTGTTTTAGATGCTTTCATAGAAATTTATGAAATGCATGATCAGTGATTGTTACACTGTTTTATGTAAGAATAGGTTTTATAACGTTATAAGGTGACGAAAAACCCGTTAAGGGTAAAATCGTCATTTTTAAGGAAACGGCTAGAACGGAGTCGAACACTCCGATTTAGCATAATGTTATTAGATGGAAAATGTTCCGTGATACGTTAAGTAACGTAACGGTCATATGAGATCAAGATTTAACGAGCAATGTTTTAAGTAAACGAGAGGTAACCGATGGGTTACAAAGTTAAAAGGAAATGTAACCCCGGTGGGTTACAAGGCTAATTGAAGGAAATGTAAACTGATGGTTTATAAGGTTGAGTTAAAAGAACGGTAGACCGAAAGTATACTAGTCAAGTTATGAAAAAAGGAATAAATGATTAATGTTTACGTTTTATTATCAATCGAGTGGATTGATAATAAAGAAAGTTAATTAATGAGTCGGCTGTCGTTTGATCAGGACACAGAGGCCGACTAATGCAAGGAAAAGGAACGGAATAGAGAACGCTAGAGTATAGTTCGGGTAAGTTTCAAACCTCACCTACAGCATGAAGTAAATGATTTTTAAATGCTTATTTATATGTTTGCAAATGTGTTTGCAAAGTGTTAAGCAAGTTGTTTTTAAAGTATGTTTGCATTATTTATGCAAAAAGTTTTAAAGTTCAAGAAAAAGAATTGCAATGAAATTGCAATCGTTATGTTAAAGGTTTATTTGCATATTGATATGCATAACGTTATTTAAAAGTTTAAGTTATGATTTTCAAAGTATTGAAAGTATGTTTTGCATTATGACAATGCATAATGTTTTATAGTTTAAGTTAAAGGTTTAATGATGCATTTGCTATGCAATAAGTTGCATTTGATGTGCAATAAATTTAAGAATAAAAGTTATAGCTTGCAAAATATGTTTGCATTTTATGATGTCTTTATTAAGCAATATGTTGCATTTGTTATGCAATGAGTGTTAGAATGCAAGTTATGATATGCAAAATGTGTTTACATTTTATGTTGCATTTGTTATGCAATGAGTTGCATTTATTATGCAATTAATTTTATAATACAAGCTATGAATTGCAAGTGTATTGCATATAATGTGATTGCATTTGAAATGCTCACTAAAGTTAATAAGAAGGTAACGTAAAGATAAAAAGAAAGTGTCGTACCAGCCTCTTTGTTATGAGGTAATAAAGTAAAATTAAAGTTTGACCTCCTAAAGGTGAGGTACAAGACCTCAATGTTTGATGGTCTCAAGTCTTCCGCAAGGGAAGCATCATTTATATGATCTCATGATTAATGAGTTGGTACGAACACTAAAGTAAAGTAAGGAAAATGAAAGTTATAAGATAAAGAAAGTTAAGGAACAAGAATAAAGGTTGAGAAAGAAAGGTATATTTAAGTTTATAGAATGTTCATAAAAGGCTCATAATTAAAGTTAATAATTGAGCATAAATGAAGTCATGCATTCTAATGTTGTTTGAATGCCTTTCATGAAATGTTTATATGTTATGTTTATGGAAAACATTCTGAAAAATGTTTACGACAAATGTTTATGAAAAACATTTTCATGTTTTCAAGAAAAGGTTTATGAACGACGTTTTAAGATATACGTTCAAGAAATGTTTTAAGAGGAAAGGTTTTACATTAAATGTTTATGAAAAACATTTCATGTTTGCAAGAAAATGTTTACGAATGACGTTTAAGAAAAACGTTGAAGAAATGTTTTACGAAAAACGTTTATGCAAAACGTTTCAGAAATGTTTTATGAAAAACGTTTTCAGAAATGTTCTATGAAAGACGTTTATGAAGAACGTTTCTAGAAATGTTTAAGGAAAACGTTTATGAAAAATATTTCATAAATGTTTATGGAAAACGTTCATGAAGAACGTTTCAAGAGAAAAGTTTTCATGAGAAAAGTTTTAAAGCATGTTTAAATGTGTAACACCCGTATTTTTAACGGGCATGATTTTGTAAAATTTAATGAATAAAATGTGACTATTTAAAATTACTAAGTTGTTTACGATCATTAAAAAAAAAAATACCACTTTAGTATTTTCTTACCAAGTCTTCCTAAGAAACATTCAAAATTTACCAACACTTCTACCAATCTTGTCTCCCTAAATTATTGCTCAATTATATAGCCTTCTTCTTATTTTGCTAAAGGTATCCGAAGGGGACATTGAATTATTTTCCCTCAATTCATAAAAGACATGGAGATATTTTCTCAACCACCTCTTTAATTATTTCCTTATCTTCTTCTATAATTCACTCCAATTGTGCCCTCAATTATGTTAGCATGATTTGCTAAAAATCTTTATGGGAGACAAGATGATATTTTCCTTTAAGACTCTTTTGTTTCTTCTTACAACTTTCCCCCGTAAACATCCCATTCCTCTTAAGCATTTTGATATCTTTTTATTTAACTATCACCACCTTCTTCTCTAGTTCTCATTCTCTCCCTTTCTCACTTCAAATTTCTAACTAAAGACATAGAGCACAAAGCTCTCTTTGTGGCCAAGACAATTATAATTCCCAACCATGATCGAGGCGGTTTTAGAGTTAATTCAAGCTTGATTGTTAACCCGAACTTTGGTGCTTTTCAAAGAAGTTTTGAGGTAGGTTTTCTTTAATCTAAACTTAGTTTTTAGTATGTATTTTCTCCATGTTTAATGCATAATTTTCGTGTTCAAAATTCATGCAAATTTCTAGTTATGTTAACATGCATCCTTAAACATTTATGAACAAAAACTTGAGTCTTGAGTTACAACCCACAACCAACTTTTATTTTGGTTTGATGACAATGTTAGAAACATGTTAGGAATGTTTAAAACCGGTTTCCATAACTTTAAGATTGATGTTCTAATGTTTTGAGCTTAAAGAGCAAATTTAAGCATGTTTTCATCATTATTTACAAGAAAGGCTAGAGATATAATTTGATAATGATTTTGGTATAAAACTCATGAGAATATGTTTATTCTGATTATATAATGCATGTTGCATATTTTGGAATGGTTTTGAGATTTTAAACAAGGATAATATGCTTTAAGTTAAAGAAAAATTTGACATCCCATAAACTTTATAATACCTCTATGGGCAGTGGCTATTTCTTAAAATTCTGGAGTTAAATGAAAATGAATTTTGTAAATTGGTTTGCATATTTAAAAAGTAGACATCCTAATCTTTCCAATGAGCTATCATGAGCCTAAATCGGAGTTGTATTTTAATTTCTATGAATTTTTCAATTTTCGGATTAGAAACTAGTAAACCTGCCAGTGGTAATAAACCACCCGTCTATCTTAAGTAAACCACCTGTTAACCCGTGTGTTAATTGTAGATAGTGAACCCGTCTTTTTACAAAAGTATACCACAAAGTTGCCATGGTATACTAGCTGTTAACTTGAACCAAAAACCCAACTTTGCTCACCTTCTAGTCTCTTAATGTCTTACAACCTTTCCAATACTACCCTAAATGATTTATGAATTCTTATTAGAGACTAAAACATAAAAATTGCTTGTATGTATTTTATATTGCGTTTAAGATAAAAAATGTTTACTTGGTATTTAAAGAACAATTGCATAAAAATACTTTAATGGCACTAGTAGACGGGTTTACACATAATTCACTTATGAATGTGATTATACGTTGTGCTTTAGTTTTAATTGTCCTTATGCATGCCTTAGGGTCAAGGATGTGTGGAGCTAACGTTGATTAATTCCGAGAATAAAAGTTTGTTGTTAAGCTTTGAAGGTAGGGATTCTATTACTCATCTTTTGTGAGGTTTTGGTAAATTAAATTTGATTGTTTTATATTGTAAAATATGTATATTGTATAGCGATAAATATAATGATTTGACATATGTTATAAATTGAGAAGCATGGTTAGGAAATTGACTCTATAAATATAAATTGAATACAAAGAAATAGTGAGATGTAAAAAGGGCGACGGTTACGTCCTTGGGCACGAATACCCTAAAAGGAAAAATAGGGGGAAGGTGATGACGCTTCCTTGGGTTGAAAGTCCCAGAACACACTGTACAGGAATCGATTTGGTGAGGACTCGGGGCTTGATGTCCCCTCACCGGAACACCCTTGAAATGTTTATAGGGTGATCAAGTACGCCCATTTGGGTTTCGATGAGTTGAGTGATACTCAATTTAACATGGATACCTAGGAACAATGATGATTGGTAATATTTGTATAAATGTGTAATTATGACACTTGGTAATGATTAACTACGGTATCCATAAGATGTGATCATAATAAACCTCATAATCTGGAATATGATGTAACCTACTAACCATGCAGTTTTTAATGTGGTAATGGATAAACCATAAGGTGAGTCATGATTTCCCTACTGGGCATGTCGATGCTCATCCCTATCATATCTTCATATCTCAGGTGGAACTCAGTGCAACATATTTGAAGAGGAATAAGCGAAAACAATCTTGCTGTTTTCGTGTTAGAAGACCCTGTTTAATTACAACTTATCTACAACATGTAAGAGTTGTATTATTTTTTTTATGGCTGTGTTAAGTTATTTGGGAATTGTACTATGGTGATGATGACTGTAATTATATATATTTGGTGCTACACTAAAAACTGTGGTTTGTATTTAAAACGTTTATTTTTATTTTTCTTGTTGTTTAAAGACCCATGGGCATTATTTAATTGATTTAAATAATTTAAAATTTAAAATTATTTTTATTTATTTAAAACTGTTAACCCCCACATAGGGGTGTTACAGAATTTTTGGTATCAGAGCCTAGGTTCGATTAACCTAGGGGGTATAGCACCACCTTAAAAATTAATCTTTGGGAATGGTTTTAAAGTTAGGTGTTAATGTCATCATCATTTGGTACTGATCCTAGTTAAATTTTCGCAGCCAGTAGAAACTATGCCACCAAGACGTCAAATGCAATCGTCTGAGCTGTCACAACCGGTTGAACATGCTCAAGAAGTTGAGCAACCGGAACCGATGGAACAAGCTCAAGAAGATGAGCAACTACGACATGCAACACAATCCCCGCCAGCTGCACCAGAAGTAAATAATTTAGGACAAATTCTTCAAGCATTACAAAATGTGCAAAGACCTGTGGAGGTTCGTGATCCCGAACAACGACATCTAACTCTGTTGAAGGAGTTTATGAAGCAGAAACCACCCACATTTAGTGGAGAACCTAACCCGGTCATAGCAGAACAATGGCTAAAGGCAGTCAAAAAGAAGTTGGACACCTTGAGGATTCCACGGGAGTATTGGGTTAGCTTTTCAACATATATATTTGAGGGTAAAGCCGAAGAATGGTGGGATCTTCAGAAAGACGACTATGACGTGCCGAATCTTACATGGGAGCAGTTCGAAACCATTTTTCGCAACACCTATATTCCTCAGAGCCATAGGCAAGCAATGATGCGAGAATTTGAAAACCTGGTGCAGGGAGATACAACAGTTGCTGAATACCATGCTCGATTTATAGAATTGTCTCGCTACAATCCCGGGGCTGTATCGGATCCAATGGCGAGATGCGAAAAATTTAGAAACAACCTGAGGCCGAAAATCAGACAAATGATAGCTGCTGTTCCATCAACAGATTTTCTTGATCTTGTAGCTGCGGCACAGCGGGCAGAGACAGAACTAAATAACTCCTATGGAGAGTATAAGGGTTCTGGTGGGCATCAAAGGAAAATAAGTAAGAAAGAGAAGTCACAAGGGCAAGTCATTCAGCATAGTGGAGTGACTATTGGTGGTGGATCTTCTGGTAGTGGTCGTTTCCAACCGTATGCTTGTCATAACTGTGGACAAGTGGGACATCTGAGGAGAAATTGCCCTAACCGCCCTACACAATCATCCTTTGCACCAAGGCCACAAGGAAGTCATTTTGGCTCCACTGTATGGGGAGGGAGTCAAAATCGTGGAGCGCCTCAGCAAAACACTCCAGCTTCCCAAGTCTCAGTAACTCAACCTCGAGGGTTCCAGCCTCAGTACAACTATCAACAGCGGCCACAGGGTTCCAATTTTTATGCTAATCAGAACTTCCAACCGACTCCACAAGGCTCAGTGAATCAAAGGCCATATTTTTCTGGGAGAAATAATAATAAGGCTAGTAGTAGCCAAGGAAACCGAGGAAAAAGTGATAAAGGAAAAGCACCAGCACAAGCTTATGCAATTACGGCTACAGCTGGACAAGCAAAACAGGCTGATCACTCAGTTGTAGACGGTATGATTCACGTGTCTCATTCTTGGGCTCATGTATTATTTGACACTGGTGCCACTCATTCATTTATATCTATGTTATTTGCTTCCGTACTACAATTAGAAACTGAGACATGTAGTTCATCATTAACCCTTAGTACACCAATGGGCGGGATAGCTGAAGTATCCATAATTTGTAAATCAGTGTGTATTGTTATAGGAGAACATAAACTATCGGCTGACCTATATGTAATAACTATGACAGAGTTTGATGTAATCTTAGGAATGGATTGGCTAACTAAATACCAGGCAATAGTAGATTGTCATAGGAAACGTGTCTCTTTATTCACCAAGAATGGACAAGTCGTCGAATTTCAGGCAAAAACAGGAACAGTGACACCAGCCCCGGTGCTAAAGGCTTGTATTGGAGGACGAAGGAATTTCACCAATCTTGGGACGATCTTTGCTTCAAATGGAGAACTAAAGAAGAGTGACCTATCCTCTCACACTCCTATGGTGGACGAATTTTCAGATGTTTTTCCAGATGAATTGCCCGGACTTCCGCCTAATAGAGAAATTGAGTTTGTCATCGACCTAACTCAAGGAGCAGCGCCTGTTTCTATTGCTCCGTATCGAATGGCACCTGCTGAGAAAGTGGAATTGAGGAAGCAGTTGGACGAATTACTGGAAAAAGGATTTATTCGACCAAGTACATCACCTTGGGGAGCTCCAGTACTTTTTGTGAAGAAACATGACGGATCGTTGAGGCTCTGTGTCGATTATCGCCAGCTTAATCGATTGACTATCAAGAACAAGTACCCTCTACCCCGAATTGATGAGTTGTTCGATCAGTTAGGAGGATCTTGCTATTTCTCAAAGATTGACTTACGATCCGGATATCACCAACTGAAGATAAGAGAAGAGGACATTCCAAAGACAGCTTTTCGGACTCGCTACGGTCATTTTGAGTTTCTTGTCATGCCTTTCGGGTTGACTAATGCACCAGCGGCTTTCATGGACTTGATGAACCGTGTCTTTCGACCATACTTAGATCAATTTATCATTGTCTTCATAGATGATATCTTGATCTATTCTAAAAATGAAGAAGAACATGCTGAGCATTTGAGGATCGCTCTACAAACGTTGAGAGAACATGGTCTTTATGCAAAAAGAGAAAAATGTGATTTCTGGATGACGAAGGTCAAGTTCCTTGGACACGTTGTCTCTGAAGAAGGCATCTCAGTGGACCCCTCCAAAATTGAAGCAGTGCTAAATTGGGAACGACCAAAGAACGTGTCAGAGATTCGAAGTTTCCTCGGACTAGCTGGATACTATCGACGCTTCGTAGAGAATTTTTCAAAGATTGCTTCTCCATTAACAAAACTCACAAGGAAGAATGTCAAGTTCGTGTGGGATGATAAATGTGAAGAAGCATTTGAGGAACTGAAGCGAAGACTCACTAGTGCACCTGTGCTAATCATACCTAACAACGAGGAGCCTTACACAGTATACACTGATGCCTCAGGAAACGGTTTGGGTTGTGTGTTAATGCAGCATGGACGAGTAGTTGCCTACGCCTCACGCCAGTTGAAACCCCATGAGAGGAACTACCCCACACATGATCTTGAGTTAGCTGCTGTGGTTTTCGCACTCAAAATTTGGAGATGTTATCTATATGGCGCAAAGTTCGAGCTATATTCAGATCATCAAAGTCTGAAATATTTGTTTACTCAAAAGGATCTCAATCTAAGGCAACGAAGATGGACTGAGTACATGGTGGACTATGACTTTAGTATCCAATATCATCCTGGAAAAGCAAATGCCGTGGCAGATGCTCTAAGTCGTAAGAACAACGGACGTATAGCCAGTTTAGCATTGGAAGATTGGAGACGAGTCACCATCGCCGACTTCAACTTGCAATATTATGAAGATGACGAGAGAGCTTTCCTATTCAATGTGATAGCAACTCCTACGTTAATTCAGAAAGTAAAACAAGGACAATGGCACGATGAAGGATTACGTAGGGTTTGGGAGCAAATACAAAATGGAGAACAACTGGATGGATGGCAGATTGAGCCAGAAGGATTTTTACTTTACAAAGGAAGATTAGTTATTCCAGAGGATCCATATCTCAGGCATGCGGTGCTAAATGAGGCTCACCGTTCAAAGTTTGCTATTCATCCTGGAAGCACAAAAATGTATATGGATCTAAAACGACAATACTGGTGGCGAGGAATGAAACGAGATGTAGCAACCTTTGTCTCTAAGTGCATGACGTGCCAACAGGTTAAAGCGGAACATCAAAAGCCTGGAGGCGAGTTGAGGAGCTTACCTATTCCAGAATGGAAGTGGGATCATGTGACAATGGACTTTGTTACCGGATTTCCTAAGACTCAAATAGGGCATGACGCCGTTTGGGTAATTGTAGATCGTTTAACTAAGACAGCCCACTTCATCCCAATCAGAACTAATTATAGTGTCTCAAAATTATGTCAATTGTACGTGGAAAAGGTAGTGACATTGCATGGAGTGCCAATGTCAATAGTTTCCGATAGAGATACACGTTTCACGTCGAAATTTTGGAGAGGATTGCAGAGGGCCTTGGGAACTCAATTGAATTTTAGTACAGCTTTTCATCCTCAAACAGATGGACAATCTGAACGTGTCATTCAGATTCTCGAGGATATGCTTCGGGCTTGTGTGCTGGACTTTGGAACAAATTGGGCTGCACAGCTGCCATATGTTGAATTCGCATATAACAACAGTTACCAAGCAAGTATTAGAATGGCTCCATATGAGGCCTTATATGGTAGACCTTGTAGATCTCCATTGTGTTGGGCTGAAAAGGAAGAGCGTCTTGAACTTGGGCCTCAGTTTATCAGAGAAACAACGGACAAGATCCAGATTATTCGCGAACGTCTTCAGACAGCTCAAAGTCGACAAAAGAGTTATGCAGATAAGAGGAGGCGACCTTTAGAGTTCATGATTGGAGACTTTGTGTTCTTAAAAGTGAAACCAAAACGAGGTGTATCTCGATTTGGTGTTAAAGGAAAGTTAGCACCAAGGTATACAGGACCGTTTGAGATTGTGGAACGCATTGGAACGTTGGCATACCGTTTAGACCTACCACCACAATTGTCTCATGTACATAATGTGTTTCATGTATCGATGTTGAGAAAGTATGAACCCGACCCTTCACATGTGATCATGTGGACAGATGTGCCGATTCAAGGAGATACGAATTATGAAGAAATTCCAGTTCAAATACTGGATCATGAAATAAAAATATTACGTCGTCGTGAAATTCCTCTGGTGAAAGTGATGTGGCAACACCATGATGTGGAGGAAGCCACATGGGAACTTGAATCTGAAATGAGAGAAAAGTATCCACATTTGTTTGAACATTGTAATCAGTGTAAGAAATTTCGAGGACGAAATTTTTTATAGGAGGGGAGAGCTGTAACACCCGTATTTTTAACGGGCATGATTTTGTAAAATTTAATGAATAAAATGTGACTATTTAAAATTACTAAGTTGTTTACGATCATTAAAAAAAAAAATACCACTTTAGTATTTTCTTACCAAGTCTTCCTAAGAAACATTCAAAATTTACCAACACTTCTACCAATCTTGTCTCCCTAAATTATTGCTCAATTATATAGCCTTCTTCTTATTTTGCTAAAGGTATCCGAAGGGGACATTGAATTATTTTCCCTCAATTCATAAAAGACATGGAGATATTTTCTCAACCACCTCTTTAATTATTTCCTTATCTTCTTCTATAATTCACTCCAATTGTGCCCTCAATTATGTTAGCATGATTTGCTAAAAATCTTTATGGGAGACAAGATGATATTTTCCTTTAAGACTCTTTTGTTTCTTCTTACAACTTTCCCCCGTAAACATCCCATTCCTCTTAAGCATTTTGATATCTTTTTATTTAACTATCACCACCTTCTTCTCTAGTTCTCATTCTCTCCCTTTCTCACTTCAAATTTCTAACTAAAGACATAGAGCACAAAGCTCTCTTTGTGGCCAAGACAATTATAATTCCCAACCATGATCGAGGCGGTTTTAGAGTTAATTCAAGCTTGATTGTTAACCCGAACTTTGGTGCTTTTCAAAGAAGTTTTGAGGTAGGTTTTCTTTAATCTAAACTTAGTTTTTAGTATGTATTTTCTCCATGTTTAATGCATAATTTTCGTGTTCAAAATTCATGCAAATTTCTAGTTATGTTAACATGCATCCTTAAACATTTATGAACAAAAACTTGAGTCTTGAGTTACAACCCACAACCAACTTTTATTTTGGTTTGATGACAATGTTAGAAACATGTTAGGAATGTTTAAAACCGGTTTCCATAACTTTAAGATTGATGTTCTAATGTTTTGAGCTTAAAGAGCAAATTTAAGCATGTTTTCATCATTATTTACAAGAAAGGCTAGAGATATAATTTGATAATGATTTTGGTATAAAACTCATGAGAATATGTTTATTCTGATTATATAATGCATGTTGCATATTTTGGAATGGTTTTGAGATTTTAAACAAGGATAATATGCTTTAAGTTAAAGAAAAATTTGACATCCCATAAACTTTATAATACCTCTATGGGCAGTGGCTATTTCTTAAAATTCTGGAGTTAAATGAAAATGAATTTTGTAAATTGGTTTGCATATTTAAAAAGTAGACATCCTAATCTTTCCAATGAGCTATCATGAGCCTAAATCGGAGTTGTATTTTAATTTCTATGAATTTTTCAATTTTCGGATTAGAAACTAGTAAACCTGCCAGTGGTAATAAACCACCCGTCTATCTTAAGTAAACCACCTGTTAACCCGTGTGTTAATTGTAGATAGTGAACCCGTCTTTTTACAAAAGTATACCACAAAGTTGCCATGGTATACTAGCTGTTAACTTGAACCAAAAACCCAACTTTGCTCACCTTCTAGTCTCTTAATGTCTTACAACCTTTCCAATACTACCCTAAATGATTTATGAATTCTTATTAGAGACTAAAACATAAAAATTGCTTGTATGTATTTTATATTGCGTTTAAGATAAAAAATGTTTACTTGGTATTTAAAGAACAATTGCATAAAAATACTTTAATGGCACTAGTAGACGGGTTTACACATAATTCACTTATGAATGTGATTATACGTTGTGCTTTAGTTTTAATTGTCCTTATGCATGCCTTAGGGTCAAGGATGTGTGGAGCTAACGTTGATTAATTCCGAGAATAAAAGTTTGTTGTTAAGCTTTGAAGGTAGGGATTCTATTACTCATCTTTTGTGAGGTTTTGGTAAATTAAATTTGATTGTTTTATATTGTAAAATATGTATATTGTATAGCGATAAATATAATGATTTGACATATGTTATAAATTGAGAAGCATGGTTAGGAAATTGACTCTATAAATATAAATTGAATACAAAGAAATAGTGAGATGTAAAAAGGGCGACGGTTACGTCCTTGGGCACGAATACCCTAAAAGGAAAAATAGGGGGAAGGTGATGACGCTTCCTTGGGTTGAAAGTCCCAGAACACACTGTACAGGAATCGATTTGGTGAGGACTCGGGGCTTGATGTCCCCTCACCGGAACACCCTTGAAATGTTTATAGGGTGATCAAGTACGCCCATTTGGGTTTCGATGAGTTGAGTGATACTCAATTTAACATGGATACCTAGGAACAATGATGATTGGTAATATTTGTATAAATGTGTAATTATGACACTTGGTAATGATTAACTACGGTATCCATAAGATGTGATCATAATAAACCTCATAATCTGGAATATGATGTAACCTACTAACCATGCAGTTTTTAATGTGGTAATGGATAAACCATAAGGTGAGTCATGATTTCCCTACTGGGCATGTCGATGCTCATCCCTATCATATCTTCATATCTCAGGTGGAACTCAGTGCAACATATTTGAAGAGGAATAAGCGAAAACAATCTTGCTGTTTTCGTGTTAGAAGACCCTGTTTAATTACAACTTATCTACAACATGTAAGAGTTGTATTATTTTTTTTATGGCTGTGTTAAGTTATTTGGGAATTGTACTATGGTGATGATGACTGTAATTATATATATTTGGTGCTACACTAAAAACTGTGGTTTGTATTTAAAACGTTTATTTTTATTTTTCTTGTTGTTTAAAGACCCATGGGCATTATTTAATTGATTTAAATAATTTAAAATTTAAAATTATTTTTATTTATTTAAAACTGTTAACCCCCACATAGGGGTGTTACAAAATGCTTTGTGAGTTTATGTTTGAACTTGCTGAGCGAAAGCTCATTAAAAGTTTTTCATGCTGTAGGTAACTTATTGGTGACCAATGGGACCCGTTAGAAGAACTGGGTGCGGCGGAGGACAGATGCGAGATTTGGGTATGGATACCATCACTGTTTGCTTCCGCTACGTAAAGAAAATGTTTTCCATGGTTTAATGTTGTGTTTTCAAAGTTTAAAGAAAATAAGTTTTATGTATAGTATTAAAAGTTTTAAGATACAGTTTATAAACTGTTTTATGTAATTATAAAGTGAAGTTTTAAACTATGATTTAATAAGTGTTTCTTATTAAGTATTGAGAAACGATTTGAAATGATTTTAAGGTCAAGTGTTGAGCGATGTCTCAACTTGAATGCGACAGAGGTCGCATCAATATTAAAGAACGTTTAAGGAAAGAAAAAAAAATTTATTACAGTATTTTCTTACTAAGTAAGTAAGATTACTGTTTATGAAACTATGTTTATGAAAGTAAAGTGACTGCCCGAAAAGGCGGGTCGTCACAAACATACAAAACTTTAATAAATATATAAACCTATATTTTTTATGGGTGGATTGGATTACAAAAAATATAGATTGGCTTTAGATTAGGATTTTTTCAATTTGATATATACGGATTAAGTGTCTTTAAATTTATATAATCTATGAATACGAACTATATATATTGTATATATATAATTTATACATATATACACATACGCACAAAACTTTAATAAATACATAAATCTATATTTTTATAGTAGCGTGTACAAAGTTATATGCTTAAAAAAATGTTAGTCCAATTATATAGATTAAAAATACTTATTCATGTCTAAAGTTTATTCAAGTTTGTCAATTGTAGGCGGTGTTTGGTTTAGTTTTTGAAATATTTTTCCTATTTTCAAAAATACAAAAAACATAAATGTTTTTAAAAAGTTGTTTGCTTAAATTTTTTGGTCAACCCATTTTCAAAATTGTTCTGAAAATTTTCAAGAAAAGCCCCCAAAAATGAAAACACAAAAAGGTGTTTTCTAAATTTTTTCTTTTCCTCCCTCTTAATCCCTCCCATAATCTCTTCTTCCTCTCGCCTCCATCCTAGAGACCCCATCTGTTGCCGGCGGACCCAACAACCCCCAAACCAACCATCATCGACCAATTCCAAGGACCCAAGACCCACTCATCCTTACGCCTCCCGTTTGGTTCCATTGTCGTCAAAGGAGCTCTACGGATCTCATCATTGTTGGGCTCGCACGAATCACCATCCAAACGCCCAGCCCATTGTTGGCGTCAAATTGTCCCACCAAGCTCTGTCGTCACACGAATTCTCCAAGCCCAGCCTTAATCTCTGTCGCATGAATCCCTCAAGCCCAACTCGATTTTCGTTGTGAGTTTCTCATCGTCACCACAACTCCATCGTCATCATAGGAGGTAGCTAGCGTTACAGCCTCACCGGAGGCCAGTGGTGTTGCAGACAAGGAGGAAGACGAGAGGCTTCCTCTTTTGGTTTTTTTTTTTGGGTAAAAAAAAAAATATAATTAAAGTACTATTAAGTATTATTATATCAATAATCAATGTCTTTAAAATTTAATTGGGTTTTGTTTTTAATAAAAAAATTATTTAAAATGTTTTTTTTAAATGTATATCACTATATACAACTAAGCACAATTTTAAAAACAGTTTTAGCAATCTCAAAATATTTTCATTTTCAAATTTTTCCAAAACAAAAACTAAAATGAAAACACAACCAAAGGGCTAGTAATGTTTTGTAATGTTACAATTTTGTTTATTATCAATATTTATATTCTATTATATTAATTTTAATTGCTAGTTTTTAATAAATTTAAAAGCTCAATCGTGATTCGCAAAATTCAATCCATAATATTCATGGTTTTCGGATTAGATTGGATTGAATTGGGATATTCACATTTTGGTTATCCAATCCGATATGTATGGATTGACCTTTAATCTGTATAATTCGATTGATAAACACCCCTAGTAACAATGTCAATGCCAATTAAAGTTAGCAAAACGGTTTGCAATGGACCCACTAAAGCCACTCAATACATTATATTGATTTAATTGTCATACTTTTTGAGCCTTTTGGTATTTGTTTTTGCTTTTATTTTAGGCAAGTTAGAAGAAAATAAAACCTATAGTTTTTGAGTTAGTGTTCACAAGCAAGAAATAAATTTGAAGAGTACTTAGTGTTAGAAAAATAGTACGCAACAGAATTTTAAAATTTTTATATTAGAGAATTTTCTAAAATACAAGTTTGACACACTATATGCATAAATTAAGCAGATCTTACTAACCTTCAAACGCTAAAGAACTCCTGCAATCCGTGAAGTGAAGTAACGTTCTAAAAGAGCCTCAACCAACTAGTCTTTTTTGCTATTCTCTATCCATGATCAGAGTGAGTGTGGGCTCACACGTACAACTCTTCCACCAAGCGACTCTCCTTCCAACCAATTGAGAGAACCCAAAGCTAGTGTTCATGATTTGTAAACAAGAGGTCTCATAGAGTTTCAAAATCTCACTAGTAGAGTTTCACTCTTAATCTCTTAATTGATCTTAATAATAATGAGACTCACTCTCATTTTTATAGAGGTTGGGCCCAAGAGTCAATCCTTATTAGATAAGGCCTCAAAAATTCGAATCAAAATTAAATTCGGATCAATATCTGATGAAATTCTCGTGAAAAAGTGTGATCTTTTTATCGCGCAGTCAGCATGCCGATCTGTCTAACCGGTATGCCGAACTTGCCCCATCGGCAGGCGAACATCAGGATCAGTATGCCGAACTTGCGATAAAAATCCTAACGAATCTTTTATTCTCCACTCAAGATTCTATATGATAAAGTCTCAGTTTTAATTCAAATAACCCAATAAAGAAGTTATCTAATTAAAACAACTTTATCTAGATAATTTTTAGGAAAATAAATGAATTCCTAATAATTCAACAAGTTTATCTTGAATTAATTCAAAATTAATCTAACCGATAAATAGACATGAATTATCCATTCTCGATAATTCAATAAGTTTATCTTAAATTAATTTTATCACAAAATTAATTCAACCGTTAAACAGACATGAATTATTTGATTTTATCGAATTTTAACCAACTTGATAAATCTGACATAAGTCACCAATTATTAAAAAAGCACGCCGTATCGTTACAGGATTTTTGTGAGCTAGCAAAAGGGACCTGATGGATCTATATAGTTTAAGCTTCCAATAATTATAAAACCCAATATCGCAAATATACATTTCATAATTATTAACTCCAACGCTACTCCACTAAAAACTTGGAGCTGCATTCTCAAACTATATAGAATTATGAAGCCCGTATAGTTAAGTCTCCATGACATATCATAGTGTATTGTATCCCCATAGAAGGCTTAAGGACAAGTTTTGTCTTACCTTCTCGATTATTTTTATCTTATATTCTATTATCTCACAATCAAAAAGCTTACCATCCAAAGACAGTATATCATTCGGTTACACCTATGTATCCAAACGCTTAAGTACTTTAGTTTTTCAATTACAGGATAACGCACGTAAAAGGATATCACTACTCCTGAAGAGGAGCTATGGATTCCATATATGTGAATAACAGGTCTACACCATCAAGAGTTATGCCTCCAACTACCGGCATGCGTACCACTATTAAAATGTGGGTGTCACCCTTTGGTATATCAAAAAACACAAGTCAAGACAACGGGCCCACTATTTATCTCAAGATTAAATACAATACAAATGATTGTCTAAAGTGAATCAATTTGCCAAGACGGAATTATTAATCCAAATTAATTCACTTTATGTCCCGATCCAACACATCGTCACATATGACAACGTGCCAATGTTTCTATCCACGGAGTCCATCTCCAATGGTAAAGACAAACCATCTCCCAATGGGGATATAAACAATATAACAATCTTTATATGAATAAAGTGCCCAACTTTATTCCCTTGATTACGAATCTTATGATTTAGACCGTCACCTTAAGAATCGTGTCTTCCGCATAATCTGTCCATCATATGTCCAATTCTTAAAGGTTTAGATCGACAATCTCAGACTTTTGTTTGCTTAACATATACTCAACAAATATGAACATAAAGAGGACAAGATTTGGTAAATAAATAATAAATAAATTCTTTATTGATAAAAATGTCTCTAAAAACACATTACATTTTTACTCCTTCGGGCATACATGTCCAACACTTAATGAGGTAATTCTAGTATTTAGATTTGTGTTCTCTTAATAAGCAACAACAATGTTGGAGTGATATAATACAATTCTTACTATAAAATGGAATAACATATTAGAATTTTCATGTAGTTATGTGAGCCTCAAACTTATGTGAGGGTCAAACTTTTTAAGTTTAATTATGATTTAGACCGTCACCTTAAAAATCGTGTCTTCCACATAATCTGTCCATTGTATGTCTAATTCTTAAAGGTTTAAATCGACAATCTCAAACTTTTGTTTGCTTAATATATACTCAACAAATATGAACTTAAAAAGTATAAGATTTGGTATATAAATAATAAATAAATTCTTTATTAATAAAAATATCTCCAAAAATATATTACATTTTTACTCCTTCAGACATATATGTCCAACACTTAGTGAGGTAAGTCTGGTATTTAGATTTGAGTTCTATTAATAAGCAACAACAATATTGGAGTCATATAATACAATTCTTACTATAAATGTAATAACATATCAGAATTTTCATATACTTATGTGAGGCTCAAACTTATATATTTTTGGCTAAGTGATAAGTCCTAAAATATCAATGTTCTTGTAAAACTATCTTCGTTGAGATTAGTCTTTAGTAAAGAACTTGATTTGACAACTGCTTTTTAAGTTTAAGTAACACTTAGAATCCAAATTTAAGAAGCAGAAAAAAGGTGTTCTTAGATAATTATTCTATAAATGTTTGAATTTCCTAAAATAATATTATTTACATCTAAAAATAATATTACCTCTTGAACTTTATAAACAATATCATGTCTTAGTTTGTCCCCATAAATTTTGAAATGTGTTTCATGGAGCTATTAAGTCTCTAATTTTGCGTTGTCTTCTTCATTAAAAAAAAATGGTCATGTCAATCTCATGACCTATAGTTAAGAGTAAAATAATCATTCGAGTAAACAAAATAAGTTATTTCTTTCTCTACTTTTCTTTGGTGATCTCAACCATAATGCAAACTCTAAACCAAAACCAATAGAAGTCTGCCTCCTATAAAACTCGTTCTTTGTTTCTTTGCTATTGTTGTTTGCGAAGCTCAAATGGCTATTCTTTTGTGATTTTGAAGAAAAGGGTAACCAAATCCCAAGGAAACGTCATATTTGGATCCATCTCTTGGGTTGGCCGACTAAATCAAAGATTAAATCAAAGCGTGACGAGTAGACCTAGTTTTGTCCGTTCCCAGCCAATTCCATTGCATCACATAATAGCGTTGGATGGTGAAAATCTTTCTGGTGGCTAATAATCCCCCCTTTTCGGTCCACATGTTTTTTTTTGCCCTTTTTTGGCACCTTTTTTAGTTAAATTATTAATAATGGTGAGAAGGAGAGCGATGATGGGGATATTTATTTAGGAGTGTTTTTTCTCTTAAGTGTTTTTTGTATTTATTGTGTGACACGTAAAATTTATTATTATTTTTATTTAAATAATAATTTATCATGTTAATCAATTTTATATATCAGACATTGAATCCAAAGAATATAAAAGAGAATTTTTAGCATTACTCATATTTATTTATAAAATGTTTGACAAACCGATTCAAACCAAAAAATTGGTTCACACCGTAGCATGTGAAAACTTGACACTATAATTACTTTTTTATACTGTCACATATGAGAGTTTTACATTATTATTGATACAAACCAAATGATTTGAAGTTTGAACAAATATGCCAAAACACGTGATTCACGCTTGTTGACAATTTTAGGTTCACATCAATGCTGTGTCGTATTGAGGACAAAAATATAGCAAAAGCTCAGCAATTTTCAATCCTTGGATTTAGTTGTGAGGTTCACCAATGGCCGCTATCAAACCCCTCTCATGTTAATCCTTAGATGTGCACTGATATCCACCCCATTGTCGCCGTGTTTAAGGTAGAATTACTTGAACGTGTCCGGCTATTAATTTGCTCACCCGATAAGCCTTATCTCCTCCATACAATTCAAATAATCACTGCTCTGTAAAATATAATATAATATCATATATACATGTATCAATATATACATATCTGTGTGTATATACATGGATACCGTTGATTTTATCTTTGCTAACTTGTTATTTTCAGACAGAACATGAACAACAACCATAATTTTGTCCTTTGGATTCTCTCTTGGCTATGGCATCATCATACGGATTAATTATGGGAACAATTAGAAGTACATTCAGTTTTGAATATTCACAAGTGCTTTTTTTTTTTTTTTACTTTTTTGCAGTTTTGGTATTTGTATTGGCGGCTCTAATTACTGTTCTTGAATAAGCTGTTTCTGTGTTCAGATCTTGTTTGTAAAATGATCTCACAAAGCAAAGAACGAAAAAAAAAAAGGACAAATAAAATTAGTAGAGTGGGACACAAGAGGAGCATCTCCAAAGTGATCTGTACAATCTCTATTCTCATGAAGCAAATATACACATACACTTCTAAATTCTACTTGATATTAAAAAAAAGAAAAGAAAAAAAATCCTCCGAAAGCTTCCCAAATGCTAGGTAGATCTAAAGGGTGCCTTATTTTTATTTTTTTTAATTCTCAACTAAAATCTAATTCTTCACGAGGAACTACAATTTTTAGACGATATTTTCGACAGGAAGGGAAAACTCTGCAGAACCTTCATCAAACAGTCCAAAATGACATATTTCTTTCTTAATTCAAGACCAAAAATCCCACCACTGATAACCCCCACTGGATTCATTAAAAAGAGTTTCTGAATTCAATCCTTCCCAATCTTCAGGCGAGCTATGATCAGCAGGCTCATGTTGATGCGCCTCGGCCGCCATGTTCATGTTCAGAAGCTCTTGCTCATCCTCTAGCCCAAAATACTCTGCTTTCGTATTACTGTCATCGTCTGACAAAACACCTAAAACATGCTCCGATTTTTCCATCGATGAACTGGGTTTTCCCTCGCATTCACACTTCATCACTCTATCCTGATCATCCATTTCCTCTATTGATTTCTGCTTCATATCATTATTCAACTTCTGCAACTGTCAAACACCAAGAATTCTCAACATGGGTTTTTTCACAAACAAAGAAAAAAAAAAAAAACAATACTTAACAAATAATTACCTGAAGTTGCAAACCCTGTTTTTCTTTCTTAAGAGCATCGAAACGAGAAGCGAGGTTATTGTAATTGGCCAACAAGATTTTGTAATCTCTCTCGAGCTGCTTGGACTTCCAGCGAGCCCTCTTGTTTTGGAACCAAATCGCGACTTGCCTTGGTTGCAGACCCAATTCTGAGGCCAACTGGACCTTCTTCCTCGGCTCGAGCCTCGTGTCGGACTCGAACATTGACTCGAGAGACTTGATCTGCTCGTCGCTGAACCGTCGCTTGTTCTTGCTCTTCTTAGTAAGCTTCCGACATGATGGGGAGAAACGCGAGACATCGTCGTCGCCGAGTTCCGAGGATGTGGGACAGTACGAGAAGGAACATTCGGGGTTATCGAACATGTTGCTCAGTTGGGTGTTTGTGTTTGGTGTTTTTGACTAAGGTTGTCAAGCGGAAAATAGGCGGTTGAGGGTGGGAAAGATTAGAAGGTTGAATATGAGTCATCAATGGAGGTTTTTGAAAATTGTGAGCCTTGTGAAATGCATGCGGCTTTGTTCTTTGTGTGTGTGCATATGTATATATATTGGGTTTCCAATTGGGTATCGTTTTGGGGTTGCGTTTGTGGAGGCTGCTTTGTGCTAGCTTATGGTTTTTCCATACCAAAACTTTATGGGTGATGTTTTTTCTTGCTTAAAAAATATTACCCGTGGAGATTTATGAGGAATTCAAAACCCGATTAGGAACCTAGGATTAAATTGAGAACGTCGTAACAATTTAAATTTTATGAGTAAAAACACTAATATAAACTTGGTTTGAAGCAAGTTTTGCAAAGTTTTTTGAGATTTTTTATTGCAATTAAAATTTGGACCTATATGCCCCTCTAGATGTTACGTGAACTCAGTTTGTCGAAAAAAATGAAATTTATGATTGGAGAAAGTCATCTCACATCTCCCTTTGAAATTTAACCTTGTTTTGCCGATTTAAAGTTATGCACTCGATGACGTTTTTGTTCAATTCATAAGGTATTTGGTCACATTAAAAATTCATGAGATAACTTGCCAATTAAGTCATATTTAGGAAACAAGAGCGCTAAAAATCCTATTTGTTATCTACATCAATTTTGTAGAGCGTTCTACCATAGGATATAAAAAAAAAAAATCTAATGATTTCGTTTGGTTTGTAATCATCAGATTTGTATATAAGATTTTTGCATATTTTTAGACATAATACTTGGTCAAATTTTATATTAAAAATATGTAAAACTTATTAATCTTATTACACATCTAGTGGTTTAAAACAAAACTAATAGACTATTTTCATACATTATTTTAAAATTTTACTCTCTCTTTAAATATAGCTGTATTCTAAAAAGGCACATTTTTTTGGTATCCCTTCACATTATTATCTTTTGCGCTTCTTTTGTGATTGGTAAAGTAATATGGTCCTTTTTTTCCCACTAATGATTGCTGTTAGTAATTGTCACTGTCTCTCCCTCTCTCTTCTGGACCACGAACTTTATGAATGAGGCTCAAGCTGGGCAAGAAACCGATGCCTGCAAAATGCGAACATTTTGGGATTTAATTCTTAAATACTCTTTGGGATATAATTGTTAATTAGTTTTTTTATCATCTTAATTTAATTAATTGGCTTTAATATTCTGGTTTAATAAGTGTCGGCAACCTAAACCACATTTACTACATATCTTTCTTAGAGCGTGTGAAGACATAGTTACAACCACAAATTATAACCAAAATATTATAGCATGGAAAAATTTTATACAATAGTAAATGTTTGTTTTATACAATAACACGTAAGAGTTTTATATTGTAGCAATTATAACTAAGAAGTTCTGACTAGGTTGCGAAACAAAGCCTTATTTTTATTATTATTATTATTTTCTTTCAAGTTTAGTAGCCTTTTCTTATTTTTCTTAGTATTATTTAGGATGTTTAAAAAAGTGGTTTAAAATATTGTAGAGTGTAAAAGATTTATATTGTAGTTGATTTTTGTTTTTATATAATAATTGCTTAAAACTTGACACTTTATACTGTAAAGTTTTAAACTAATTAGTTCAAATCATTGCACCAAACACCTTATTATTTCTTTCTACTTCCTTGGAGAAATTGTTGTCCTTAACAAATTTTGTGAATGAGAGAAAAAATTTGATTTCGGGCCAAAATATACATACGTCCACCATAAAATAAGTTCATTTTTTTTTAATATCAGATAACGAAGTAATAAAAACATATTTTTCTGAATATAGGGACCTACCTCCCATGATCACCTAGAAGTATTGTACTATTTCATCAAAAAAGTTCGGACAGATAAAAGATACGGCTAAAGGATAGTACAACTTGAAGGTGAATTATGTACTTCACTAAAAAAAAAAAAAAAAAGAAGCTATACGTGAGCTGCTGAAGACTTACACAGATATAATATGTTTTTTTTTTTTTTTTTTTCTGAAAGGATATAATATGTATGTTCTAGTTTATGAGAAAAATGTTTTTAACCATACAATTTAAAATTATTCAAAAAGCATATTATTGATTTTTTTCTTTTACTTTGGTCGAAAGATTTGAACTTTTCGTTCTGTAATGAAATTAGATGTAATTTTATCGCTAGGTTATACCTACAATTATCATAATATTAATTTTTAATGGTAGCAAATATATGACTTCATGTTACATAACACATTTAACTACAAAAATTATCAAAAGATCCTTAAAAAAGAAAAATAGAAAAGAATATAATGCTCTAAAAATTTCAAAACCAAAATATGTATACGTTTTTTTTTTTTTTTGTTTTTACTAATTCTTGGACGTCCTAGTATTTTTCTTTTTAAAAGTGTTTGGGTAATTCTATTAATCAAATTAGTAACTTTGAATTAAAAAAATACATTTGTCTATTAAAATATGCAATCCGGTGATTCGATTTTTTTTTTTAAAAAAAATCAAAGATACTTCTTTCTAAGGACAAATATATACCTTATAAAAAAAAGCCTAAAATGCAAGATAAAAAGGATGAGAATAAAACGAAGACGTACGTGAATTAAGGACCACTCAATTTAATGAACATCACTATAATACATTAATGTGTGACAATGTGCCTTGATTTTTTTTCTTTTTTCATTTAATATTTGGTCAAGGATAGGCTTAAGCAGCCATTGATGCGCGGACTCGAGCCAATCAGCAGAGCCACTGCTGAACACCAAACGTGTCTAGCTTTAATTCTCCTTCAACATAAACAATTCAAGTGAGGTCTTTCTCTAGTTAAGACTTCCACAAGGGTTTTGTTTTAGAATGTTAGATTTAATTAAAATATCTTGTAGGTCGTTTGACTATTTATTTAAAACTTATAATTTAAACTATAAATAATTTAAAGTTTTCATATGACACAATATTTATAATTTTTTTATAATTTTAATTATTATAATGTTTGATAAAATTAATTTTAATTAAATTTTTTTATTATTATATAATACTCTTAAATATTATAATATATAATTTTTAATTCTAATGACACTTATACACCTACCAGACATCTTATGTTTCCAAAACTCTTTTTAAGTAAATTCAACTATTAAAAAACAAATATCTAATACTATTTTTTAAAATTTATGGGAGAAATTGCCTTTGTAAGGGAAATTGCAGGGCGGGTCAGAAAGAAAGAAAGATATAGAAGAAGTCATTCAATAAATTACTAAAAAAATATTAGCTAAATTGAATAAAATACTATTTATCCACCAATAGCATTGTTTGGCAAAGGCAGGGCCTGTCGGCTGTCACACGTTGGCCAATTATACGTCGCCACCAGCCCCTGGTCAAAACTTGGCAACCTATTATGTTGTCTTTTTGTGTGCACGTGGCGATATGTGGTGGCAATGACATAAAGATAGTTGAAGACAGAGGACACGTGCAAACGCTTTGTTGATTGTCGTAGCTTCTTTGGAGTCGTGTTTGGGTGGGAGATAAGAAAGCAAGTACAGTTTTCTGTCGCGTTTGAGCTTTAAACATTAAATTGCCACGTGTTAAGGGCCATTCTCAAATAAATATTTAAAAATATATATATAAATAAATAAACATTTGATGTGTTTAGTTTGTAGTTTAAATCAAAGTTTGAATCATTTTGTTATAGTATTTTTTTTTACAAAATTTTAAATTTTCTTTGTATAGTTATGTGTATTGCAAAAAAAAAAAAAGAATGTTAAACCAATGATGAGGAGACATTTAAACCGGCCTAGAAAATAGAATGGGAAGCGAATCTTGTTGTTCTTATTTGTTATTCAAAATAATTCTCTGGTCGGACACTCAAACACTTAAAAAAAAAAATCCTTCTAGTAATGTGCAATTCTATTCATCTCCAAAATTTCATAGAATTATACCGAATTTTAATGTTGTTTTAGATTTTTTTAATTATGGTATTGATTTGACATTGAAACTATAGGCATTTCTAATCCCTTACAGCACGATCTGTCAAATCTAATTATATCATGCAATGTGTTTTTAATTGTTGGATGATAGTTTGTAAAGAGTTAATCTGATGAAAACAATTTTGATATTAAGAATTGTTTGACAAAAATGGCTTAAATTTTAATTATTTATATTAGTTTATTTATCGTCCAACATATGATACATTGCTTGCACGGTAGGTTCAAAGAAAGAAAGAAAAAAAAAAGATGGCACGATAGTTTTGGCCAACATACAAAACACCATCTTTTTTCCATTTAAAAATTTCTCTCTCCAAATTCTTTCTCTCTCCTTGTTTTTTTTTTATTATTTGTGCTTTTTTAAAGAATGTTTTTCATTGTTTTTTTTTTTTTTAAGGGGAATAATGTTTCTTCAATTGATTCTCTCTCCTAACCCCAATATATTATCAAACATATGTGTGGTGGAGATTGGATGCCTTGAGTTTTTTCATTCATAATATCTATAATATATACATAATTAAAAAAGTATATTAGCTTTGAGTTATGCCGAAGACAGAGACTCATCACCCATTAGAGACTTATAGATAAATCATTTTCCTTTTCTTAACCCAAGAGGAAAAAAAAAAGGGGCAAGAGTAAAAGAGGAAAAGGGCCGTGAAGGTAAGTGAGATTAAGACGGATGCGTGAAAACGACATCAAGTTTTATCTGTATTCGGCGGTTTTATGATTAGTGTTCGGCGTTCTTTTCGTTTGGGCTAAGTCTTCAGAACAATGTGCCAATCTAATTCAACATAGTGGCAAAGTAGAAGTTGAACTGAACAAAAGGAGGGTTTGTGGAGGAAGCTTATTGCTTTTTGGTACATGAGCAGCCACCGTGGATGATGAAATACTCAAGGGATTGAATTGCAGTCAGAGTCATGATTGCTTCTTCTTTGTCGTTTTTGGAGATGCACTGTTTGCAGGTCTTGAAGGTGAGAGAAATAGAAGCGGAGTCACTCACAGACGAGAGTGAACGCCTACCTCCACCGAATTATTTCCTTTTAATTTTGTATAAAAAATTATATAAAACTTACATCTTATCTTTTATAAATTTAGATTTCGCCGTCTTAAAATTTTTTATCTTTTTATTTGCCCTAGACCATGGTTCTGCCGCTGGAGAGAGAGAGAACTATATATGTGGTACAAATTAGTGTCAAATCCCTAAGTAGGTGAAACCTTGGCATTCATGGGTTTGCCTATTGAGTCCAAAAGGTGATGTCTTTGTTCAAAATATTCTAATGGGCATTGCAAAGTCTTGGTCTGATGGGCATTTCTGGCCAACTCGAATAGGTTCAAAGTCTTTCACACAAAAGAGAAATCAATAGATTTCTTCAGTACTAGCTGGTCTAGATGGTCGGCTGTCTTACTTCACCCCCTGAGAGGTGCAGATCTTTTGTTCTTTAGCCTTTTTCTTTAAATTGGTTGACTATTGGTTTGGGAACAAAGTTTGAGCAAAATACATATGTCTAGTTATTTTCTTTTAAAACGAAATTATGATTCTTCTGTTCAATACCCATCATCTCTTTATTTGTATGTAAATTCAACTGAATCACGAATTCAGGCCCAAATGAAACTTGGGCTAACTCTTTCTTCTGGAGTTTCTTCAGTGTAAAAATAAAACAAAGGGAGAAAAGGGTTATAGGATATTTGGGCCGAAAACTAATAAATAATGTAATATGATTCAAAAAGTGTAATAAATAACGTATAATAAAAAATTAGTATTTATCTTATCAGAAAACAAGAACAAAAACATCAAAATATTACTACTTTTTTCTCCTATCCATCTCTCCCCTCCCTTGCTTGCATCGGTGGCAGCCAAGAAACACAGTATTTCCCGACAACGTTGCTGAATATCATCGAAACTCGCGACGTTGTACAACGCATAGAAAATACAATGTTTACTTAGAAATATAGTATTTCATGAAAATATAAAAATTTATCGACGATTTAATCAAAAAATTAGTGGCCAAGAAATATGGTATTTTCATATAAATATCATATTTTCAAGTAAATACCAAAATTTACTAGCAACATTACTAGACATTACCGGCATTGGCTATGTCGCTAGTAGCCGAGAATTACATTTTTTTCCTAAAAATAAGTATTTCTAAAAAAATATAAATATTCACCAATGACTTCGTTGGACTACCAATAACTGAGAAATGTATTTATAAAAAAATATTATATTTTCCAATAAATGCAAAACTTTAATAATGACATTGCTTATATCGCCAGTGGTCAAAAAATATATAGCATTTCTAAAGAAATATTTTATTTTTCAGTAAATATAAAAAATTATTGGTGACGTCTTTGGACGTCAGCAACGATGTCGCAGGCAATCAGGTGATATAATAGTTCCCTAGAAATATAGTATTTCCTGTTAAACAGGAAATTTCCAAGGTAAGAACTCTAGCATACCAATTTGCATAAACGACATCAAAGGAGGTGTTTGCTCTTGGGTTTTAATCAAAAGACCTCGTACCATTAGAAGGTGGTGTCATTGCTTATGAGGCATTACCTATGACCACCTCTAGGTAATGTGGGACTGCACAATCGACCATTTCTTGTTCTTCTTTGCCTCAAGAGAATAATGGTTGTCACAGTATTTACCGCTACTACTCGACACCACTCGCTACTACTCGACACCACCAAAGACGACGATCAGGATTTCATGGCTGCGTTGGATTCTTGTAGAGGCAAGATATTGATATCATAGTGTGAGTCCCGACCATTGTCATCGGACTCCAAATCCACTAGAAGCTACCTCTCCTTGTCCATGAAGAGATCGTCAACACGAACTAATCTTGTGCCAAATCAGTAGCTGTACGATCAAGTAAGAGTAAACAAAAAATCTCCCCACTACACCAGAAGGGAATCTAAGTTGGATTCTTAGGTCCAACATGATGAAACATGACAAACCTCCAGATTTTGCCTTCTTGTTCCTACTTTTGCATCCAGCGCTCACATTACTAGGTTGCCTTCAACGCTGCCAATCCTCACAAGTGAGAGTAGGAATGGGCTTGAAGGCGAGAGATCTTTTTTTTTTTTTTTTTAATTCCATGCATAGCAACATTAGAATGAGCCTGGATGAGTCTTTATAGAACGCACATCGAGATCTTGCGAAGATCAAACGACCATGAAGAACACACTTTCTACACTTCGAGATCTTGGTCCACTCTTTTGGCTTAAAAAAGCGACCACTACGGCTTTAGCCACATCCACAAGCTAATAGAGATTAGGTGATAAAGTAAATTAGAGGAATAGAAAAGGACAAGAAGAAAAGAGCACTACCTTACGAGGACGAAGGAGAATCCTTGGTCCTTCTTGCTAGCTTGCAAATCACTCTCTCGCGTACATTCTTTATTCTCTCTTTTCATTTATGCGGTTTTAAAAGAAAAGGTGGAGATTTTGTGTTAATAGTATTATTGATACCCCTTAGGGCTACTCGGGTCAAGTCCGACCCAACTAGGGCGCCATTGACGCTTGCCAAGATATCCATTATGGCCACTCCTAATGTCGGAAGTGTTTAATACGGGTTTGCTAGTCTCTAACACTCGAAGCACTGCACCCAGCACCTAACAAAAACCAACTTGGCCTAATCAAGAAAGCTCACAAAGTCTGCGCTATCCACATCCAGAAGCCCCCCCCCGCAAAAGAGCCCCAAGAAATATAAACAAATAATTGTTTTTTAATTTTATGATTTTTTCAATTAATTTATTTTGGTTTGGAATTTTGTGTATCTATTGGTTATTTGGTTTTTTTTTTTCATTTAATCTTTTTTCTGTTGATTCCTTAAGTTAATCTAGTGGATGCGGGTACTAACCTAGTAGATTACTTTGGCAACTAATACTCGAGACAAATCATGATATGTGTTGATTTAAGAAATCACTTTTATATGTCATAGATGTTAATCTACTAGTTTACTTCGACGACAAATGATCGATCTTGTAAAGGTGACATAATTTAGTAGATCACAAAGGTCAATATAGTATATTTATCTTGCCGCCAGTAACACTATTTGTTATGGTTGATTCTGATGACATCTGGTAGATTACTGGAGGTAATTTTGTAAATTACTCTAGAATTCATCATCAAAAATCAGGCAGAGGAAATTTCAACAAAATTTATTTTGTTAATCTGTAATTGGTCTCTAGAGTACCAAATTCTAACCCCTCGTATTGGAGACTTTTAACATGAATTATCAAAGTTACATCCCTTAAGCTTGCCATAGTATAAATTAGGAGACTCCTAGCAGAAAATAATTTGATCACGGGTTCAATGATATTTTGCATCTATATATCATAAATTCGTAATTGATCATCTGCTATTTAGGACAATAAGCCGTAGTTAGATTTTGCTTTTAGATTAGTTGATTATTAAATCAATGTTGTCATAGTTCACTAGGTATTTAAACTTGTTCCAGCCTTCATTTTAACGAACGTAACAGTCATTACGGCTCATAACAACAACATATACAACTTAAAAAAAAAAATTCTTCCAAAAATATTGAGATGGAAGGCGAGGGAAAATATAATAGAAGAAATGAAGAGGAAATGGAGTAAACTTCAGCGCCAATTAAAGCGATATTATAGGATGGTAAGGTTGCTCATTCTTTTTGACAACATCTTGAGTTTTATTTAATCTCACCATGGTAAGCGAAGTATATAAGAAATCCACTTCTTATGAAATTTATATACCATGTTGAGATGCCTTGCCTCCTTGTGTATATATGACTACACCACTATTTTATCCTTTTGACCTTTTTTTTTATTACTAAGGAGAGACACAGAGGGAGAGAAAATAGGGAGGAAAAGTATACTTTAATATTTGAACTTGTTTGCTAATCGAAAAAGGTGGCCGTCAATGCAAAACAATACTTCTTGCTAGTCTCTCTTGACAAAGTGAGAATTTTGTCTAACAAAGGCACTATAAAAAAAATTTAGAAACATATTTTAAATAAGAATATAATTATATGTTTTTAAAATCCAAGGTGAAAATTAAATTTTTAGAATTTGAGGGTGATGCGTGACTCCACTGGTGGTGTCTTTTCATAATTGTTCTTTCTCATATATATGCGGAGTTACATAAACAAAAGTGTAAAACATTGTACTAATAAACTTCAACACTAATTAAAGTGATAGAAGAAACTAAGAGGAAATGGAGTAAATTTCAGCACTAATTAAATTGATATTAGGGTGATAATTAAAGTCGCTCGTTCTTGAGTTTTATTTAGTCTCACCATGGTAGCTAGCTGAAGTACATGGGAAATCCACTTCGTTATAAAATTTATATACTGTGTTGAGATGCTTGCCTCCTTCGTGGATATCTGAGTATACCACTGCTTTATCCTTTTAACCTTTTTAAGCAGAGACACATAGGAAGAGAAAGCAATGAGGAAAAGTATATTTTAGTATTTGAACTTGTTTACTAATTGAAAAAGGTGCATGTCCTTGTAAGACAATACTTCTTGCTAGTCTCTCTTAACAAAGCGAGAAACTTTTTTCAGCAAAGGCGCAATGAAAAAATTTGGAAACATTTTTTTTAAATAAGAATATAATTATATGTTTTTAAAGTTCAAGGTGAAAATTTAATTTTTAAAATTTAAGTGTGGTGACACCTCTCATTTGAATGTGGCATCTTCTCATAATTATTCTTTCCCATTTATATGTGGAGTTACATAAATAAAAGTGTAAAACATTGTACTAATAAATATTTGTTTAATCCCTTTCAAAAAAAATAAATATTTGTTTAATTAGTTATATTAAAAATTGTGGAGTTTAATTGATCTTGAAAATGTTATATGTGATAACAAGCCAAGTGTTTTGAGAAGTTCAGCGTTGCAATTATAGCTTTTAGTCGGCAGTCTGTTGGTTACCTCCATGAGTTTAGTATGTTACTAATCTCAAAGAGTTCATTTATGCATATTTCAATAAGAAGGTCCTTTTCTACTTTTCTTTTCAATTTGCCCACTTAAAGTCAAATCTCACTACAGAATGTGTAGTACACTTTTTGAAATTAGTGGACAAGCATACTCTATTGTTACACATCACACATATTCACAAAAAAAAAAAAAAAACAGTTCTTTTAATAAGGAAAAACGTATCTTAATATTGGATGAGTAGATTTTTTTTTAACCTTTTGAAAAAAAAATAATTATGACATATTTTGCCTTTATTGTATGCAAATTGCATTTAATTGAATTAAATTGCGTTGGTAGGGAAGCGTGTTTGTACAAAAACCATGCAAACAACGAATACTGATTAGGTCATCTTCAACGAACAAATTCCCCGTCGGTACAGAATGTTTTTTCTTGCTAAATAAAGGCGGAAAGCATCTACCTTCTTGACTGGGTACAAAAGGCCCAATTTTAATGTAATGTGTAAAAAATGAAAAAAAAAAAAAATCATCTTGGAACCATATATGTTCTCTACTTCTCCATTAAAAAAAAAAAAAATCACTTTGATACTTTTTGGTTTTTATAATATTAATATGACAACCCTATCGTCTTCAAAAATATTATATTTTATCAGCTCAAGAATATTATTTTGGTGAAACTAAATCTTAAGTTTTTCAATATAAATATAATTTATACCTTTTTTTCTCTTTGTATTTATCTTTTAAGTTAAAAAAAGGACCGAAAAGATTGTTCATTGAGACTTGAACACAAGGTATTACTTATATTTTTGTTTTTTTTCTCTCTTAATTTTAGGCCATTAAAATTTAAAAAAAGAAAAGAAAATGTAAAAAAGACATTTTCAGGTCCCAAAGAAGGTTTCGGAGTATTAGAATCATATTTTTTAAACGGTTAAGGTTACATTTTAATAATATTAAAAATTGTACAAAAATGATTTTTTTTCATAAAACACATGTTATTAAACTGATTTTCCTAAAATAATTGTTGGTTTAAGTATTTGAAAAATTGTTTCATTTTCTTTTGTCCAAGTTTTCTTGAGGATATTCTGTAAGTAGGTATCAAACTACACCCTATTCATATGACACAATTTGTTAGACAATGATTCATATTATGAAAACTATGAAAATAAGTTAAAATTTGACAAAAATCAAGGTTTAAAACGGTATCAAAATTCTCCTTTTATTACATTAATTATACTATTTTTCTTAATATCAATCATTAAATATACTAGGCTTCCTTTCAACTCATTCCATAAATTTCTAAAAAGGAACACCACCAACTAGTAAAGATTAATATAGCTTTGCATTTGCGCTTTTCTATTTGTTTATTCACTAATGAGAAACAATAAAGAAAAAAGAAAAAGGGCAAAAAAAAAAAAGTAGTGAGAAATTAATAATTTTTTTTTGCTTGGAGACACTAAATTTAGGGGTGCCAAAATCGTGTCGCGTGTTATGTTTGTGTCAAGATGTATACAGCACGACACAATTAGGCAGAATATAAACACGACACGATTAATAAATATGTCAAAAATACAAACACGAACACAACCTGCTATGACACATGTAATACGACACGACACAATTAATACGATTACTAAGCGGGCCGTGACGTATATGACACGTTTATGACCCAGTTAACTAAAAATTAAAAAAATCAATAAAGAAAATTAACAAAAAACACAATATCTAATTAATACTAACATATTACAAATATTTTAAATATTTTTATTTTTAAGTTTAAATATGCTATAAACGGACAGGTCGTATTGTGTCATGTCGATACGTTTACGGCTCCTTTAATTAAACGTGTTAAGGCATGTTCGACGTGTTAGCATAAATGCAGCCCGTTTATTTTTGTATTATTCGTGTCAACTTATTTATGACCCAATTAATAAATATACGGTATAAACCTATTTATTTTGTGTAGTTTTTGTATAATATCTTTGTATCGTGTCTAAAATTACAGCTTTTAAGTAAATTGACTTGAATGTCAAAAAGGTTGCCCAAAAGTTTGGCTCAACCTTGTCCTTCTTTTCAATTAAAGCAACAACTTTTCTCTCTAACAAATTTTTTTTCTTTTATTTATTTATTTTTTTCAAATTTCACACACTGTTAGAAAAGAGAGCACATGACAAGCTTATGGAGGTGTGTGGTGTGTCGATGAGGGTCTGATTATCTTAATCATTCTTAAAGGAGAATTTAATTTAAGTTTGATTTTGGGTATGACATATAATAATTCAGTGATTATTATTTAATAATTGAAATACAGACAACCTGGGTTGGAGATGCAGGAATTTGACATTTTTCTTGTTGTTTCTTTCCTCTCCTTTCTCTTTCCATCTCTCTCTTCTCCTCAAGACACATGCTTTTGTGCACCATTTTCAAGACTACAAAAGCGTTGAAATATGGAGCCAGTGTCGTCCTCTCCATTGTCACTCTGATGTACAACATTGAGAAAAAGATAGAGAGAGAATGAGAAAGACCGAAACAGAAAGAGAGAGAAAATGGTTTGCTTAATTTTTGGTGGTGGATAGTGCATAGGAGGATAGGGCGTGGCAGCACATCTTCCGGGCACTCTATTATGCATACATATAAAAACAAGCTACCGTGAAAAAAAGAAAAGAAAAGAAAGAAGAAGCTATGTACATACTTGTGTGCACGGTATTATTCATTTGGAATCAAACTTTCATAAGCCTCTCCAAATTTTTTTTACTCTAATATAGTACATTAATTTCCCATTATATTTCTCATAATATCCAAATTGCACTCTAATCTTTTAATTTTATTTATGACAGTCAATTTTATTCATGACAATCAATTGATATCAAATGCTAATTAAGGCTCAACATTAGTTAAAACGTAAAAAGCTCACAGTCCAATGTTAGATTGGATTTTTTTTAATCTTAGGAAATTAATTTCGGTCCATGACCTGATGCCCGTTAACTTTTAAACCACAGTTGCAACAGATTTGAAAGTTTAGGATCTGCTTAATTTGTCAAAAGTGACAAAATATTAAAAGTTCAGAGTTCGAAATACCTAACACTTTAGGGTGGCCACTACAATTAGCCCTATATGGAATATATTGGCTCTGTACAACAAGAATTTACAACCATAAATGATATACCTACTACAACAAGAAAAACACCATATATATGGGGAGGGATGGAAAATGCTTTGGCTAAAAAACAAAGAAATAAGAAGGAAAATCCCAAAGGGCCGAGTAAAATCTGCCAGGTTTTGGTATGTGTTTGTATATTATATGCTACTACCCCACATATGCACATGATGTAAAACTTCAGACTCCAAATCATATAATTAGAATTACTTTTGGTTCTAATTAATTTGGCATATGTTGTGTGGTGTAATAGTTAACTACTAATTTATAGAAGAAATATACATGGTCTGCTTGGCTTATGGGGTTTCAATATAAATTTTAACAAAAGCTCAAATTCTTGTGAGAGACAATAAATATAGCAAAAATGTTAAAATTGTAGTTTAAATCTGTCAGACAATGGGTTCATGGTAGATAGGATTGGATCATATATTAACCATATATACCCAATTATAGTATATAATTGTATAAATTTGTGACATGAGACCTACTATAGCTAGTCACGAGTGAAGAGTGTGCTTTCAAGTTTGAAAATCCAAAGGGGGCATATGAGATATGAGCAATTTTACGGAAGAAGAGAGAGGATATAATAGATACAAAAATTCATGGATCCACCACTCTTCCTGCAAGAAGACAGTTCATGAGTCGACTATTATGTTATTTTATATAGATTAATATACACACACACACGTACAAATATATATATATATATATATATATATACATATCTCTAAGTGGAAGACAACAAATGTTGCAACACTAGCATGCAAGGATGGTTTTAGATAATCCAAAGACTTTCTTTTTATCTTGCACAGTTGTATGAGCCATGTCCGACATTAAGCAAGTAATAAGAACAACAATAAAAGTGTAAATATGAAGAAGAAAAACGTTTTCCTTAACTTGCATGTAAATTGAATTTTATTTTCCTTAACTTGCATGTAGATAGAATTTTATTTTAGTTAATGCATTTTATGGAGAGCCAACAAGATTCCAATCTCCACATAAATGAAGAGTGTGTTCTTTTATAACTCATAAATTTGCGGTACCTAGATGGATCTCTCAACAACAGGCAATAAATAAACCTGGTAGGCCACACTGCATTCTTCCACAAACTCTAAATGCTCTTTTGCAAAATTACGACTCCAAAGCAACACACACACACATATAAGGGTACTTGAATTTGATGAGATCTCAATATTAGTGTGGTAAGTATGGATTATATTGCTAAGCTAAGCTTGGAACCTTTTGTTTTTAATTTAAATAGTGCCTGTTTGATTTATAGATTCAAACAAAAATTTAAATTTTTACTAGAAAAATATTGTAGCACAAAAAATATTGGTGTGATTGGAACGGTAAAACTATCGAGATTGTATTCTATACTCTATATAAAATTGTCAAAGTAAAATATATATATATATATATATATATATTGTAGCACAAAAAATATTGGTGTGATTTAAACAGTGAAACTATCAAGATTGTAATCTATACTCTATACAAAAGTGTGAATATGCTATTGCACATGAAGTTGACACGTGATATGGGTTTTCAACTTTCTTTTAACTAAACCAAACGATTGGTAGTGTAATAAGATAAAATTAAATTTTAAAAGATGCATTTATTATATTGAGAAAATGTCAAGAATACACGTACAGGGACGCGCTTCTCGTTATTGTTAGTACAAAGCATTCTCATTTCCATGTTTGTTTGGTGGAATGGACACAAATTGACCAAAGCAAAATGAGAGGATCGGACCTTTTGACCAGAGCAAAAAGAGAGAATTGGACCAAAAACATAAAAGGGTCTTTTTCTCACAAGATAAGCAAGATAATAAACAAAAGAAAGAAAGGAAGAAAGGAATTGGGGTTTGGGAATTGGGAACGAATTTGAAGAAGAAGGAAAGAGAAGGGGTAAAAAAGGCTAAAAAGGCAGAGTAAAAACGAGAGAATGGACCCCTGAGCCCCCATCTGTCGGTCATCGCCTCGAACTCTTCGCCCTGCTCAAAAGTGACACGCCAGACGAGGGTCCCTTTCTTTTTTTAATAGTGTAAACTACAGAAAGATTATTTAAAAAAATTATTATTATTTTTGTTTGACAACATAAAATAATATTACTATATTCTATCATATATTCTTTCAAAACGATACACACAAAGAAGTGCCAAAAATATTAAATAAGCTTTCCATTATCGGGGTGCTAAATAACTCAACCACTCCTCTGACTCTCTTCCTGGCAGTGCATTACTCGGATTCCTTTTCTATTAATTATCTTTCTCTCCTTTTTTAATTAATTTTTTTAATTCTTTTGTGAAATAATTTTTAACCATCCTACGGTGCAAAACTGGCCATTGATGTCTAGGCCACACGATCACCTTGCCAGCTAATAGTAGTATTGTTTTTCGATGATACAATCAAACCTCAGAACCAAAATCAAATGGTTGTTACACTTTTATTATTATTTCACATTTTTTTTTTCAAATTGTGTGTGGTTAAAACGAGTTTAATTGCGGTAGTAAATGTTTGCAGGCAACGCTCGTACGAGGTGTTAACGTCAAGTGTCATGTTCCTTCCACCCTCACCAACCAAAAAAAAAAAATCAGTGTCATGTTTCATAATCCAACGGTGGATATTCATCTGATCAGTTTTAGCAACATGTTGTATATAGTTATGTCCACACACATACACATATACATACATAAAAATATATATAATTTCATGTCTTTGCGTTAGAGAGAGAGAGAGAGAGAGAGAGGGTGCATGGGGTCGTGGTCATTTCTGAAAGTGAGAACCCCAGCTGGTAGGGCCAAGTCTGCGCCCATCTTTTGTCTTTAGTAACGTTGGCTTTCCAATCTACTTTACTTCTTATAACCCCCCCAAAACCCCAATTCCCGTATCATTCTCATTCATCATTATCACCCCCCTCTCTTCCCCTCTCTGTCTCTCTCTCTCTTCATTTTCCAGTTTCTCTCTTTCTTTCTGTCTTTCTCTCTCATCCCCCTTGAAGGTAGGCGAGACTCTTGGGGGACAAGATAAAAAAGAAAGAGAGAAACAGAAATTCACAAAACAAAACCACTTTTTTAAAAACAAAAACAGAACCTGTTTGATGAAGAAGACTATGAAGATCTCTTTGCGTGTGTGTTTGTGTGGAGCTTTTCCTCTTGAGGGGAATGTTGTCTGGCTCGAGGACACTTTCTTTTCCATGATCTGCTTTTTTTTCCTTTTCCTCGGATCAACAATATTATTATTGAAGATGTATATATATATTCTTTGATTATATATATTAGTGTCGTCGGACCAGGCTTCATTCCCCCCAATTAACAGCTTCCACAAAGAGAGAGAAAAAAAAGTTTGGCCAATTATGAAGTTAAGAACTGAGAGAGTACTTGCATGTAAAGAGGTTTGCCTTTTTTCTTCCCGCTTTTTTCATTACATCTTGCTATTTTTATCCCATTTTGGGGTCTTATTGGCTGTTTTGGAAGATGCGTCTTTTTTAGGGGCAATTAAGGATGTTATGGTCGTGTGCAGATTGGCGTAATGATTTTATTTTGACCATATCTTGACATAGAAGCTTCATCATCATTGCTATAGTCCTCTAGCTTGTGGTTCTTTTTGAATTTCCTCTTTTTGTTTCTGAGTTTAATTTTAATTTTTTATGGGTTCTTCTGATCATGTTATGATGGCGTTTTGTCAGCCTAAGTAAGCCCTTTTCTTGTCCATCATTAGGCAGATTTTCCTTATGATGGCTTTTCCCAGCATGTGATCTGTCTGCTTCTGCCAATTTTCAGATCTGGGGCTTTCAACCTTGGTAAACATTCTCTCTTTTTTTTTTTTTTCACGTTCTCTCTCTCTCTCTCTCTCTCTCTCTTAGGGCTTCGTGGCCTAGTACCAAAAATATATTTTTGTTAAATGGGCACATTAATAACTAAACCTCGCAAAGATGAGCAAGCAGAGAAGTGACAAAGGGTCTGTAAAATATTCCTTTTTCCAAAGAAGAGATAAAAATGGGGATCAAGATCTAGACATGGCTTCATATAATGACTATTAGAGAATTAATAATGTTAAAAGTTACAGACATTATCTGTTATTGTTATTATTATTTTTTTATTTTTTTAGCTGTCTTCAACTGGTTTTCAATAATGTTGTTTCTTCTTTTCTCTAACAATGGCCTTTTTCTTTTGTAAATTTTTTTGATTTGATATGACATGTAGTCTTCAGCACAAGACAAAAAATTGTATCCTTGGGGAAGTTTTGGGAAGCGGGTGTAACTTTTTTTTTTTTTTTTTTTTTCCTGTTTTTTCTTGTGTGTGTGCAAAATATGGATGTTTTGTCTGTTTAAGAAGTGACCCATTTCACTTTGTATTAGTCTCTTCTAATTCATCAAATTAACACTTTTTTTTGGTTCATTACAAATTGACTTACTGTTGACTAGGTTGTGCAATATATTCATGCTTAACTAATGTATTCATGTAGATAATATACTAAATAGAGCGAAAAGGGTAAATGTTTTGTACGGAATGTCCCTATAAAACTATTAATCCAAACGTTCAAAAGTTGATATATATCTATAAACCTCCAATATTTGAAACTTTTAATATTTTTCCAAGATTAAAACTTTTAATATTTTTGCAAGTTTAAATCACATAATAATGTGAGTTAAAGTGACAAAAAAGAACAATGGTTTAGTATTTTGTACGTTCTTATTTATATTGTCTAGCTAGTATCTCTATTCTTTCTTTCTTTCTTTCTTTCTTTCTTTTGAGTTGTGCAGGTACCACACGAAGGCATCTAATTCCAAGATCAGATATTGCACAAAGAAGACAATTATTCTAGAGAACGAGTGGAGGCAAAAAGAGTTAATCTTAGGCCTAGGAAATATATAACTCGTTTGTTATACGTACTCTGAAGGAGGATATATATTCCTTAATTATGTTTTTAATATTTTTCTTCATGCTCAAAATCAGTGCAAATAAAAGTCTCTCTCTCTCTCTCTCTCTCTCTCTCTCTCTCTCTCTCTATATATATATATATATATATATAAGTACACCATAAAGCAGCTATTTGGGATCAAAGGAAGATTTTTTTTTTCTCTGTTTCTTTTAGCCCACATCTTCTACTAGTTGTGCAACAAAGAGAATAATCAAATGGTCACATGAGTTGCTTAATGAAACACACACACACACACACATATGGTTCTGATCATCTTCTTTTAAAAGGGTGTTGAAAAGGGGTTGTCTATATGCCGTCTAGCGAGTGAAAATTCTTTATTGTTTCTGGGAAATTGTACCTTTTCTTATCTTTATACCATAAAAGTAAAACCCTAATTGTTTTCCTCTTGATTTTTTCCTTTTTTCTCTTTGGAGTAATTTTTTTCCTAGCCTCCTTCAGCCCTTCAAGCTAAAGTCTTTGAAACAAGCAAGCAGTGACGCACTCAGAAAGAGATATAGGTGATGAGCTTGATTAATGGAATTTTATTCATGAATGCCTACAAAAGTGTTTTTGTTTTTGTTTTTGTTTTTGTTTTTGTTTTTTTTTTTTTTTTCTTTTCTTGTGACCATAACTTTCTAAGACATGATTGGTGTTTATACAACTAATTGACCAACAAGCCTCCCAAAAAAACTTTTTAAAGACTTTGAATTTCTCTTTGTCCTCTTTTACAGGAAGTTTAAGAAAGCAGTAGTACTAGGCTTTAGATATATAGGTGCTCAAGCATTTGAAACTCGTTACCTGTATGGTTTTCATGTACTAGCTAGCTAGCTCTCTGTAGCCTTTGACGCCTATTGCATTGGGGTAAAAATGATAAACATCAGCACTGTTAATGTACTATTTGTTGGGCTCGTGCATGCTAATTAATGACATATCAAATTAAATGTGGAACTTTCTAATGATAAGCTATTAACTAGGAAATTAAATGTAGTGGGCAACAGCTGGCTACTTGCTTTCGATTACTAATTTTATTATATGACGCCGTGAGTGTATACAACAAGTAATTAATTAGCAAACTCACCGTTAATGTATAAGATTATATATATTCAACCTTTTTCAATTTAATTTGTACAGTATTTACTAACATAGGGGCCTGAGTAACGAGGATAAAAGAGTTTATTTTTTTTAAAGCAAGTATGCAGAGAATATAATCGATCATTATAGATGTGTTATTTTACAGCAGAGAGAGAGATAGATAAAGATGTTGGAGAAAAATCTAATTAGACCATGTTCAAAGGTTAAAACTTGCTCTTTGCCCTAGCATAGGACTCTAAAGCAACTAGAAATGACAAGATATAGGGGAGCCCTAGCCCAACATTGATAGTTCTGATACAGTGAAATCTTAGGCCTGTGATGTTCTATCATCAGGCCACTATATATTTTCCTTTTTGGCTGAAAATGAATCAGGCCCATATAAATACCATAGCCATTCTGATCACTTTTAAGGGTTTGTAATTTGAACTCTCATGTCACTTGACCCATCTTTTTCTTTCCTTTAATGTCGCTTTGTTCCTCAGAGACCCAGAGACGCCATCTTTGGTGTGAACTGAAGCCTAAAATGAAACCAGAACATGGCAATTACATGACTCCACTAAAACTGTTTCTGCAATCACCCAAATAAAATCCAACGAGATATTCATAAAAAAAAAGAAATTACAACAAAAAAAGAAAGAATATGAGGGAGAGAGAGTTAGCATGAGTATTTTTGTTTTTGAACAAATTGGAATTAAAAAGAAAAACTCTATGTATAATTGTATGTAATCTCCTTTAACTGATATCATTACTCTATTGGAGACCAATTTCATTATATGTTGAGCATTAATAGTTGCGACCGTTGGTCCTGTTAGGAATGGCTTTAAATAAGTAGTTTAGGCTTATTTAGTTGAAAAACTATTAATATTGGACGTGTTTGGCTAGATAAGCGGATTGGGGTTTTGTTTTTTATAAGCTCTTATGAAATAAGCTAATTTTTTTGTGCTTTTCAAAAAAGTGCTTATAAAAACTTTTTTATTCGCATTTTTAATTTTTTATTTGTATAGTAAATTATAATTTCCATATATCATTATATTACATGTGCTTTTTTATAGCAGTTAGAGCTTTTAGCTTATTCCAACAAACAAGATCATAAGCTCTTTTAAAATAAAAAAAGCTTTTTTGACATTCTTTTCAAATACTAATTTAAAAGCATTAATTTATATATATATATTTTACTATTTAAACGTAAAAGCACAAGTAATTTCTATCGTATAGAAATAATACTACTAGTGTGGTGGAGCTTTAATCCATGGCATGTGTCCTTCATACCGTTACTTTCCGTATTGACACTTTAGCATACATATATACTATTGACTTCCTCCTGTCTGCCAATCATTCGCTGCCAATAAATTAACAGCCGATTACTTAAGTTTATGCTTGTGGAATGAAAGATTCAAAGGCAAAGATTGAAGTACCAAATTCCAATACCCAATTGAATAGACAGAACAACTTGTCAATATATAACACATATCTTCCTTTTTACAACTTTTCTTTTTTTTTTTTTTTTTTTTTTTGCTTTCTTAAGAAAAGTTATACTTAATGGGCCACAACCTCACACTTTGGGTGGTTTTTCCACCCCCCACTTTCCCTTGAATTTGCATCTTCTCTTCCCACCATACATTTCTGTCTCTTTGGCCTCATAATTTTGTTATTTCTTAATCTTTTTTTTTTTTTTTTCACTTAAATGAGGGGATAGTAGTATGTTGGTCGGAGCATAACTTAGTGGGTATACATAACTTCTGCTATTCTTGTTCTTTATTAGCTTTCATTTTTCATGTTATGTTTTATTCTTCCGCAACCTCTATTATATGACTTTGTTTATAGTTTCAAAAATGAAAAAAAATGCTAATTGTTTCACTAAATATTAAAGGATTATTGAAATCCCTGAATTTTAAAATTTTGCACTATACCCTCTGAATTATAAGTTAGTCCTCACTCATTATATTGGAATTTTTATTAAAAACAGACAAATTAAGAGGGGAAATGGTATTATTTAACTTTTTCAGTTAGAATTTATGTTTAAAAGAAACAAAATACGACCACATAACCTCATTTAACTACACTTTTTGTCTGTTTTAATAGAATTTCTTACAAAAGTTAAGTAAGGACTAACTCAACGTTTAGGGGGGGCAAAGTGGGCGTTTTACAAGCCAAAAAACAAATTAAAAATGACCCTAAAGTTGAGGGGAAGCTGTGAGAATAATTCAATATTAAATTATCAAATAAGAACTGAGATGCGCTACTCTTTTAGTGGTATGTCCATATGTATGTAAATAATACTCCATCTCCTGGACAACTGTGACTTTTCCAAGATTTTCGTATATAGTAGCATATCTCAAATCTATATAGTGCCTAGCCTTTCAAAAAAAGAAAAACAAAAAAAGAAAAGAAAAGGCTGTAGTGCTTAATATTTTAAGCAAAGGATTCCCCATTCAAAACATTAAAATGGCCATGTGTTGTAACGCCCCTATGTGGGGGTTAACAGTTTTTAATGAGATAAAATAAAAATAAATAATAAAAGTAAAACCTTAAAAATAAAATTTGCCCGGGACTTAAATGAAAACTCTCAACTCAAAAATAAAAATATAAACGATAAATAAACCACAGTTTTAATGTAGCACCTTAAATTTAATAATATAAACTGTTGTCATCATCATTTTAACCCTCAACACATTATAATACAGTCACAGAAGTAACAATTGATGCTTACATTATCATGAAGAACATTCTCAACGATTGAAGCAGTCCCAATGTAATATAGTTACATCACTTCCTCAACTATATTTCTCGTAGCCACCTCACACTTAGTGAGTCCTGAAAAGATATAAACATAAGGGAATGAGCAACACTATGCTCAGTAGAGAAAGCCATTACTCACCTTTAGGTTTTTATCATTACCACATTAAAATCTGCATGGTTAGTAAGTCACATCATATTCTAGATTATGAGGTTTATTATGATCACATCTTATGGATACCATAGTTAATCATTACCAAGTGTCATAATTACACATTTATACAAATATTACCAATCATCATTGTTCCTAGGTATCCATGTTAAATTGAGTATCACTCAACTCATCGAGACCCAAATGGGCGCACTTGATCACCCTATAAACATTCCAAGGGTGTTCCGGTGAGGGGACATCAAGCCCCGAGTCCTCACCAAATCGATTCCTGTACAGTGTGTTCTGGGACTTTCAACCCAAGGAAGCGTCATCACCTTCCCCCTATTTTACCTTTTAGGGTATTTATGCCCAAGGACGTAACCGTCGCCCTTTTCATGTCTCACAATTTCTCTATATTAAATCATTATTAATAGAGTTAATTTTCCTAACCATGCTTCTCAATTTATAACATGTGTCAATTCATTATGTTCCTCGCCGTACAATACAAGACGAGTCCATGTCATAGTTTCATATGTGATACACATATAATATCAGTTCAACATAGATATATATATATTGCAGCAAAACAATCAATTTTAATTCTATAAAAACCTCACAAAAGATGAGTAAGAGAATCCCTACCTTTCAAGCTTATCAACAGTCTCTTAATCCTGGAATCAATTAACGTTAGCTCCATACTCCCTTGATCTTGAACTCCAAGCAAAGCAGATCCAGTTGTATCTCGCTGTATCTATGAAGCATCCTCTGTAGTGCTCCTCGAGCGACTATGAATGGCTAGGAATGCTTCCTGGAGATCATACATTCTTGAAAACGTCATTCTGGACTCCGATACTGCTGTTTGAATCACCTCGATTCGCGTGCAGTCGGTACCGGATGATTTTCATCGGAGTGGAATTTGCTCGAACGGAGGTCACCATTGCATCCAGAGCATCGAAACGAGTCAGGAGGCGGTCTCGGATCTTCGATCGGAGGTCCGGATCACAAAATCCCATTTTGGCCTTTGACTGGCCGTTGACCGGCGTTGACCGACTTTGACCGTCGTTGACCGGCGTCAATTGGGGTCCGTTGGCAGCTGGGCTCGGGCCTACCCCCCCTAAATTGACCCTTATGAGTCCAATGGCGGGGTCAATTTCACCCAATTCTGCCTCTAACATAGCGGGTCGTGAAGTACAACGTCGGTAGAAATGGATGAGCTCCGATCTTGATTCTCCGACGATGGAAACCTGAAATTGGCTGAGGGCTTTTGCTACCCATCCTCCTATGAGCATTTCCCCTCATCCAATTTGAAGAAACGTGGCTGGGAAGAGCCAAAACGGAGACTCCCGCGGGGGTGGACGGCGGCATTGGCCGTTCTCCGGCGAAACCGGCTCCTTCCGTGCAATTGATCGAGGGGTTTTACTCCCCTTGATCCTCTGAACTCATTGGGAGGGGTGGTGTCAGTCACCTCCTCCGGCAAGGCGGAGTTCCACCATGGGGGCGGCGGTGCACGGCGGCAATAGACGGGCGGAGCAATCCGGCGGTTGTTGAGCTGCCACCAAGGGTGGGTTTTGTTCCTCTCATCACGGTGGTCGTGTAGGAACAAGAATCACGTCGATCGGACGTCGGACGGCGAAGATATCTCGTCGGAAAGAAATGGGTTTTGCCGCCACTTTGGGCGGCGCGTGTGGTCTCCTCCGGCGGCGTTTTGGGCGGCGCGGCACCTCGTTGGACTCAGCTTGTCGAGAGCTTTCCATTGGTGCGGGAGGTGTCGAAAACGGATGCCGAAATCTCAAACGATCTTTGAGGAGAGAGAGAGAATTTTTTAGAGAGAGAAAGTAGAGAGAGAGAGAGTTTCGAATTATGAGAGATTTTCTGATTTTTTTTATATATATACTAGGTAATTAATCTAATTACCTTAATACCCTTAGGAGAATAACGGGTGTCACAGCTCTACCCCCCTTAAAGAAATTTCGTCCTCGAAATTTCAATTCTAGTAATACTAGTAAAAATTATGATTCCACTATGATTCCAATTCTGAGTCTAAACCGTTAATGTTCTTTGTCCTCCAAATTTAAGTTATCGTAACTCCACTTATTTACTTGCATAATAAATCTTACTCCTAAATCCCTCAATGAGAGTATTTCTGACAAGTTTCAACTTATAACACCGTATAATAGTCTAAGAATCTGATCAGGCATACATATTGACCATATCATGATTCTAGTCCTTCATTGTCCATGGACTGTGATTTACAATCACATTTAAGGAGATTGCCAGAGAAATTTTATATACTTCGTCTTTAGGTTCCTTTTCCTTTTTGAGTAAGGAAAAGTCAAATATATTTGATTTCATACCTCAACTAATAAACTAAAACATAATCATAAAACATATATCACAAACACTTATATTCAAAACCATACATTAAACTTATTCATAGAGATATTAAACGGAATCTCTGGTTGCAAACATACCCGACATATTTTTCATTAAACAGCTATCCTCATGACACAAACATTCAATCCAAATAATATACTCATATTTCATATGGAATATCCCCATAACTGACTCTGGTACTTCCACATAATATTAACAGAATATTACACATTACAAACATGATACGGATACGTTTCGAGAGTACAAGGCACTCCGTATACCAGCTATCCATATCATGCATGCTTAGAGGATACAAAAACATCGATAAACAAAAGATCGGACCTTAAGAAGAATGCGTTTCGAGAGCATCAAGTACTCCGTATCCAGCCATCCCGGCATTAGGCTCAATGAATCTAAAAGATTTAACAACGACGTACCACAAGAAACACAGAATACAAGGCAAACGGTTATTCGTAACACACGAAATACGGACACACATGCCTACATGCCAAAGATAAAACAAAAAGATTACAGATGGAGATTCAAATCAATTGGCCGTTCCCGGCTTTCCCTTTCCCATTCAAGCTTGGATGTTGCAGTGTCGGATTCTGGATGTATGATTTGCATTTTATCTATCAATTCCTCAGCTGTTGAAGCAGTGACAAAGATTTGTCTCTCCGATTCTGTAGTGATGTTTTCTTCCACAGCGTAATCTAGAAATTTCAAAAGACCGTCATAAAAACCCTTTACGTTCAGCAGTCCCAAAGGTTTGGAATAAAAGCCCAACAATTGCCCACAAGCAACTATAAATATTTCCTCAAGAGTACCTAGACCACCAGGTAATGCTATAAAAGCATCAGAATTATAGATTATGTCTTTAAAATTTTTAGGGATACTCCTGACTCCTTCTCCCTTACCTATGGCTTCCTTACAAAGGTTTCCTTCAACTGGAATATGAGGCCAAATTCTTACATCAGTAGCGTCGCTAGACCTAGCTGCTAGTGCCATATTTACCATCATTTTTATACTACCACCCCCATAGATTATGTTAATCTTCTTGTGTGCTAGGACTTGCCCTAAGTGATTTGCAGCTTCTAAATAAGCTTTATCTTTTCCAAGGCTGGAACCACAAAAGACACAGACATTCTTTATTTTCTTCGTGGACTGGGAGGTAGACATATTTGGTTTATAGAAGTGGTTGCTTAATGTCTGCTCCACTTAGACTTCGGGTTCTACATGAGTTTTTAAAGATGAGAAATACACAAAAAGGGCTAAAGAGATAGACGAGTAGGTAATGAAAAGGTAATCCAAAGATTTAAACAAAATCTTGTGCGGATAAGAAAGTAAGATAAGGTGATTGATAGTTTACAGAAAATCTGATTCACTTTTTGAAAAAGATTAGACTCTAATTGTATAACTTTTGACAATTGAGAACAATTTGACAGAAGACCCTCATGACACAACTGTAGACTTTTTGACAAATATACACCAAGTCTAGAAATTTAATATAAACGACAAATACTGTAGAACTTTTGAAATTTGAGACACAAATCTTGAAATATCTGGATAAGCTTTTCAAAATTCAAACATATTACTGTACCGTATGTGACGTGTCTGATAAGATAATATATTTTATTATATATATATTTAAGAAAATCATAAATTAAATAAGATATTAACACTTACTGTATCAATCTAATAATCACAATTATTTCAAACACAAAAGCAAATATTCTGAGTAAAAGAAAAACACAAACTGTTGAACATCAGCTAAAACTGCTTCAAACAAGTAAAGACTAAATAACCTTTATAGAGCGATGACTTATTCCCCATCCAGTTTTCTTATGGTTTGGCAAACAGGATCTAGAAATACCATATTCCTGAGGCGTTGTCTTTCTGTATAAAATTTAGGCCAGAGTTTAAAAATAGCTCCTTGAACATATCCACTAGGGTGACCGTGGAGAGGAGGATGGATGCTATCCAAGTTCTCCTTTGAAAGTCCATCCCTACAAAACCTTATTTTATCCTCTCTATTCGTAGACATATAACCAGGTGAAGTACATTTACCGTTACAATTTTGTCTTCCACATTTGTTACAAGTGACCACGATGGCACGAGCTCTTCTTTTCATTGCACTACGACTGGTACCCGTTCCTGGTAAACCGACATCTTGACTAAAGTCACTCGGACGGATTTTCCCCTCTATTAACATTCTCACATCACAAGGGATACCAAAACGCATAAGAATCCACAACCGAGTAATTCTAGCCTTGTATTTCTTTCTGAGAATCTTTTGGGAGAGTGATGGGAAATACTTTCTCAGGTGTTGGTATTTTGGGTCCATGATGAGATGAAAGAAGAGTAAATAGAAAGGAAAAATTAAGATAGTAAATTGCAGAATCCTAGAATTCCTTCTTCTTTTAGAGGAAAAGAAGAATTTTTAATGAAAAAGAAGAGGATTTGCGATTTAGAGAGAAAATAACAAATTAAGAGAGAAAAAGTGAACTCGGAGAAATAAGCTCCTATGCACAGTAAACGTATATGTAAACAATGATTAAACCACTGTATATGACACGTATAGAAACCACGTGGGAGAGACAGTGTGAATCAAACTGATTTAAGATTTGAACTAGGCCCAAATGTTCTTAGTTGAAAATGGTCAGGTTGTTTCGGGCCTTAACACATTTAAAACGAGTTAAATAACAAACATAAAATTGAAAACCAATTTGTATAAATCTTAAACACAATTTAAAGCCCACCATAGATAAAGTTAACTATAAACAACAAATCTAATTTAACGACAACAAGGATCTTCCTGAATGATATTTAAAATCATTTCATAACAACATAATCTTCCAGCAACTCAAATAATTTTGTTTTAATCAAAACCTTATTGAACAATGCATACACCCATATGTTATTCATAATACTTAACATCTATCAATGGATTCATCATCATTACTACCAAGGGTTTAGAATGTGACTAACCTTGAAATCAATACGATTTACGTCTTTCAACATAGACCATATCAATGAACAAAGACACTAGATGTTACTACTTAAGAACATCTACAATCCCCATAATTCTACTCATACAATATATAATTTCCTCATATAACAAAACCTTAGGTAACCAAAAGATTCACATCTAAACATCTAAAACTTAAACATTTTATCGTAATTATCCAAAATTATTATAAGTGCCTTAAGTATTATGATTTACTTAAGGAAACTCCTATTGATCATTTTTCTATTGCATCTATATATAAAGATTCACTGATACACTTAAATACAATGTACGTAACAAAATATTCCAATTTTGAGATTCATGCATTCTAGACTTTACACAGCCTCAACAAACCAAAAGTCTAACATTTATCTCTCTCAAGATTCAATACCATGATTCCCAACTTATATCATATTCCTCAATTAAATAGAACTTTCAAGAAAAGTTATTGACACTTATGTGCTCCATCGAATCCACACATAATCATTACTTAGGTTTGAATCAATTACGAAAAATTTGGCATATCTATGCCAAACTTTAAAATCAATAAATCAAGCCTTATATTTCTTATTGTTTTTCACGAGACAAAAGGCTCTTAAATCCTCGTATCTATACGAATTTCTCATCGTTTATACGAATTAAATATGCTTATAGATCCTAATATTATACGAATCTCTCATAAGCATTCTACTTATAAACTCATTTCATATAATTATCATTCCCTCATAACTATTAATACTTTCCTTCTATATAATTATTGTACTCATATAACCATTAGTATTTTCATTCTATGGCCTTTCCATGTTACATCCTTCTAGACTGTATAAATCAATGTGAAGGTTCATTTTGATGATGACAATGAAAATTCAGCTTCAAAACCATCTCAAAAATATATTTTTTAAAGTGGTGCTACACTCCCTAGGTTAACCGAACCTAGGCTCTGATACCAAAAATTCTGTAAGGCCCCTATGTGGGGGTTAACAGTTTTTAATGAGATAAAATAAAAATAAATAATAAAAGTAAAACCTTAAAAATAAAATTTGCCCGGGACTTAAATGAAAACTCTCAACTCAAAAATAAAAATATAAACGATAAATAAACCACAGTTTTAATGTAGCACCTTAAATTTAATAATATAAACTGTTGTCATCATCATTTTAACCCTCAACACATTATAATACAGTCACAGAAGTAACAATTGATGCTTACATTATCATGAAGAACATTCTCAACGATTGAAGCAGTCCCAATGTAATATAGTTACATCACTTCCTCAACTATATTTCTCGTAGCCACCTCACACTTAGTGAGTCCTGAAAAGATATAAACATAAGGGAATGAGCAACACTATGCTCAGTAGAGAAAGCCATTACTCACCTTTAGGTTTTTATCATTACCACATTAAAATCTGCATGGTTAGTAAGTCACATCATATTCCAGATTATGAGGTTTATTATGATCACATCTTATGGATACCATAGTTAATCATTACCAAGTGTCATAATTACACATTTATACAAATATTACCAATCATCATTGTTCCTAGGTATCCATGTTAAATTGAGTATCACTCAACTCATCGAGACCCAAATGGGCGCACTTGATCACCCTATAAACATTCCAAGGGTGTTCCGGTGAGGGGACATCAAGCCCCGAGTCCTCACCAAATCGATTCATGTACAGTGTGTTCTGGGACTTTCAACCCAAGGAAGCGTCATCACCTTCCCCCTATTTTACCTTTTAGGGTATTTATGCCCAAGGACGTAACCGTCGCCCTTTTCATGTCTCACAATTTCTCTATATTAAATCATTATTAATAGAGTTAATTTTCCTAACCATGCTTCTCAATTTATAACATGTGTCAATTCATTATGTTCCTCGCCGTACAATACAAGACGAGTCCATGTCATAGTTTCATATGTGATACACATATAATATCAGTTCAACATAGATATATATATATATTGCAGCAAAACAATCAATTTTAATTCTATAAAAACCTCACAAAAGATGAGTAAGAGAATCCCTACCTTTCAAGCTTATCAACAGTCTCTTAATCCTAGAATCAATTAACGTTAGCTCCATACTCCCTTGATCTTGAACTCCAAGCAAAGCAGATCCAGTTGTATCTCGCTGTATCTATGAAGCATCCTCTGTAGTGCTCCTCGAGCGACTATGAATGGCTAGGAATGCTTCCTGGAGATCATACATTCTTAAAAACGTCATTCTGGACTCCGATACTGCTGTTTGAATTGCCTCGATTTGCGTGCAGTCGGTACCGGATAATTTTCATCGGAGTGGAATTTGCTCGAACGGAGGTCACCATTGCATCCAGAGCATCGAAACGAGTCAGGAGGCGGTCTCGGATCTTCGATCGGAGGTCCGGATCATAAAATCCCATTTTGGCCTTTGACTGGCCGTTGACCGGCGTTGACCACCGTTGACCGGCGTTGACCGACTTTGACCGTCGTTGATCGGCGTCAATCGGGGTCCGTTGGCAGCTGGGCTCGGGCCTACCCCCCCTAAATCGACCCTTCTGAGTCCAATGGCGGGGTCAATTTCACCCAATTCTGCCTCTAACATAGCGGGTCGTGAAGTACAACGTCGGTAGAAATGGATGAGCTCCGATCTTGATTCTCCGACGATGGAAACCTGAAATTGGCTGAGGGCTTTTGCTACCCATCCTCCTATGAGCATTTCCCCTCATCCAATTTGAAGAAACGTGGCTGGGAAGAGCCAAAACGGAGACTCCCGCAGCGGTTGACGGCGGCGTTGGCCGTTCTCCGGCGAAACTGGCTCCTTCCGTGCAATTGATCGAGGGGTTTTACTCCCCTTGATCCTCTGAACTCATTGGGAGGGGTGGTGTCAGTCACCTCCTCCGGCAAGGCGGAGTTCCACCATGGGGGCGGCGGTGCACGGCGGCAATAGACGGGCGGAGCAATCCGGCGGTTGTTGAGCTGCCACCAAGGGTGGGTTTTGTTCCTCTCATCACGGTGGTCGTGTAGGAACAAGAATCACGTCGATCGGACGTCGGACGGCGAAGATATCTCGTCGGAAAGAAATGGGTTTTGTCGCCACTTTGGGCGGCGCGTGTGGTCTCCTCCGGCGGCGTTTTGGGCGGCGCGGCACCTCGTTGGACTCAGCTCGTCGAGAGCTTTCCATTGGTGCGGGAGGTGTCGAAAACGGATGCCGAAATCTCAAACGATCTTTGAGGAGAGAGAGAGAATTTTTTAGAGAGAGAAAGTAGAGAGAGAGAGAGTTTCGAATTATGAGAGATTTTTTGATTTTTTTTATATATATACTAGGTAATTAATCTAATTACCTTAATACCCTTAGGAGAATAACGGGTGTCACATGTGTACTTATAAGTATCTATTATGATTGATGAATATTTTTTACAAACTTTAGTGAGAAAGACTTTTTTTAAAAAATTTTATTATTTTAATCAAACGCCTTCGATTAATATCTATTTACATATATAATTTTTAAACACACGAACTTTGTAAATAAAACAAAAGAGGTATAGATTTATCACTAGACTATTCAACTTTTTTTCTTTATTTTTTTAGATCTCTTTCTTTCTTTCTTTCTTTTTTCCTTTTCTTTTCTTGAGAAGTCTTATTCCATTTTTCATTACTAATAAATGTAAAAGGGCCGTTTGAAAGAACTGTTAGAACTAACAGTTTTGTTTTAAGAACAATAGCATGTGAAAGCTTTATACTCTAACAATTTTTTGTTTTTTATTGTAACATATGAGAGCCTTATACTATAATAATTTTGTTTTATATTATAACATGTGAGAGTTTTATATTATTAATTGTTGCAAAAGATGGTTCCAACGGCCTAAAAGAATACAAGCAAATCCTCTTCGGCAAAAAAAAGAAAAAAAGAAAAAAAAAAAGCGACAGAGTGATAGAGTTGAAATTTGAAGTCTCACATCAAACCATTTGGCAATTCCCTGTGCGTTGATATTTTGATTCTTCAAATCATGAGACCTCGATGTTTTCTTCATCTAGTGTTAATTTGCAGACATCCAACATTCTGGTCAACTTTTTTTTTTTTTTTCCCTTGGACTATCACAAGAAAGAACTATGGCAGATTTTTATTGGTATATTTATACTAAATTTCCCTCCCCTTTTTAACTGTATACTTAGAAAATTTTGCTAGCAAAAAGACTATACATTGAACGTCTAAAATCCATTATTCCAAACCAAAAGGAAAATATTGCAAAATTGTAATTACTTTTCTTTTCCATATTTTATATGTTGACTCTTGTAAGTCTGTTTGCCCTATATATTGATTGTCCTTTGTTAGTGTCTTGGGTCTACTATAGGAAATCATTGATAAAGGGTCTGCTTTGATAAACAATTTCTCACATTACCAAATACAAATCATTTAAAGAAAGTTACCATCTCTTATATGATCATGTCAATTCACGCATCTCGCTCTAATTTTGGTGGGATATTTCATTCATTTTATAATCTTGCTTTTCCTCCATTTTATCTTGCTTTTCCTTTTTGTTCCCTTTTTGCCTAACCAATTTGTTGCCAACCATTGAATAAAAGTTGCCTTCCCAAGTTGTGGAACAAAATCACATGGATCTAGAAAAAGATAAACTGTTATTGAATTCTGAAGGGACCAGCCAGAAGGGGATAATGAGGGTGCAAATTCTCTACCCGTGGAACTTGAGCAATATTGAATCTCAGCCTTCCATGAAATCTCTATTTAAAAAGGAGAAGAACGAAGATGACTAAGCTGATATGCCTGATTTTAATATATATATATATATATATATATATATATATATATACGCACACATATATATAGACGAGTTTTCAATAGTTACATTTCTAATAGTTATTATTCCAATAAAGGTATGTTTTACTAACAATTGATTGTGGTAAGAATTCAACTCGTCCTCGGCTTCATATCTTTTCTGAGAGGATTTAAGGGCCTTTTCTTTATGAACCTTGACTTGTTGCTTGGGTTTAAGGTTGGTGATTTTGAGCTCGGCATAGGCCTGCAAGATCCGAGGTCGGTGGGAACAAAGAATAATCAACAGAAACAAATAGAAAAAGGGAAGAAGTAGAACTATGCCTGGATTAGGTGCTGGAAAACTGACTTGAAGCACCCCTGGTAAGGCTGATGTCGAACAGCACTGAAGAACACCTCCGAAAGAGTCAAGTCGTCGAAGCACTCCATGACGGATTGACAAAGGGGATATCAAGTCGTCCTTGGCTGGTCGGCTGGGGGGACCACTGGTGGAGGTAGAAGAGGCAAAGGAACCGTTTGATTGTGTGACACCCGTTATTCTCCTAAGGGTATTAAGGTAATTAGATTAATTACCTAGTATATATATAAAAAAAATCAGAAAATCTCTCATAATTCAAAACTCTCTCTCTCTCTACTTTCTCTCTCTAAAAAATTCTCTCTCTCTCCTCAAAGATCGTTTGAGATTTCGGCATCCGTTTTCGACACCTCCCGCACCAATGGAAAGCTCTCGACGAGCTGAGTCCAACGAGGTGCCGCGCCGCCCAAAACGCCGCCGGAGGAGACCACACGCGCCGCCCAAAGTGGCGGCAAAACCCATTTCTTTCCGACGAGATATCTTCGTCGTCCGACGTCCGATCGACGTGATTCTTGTTCCTACACGACCACCGTGATGAGAGGAACAAAACCCACCCTTGGTGGCAGCTCAACAACCGCCGGATTGCTCCGCCCGTCTATTGCCGCCGTGCACCGCCGCCCCCATGGTGGAACTCCGCCTTGCCGGAGGAGGTGACTGACACCACCCCTCCCAATGAGTTCAGAGGATCAAGGGGAGTAAAACCCCTCGATCAATTGCACGGAAGGAGCCGGTTTCGCCGGAGAACGGCCAACGCCGCCGTCAACCGCCGCGGGAGCCTCCGTTTTGGCTCTTCCCAGCCACGTTTCTTCAAATTGGATGAGGGGAAATGCTCATAGGAGGATGGGTAGCAAAATCCCTCAGCCAATTTCAGGTTTCCATCGTCGGAGAATCAAGATCGGAGCTCATCCATTTCTACCGACGTTGTACTTCACAACCCGCTATGTTAGAGGCAGAATTGGGTGAAATTGACCCCGCCATTGGACTCAGAAGGGTCGATTCAGGGGGGGTAGGCCCGAGCCCAGCTGCCAACGGACCCCGATTGACGCCGGTCAACGACGGTCAAAGTCGGTCAACGTCGGTCAACGGTGGTCAACGCCGGTCAACGGCCAGTCAAAGGCCAAAATGGAATTTTGTGATCCGGACCTCCGATCGAAGATCCGAGACCGCCTCCTGACTCGTTTCGATGCTCTGGATGCAATGGTGACCTCCGTTCGAGCAAATTCCACTCTGATGAAAATCATCCGGTACCGACTGTACGCGAATCGAGGCGATTCAAACAGCAGTATCGGAGTCCAGAATGACGTTTTCAAGAATGTATGATCTCCAGGAAGCATTCCTAGCCTTTCATAGTCGCTCGAGGAGCACTACAGAGGATGCTTCGTAGATACAGCGAGATACAACTGGATCTGTTTTGCTTGGAGTTCAAGATCAAGGGAATATGGAGCTAACGTTAATTGATTCCAGGATTAAGAGACTGTTGATAAGCTTGAAAGGTAGGGATTCTATTACTCATCTTTTGTGAGGTTTTTATAGAATTAAAATTGATTGTTTTGCCGCAATATATATATATATATATGTTGAACTGATATTATATGATTATCACATATGAAACTATGACATGGACTCGTCTTGTATTGTACGGCGAGGAACATAATGAATTGACACATGTTATAAATTGAGAAGCATGGTTAGGAAAACTAACTCTATTGATAATGATTCAATATAGAGAAATTGTGAGACATGAAGAGGGCGACGGTTACGTCCTTGGGCATGAATACCCTAAAAGGTAAAATAGGGGGAAGGCGATGACGCTTCCTTGGGTTGAAAGTCCCAGAACACACTGTACAGGAATTGATTTGGTGAGGACTCGGGGCTTGATGTCCCCTCACCGGAACACCCTTGGAATGTTTATAGGGTGATCAAGTGCGCCCATTTGGGTTTCGATGAGTTGAGTGATACTCAATTTAACATGGATACCTAGGAACAATGATGATTGTTAATATTTGTATAAATGTGTAATTATGACACTTGGTAATGATTAACTACGGTATCCATAAGATGTGATCATAATAAACCTCATAATCTGGAATATGATGTAACTTACTAACCATGCAGATTTTAATGTGGTAATGATAAAGGTGAGTAATGGCTTTCTCTACTGAGCATAGTGTTGCTCATTCCCTTATGTTTATATCTTTTCAGGACTCACTAAGTGTGAGGTGGCTACGAGAAATATAGTTGAGGAAGTGATGTAACTATATTACATTGGGACTGCTTCAATCGTTGAGAATGTTCTTCATGATAATGTAAGCATCAATTGTTACTTTCTGTGACTGTATTATAATGTGTTGAGGGTTAAAATGATGATGACAACAGTTTATATTATTAAATTTAAGGTGCTACATTAAAACTGTGGTTTATTTGTCCTTTATATTTTTATTTTTGAGTTGAGAGTTTTCATTTAAGTCCCGGGCAAATTTTATTTTTAAGGTTTTACTTTTATTATTTATTTTTATTTTATCTCATTAAAAACTGTTAACCCCCACATAGGGGCGTTACAGATTGGATGACCCCAATGCTACAGAACTAGCCCAAGCTGCTACAAACTCTAGGGGGCTGCAGCGGAGGTTTGCGTAGATCGTTTAGATCTCTTCCTTTCACTACGTACCTTTTTTTTACACTTGTCCTGGTCCCAGAGCGCTAACATTCTCTGAAGTCTTTCCTCTCTAGACAGCTGGCTAGAAGATATCTCTATGAAGAAAAAAATAAATAGGTCAAGAACTACATGAAAATGTCAGATATGAATTAATAAATGTCCTCGAGATGAACGCTCTGATCCGGAGCAGCCTTGGCAGATAGATGTACTTAATCACGTCCCCAAGGTCCTCATCGGCAATGGGCAGCCCTAGATCGAGGCCTCTACCAAGATAGTCCTCAGAACTAGACATGGATGGCACCCTTGCCTACCGATCGGGTTGGGAACAACTTGACCCTGGTGCATTTGTGGTCCTTCATTGTACAATGGTAACTTGCTCAGATGGCCAAGCAATAGGGACATTGTCGTGTCGGGGGTTTATTGAGTTGAAACCCCTAAACCAACCATAATTTGCCAAGTTCGTCTTATTTGATAAAAACATTTGTTGTTGAATAGAATTGGCCTTGTTCATGAGGTCTGCAACCTTTCTGACCAACTCTAATGCCCACGGCTGCTTCGACCACACGTGGCCCTGCCTGAATCTTGTCGACACCACTTGATTAGGGGGAACTTCCTCTTTTGGCTGGTTCAACCACCCCTGCAAGTGTGGAACCATTTATACTTCAAAAGCTTGTTTGAGTCAAAGTTGCCAAGGATAAACTCCTTGTGGAAACCGGTGAACTAATACCACCCAACCTAGCGTGGGAGTTTCTTCATTTTGAACATCTGTTTAAAAGCCTCCTATGGTATCCCGAAAGCGTAGCTATACATCCATATCATGTATATACCGATCATCGAATGATAGTAGTTTATGTTCAGTTGGGTGGCACATACGTTGAGGCTGTTGAGGGCTCGATGCATGAATGGGTGCATCAACAATTGGAAGAACTCCACCTATAGGGTGATACACCCTTTCGAAAGGTTGTCTGAGGAGTCCCCAGGTTCATGCAAGACTAAAGTTACATTGTCGGGGATCTTATACTCCCAATGAAGGGTGTTTAAGCAGGCCTTGGTCATAGCCGAGATATACTTAGTTGTTGAGGTGAGCCTACTGTCCCCTGGACCTTCATCTCTAGAGAAGGGGATGCTTCTGCTTCATGTTGGGCCCCGTTCACATCCCCAGCCTATTGCATCTCCTTGGCTTCATCTACTTCCTCTACATTAACTTCACTTGTGACGTGGACCCCATCAGTGTTACCCTAATTGGACGAGCTGAGCCTACTCGTAGTGGCCATCAAGTGGGGTTGCTCTTGCTTGGTCACCCAAGAGGTGCCCGTGGCAGCCGCTCCAATATATGGATCCTCTTCTTAGAACAGTCGGGTCAGGTCGGTCCTCTACAAACGATCTAGAAACTTCTACTTGGGAGCAGTCCCTTGTTCAAAGCTTAAAATTTGAGCTAACCGGGCAGCCCCTTTAGAAGGAGCAAATCAGACTGCAATCGTTGGCTGAGACCTAATCGAAGGGCCAGCATAAGTCATTCTTCCTGGCTCTCCCCTCCTCCTCACGTCAAATGGTCGAATTTGGTAATTTCATCCGACCAAAAAATATCGATGGATTTGTTTTAAGAATCAATCAGATCACTCATATTAAGTTTGGGAGTTACCTTCTCAGGTTGGAAAGTAGAAAGCTCCTTGGATTACGGTTCATCAATTTGCAAGGCAAATCCTCCTCGATTGTAACATACGAGTATCTGGGGATTAGCAAGTGAAATAAGCAGTATCGGGAGGCTCCCCCTTTTCTATTTATAGTAAAAGGAAAGCATAGAATACGAAGATGTGCAATTATTGCATCCGTCAAGGAAGCAACCAATGGCAAGCAGACACCTATCAATCAGGGCTAAAGATCGAAACATGGTTGGTAACGGATCACGTAAGAGACCCTTGGGATTCCATGAACCCCAAGGACTAATCATTTGACCGGACACATTGTTCGAGTGAAGTGCTACCTGGCTAAGCACCGACCAAATATACAGGAGGCTATCGTTGGGGGTTATGCTTAGCTCTTGTTTGAGGACATGACTCGAAACTGCTGACCACCGCTGCTTGGCATATAAATGTTCTAGAACCTTCAAAGGCTCCTTAGTTGATCAAAAAAATTCCCTGAGGTAGTCCTTGTGTCGCTCCTGACCTTTAAATAAAAGCGTTGGTCACCTCAAGACGAATTTGTGTTCTATTCGGCATTAGCCAATTTTGAAGTTGGGTGAAGAACCTTTTATAAGACCACCACATGGCTCCACTATGACCCTCAAATGGGAATTTTTCCCTCCACTAGGATTGTGACATATGTCACCTACCCATTTGACACCATTGATATGGTGCACCTAGGTCACGGGACGGACCCGTCCCACACCCAATCTATGTAAGGTACTATAAATAGGAGCATTAACTCTACCTTCAAAGCAAGTGGACTCTCTCTTGCCTACCTTAGCCTCTCTCTTGGCCGAATAGATATTTGACTTGAACGTCGGAGAGCTCTTAGCTGACACCACACCGTTGTCCCCTTTGACCTCCAAGGCATAGCGTCTTCTTGTAGGTTCACTTCAAGAAGCCGGGAAGAGTAGGGAAGGTTGTCCGACCACCGTACGTAGCCGCACGTGGTATTGATTGACAACGAAACATTAACAAACACCTTGAGTGGCACTACTTGTTGGGGTCTAATTTGATACGCCCAAATTGTTAGCCTGACGTCATAGGCCTATGTTACAGATGATGACTGGATGGCGATGAACAAACAAACAAATATGAGTAATTGATTTACGGGTGCTTGGAGTTCTCAAAGTGGAAGGCTTGGGTCCGATTGTGTAGAATAGTTTATACAATCGAAGACGAATGGAGAAGTCATTGGGTTTATTACAATGAAACTAGTTAGTTTTAGCTAAAGACCCATGATGCGGTAATTACTAAGACATATTCTCATAAACAGACCCATTATGCAAGAGTTTAGGAGTGGGACCAATGGGAATATGACACATGTTCTATTACACACGCGATTAATTGGAACCCAATATGTGACATGGGGAATGCATCAAATGGACTGAAAGCCTACTCCACCTTTATAAATAGGCCAAACCCCATTGGGAAAAAGGTTACGTGCATTCCAAACGTACTTTATACATGCACATTTATGCCTTATGTTCATAGAGTGTCCTTAGTTTGTACATTTTCACTTCCATTTCTAGAAATAATCATCATTATACTTTATAATTTATTCCCCAGATAATAAAAAAAGTCTCTTGGATTATTCACATAGCTCAATTAAAAAGTGAACTTTTATAAATCTTTAGACTGATTCTTAATTTTTTAGCGTTTACTTCAAGCTTCTAGGTTATAAATTATTGAATTACTTTATTTTTCTTGCCCCCATAAAATTGATTTTACTAATAGGAATTTACTTATGTTTAACTTATTTAGTCAGTTTTTAAGTGTTGTCAAGATTCAAGTAACATTGATTAAGAGCATAATTAATCGATGTCTTACACAATTGTAAATTATTTTTTTCTCTTAACTGTGTATCAATGTCTACGATTCTGCGCCCACTGTAGGGCTCTTTGACGCTTGACTCGCAGAACTTTTGTAGCATATTCTAGTCGCTGTGTTTGATGGAGATGATGATGCTTCTCAAAAGCAGCCATCGAGCATGACACAGGCAGGCACGGACGTACGTGTATGTGCCCCTATTGAATTTTTCCTTTCTTTTGCGTTTGTGGGAAATCTTAACCCGCTTATTCTACAATCAGTTGTTAAAGAATTAATGCCTTTTTTAAAGAGTACCCCCCACTTAATTTCATTTCTAAACGCTATTAAAACCTATTCCACGAAAGCTATATAGCATATCGAACTATTTGCTTTTGAAAATTTAAAAAAAAAAAAAAACAAATAAATAACATTAACTATTCTTTCTTTGTCAATATCAAATTACATAAAGTAGTCAATCCCTTTTCTCTTTTTTCACGGCAATAGCATGCCCTCTTTGCCTCATACTTTCTATATAAATCAATATTTCTATTATATAAAATTTTCATCTTCCAATATATTCTTAATTCTTTTCTTTCACCTTCACAAAATGTTTTCCTTTTCATTATTTTTTATCAATTTTCAACTATTTTATGATTACTTGCTTCAATAATTAGCAAATTGCATACTAAAATATATAAGTTCACATTATTGTTTCAAAATATTTGTGTTTTCGTATTCTTGATATTATATTAAAACAGGTACAATAGAATATTGTAGTCATTAAAACATATTTTTGAATTTTATATCAAACAACTGTGAAGAAGTATGTTAAAAAGAAAATTTGAATTATCAATTCTAAAGGCAATTTTTTTAGAATAGAACTTTTTTTTTTTTTTTTCCATTTGTGCCCCACTGAAATCAAATCCTAGATTCATCACGGTACACAGGAGCAGGAGACAAAGACTCAAGGAGTAGTCATGCGGTTTCTCGTTGCCAGTTCTTTAGGCACGAAGCAGCTGGGCGTTCTTGCAGCCAAGGTGGAGAGGTTGAAGACCTAACCATTCGAGCAGACATTGCATTCCCAAGACGTTGGCAAGCATTACGAGGAGCTTACAAATGAGGACAGATCCCTCCAGAGTTAGATCACCTCCAAAAGTGCCCAGCTCAAGTTATATTCTTACTACCATCACCACTTTTATACAGAGTACTCAACCGCACCATAAGGTCCATGGCAGCAATAGACTCCCCCTACTTGAGGCAACAACCAGCTTACAGTTCTATCTAGAGTGTGGAACCACTCGAGAGCAACTTGCACCGACGTCCACAACGAGGCAGTTGCCAACAAGACAGCGGGCAAACAACGTCAGAGACTAAGCATAAGCAATCAACTGATCAACAGTCTATAAACAGTGAGCTCGATGTGGATGCAAATGTTGCACTAACTGCAGCTAATGTTTAGGCCATTGAGGTGTCAATACGAGCCGGTGGGCCCATAGGGTCAAAAGGAAAAATCAGGCTAGGCCAGACTGAAGCCTACATGGGGCCTAGGGTTGGACCGGGTCGGTTAGTTTTTAATCTTTTAAAAAAGGTATAATTTAGCCCTCAATTTTTTTATTGAATTGGTTCTAACCTTTTAAAAAATATACAATTTAGTCCCCATCTATTTAATTTTAAACGGAAAAGTTTTTACATATCTCTTTTAAACAAAATTACGAAACTAACTTTTAAATTTTTTTAAATTCATTATACAAAACACTCAAAGTAATCAATATATTCAAAAAACAATTAATAAATTAAATAAATATTTTCTTTTATTAAAAACTCTAAGCATTCTAACAAACAAACTCTAAATAGAGCTCTAAATAAAGCTCTAAAACGTTGTCAATGGAGGCCACCTGATCTGGTTTCTCACCGACCCTTGCACGCCCCCACCTTGCAAGTCGACCACCGACGACTGCCGCCCTCACCTTATGAGCCCAGCTGTGCCGACCCTCACATTGCCCCCACCTCGTGAGCCTAGCCTCATCTTCTCACAGATGACCTCTCCTCGACGCCGAATCCCATCGACATTCTTGATTTCTTCCTTGCTCGCATTCCTCGTCAGCCCCAGCACCCCGTCGGCCCCCAAACTCAGTCGCTCTATTGGCCCTAAACCCTTGTCGTGACCCACTGCGAAAGAGTCTTGCCCCAAACCCAAAATCTCAGCCTCAATCGAGATCGAGAGAGAAAGAGAGAGAGATTGGAGCAGAGATATTGAAGGAGGGTTGGGGGCACAGGGGTTGGAGCAGACGATCTTCCCCCTCTTCCTTTTCCAATGTTGGCGAGATCCCCCTTTCATATATGTGTTTAATGTTTATTTTTGTTAGGTCATTTTTGTTTTTGGTTTTTATTTTTTTTTTTTGGGTCCATTGAAGCTTTCAAGATTTTTTTTAGATGTTGATGCCACGACCTTTTAGAGGGGCATAATAGTAGGAATGATACCACGACCTTTTTTTTTTTTTTGCCAATTTTTACCATTTTATGGTAATTTTTAATTTTTTTATTGATTTGATTTTTTAAGAAATTAGATTTGATTTTTGAAAAAAAAATTGATCTGATTTTTTTAGTGAGAAAATTTAGTTTAAAAAAGAAAAAAAAATTTGATTTTTACTAATATATATTTTACCTTTTTTAATGTTTTAATTTAAAATTTTTAAAACATATTAGGTATTTTACTAAGATACCCTCGTTAAAGTGGTCAAAACAATTTTTAGTGTTCAAACTTAATGGTTCAAGACCAAATCATACCTTTTTCAAAAGGTTAGACCTAATTATATAAAAAAAATTGGGGATCAAATTGCACATTTTTAAAAAGGTTAGGGACTAATTGAGCTATTTACTCGACTTTTTACAAGAGAATCTAAAAAAATTAGTAAAAATTACATAATCTGTATGTTTTTTAAAGAGTGAATTAATATCTGTCTTTGTTATATGAATATTACTTGTATGTTGCTTTTTTAAACTTTCATATATTTGAAACCTTAAAATACGCTCTAACTACATATTATCATGTGTGTAAATTTTTATAACAAATTTCTTTTTTTTTAAATAGTTAAATTAAGAAAAAAATACATGTATTTTCTTCTTTTTTATTAAGTTAATGAGTTGTTTTACAGCCCAATTTTTAAATTTTGAAATTTTAAGTAGTCTGTTTATATCTCAAGTGTATTAATGTAAGCAGTTCATGGTGTTACTAAATTTTACGAGATATTACTCTTTAGAAGATTTAGGTAAGATTTTCCAATCTTTTCAATTCCTTTCTTTCTTTCTTTTTTTGTATTGGCTGCAATTGATTCATGCCCTTGGGTTTGAGAGAGAAAAAAATAATACAAATTGCATAGAGAATACTTTGTTTCTTTCTTTTGATTTCCTTCTCAATTCCAAGTTTGTTTCTTTTTTTTTTTTTGTTTCCTTCGTGGAATTTGAATGATGATTGTAAAAGGTTCATATTCATTGTATTTGAAGATTATGGTGTGAATTTCAAATTTTAAATAGATTTATTAGGGTTACAATATATATGTATCTTACTTTTCAATTGTATTTTTTTTAATCAGAAAACATGTTAATTTCTTAAAAAACATTAATTTATTCTGTACCAAAAAAATATTAATTTTTTATTGCTAGTATATTAATTATATTGCTAGCATTTTAATGATACGTAGTAATTAGTCATAAAGTATTGCTATTATTTTAATGATACACAATAATTAGTCATGTACATAATACTAACCATTCATTTTGTTTATATCTCAGATGTATTAACGTAAAAAGTTCATAGTATAACTGTAACACCCCTGAATTTTAAAGTAAGGCTAGTTATGTTAAGTTTAATTATTAAGTGTGCCAGTGTAATTTTTGATATTAATTTTCAGTTATTTAAAATTTTGTTGCATTTGTCATATTTAAAATTTGATTTTAGTTTTTAAAATACCAAATGATATTTTTATACCATATTTTTCTCGTATTTACAAAAATGCCCTCGGGGCTTTTCTTTTTTATTTTTTCCTTCCCTTTTCTTTCTTTCACGTCTCTCTCTTTCTCTCTTCACCCGATGCTCTCTCTCTTTCTTCCTCTCAAAAATTTTGATTTTAAGCTTCATTCTCCTGGATTTGAGCAAGGATTGAAGTTTGATCATCAAGTTTTTTATCCAAAATGGTGATTAAAGGTTAGTCCTTTTTCTCTAAAACTTTTGATTTTCATTTTGAATCTTTAATGTATTTTGCAATCTGAACTTTATTGAGCTTAGATAATATTTAATCTAAGCTTATAGGACTTGTTTTTCAATGAATCTAAGCTTTATTTGAACAAAATTTGATTTAATCAAGTTTTTACATTTTTCTTTCAAGCAGTTTAGTCCTCAACAGTTTAATTTTGGGCGAAAAAGTTTTTGCATATCTCTTTTAAACAAAATTACCAAACTACCCTTTAAAATTTTTTAAATTCATTATATAAAACACTCAAAGTAATCAATATATTCAAAAAATAATTAATCAATTAAAATAAATATTTTCTTTTATTAAAAACTCTAAGCATTCTAACAAACAAACCCTAAATGTGACAATTTGAAAAAAGGGCCAAAAGAAAATTTTAATTGGAGAAATGGCTTCTTCTTCTTTTTTTGCACCAAAAAACAAGTTTTTCTGGACAAGAAAACTACTCCAGTTTTTTTCAGAAAGATGAGAAAAACATTTGTAGCAAGGTAAAGAACCTCAACAGGATGGAAAAAAAAAAAACTGCTCCAGTTTTTTTTTTTTTTGCCCAAAAAGCTTGTTTTTTGGTGCAAAAAAAAAACAGACACCATTTGTCCAAAAAGACTTTTTCTTAAAGCCTTTTATCAAAATTCCCCACTCTAAATAGAGCTCTAAATAAAGCTCTGAAACGTTGTTAATGGAGGCCACCAGATCTGGTTTCTCACCGACCATCGCATGCTCTCACCTCGCAAGTCAACCATCGACGACTGCCGCCCTCACCTTATGAGCCCAGCTATGTCGACCTTTGCACTGCCCCCACCTTGTGAGCCTAGCCTCATTGTAACGCCCTGAAATTAATTAAGTAATATTAGAATGTAAAATGATGGATTAGTGTGCCATAATGAATATTTTAAACTTAATTTGATCATTTGGTGAAATTTTGAATTTAAAGTTGCCTTGATTATTTTAATGATTTTTAGTCATTTCTAATTGTTTTAATTGTTATTTTAAATTTTGAAACAAAACAATTTGTCAAATACCAAATAAGTCCTGTTTGAAACCAATGTGCTGCTGCACATGGTTTTGTGCAACCAATAGACTCTCCCTCTCTTTATTTATTTCACTCATCTCTCTCCCTTCCCCTCACTCACCAGTTCTCTCTCTCTTCCTCTCTCACTCTCTCTCGCTCGTCCCTCTTCGCTCTCACTCTGTCTTTCCCTTTCTCTCCCTTTTCCTCTCAAAAACTTTGAATTGAATCAAGCCCCAAGCTTCAGTTTAGTGGATTGGAGGCTCAGGAACGTGATTGACTAACCGAAAACGCGATTTAAAGCTTAATCCAAGGTTAGTTTTCAAATTTTCATAACTTTTTCAAATTTTTAATTTTTCTTGCATTTTGAAATTTAAGCTTGTTTGAACTTAGAAAACCTTTGATCTAAGTTAGGGAAACTTAGAACAACTAGAATCTAAGCTTTGTTTGAAGAAAAACGAATTCGAATCAAGATTTTTCATTTTTCTTCATTTTTCTCCATTTTTAGATTTTCTTGGATTTTGTGCGCAAATCTTGTTTAAATGAGTTTAAAAGTGTCCTATTATGTTTTTCTATCATTTGCACTTGCTTTTTATGCCTGAGAACTAAGAAAAACATATTGAAATAGAGATTTGAGCTCGGGAGGCTGGGAACCTGAGCCAGGAAAATTCTAAAATTTTTCAGTTCGACAGGTCGGATTCATGCGTCTGGCAAGACGAACTTGAAAAAATTTCGGCCGACCAGACCTCGTCTTTCGGCAGGCCAAACTATGCAGTTCGGCTGGCCGAACCAGGGTGACTGGCAGGCCGACTAGGCATGGTGAGATTTTGTGATTTTTCATCTGTTTTTATTGTTTTGAACCCTGATTGAAATCTCAACTTTATAAAATAATTTTATTAATACTAATGGCACACTAGGACACTATGAAATAGTTTAGCAATGAAGAATATCCTAAACTAGATACTGATAGACCTAGTTTCTATTTAAGGTCGTTTGTGGTTCCGCGGAGCTAACGTATAGTGGACCGGGATTATGGTGTGGGACACCGGTACTAGTATTGAGGTACGACTTCTACCCTTTCTTTGATAACCCTGTTTCAAATGATTTTGGCCTTAAAAAGTGTTTTTATCAAAATGTTTTCAACAATTGATTGAAAAAGAAAATCTTATCGGTGATTTTTATAAACCATGGATTGAGGTGAATTTCATAATGTACTCCATAACCAATGTAAATGAAAATACCTGGTAAATGGGTTTTAAATAATGATAGAAAGGAATATAAGGGCATAATGCCATATCAGAGATCGGGTCGTGTAGCGTGCGACCTTAGGGGTAGGTCCTAAAACCTAACTGGGCCACTACGATGGTGTTATACATATAGTTTGCCTAGGAAAAGAAAATGAGGCTCTTTCTAGTTGACCAATAAACTGTTTTTTGGGTAAAACTGATTTTGTTCAATTTTATTTATTCAAGTCTTTTCTTAAGCAATTTCTTGAACAATGAAATTTTCTTTTAAAATTTAATGTTTCTTAAAGTATAGTCTTATCGAGCATTTCACTCACATTTTATTTGTTTTCAAACGTTTCCCCCTCTAGGTGGATTTTAGCTCAGGTTCAGAGAGGATTCCATAGACAGGACTCAAGAGCAATAGAAGGCCTAATAGGTTATTTAAATTATAATATCAAGGCATGTAACAATTTAACTTTCTCTTTATTTGGACTATGGTTGTAAGATAATATTGTCAGTACTATGTGTGTGCACAAGACGTGGGTCAGTGGGACCCATTCTTGTTACTTTTATTTCTTTGCACTCTTTAATTATTTATTTTGATATTCTTATTTGTTTACTTATTATAAACGCTTGTTCAAAAGGGGCTTTAAAATTATCCATATTTTTATAATTAGTTTAAATACTTAAACTTATGTTTTCATTAGATTCTCATTAATTAGTTTAATTAACCAGCCACGTCACCTCTCGTACATCGCGACGTAATAGAATGGTATCAGAGCTCAAGGTTATGAGCCTTGGGAATTATGTACATGTATGTACGACAATGAAATACCACTGACAGTCTAAATTTTATTTTCAGAAGTGAGAGAATGGCACCTAGACGACGCTCGACAGCTAACGTTGAGTTTGGAAATGATGAGAGCCATGTTTGCCATAGTTCGACATATGGTAGCTAGGGCAAGGCCGGAGGATTCTGATGTTAGTCGTCGGCATACGTATTTTAAAGAATTTTGATGTGCGTCTATTCCGACCTTTGACAGAAATGGGGACCCGTAGGTGGCAGAATATTGGTTGGATTCGATCATGAAACACTTGGATACTCTTAGTGTATCAGCTGAGTATCGTGTGGAGTTTACAGCGTATAAGTTTAAAGGTGGCGCCAACACCTGGTGGAAGCAGGCTAAACGTTTAGAACGCAATGGTAACATCAGTTGGGACAGGTTTGAGGAGTTGTTCTACGACCAATATTTTCCGCATGGGTATAGAGACCAGAAGGCGGCTGAATTCTACAGGTTGCAGTAGGGTGACTTATCTGTTCGGGAGTATGAGGCAAGGTTTAATAAGCTGGCCAAGTTTGTTGCATCGGCAGTGGCATCAGAACATGAGAAATGTATCAAGTTTCAGGAAGGACTTAAGGCTCCAATTCGACGATAGGTAGTTGCCCTGCGACTCAAGAATTTTTGAGAGCTTGTTTCGTCAACAATATCAATGGAAAATGATTATACGCAATACTGTGAGGATTGAGCCAAGATGTTAGGAGGGCCCCAAAGGAGCAGTAGGAGGAGTACCAGTAGCCGTCCAACTCCAGGAAAGAACAAACAGGGTGGCGTGAACAACGGTAGCAACATTTCATCAAGCAACAGGCGCAGCAACCCCTATAGTTTTCATTGTCATTATTGCCAGTAGCCAGGACACATCAAGAGGAATTACCCAATTAGGAACGTTCATTTAGGATCTCCGACCGGAGAAGGAGCTAGCCATCAGTCTCAGTCTCAAACGCTACCTCCGCCTCAATAGTACCCTCAGCTTCAGTTCCACCAGTTCTCTTCTCAACAATCGCCATACTCAGCACAAGAGCAGCAGCCGCAGAACTTCCAAGGCAACGTCCCTCAGTATCGAGCATCGAGTACAGCTAGCGTGCAGTCGCCTCTGTACAGTAATATCTGCTGAATGATCCAAGACCTAGCAATGTTGATAGAGGAAAACGAAAAGCTCTAGTTCAGGTTCATGCGATGACAACAGGAAGTTCAGATGCCCAGACTAGCAATGCGGTTGTCGATGGTATGATCTTAGTTTTTCAATCCTTAGCTCATGTTTTATTTGATACTGGTGCCACTCATTCTCTCATTTTCAAGTTCTTTTGTACATGCCTTGAGATTAGAGATAGAAAAGTTTAATGAACCCCTAGTTATAGCCTCACCATTGGGGTAGGTGTGTGTGAATTATGTATGTAAAGCTTGTAAAATAAAAATCGGGGATGAGATTCTAAAAAGTGATTTGATTGTACTCCCCATGAAATCATATGATGTAATCCTAGGAATGGATTGGTTGTCCAGGTATAATGCAATTATAGACTGCCAGCTTAGCAAAGTGACCCTAATGTCTGATAGGGGACGATGATCACTTGCCAGGGTGGTGGTGATCAGTTAATGAGTGAGCGTCTCGTGAAAACATGTCTTGGAGGGTGGAAGAACCTAGTTTGCTATGCCTTCTTCACGAATCTATAAATAGAGCCCTATGCTTCGAAAAGAAATACAACAATCCCAGTGGTTAATGAGTATGAAGATGTCTTCCCCGACAAATTGCCAAGATTACCACCGCATCGGAAGATCGAATTTGGTATTGAGTTACTTCCAAGAACAACACTGATTTCAATAGCACCTTATTGGATGGCGCTGGCAGAAATGAAAGAATCAAGAAAGCAACTTTAGGAGCTTGCTGATAAGGGATATATTCAAAATAGTACATCGCTGTGGGGAGCACCAGTTTTGTTCGCTAAGAAACATGATGGGACTCTCAGGTTGTATATAGATTATCGGCAGCTGAATCGGGTCACGGTGAAGAATAAGTATTCTTTGCCTAGGATCGATGAACTGTTTGATCAGTTGGGAGGTTTGCGGTATTTCTCGAACATAGATTTGCGCTCAAGGTACCATCAGCTCAGGATAAAGGAGGAAGACATTCCCAAGGCAGCTTTCAGAACCCGGTATGGACACTTTGAGTTTCTGGTGATGTCATTTGGGTTGACAAACGCTCCGGCAACTTTCATGGATTTGATGAACATGATATTCAGGCCTTATCTAGATCAGTTCATGATCGTATTCATTGATGATATTATAGTGTATTCTAAGACTTGGGAGGAGCATGAGCAGCATCTCAAGATCGTGTTTCAGACTCTACGGGAGCACCAATTGTATGCTAAGAAAGAAAAGTGTGAGTTTTGGTTAACAGAAGTTAAGTTTCTAGGTCATGTTGTCTCCGAGCATGGTATTTCAGTAGATTCGTCCAAGATAAAAGCTATAATGGAATGGGAATGATCGAGAAATGTAGTAGAAATACGTAGTTTCTTGGGTCTTACAGGGTACTACAGAAAATTTGTAAAGGATTTTTTGAAGATAGCAGCTCCGGTGACAAGATTGATCGGGAAAAACGTCAGGTTTGAGTGGGATGAAGAATGTGAGCTCGCTTTTTTCAGGAATTGAAGAATCGGTTGACTTCAGCCCCAGTATTGGTTATTCCCAACAATGATGAGCCGTACAAGGTTTACACAGATGCTTCAGGGTGTAGACTTGGATATGTATTGATGCAACATGGGCGCATGGTGGCATATGGATCGAGACAACTACGACCTCACGAGTGGAATTATCCTACCCACGACTTGGAGCTTGCAGCGGTGATTCACGCGCTGAAAATCTGGAGATGTTATTTGTATAGGGTGACATTTTAGGTTTTCTTTGATCATAAGAGCTTGAGGTATCTGTTCACTCAAAGGGATCTCAACTTGAGGCAGCGAAGGTGGATGGAGTACATGGAGGATTATGATTTCGCGCTGCAGTACCATCTTAGGAAAGCTAATGTAGTCACGGATGCACTTAGCAGGAAGTCTTCAAAAATTCTCGCTTCTTTGGCTCTTGAAGATTGGAAAAGAGACGTGACAGTAAGTGAGTATAGACTACAGTATTATGAAGACTATGATCGAGCTTCGGTGTACCATATGGAGACGACCCCAGCTCTTGTTCAGATGGTGAAACGGAATCAGTGGCAGGATCAGCATCTACGGGGAATTTGGATGCGGATTTAGGATGGAGATTTAAAGAATGGAGAGTCAATGCCGATGGATCGTTGTACTTCTAGGAGCACCTAGTAGTTCTAGCAATTACAGAGGTGACGAAAGCCGTTATGGACGAAGCCCACAAGTCTCAGTTCGCCATTCATCCGGGGAGCACGAAGATGTATCGTGATTTGGAGATGCAATATTGGTCGAGAGGTATGAAGAAGGACGTCTGGGAATACGTAGCCAAGTGTGCGACGTGTCTTTAAGTGAAAGCCAAGCATCAGAAGCCAACAGGTCAGCTTCAACCGCTTCTTATTCTAGGGTAGAAATTGGAGCACATGACGATGGATTTTCTTATCGGTTTGCTAAGGATGGAGTAAAGGCATGATGCAATTTGGGTCGTGGTCGACAGGTTAATGAAATCGGCACATTTCATCCCGTTCAGGTCAACATGTTCGAGGAGAGTTCTTGGAGAGTTGTACCTACAGAATATAGTTTGATTGCATGGAGTTTCCTTGTCCATCACATTCGATAAAGACACCAAGTTCAATGCTAAGTACTGGGAAGCTTTTAGGAGGCTTTAGGTACAAATTTGAATTTCAGTATGGCATTTCATCCTTAGACTGATGGGCAATCTGAGCGAGTTATTCAGATTCTCGAGGACATGTTGCATGCTTGTACATTAGATTTCGACAGAAACTGGAAGAAATAATTGCATCTGGTAGAACTCACGTACAACAACAGCTATCAAGAAAGCATTGGCATGGCATCGTTTAAGGTGTTGTATGGACGACTGTGTCGGTCACCATTGTGTTGGGCAAAACCAGAAGATAGGATTATTTTTGGGCAGGATGAGATTCATGATAGCAACGAGAAAGTCACCGTAATTCGAGATCAATTGAAGGCAGCTCACAGTCGACATAAGAGTTATGCAGATAGAAGACATCGACCCTTGGAATTTACGGTAGGAGATTTTTTCCTCTTGAAAGTATCGCCTCGTAAAGGCATTATGCAGTTCAGAGTGAGTGGCAAGCTTGCACCGAGATATTTTGGACCGTTCGAGATCACTCAGTGTGTTAGTGTGGTCGCTTATCGGCTCGACCTTCCTCCTGAAGTTTCTCATGTTTATGATGTATTCCACGTATCGATACTTAAGAAGTGCCCGCCTGAGCAGGGTAAGGAGTTTCATTTCGCAATATACAGGTTCGAGAAGACACGACGTACGAGGAAGTGCCAATTTAGATTATCGATCGAAAAGTGATCAGTTTACGTCGTCGTGATATACAGTTAGTAAAGGTTGTGTGGCAGCATCACAGGGTTGATAAAGCCACTTGGGAATTAGAGTCGAGCATGCGGGAGTTGTATCCACACCTGTTTTGTTTCTAAACAAATATGTAAATTTCGAGGGCGAAATTTCTTTGAGGGGTAGAGAGTTGTAACACCCTAAAATTAATTAAGTAATATTAGAATATAAAATAGTAGATTAGTATGCCATAATGAATATTTTAAACTTAATTTGATTATTTGATGAAATTTTTTAATTTAAAGTTGCCTTGATTATTTTAATGATTTTTAGTCATCTCTAATTGTTTTAATTGTTATTTTAAATTTTAAAACAAAACAATTTATCAAATACCAAATAAGTCCTATTTGAAACCAATGTGCTACTGCACACGGTTTTGTGCAACCAACAGACTCTCCCTCTCTTTATTTATTTCACTCCTCTTTCTCCCTTCCCCTCACTCACCAACTCTCTCTCTCTCTTCCTCGCTCACTCTTTCAAGCTTGTCCCTCTCTCGCTCTCACTCTGCCTCTCCCTTTCTCTCCCTTTTCCTCTCAAAAACTTTGAATTGAATCGAGCCCCAAGCTTCGGTTTAGTGGATTGAAGGCTAGGAACGTGATTGACCAACCAAAAACACAATTTAAAGCTTAATCCAAGGTTAGTTTTCAAATTTTCAATTTTTCTTGTATTTTGAAAGTTAAGCTTGTTTGAACTTAGAAAACCTTTGATCTAAGTTAGGGAAACTTAGAACAACTAGAATCTAAGCTTTGTTTGAAGAAAAACGAATTCGAATGAAGATTTTTCATTTTTCTCTATTTTTCAATTTTCTTAGATTTTGTGTGCAAATCTTGTTTAAATAAGTTTAAAAGTGTCCTATTATGTTTTTCTATCATTTGTGCTTGCTTTTCATGCCTAAGAACTGAGAAAAACAGGTTGAGATAGAGATTTGGGCTTGGGAGGCTGAGAAGCCGTGTCTGGAAAATTCTAGAATTTTCCAATTCGGTAGGCCGGATTCATACGTCCGGTAGGCCAAACCTGGAAAAAGTTTGACCGACCGGACCTGGTCTTTTGGTAGGCCGAACTGTGTAGTTCAGCCGACCGAACCAGGGTGACCGACAGGCCGACCAGGCATGGTGAGATTTGTGATTTTTCATCCGTTTTTACTGTTTTGAACCCCGATTGAAATCTCAACTTTATAAAATAATTTTATTAATACTAATGGCACGCTAGGACACCATGAAATAGTTTAGCAATGTAGAATATCCTAAACTAGATACTGATAGACCTAGTTTCTATTTAAGGTCATTCGTGGTTCCATAGAGCTAACGTATAGCAGACCGGGATTACGGTGTGGGGCACCAGGACGAGTATTGAGGTAGGACTTCTACCTTTTCTTTGATAACCTAGTTTCAAATGATTTTGGCCTTAAAAGGGGTTTTTATCAAAATGTTTTCAACGGTTGATTGAAAAAGGAAATCATATCGGTTATTTTTATAAGCCATGGATTGAGGTGAATTTCATAATAAACTCTATAACCAATGTAAATGAAAATACCTGGTAAATGGGTTTTAAATAATGATATAAAGGAATATAAGGGCATGATGCCATATCAATGAGGCTCTTTCTGGTCAACCAATAAACTGTTTTTGGGTAAGACTGATTTTGTTCAATTTTATTTATTCAAGTCTTTTCTGAAGCAATTTCTTGAATAATGAAATTTCCTTTTAAAATTTAATGTTTCTTAAAGTATGGTTCTACTGAGCCTTTCGTTCACATTTTATTTGTTTTCAAACTTTTCCCCTCTAGGTGGATTTCAGCTTAGGTTCAGAGAGGATTCTACAGACAGGACTCAGGAGCATTAGAAGGACCTAGTAGGTTATTTAAATTATAATATCAAGGCATGTAACAATTTAACTTTATCTTTACTTGGACTGTGGTTGTAAGATAATATTGTTAGTACTATATGTGTGCATAAGACGTGGGTCAGTGGAACCCATTCTCGTTACTTTTATTTCTTTCCACTCTTTAATTATTTATTTTGATATTCTTATTTATTTAATTATTATAAATGCTTGTTCAAAAGGGGCTTTAAAATTATCCATATTTTTATAATTAGTTTAAATTCTTAAACTTATGTTTTCACTAGATTCTCATTAATTAGCTTAATTAACCAGCCATGTCATCTTCTATACATCAGGGCATGACACTCATCTTCACACAGATGACCTCTCCTGTGACACCCGTTATTCTCCTAACGGGTATTGAGGTAATTAAATTAATTTTTAATGTATAAAAAAATTGCTTCATTTAAATTTATTTTATAATATTTATTTTTATCTATTTTTAAATTTTCTAAAATTCTCCTATATTTATTTAGTATGATTACTAAAAAGCCTTAGAACTTCTAATAAATCTCAAAAATGTCATATTGGCATTATGTGTGTTAAAGTCTTTAGATGAGACATAAGGATATCTTTTCCAACTACTCTTGACCCTCATTTTCTTTATTTCCTCCGTGACATGCTTCAACATGTCTCCTCTATAATTGTTTCTATCACTTCTCTTCAAAGACTTCATTTTTTCTTCCTTTCTCTTCCACGGTTCCCACACACTTCTTCATATTTCTTTGCTGAAGCAAAATACTTAGAGAACTTCTTCAAGGCAGCCATAAAAATCAGCCACCATCACCTCCATTTGAGCAAGAATTTCAGTCATACCGAAGTAAAGGAACCTGTTTTGAAGCCATTTCAAGCTTCCAACTAACCATAATCCGAGGTTAGAATCTTATGAACAAATTTAGTCTTTCATTTATAAATTTTCTTTTATACTAAAGGATTATTCAAATTTGCGTTCTTAAACCTAAGTATATGTTTGTTGCTATTTTGGAGCATATGTATGAAGTCTAAGTGTATATGCCCTAGACAGAAAATTTATATTGTTAAACTTTATAATACCTCTATGGGCAGTGGTTATTTCTTGAAATTCTAAGATTAAATTAAAATAAATTTTATGAATGTAGTTGTATGTTGTGCTTTAGTTTTAATTGTCCTTATGCACGCCTTAGGATCAAGGGAGTATGGAGCTAACGTTAATTGATTCCAGGATTAAGAGACTGTTGATAAGCTTAAAAGGTAGGGATTCTATTACTCATCTTTTGTGAGGTTTTTATAGAATTAAAATTGATTGTTTTGCCGCAATATATATATATCTATGTTGAACTGATATTATATGATTATCACATATGAAACTATGACATGGACTCGTCTTGTATTGTACGGCGAGGAACATAATGAATTGACACATGTTATAAATTGAGAAGCATGGTTAGGAAAATTAACTCTATTGATAATGATTCAATATAGAGAAATTGTGAGACATGAAGAGGGCGACGGTTACGTCCTTGGGCATGAATACCCTAAAAGGTAAAATAGGGGGAAGGCGATGACGCTTCCTTGGGTTGAAAGTCCCAGAACACACTGTACAGGAATCGATTTGGTGAGGACTCGGGGCTTGATGTCCCCTCACCGGAACACCCTTGGAATGTTTATAGGGTGATCAAGTGCGCCCATTTGGGTCTCGATGAGTTGAGTGATACTCAATTTAACATGGATACCTAGGAACAATGATGATTGGTAATATTTGTATAAATGTGTAATTATGACACTTGGTAATGATTAACTACGGTATCCATAAGATGTGATCATAATAAACCTCATAATCTGGAATATGATGTGACTTACTAACCATGCAGATTTTAATGTGGTAATGATAAAAACCTAAAGGTGAGTAATGGCTTTCTCTACTGAGCATAGTGTTGCTCATACCCTTATATTTTTATCTTTTCAGGACTCACTAAGTGTAAGGTGGCTACGAGAAATATAGTTGAGGAAGTGATGTAGCTATATTACATTGGGACTGCTTCAATCGTTGAGAATGTTCTTCATGATAATGTAAGCATCAATTGTTACTTTCTGTGACTGTATTACAATGTGATGAGGGTTAAAATGATGATGACAACAGTTTATATTATTAAATTTAAGGTGCTACATTAAAACTGTGGTTGATTTATCGTTTATATTTTTATTTTTGAGTTGAGAGTTTTTATTTAAGTCCCGGGCAAATTTTATTTTTAAGGTTTTACTTTTATTATTTATTTTTATTTTATCTCATTAAAAACTGTTAACCCCCATATAGGGGCGTTACAGAATTTTTGGTATCAGAGCCTAGGTTCGGTTAACCTAGGGAGTGTAGCACCACTTTAAAAAATATATTTTTGAGATGGTTTTGAAACTGAATTTTCATTGTCATCATCAAAATGAACCTTCACATTGATTTATACAGTCTAGAAGGATGTAACATGGAAAGGCCATAGAATAAAAATACTAATGGTTATATGAGTACAATAATTATATAGAAGGAAAGTATTAATAGTTATGAGGGAATGATAATTATATGGAATGAGTTTATAAGTAGAATGCTTTTGAGAGATTCGTATAATATTAGGATCTATAAGCATATCTAATTCGTATAAACGATGAGAAATTCGTGTAGATACGAGGATTTAAAAGTATTTTGTCTCGTGAAAAACAATAAGAAATATAAGGCTTGATTTATTGATTTTAAAGTTTGACGTAGATATGCCAAATTTTTCGTAATTGATTCAAACCTAAGTAATGATTATGTGTGGATTCGATGGAGCACATAAGTGTCAATGTCTTTTCTTAAAAGTTCTATATATTTGAGGAATATGATATAAGTTGGGAATCATGGTATTGAATCTTGAGAGAGATAAATGTTAGACTTTTGGTCTGTTGAGACTGTGTAAAGTCTAGAATGCATGAATCTCAAAATTGGAATATTTCGTTACGTACATTGTATTTAAGTGTATCAGTGAATCTTTTGGTTACCTAAGGTTTTGTTATATGAGGAAATTATATATTGTATGAGTAGAATTATGGGGATTGTAGATGTTCTTAAGTAGTAACATCTAGTGTCTTTGTTCATTGATATGGTCTATGTTGAAAGAAGTAAATCGTATTGATTTCAAGGTTAGTCGCATTCTAAACCCTTGGTAGTAATAATGATGAATCCATTGATAGACGTTGAGTATTATCAATAACATATGGGTGTATGCATTGTTCAATAAGGTTTTGATTAAAACAAAATTATTTGAGTTGCTGGAAGATTATGTTGTTATGAAATGATTTTAAATATCATTCAGGAAGATCCTTGTTGTCGTTAAATTAGATTTGTTGTTTATAGTCAACTTTATCTATAGTGGGCTTTGAATTGGGTTTAAGATTCATACGAATTGGTTTTCAATTTTATGTTTGTTATTTAACTCGTTCTAAATGTGTTAAGGCCCGAAACAACCTGACCATTTTCAACTTAGAACATTTGGGCCTAGTTCAAATCCTAAATCAGTTTGATTCACACTGTCTCTCCCACGTGGTCTCTATACGTGTCATATACAGTGGTTTAATCATTGTTTACATATACGTTTACTGTGCATAGGAGCTTATTTCTCCGAGTTCACTTTTTCTCTCTTAATTTGTTATTTTCTCTCTAAATCGTAAATCCTCTTCTTTTTCATTAAAAATTCTTCTTTTCTTCTAAAAGAATGAGGAATTCTAGGATTCTGCAATTTACTATCTTAATTTTTCCTTTCTATTTACTCTTCTTTCATCTCATCATGGACCCAAAGTACCAACACCTGAGAAAGTATTTCCCATCACTCTCCCAAAAGATTCTCAGAAAGAAATACAAGGCTAGAATTACTCGGTTGTGGATTCTTATGCGTTTTGGTATCCCTTGTGATGTGAGAATGTTGATAGAGGGGAAAATCCGTTCGAGTGACTTTAGTCAAGATGTCGGTTTACCAGGAACAGGTACCAGCCGTAGTGCAATGAAAAGAAGAGCCCGTGCCATCGTGGTCGCTTGTAACAAATGTGGAAGACAAAATTGTAACGGTAAATGTACTTCACCTGGTTATATGTCAACGAATAGAGAGGATAAAATAAGGTTTTGTAGGGAAGGACTTTCAAAGGAGAACTTGGATAGCATCCATCCTCCTCTCCATGGTCACCCTAGTGGATATGTTCAAGGAGCTATTTTTAAACTCTGGCCTAAATTTTATACAGAAAGACAACGCCTCAGGAATATGGTATTTCTAGATCCTGTTTGTCAAGCCATAAGAAAACTGGATGGGGAATAAGTCATCGCTCTATAAAGGTTATTTAGCCTTTACTTATTTGAAGCAGTTTTAGCTGATGTTCAACAGTTTGTATTTTTCTTTTACTCAGAATATTTGCTTTTGTGTTTGAAATAATTGTGATTATTAGATTGATACAGTGAGTGTTAATATCTTATTTAATTTATGATTTTCTTAAATATATATATAATAAAATATATTATCTTCTCAGACACGTTACATACGGTACAGTAATATGTTTGAATTTTGAAAAGCTTATCCAGATATTTCAAGATTTGTGTCTCAAATTTCAAAAGTTCTACAGTATTTGTCGTTTATATTAAATTTCTAGACTTGGTGTATATTTGTCAAAAAGTCTACAGTTGTGTCAAGAGGGTCTTCTGTCGAATTGTTCTCAATTGTCAAAAGTTATACACTTAGAGTCTAATCTTTTTCAAAAAGTGAATCAGATTTTCTGTAAACTATCAATCACCTTATCTTACTTTCTTATCCGCACAAGATTTTGTTTAAATCTTTGGATTACCTTTTCATTACCTACTCGTCTATCTCTTTAGCCCTTTTTGTATATTTCTCATCTTTAAAATCTCATGTAGAACCCGAAGTCTAAGTGGAGCAGACATTAAGCAACCACTTCTATAAACCAAATATGTCTACCTCCCAGTCCACGAAGAAAATAAAGAATGTCTGTGTCTTTTGTGGTTCCAGCCTTGGAAAAGATAAAGCTTATTTAGAAGCTGCAAATCACTTAGGGCAAGTCCTAGCACACAAGAAGATTAACATAATCTATGGGGGTGGTAGTATAAAAATGATGGTAAATATGGCACTAGCAGCTAGGTCTAGCGACGCTACTGATGTAAGAATTTGGCCTCATATTCCAGTTGAAGGAAACCTTTGTAAGGAAGCCATAGGTAAGGGAGAAGGAGTCAGGAGTATCCCTAAAAATTTTAAAGACATAATCTATAATTCTGATGCTTTTATAGCATTACCTGGTGGTCTAGGTACTCTTGAGGAAATATTTATAGTTGCTTGTGGGCAATTGTTGGGCTTTTATTCCAAACCTTTGGGTCTGCTGAACGTAAAGGGTTTTTATGACGGTCTTTTGAAATTTCTAGATTACGCTGTGGAAGAAAACATCACTACAGAATCGGAGAGACAAATCTTTGTCACTGCTTCAACAGCTGAGGAATTGATAGATAAAATGCAAATCATACATCCAGAATCCGACACTGCAACATCCAAGCTTGAATGGGAAAGGGAAAGCCGGGAGCGGCCAATTGATTTGAATCTCCATCTGTAATCTTTTTGTTTTATCTTTAGCATGTAGGCATGTGTGTCCGTATTTCGTGTGTTACGAATAACCGTTTACCTTGTATTCTGTGTTTCTTGTGGTACGTCGTTGTTTAATCTTTTAGATTCATTGAGCCTAATGCCGGGATGGTTGGATACGGAGTACTTGATGCTCTCGAAACGCATCCTTCTTAAGGTCCGATTTTTTGTTTATCGATGTTTTTGTATCCTATAAGCATGCATGATATGGATAGCTGGTATACGGAGTGCCTTGTACTCTCGAAACGTATCCGTATTATGTTTGTAATGTGTAATATTCTGTTAATATTATGTGGAAGTACCAGAGTCAGTTATGGGGATATTCCATATGAAATATGAGTATATTATTTGGATTGAATGTTTGTGTCATGAGGATAGCTGTTTAATGAAAAATATGTCGGGTATGTTTGCAACTCTGAGATTCCGTTTAATATCTCTATGAATAAGTTTAATGTATGGTTTTGAATATAAGTGTTTGTGATATATGTTTTATGATTATGTTTTAGTTTATTAGTTGAGGTATGAAATCAAATATATTTGACTTTTCCTTACTCAAAAAGGAAAAGGAACCTAAAGATGAAGTATATAAAATTTCTCTGGCAATCTCCTTAAATGTGATTGTAAATCACAGTCCATGGACAATGAAGGACTGGAATCATGGTATGGTCAATATGTATGCCTGATCAGATTCTTAGACTATTATACGGTGTTATAAGTTGAAACTTGTCAGAAATACTCTCATTGAGGGATTTAGGAGTAAGATTTATTATGCAAGTAAATAAGTGGAGATACGATAACTTAAATTTGGAGGACAAACAACATTAACGGTTTAGACTCGGAATTGGAATCATAATGGAATCAAAATTTTTACTAGTATTGCTAGAATTGAAATTTCGAGGACGAAATTTCTTTAAGGGGGGTAGAGCTGTGACACCCGTTATTCTCCTAACGGGTATTGAGGTAATTAAATTAATTTTTAATGTATAAAAAAATTGCTTCATTTAAATTTATTTTATAATATTTATTTTTATCTATTTTTAAATTTTCTAAAATTCTCCTATATTTATTTAGTATGATTACTAAAAAGCCTTAGAACTTCTAATAAATCTCAAAAATGTCATATTGGCATTATGTGTGTTAAAGTCTTTAGATGAGACATAAGGATATCTTTTCCAACTACTCTTGACCCTCATTTTCTTTATTTCCTCCGTGACATGCTTCAACATGTCTCCTCTATAATTGTTTCTATCACTTCTCTTCAAAGACTTCATTTTTTCTTCCTTTCTCTTCCACGGTTCCCACACACTTCTTCATATTTCTTTGCTGAAGCAAAATACTTAGAGAACTTCTTCAAGGCAGCCATAAAAATCAGCCACCATCACCTCCATTTGAGCAAGAATTTCAGTCATACCGAAGTAAAGGAACCTGTTTTGAAGCCATTTCAAGCTTCCAACTAACCATAATCCGAGGTTAGAATCTTATGAACAAATTTAGTCTTTCATTTATAAATTTTCTTTTATACTAAAGGATTATTCAAATTTGCGTTCTTAAACCTAAGTATATGTTTGTTGCTATTTTGGAGCATATGTATGAAGTCTAAGTGTATATGCCCTAGACAGAAAATTTATATTGTTAAACTTTATAATACCTCTATGGGCAGTGGTTATTTCTTGAAATTCTAAGATTAAATTAAAATAAATTTTATGAATGTAGTTGTATGTTGTGCTTTAGTTTTAATTGTCCTTATGCACGCCTTAGGATCAAGGGAGTATGGAGCTAACGTTAATTGATTCCAGGATTAAGAGACTGTTGATAAGCTTAAAAGGTAGGGATTCTATTACTCATCTTTTGTGAGGTTTTTATAGAATTAAAATTGATTGTTTTGCCGCAATATATATATCTATGTTGAACTGATATTATATGATTATCACATATGAAACTATGACATGGACTCGTCTTGTATTGTACGGCGAGGAACATAATGAATTGACACATGTTATAAATTGAGAAGCATGGTTAGGAAAATTAACTCTATTGATAATGATTCAATATAGAGAAATTGTGAGACATGAAGAGGGCGACGGTTACGTCCTTGGGCATGAATACCCTAAAAGGTAAAATAGGGGGAAGGCGATGACGCTTCCTTGGGTTGAAAGTCCCAGAACACACTGTACAGGAATCGATTTGGTGAGGACTCGGGGCTTGATGTCCCCTCACCGGAACACCCTTGGAATGTTTATAGGGTGATCAAGTGCGCCCATTTGGGTTTCGATGAGTTGAGTGATACTCAATTTAACATGGATACCTAGGAACAATGATGATTGGTAATATTTGTATAAATGTGTAATTATGACACTTGGTAATGATTAACTACGGTATCCATAAGATGTGATCATAATAAACCTCATAATCTGGAATATGATGTGACTTACTAACCATGCAGATTTTAATGTGGTAATGATAAAAACCTAAAGGTGAGTAATGGCTTTCTCTACTGAGCATAGTGTTGCTCATACCCTTATATTTTTATCTTTTCAGGACTCACTAAGTGTAAGGTGGCTACGAGAAATATAGTTGAGGAAGTGATGTAGCTATATTACATTGGGACTGCTTCAATCGTTGAGAATGTTCTTCATGATAATGTAAGCATCAATTGTTACTTTCTGTGACTGTATTACAATGTGATGAGGGTTAAAATGATGATGACAACAGTTTATATTATTAAATTTAAGGTGCTACATTAAAACTGTGGTTGATTTATCGTTTATATTTTTATTTTTGAGTTGAGAGTTTTTATTTAAGTCCCGGGCAAATTTTATTTTTAAGGTTTTACTTTTATTATTTATTTTTATTTTATCTCATTAAAAACTGTTAACCCCCATATAGGGGCGTTACATCTCCTCTGCGCTGAATCCCATCGACAACCTTGATTTCTTCCTTGCTCGCATTCCTCGTCAACCCCAACACCCCGTCGGCCCCTAAACTCAATCGCTCTATTGGCCCTAAACCCCTGTCGTTGCCCACTGCGAAAGAGTCTCGTCCCAAACCCATAATCTTGGCCTCAATCGAGATCGAGAGAGAAAGAGAGAGAGAGATTGGAGCAGAGATATTGAAGGAGGGTTAGGGGGCGCAAGCGTTGGAGCAGACGATCTTCCCCCTCTTCCTTTTCCAATGCTGGCGAGATCCCCCTTTCATATCTGTGTTTAATGTTTATTTTTGTAAGGTCATTTTTGTTTTTGGTTCTGATTTTTTTTTTTTGGGTCCGTTGAAGCTTTCAAGATTTTTTTTTAGATGTTGATACCACGACCCTTTAGAGGGGCATAATAGTAGGAACAATACCACGACCTTTTTTTTTGGCCAAATTTTACCATTTTATGCTAATTTTTAATTTTTTAATGATTTGATTTTTTAAGAAATTAGATCTAATTTTTGAAAAAAATTTGAAAAAAAAATTGATCTGATTTTTTTAGTGAGAAAATTTAGTTTACAAAAGAAAAAAAATCTGATTTTTAATAATATATATTACCTTTTTTTAATGTTTTAATTTAATTTTTTTAAAACATATTAGGTATTTTACCAAGATACCCTCATTAAAGTGGTCAAAACAATTTTTAGTGTTCAAACTTAATGGTTGAAGACCAAATCATACCTTTTTGAAAGGTTAGACCTAATTAAATAAAAAAAGTTGGGGACCAAATTGTACATTTTTAAAAAAGTTAGAGACTAATTGAGCTATTTACTCAATTTTTTACAAGGGAATCTAAAAAAATTAGTAAAAATTACATAATCTGTCACTTTTTTAAAGAGTGAATTGATATCTGTCTTCGTTATGTGAATATTACTTATAAGTCGCTTTTTTAAACTTTCATATATTTGAAACCTTAAAATACCCTCTAACTACATATTATCATGTATTTAAATTTTATAACAAATTTTGTTTTTTTCAAATAGTTAAATTAAGAAAAAAAAATACATGTATTTTCTTCTTTTTTTATTAAGTTAATGACTTGTTTTACTGCCCAATTTTTAAATTTTGAAATTTTAAGTAGCTTGTTTATATCTCAAATGTATTAACGTAAGCAGTTCACGGTGTTACTAAATTTTACGAGATATTACTCCTTAGAAGATTTAGGTAAGATTTTTCTATTTTTTCAATTCCTTTTTTTTTTTTTTTTGGTATTGGCTACAATTGATTCATGCCCTTGGGTTTGAGAGAGAGAAAAAAATAACACAAATTGCATAGAGAATACTTTGTTTCTTTCTTTTGATTTCCTTCTCAATTCCACGTTTCTTTTTTTTTTTTCCTTCATGGAATTTGAATGATGATTATAAATGGTTCACATTCGTTGTATTTGAAGATTATGGTGTGAAGTTCAAATTTTAAATAGATTTATTGGGGTTACAATATATATGGATCTTACTTTTCAATTGTATTTTTTTTAATCAGGAAACATGTTAATTTCTTAAAAAACATTAATTTATTCTGTACCAAAAAATAATTAATTTTTTATTGCTAGTATATTAATTATATTGCTAGCATTTTAATGATACGTAGTAATTAGTCATAAATTATTGCTATTATTTTAATGATACATAGTAATTAGTCATAAAGTATTGCTATTATTTTATTGATACATAGTAATTAGTCATGTACATAATACTAACCATTTATTTTGTTTATATCTCAAATGTATTAACATAAGAAGTTTATAGTGCAACTAAATTTTACGAGATATTGCTCCTTAAAAGATCTAGGTAAGATTTTTCTATCTTTTCAATTCCTCTTCTTTTTTTTTTTTTTTGTATTTTGATTTTATACATCATATGATCAAGAAGTCAAATTCATATTATCATTTTTGCCACATCTTTGTTTTTTTTTTTTTCTTATGAAGATGTCGTGTTATTTTCTTTTCCCACCTTTTCTTTTGATTTTCTTCTCAATTCCACATTTTCTTTTTTCTTTTTTGGTTACCTTCGTGGAATTTGTAATCAATATGGAGTGAAGGAAGCAATGTGAACATCAAAATAAAATTTGAAATATTAAAGATCTATTTTATACGTGAACATCAATTTTAAATAGTTTATTCTTTTGAATTCTTTCTTAATTCCACTTTTTTTTTTATGCATGAACATTAATTTTAAATATTCCTTCTTTTGAATTCATATCTATAATATATATATATATATATATATATATATATGTACATATATATTGTGTTGTATAAACGATATTGCCGTGTAAATAAGGGAAAAAGAGAGAGAGGGAGAAACTGCAATTACCGTGCAAAAAAAAAAAAAAAGGAAAAAAAAGAGAAAAAAAAGAAATTGAATTAGATTAGGATTACACTCTAAGAGGGAAATCTAATTAGATTAGGATTACACTCATTTAAAAAAGGAGAAATCTAATTAAATTAGGATTATGGTTTCATTGTAGTTGAAGATTATGGTGTGAAGTTCAAATTTTAAATAGATTTATTGGAGTTACAATATATATGTATCTTACTTTTTTAATGGTATTTGTTTTTTTTAATTAGAAAACATGTTAATTTCTTCTGAAAAAAACATTAATTTATTTCGTACTAAAAAATATTAATTTTTTATTAGTAACATATTAATTATATTGATAGTATTTTAACGATACGTAGTAATTAGTCATAAAGTATTGCTAGTATTTTAATGATATGTAGTAATTAGTCATATACATAATACTAACCATTCATTATGTTTTTTTTTTTTCCATCATTTTGTCAAGGCATTGAGATTAAATTTCAAATAGATTTATTGGTAGTACATTAATTATATACTAACATATTAATTTATTTTGAAAAAAAAGGTTTATTAATTTCTAGTATATTAATTATATATTAAATCTTTCATAAAAAATGTTAATTTTTTTTATTGCTAGTATATTAACTACATTGTTAATATTTTAATGATATGTAGTAATTAGTCATAATGTATTGCTAGTATTTTTATGATACGTGAATAAATTATGTAGTAATTAGGCATAAGAATAAATTATTACATTATTCAATGTAAATATTAATGTCAATAAATTACTTGGATGACAAAAAGCAGAAAATGAATAGAAAAATATTTTTAATTTAATGATATATAAATACATTAATAAAACATTAAAATATGTCAATAATTTATTTTATAACACAAGAAATAGAAACCCAAAAAAAATAATATCATTAATTTAATGAATTAATAAAGGAATGACAATAAATTACTGAAACAAATTACATTAAAAAATTAAAATCGATAACTTGATTAAATTGTAAAAGAATTAAAAGCTATCACGTCATTAACTTAATGAAATATTAACTACATTATAATTCCAAACATTGACAATATTAAAAACAACAAAAAAGAATAACATGGACAATTAAGTAAATTAATTGTAAATGAAATGAAGACAATTTGCAACAATCCAAAGACTTTCTATTACAGCCATGACTTCAAGCAATCAGTAAGCAAATGAGAGGTCAATATACGCATATAATAAACTCCAAAAACCTGAAACGTTGAACAAAGAATGTAAAATATCACAGATTTACATACTACAAAAGCAAGAATGCTATATAAATAAATTACAAAAAAAAAAAAGAACAATCAAACCATTATAAAAAAATGTTGCACATTTGTGAATTTAATTCTTTCTGGCATATGAACATCCGTTGAGGATTTTAGATCATTAATAGATGATTTAGTCTTCTTTTTCTGTACCATTCTTCCAGCGGGAGAGAAATACGATTCAGGTTTCAAATTTATCGGTAAAAATCATTGCTTTCAATTTAATGAGTCTAGTGCTTTTTTCTTGATGAGACTTTGGAATTTATATTCACGTATTTGAGATGATCAACAAAGATTTGGTACAAATTGAATTGATATTTAGGAATAACGATGACTTTATTCCAAAATCTTAAATTTTAAAATTCTTAATTTAGCTAACAATTTGAATTTGAACAATAAATAGCTTAATTAGAGATATTTTTTAAAAAAATTAAATGATGTCATAATCCGCACTTTATTCCACAATCACGAATTTTAAATTCCTTACTTTGGATAACAATTTGAATTTAAGCAACAATCACCCTAATTATAGGGATTTTTTTAATTTAATGATATCATAATTTGTTCAAAATCTTAAATACGTATATTATTATTACTTAAAAAATAAAACAAACAATATCATTATTAAGGTTATTAATGTCTTTATATTTATGTATTGGGACATATAAAGAATATATATAAACTAGAGACATATTTTAACTCCACAAATAAAAAAATGACAAATGTCTCATTAGCCCAAAAAATTAAACAATTATCTAGTCGGGCTGACCCAATTATAGTTTAGGCCTAAATCTTCAGCCTAGTCCCGTCCAAGGCTTGGACTAGGCCGAATTGGGCCGGGCCAAATCGAGCCGGGCCAAATGACACAGGACATAGCCAAGCCTGTTTGGCCCGACGCAAATTGAAAGCTCTATTAAGCCATGATCAAGAAAATGCTCGCTCAATATGCTAATGAAGTCGAAGAAAAGATCAAATAGAAGGTGGCTAAGGCAACGTGCAAAACCCTGACACTCAACGAGATCTCTAAAGAGATCCAAGATATGCCATTCACAAAACAGATTGCCAAAATGGTCCCTCTATGGTCACTCGCTTTGATGGGATGTCTGATCCACAAGACCATCTTTTGTGGTACAAGAATATCTTAAACACAACAAACATTCCAAACAACATGCTAATGAGATTAGAGACGAAGATAATGAAGGACCAAGGGGGCTCCTCCCCTTATATATATTTATAACTAAGTGTATATAATATAGTAAAAATTGCACAAAATTCTCCTAAAAAATTGAATATATGATTTAATACCTCAACATTTAAAAAATTTCTAAAAAGCCTAATGGAGTCCCAATCTTTATAAAGCCTTCATAAGAAAGAAAAATTTAAATCGTAATGTTGAAGAGTAGTAAATAGATGAATTGTTGAGAGGATTTGAGTATTGTAGTTATTTTGATATTAGAGTTTGATTAGTTTCTCTTGGTCGTATTTTTTCATAGATATTAAGATTTGATTACTTAAATATATTATATCATAATGCTCACATGTTCATTTGTCAAAACTAAAATTATAGATGAATATGTTTTTCGACTAATATTTAGGTGGCAATTAGTTAAACAATTATGCTAAGATATTTTACAGGAAACTTAGAAGACTCTCCAATCAACAAAGTAATTATATAACCATTAATTTACAGCTTCTAATTTTAGTATCGATTCTGTCAGTTGTTATTGTTACTGGAGAGAGTATTTCCTACTATGTATATTGTAAAAAAATAGGATATGCAATTGAATTAGAGATTAATTGATAAATGATACTTTACTTACGAATGTTGAAAAGAGACATTTTAAATAACCTTAATGATATGGTTTTTATCCAACATTTTATCCATGAAAACCAATAGGAAGAACTACAGAACATCTATAACTATTGGTTGATTAAAATTCTATTGCGGCTATAAGCCCTCTTAACAAAAATTCCTAACTTCGTCACTAAATGAGATGGTATGTAAGTCGCTCTGAGGCTCAAGGGACCTACACTATGTTGGTTCAACAACCTACCACCCTAATAGCTTGATAATTTCGAAGATCTCGTTGACCTCTTCATTTAAAGCTACTAGGTGCACACTTTTTTAGGGTATTTGGTAAAGTTGGTTAGAACCAACTTTTAGGTTTAAAATATTATAGCATGTGAGAGTTTTATACTATAGTAACTTTTTATCTTTTACTGTAACATATGAGAACTTTATACTATTTCTTAACCAAAATGTTGGTTCCAACTAGCATTACCAAACACCATATTCATTGTTTTAATTGACATGAGAAATGTCATTTTGTTTTCTTTGTTTAGGTTAACGGGTCTATTGCAATTATCTTGACAACCATGAAAACATCATGAAGCATACTGGTCTCTTGCAATTTTTTTTTCGGTCATTTCATTTTTTTTTTTTACTTTGTTGTCTATTTTTACACTGTAGCATATGTTTATTTTACATGGTAATATGTAAGAGTTTTATGCTGTTTGAGTTGTAACTGAGTTTACCAAATACACTATAACTTATGTAATATAAAATATATATTTTAAATATTTTTCATGGGCTCTGTGTCCTACTTAGATAGGTGGGTTTAACCTACAATTGACTTCTTTTTTCATTTATTTACGTCGAACTAAATTTGACCACCTAATATTTTTTTTCCAACCTTAACTTAGTAAAGTTTTTGTCATTTTTGGGTCATGTTGCTGCATCATAATCTTGTCCGCTTTATACATTGCGTTAACGAAGAGAGAGGAGTTGCCTGCATTTGGTTTTATTATGCGGTCAAACTATTGTTTTTGAGGCCGTTTGATGGCAATCGAAGGATTAAAATATACCTTATGTCCTCGTCATCTCCCACTACTCGGTGTAATGGGGCAATCCCACAACAGAATTGTCTCTTTTTTTAATAAATATGAAAAACTTTTTTGACAATTGATGTTCAACATCATTTCCAAAGGCACCAAAATATTGGGGCCCATGGGATGGGTATTGACAGTAAAGAAAAGGATAGTTTTGTCATTCTATCCCCCATTTGGGACCCAGAGGGCTGACGTATATTTTGATTGCTTCAGGGTTCGTGCAATAGGACGTCCTTTCATGGGGCCCATTGTCCTGTAGTTTGTAGCTTTTTCTTTTTTTTTGTTTTTGAAAGTGTAGTTTGTAACTTCTTGATTTTCATAATAAGATTGCATTTGTAGAATATTTGCCTTGCTTACCTTTTATTTTGTACCATCTTTAACCCAAAAGATATAAATAATAATATCATGTACTGAAAATCCCCTGGTCAACAATCGATTTCCCAAACAAATAAAACTGTAAAAATAATATAGGTTTACTTTCCGTAAACAAAATCATCTTGAGAGGAGATGAGAAACAAATATAGGACTACCCAATATCCAATTTTGGTATTTGGATTTTGAAGATTTTTTTTTTTTAGAACACTAATATCTATTTAAAGACTAATTTCTTTCTAGGAAAAAAAAAAAGAAAGATTACTGGTAATTCTAGTCTTTTTTATTTTAATTAGAGTGGAAACTTGAACTTCACTTATATATATAGTGGATTTAAGTGTAGATTTACGATTAATTTATGCCTACAACCACAACAATTTTAAATTTTTGGAAGCTTTTTTAAAGACTTTCCTTAAAATAAAATAAAAAAAGATTATAAAATTGAAAACCCACATGAAAGACCGATGTTTTGCACAACAATTATGTAGCTTTCCTAGTAGGATGTATGTCCCTTGCCACATGAACAAAGGGGGACACCTTGGCGTCCACATGGACACGTTCAAGACGTGCTATTGGGTGTTCCCAAGAGTTTTTCTTCCCCTAAACGACACCCCATGATTTGTCGGTTATGTCTTACATAAGATCCCAAATCGACATCGCCTTCCACGTGGCACATCTCCCGTCCATTCACCATACACGTGTTTAACCCCTTTCACCACCCATAATTACACTCCTTGCCATTCTCAACCTTCACCAAACAAAACCTCCCTCTCTCCTACACAACGTGACAAGCATCATTTTATCCCAAAGTGATTTTCCTTTAAAAAAATGTTAAATTAATACCATCATTAATTAAAGGTGGATCTGCCCTTTTATTTATATATGGTGATAAACTTTATCAGTGTTTCATAGAATTGTTCTTTTTCTTTTTGAGCAACCCCCTAAACCAATCCCTGCAAGTGTACAAAGATAGAAGACCTACTAACACACGTAAACAAAACCCAACAATATTCTTAGACTAGACCCCACAAAACATCCCCTATTGCTCTCCTATTTCCTATCTGATTTAATTACCAAGTCGTTGACAATTGATCATCAAATGATTCGAGAGTGGTCCAAATTAAACCCAAATTCTGTAGCAAAGCAAGTAACCCTAGTCATACATGGTATAAAATCACTGCTTTCTAGGGTACTCCTTGTAAACCTCTCTCTCTCTCTCTCTCTCTCTACTTTCCTACATACTCAATCTTTTCTTTTTTCCGTTGTGTGTGTTGGAATGCGTTCCGTGTTAGGATTTTATCAGCCATGACCAACTTACCAATTTCTCTTAGGTATTCTTCAGTGGCCCTATTCAGGCAAGTCTTCGACCCTTGGCCTTTTTCTTCTATTTTCTTGTAAGATTTTCTCAAAGGAGGAAAAAAAAAAAAAAAAACAAGGTAAGGAAATTTGGAAAATAAATCCAAACCCTTTTTTGTTTTCCTTTCCTTCTTCTTCTTTGCATTTTTGTTTTTCTATCTCTCTCTCTTTCTCATACATATCATGGGTAATGGAGAGAAAAGTACTCTATGGAATTTCCACCTGCACCTGCCTCATCTCCATCATCATCATCATCATCATGGGACGAAGAAGCAGATGGTCAGAGATGTTCCAAAAGGGTGTTTGGCAGTGAAGGTGGGCCAGCAGGGTGAGGAACAGCAGAGATTTGTTGTGCCTGTGATATACTTCAATCACCCACTGTTCATGCGGCTGCTGAAGGAGGCAGAGGAAGAGTATGGGTTTGATCAGAAGGGCACTATCACAATCCCATGCCACGTGGAGGAGTTTAGGTACGTCCAGGGCATGATTGATAGGGAAAAATCCCTCCATCACCACCACCACCACCACCACCACCACCACCACCACCACCATGTTGGCTGCTTAACCTTTAGGGTTTGACATATATATACACACACACACATATATATATATATATATGATGTTCCTCAATCCAAGATTTAATTGTGACATAACTCTTTTGGGGTTCTTTTTTTCTTTTTCTCTTTTTTTTTTTTTTTTTTGTTGGGGGATGATGAAAAAGATGATTTCATGATGACGGAGACAAATTGTTAAGGAAAAAAAAAACTCTGCTTTGCAGTTTAGTTATCGAATCTGTTAGCTTTCAATTGCAATGGAAACGTTATTCAATAAATTTCTTTTTTAATACTTTTACTATTTCCTTTTTTCTTTTCCCTTTCTTTTTCTTTTCTATTCTGTTAAGTCTCTTTATTGAAGTTGAAGGGTAAAATGAGTGCTTAAAGATTTTGACGATAAGGCTGGCCGGCATAGTTGATAATTTAACAGTGAGAAAGAGAAAATAGACAAATCGCACAAAGATGGTAGGGCCAAAGCGGTTGCTTTTGAGCCATATATATAATGTGCAAATGCCAAATTTTAAAATGGCACAAGAATATTTCATACATAATTATATATCTATACATATATGTCTAAAGTCAACAGTTAATTTCCTTTTTGTTTAGTGTTCCCTACTTGTTCATAAATCTGCTCAAGAATTCTTAGTCAAAAAGATATGAGATGATGTCTTTCTACTCCACCATAGGTATAATTATGTTCATTGTTGAGTCATATACCTCCAAACTTCTCCTGCTTTTTTTTTTGGTCTATTTTCCCTCTCATGGTGAACATAAGTAGAAAAAGAGCATTAAAAGTAATTTGACCAACATGCGTAAGTGCCTGTTTAAGAACATGATTTAAATAAAAAAATTATGATTCAAATCAGTTTTGTTATGATATTAAATTACTACGTTATTTTAGTTTCAAACCTTCAACCGGCTATAATATACACTCAAAAAATAAGTAACGAGTGCAATAAATTGAAAGGTAGAGTAAGCCAAGTGCTAATGACATCCATCGGTTCTATGTGCTGCAATCCATTGAAATTACTGCAAACTCATTGGAATAAATAAACCATAACCAGCTAGTTCACAAATTTGGTCAGTACTTGGTCAAAAAGAGTGTAACGATTATTTCAATACATAGTCCTACAAACATCATATCAAGGTTTTCTTTCAGGGAATAAAGGCACCATCTAGAATTTCATTTATATATATATATATATATATGTATATATGTACATATATACTCACACGCGCGCGCACACATGTATTGTTGGTTTTTGGGGGTTCACTTTTCTCTCGTTCTGAACATAAGTGGAGGAGCATTAAAAGTAGTTTGACGGAGATGCCTAAGGAAACAATATTCAAATTTAAAAGTTGGTTTTAATAAGTGCAATAAATTGAAAGGCAAGAGTAATTGGGAGCTTGGTAGGGTGAATTAGAACTATAGTTAAAATTTATTTTAATTAAAAATATTATAATATGTAAAAATTTTATATGATAAATTTTTTTTATTTTATTATAACATGTAAGAGTTTTTTACTATTTAGTTTTAACTTAATTTATCAAACACCCTTTCAAGTAATAATACAGACTCTTGATTTCATGTGCTGTTGTAATCTATTGAAATAAGTGCAAACTCATTGGAATTTATGATATATATACATGATATAAATAAGGGTATTTATCATTTTATACTGTGTGTATTAGATTTATTCAAATATTATACTTTTATATTAAATTTAATATCTAAATTTACATTTTATCTTACTCAATTGCTAATTTTGGCCTTCAAAGTAATCAAACTATCCTTCAATAAAGACGAAAAAAACTAAAACTAAAAAGGAAAAAAAGCAAAAACACACACAAAAAAAAACCCATTTTGAGTGTATTTTTTAACATTTTTGAAGTAAAAACCGTAAGTGTAAAGTTTTCTTTTCTAAGTTTTTTGCTTTCCTACTTGAGGGCATGATTTAGCCATTTTCAAGGTTAAAATCGAGGGTTGACTATAAAAAGGTATAGATTTATATATTAAATTTTGAATGTATATATTTGATGAGATAAAAAATAAAAAATATAATTTTAAAATAAATCTAAAATAGTGTATAAAATGGCAAACACCCCATATAAATATAATTTTCTATAAATAATCTTTGAAGTGGTAGTTTTTTTTGGAGAGCATTGAATTGGGTTTAGTATTTGAAAACGGCTAGTGTGTCTGTGTCTGTGTGTATAAGAAAGAGAAGTCAAAGGGGTGTTACACAGTAGTTGAGCTCGTGCATGAAACCCACGTTTGGTGAGCTTCTCAGTTGAAACCAAATAATTAAAAAAGGGTTTCGAACTTTTTCAGATGTATATAATATATATGACTATGGGCCTTTATTATAAGGGTTTTGTTTTATAGGAACAATAATACCTTCTCTGTCACTGCCATGTTTTGATGCCATTTATAACATAGACTTGGAAGTTGCAGGGCACAGACCCGGCACTGTGGGGCCTTCATTTTGTTGGAGAGGTTTTTATTTATTTTTATTTTTTTTTAAGTTTTGATTATTGTGCCTGTCAGGTCCAGAATTTCTTAATCAAATTAATAACTACCATACCTACATAAAATAAATATAAATGTTTGAATGTTTGATAAATTTTAAGGAGAAAGAAGGAAATGTCAAAATTGTAAATATCAGATTTAAAAATATTTGTAGTAAATGTTTACAGTGTAATAACTTATTTACTATATAAATAAAAAATATTTACATTATAAACAAAGAGGTAAATACATTATGGCCGCGTCTATTAATACCCATCATTTCTACTTTTCATACATCTATATTTAATAACATGTATTTATTAGTGTATTACCTATTAATAAAATTACTTTTAAGGACAAAAATGTTTTAAATAAATACCCATTACACACCCTAGCTTAAAAATATATATATATTCCCTTCTAAAAAAATTAGTGTATTATTTTTTTCAAAAGAATAAAAATAGATTCCAAATGAAAGAGTCCCCCATAAAAAAATATATGTGATTTATTTCTTTTTCAAAATTCTTATTTTTTATTTGTTGTTTTATATATACTAATTATAATTACATATATGATTGTAAATTGTTTAATATATGTATAACTACAAATCATGTACTTTAATAATAGGAACCACTCTTTGATTTGATATAAAGAACATGATATATAAAAATAACAAAGAAAAAAACTACGTTTTCTTTCTTCTTCTTAAGTAAAAGAAATATAATTTGTATGATTCATACATCAAACCCTTATGATTCACTACCAATTTTTGTTTTTTGGAATCCAAAGTTTGGTTTAATAAATAGGAAAAAATTATATTAAGGAAAAATTTGCATACAAACTAAAAAAAATGCTTGGAAAAAAATTGTAAGTTTATTTGGTGGGTAGTTGGGTGAAAAAAAATGAAAACCAATTAATACTATTTAAGTATAAGAACTTTTTTGGTATTTTAAAATAGGTGAAAGAAGTAGAATGAAAGGTGGTTGAAGAAACAACATGTGAAAAGTCGAATAAAGGGTATCAATAGAAGCACCCATATATTATTTACACCATAAATCAATTTAGTGTGTAAAGAAAATTATTTACAGTATAAACAAAATAGTTGACAAATTATGCATATCATAAATTTAACATTTACTACAAATATTCTTAAAACTTGAAATTTACTACACTTAGTTTTAAAAAAGTGACATTTCTTATAATTTTCCTAAATTTTAGGAGAATTTTCTTATAAAAGTCCCACTAATAGTGTATGTTTTAAACTATTAATTCTAGTTAAAATTATTTTTTCCTACTAATATAATGGTCGAAAAACAGATACCTACATGTCAGTATCTTTTCCGTTCCTAAAAAAATTGCTTAAAAGTTTATGTCGTTGTCTGTTTTCTATTAATAAAAAAATAAAAAAGCTTGGATTATTTAGAGATATGATAATGAGAGTTGATCAGCTAACAATAAGAAAATGATCCCCTTTCGAATACTATTCAACTTTGTACGCTACGTTATTTTAAACATGGTAGATAGCAAAAGAACACTTCAGCTCATAATATATAATGCCAATAAATAGCACCTATAACTTCAATAATGACAATAATTGAGGGTGCATATACATATACACATATTGAAGTCTATCTGTTGTTAAGAAATATAGAACTAAATTCAACGTCTTTTAGAATATCACCTCGTATATAAATTTTTGGGGATAGCCTTCAGACTAAAATTTTACTAAAAAATACAAAAAAAGGAGAAATACACAAGAAAAAAAAGTTTTTTTTACACTCTAGGTGTACACCCCCATAGTGGAATGTTCATGCGGCTTGGTGGAGGGAGAGAAGCAACATGGGGCCGCTCCCTATGAATTGATAAAGCAAACGTAAGTTTGTGCAGCCACACATGTTAGCGAGCAGTGGTTTATTGGTCGTTCTTTGTAAACCTATCTATATGTAAATCTATATATAGATAAGTTATGTTCTTTTCTTTATTAGTAAAGTGAAACTCAAAAAAAGAGAGAGGGGGGCTACAGAAAAAATTCTTGAGAGAGTTATTTTTATTTTGTAACTTCTTCATCATTATAGTGAATTAATCTGCAGTAGCTAAAAATAGACGTCGCTCTCACATCGAAGATAAACCATTATAAATTTTATGTGTTCTTATTTATTTTTCACTCTCGGTAGAATTATGGCTTCTAATTCGCAACTATCTACTATTCTTTTAATTAATGTATCTAGATGGACTGTCGCACGTCTAGCTAATAGTTTTCTTTTTCTTGCAATGTAAAATCTGTCCAAATTTTTAAAACAATTCTCACTTTTTAATCCATTTTACATTATGGAATTGCAGGTTCATGTGTAAGTTTTGTACCATGTAGTACCAAAATTTCGTACGCGTGTGTATGACTGCTATCCGAAGTACAGCGTAATCTAGAAGAAAAAATTTTGCAAATACGTATGTTATATAATATAGTATATTGGAAGTACGTACTACGTAGCTAATACATGTCCACGTTCATGTTGAATGGCAACATTAGTTTTGTATCAGTAACTTATGTTTCCAATAAGATGATTCTTGTATTAGGAAGCACATGCAAGACGACCAGATATCCAAATATATTAGCAGAATCTCGTAGAAAAAATTATCGATCAATCAATAAATTAACAATTTTAAAAATATATGCTAGTTCATATGTTAAGAGGATTAATGTAAGAAATTTTCATAATGGTAAGACAATATTGGCTGAGAATTTTATCTAAATAAAATGCTAGCAACAAGAACAGTCAATGCATTATAATTAATCCTCTCTCATTTTCAGGTTATTAGTCTCTTTGTGAATGGAGAGACTGAAATCGGTAATTTTTTTTTTTTGTGGTTAAAAAAAGACTAATGCATGGTGTTCTCACTCCCACGGTCAATATCTTAAGAAAAATCTACTGAGAATACAAGTGAAACAACAAAGAACCTGACTCCTGCCTTTTTCTACTAGAACTTGCTTTTATTTTTTATTTTTTTGAGGGGAGTACTTGTTTTCAATTTGTTTTTACATACTTTCAAAAAAATAGTCTTTACAGTATATGATTAAGGACAATTTCACCCGACTTCCTTTGTTTTGTTATTATTTTGGGTTACCCCCAGGACATCGTTAAAAATTAAACTAAATACTTCAGCAAAGATCTTACTTGACCCAAGTGAAACATTAATGACGACTGATCTCTAGTCTCTAGACGAATAGGGTTCACTTTAATCTAACTGAAAAGCAGGCTATTTGACACTAAAATAACCACCTTTGGTAAAATCTATAATAAAATTATTAATCTATGGTGATTTAGCAGCATCTTTCACATCTTCTAGCTGACCACTGCGTAGCTCTTTCCCAGACAGCAATGTTTTCTTCAACACATCTCTCTCTCTCTCTCTCTAGATAGTTTGCAATTTAATTGTTATTTGCGTCCTCATATAGGTCTCCTATTTGTGGAAATTTGAAACATGTTCTCACATACTAATATTAAGTTTTGAACAAGTCTTATCAGAATACATAGAATAAATATACAATGATCCATCCAAGAAACCCCTTTTTTTTTTTTTGAAGGGAACTCAACCTACAAATTAAAGGTTAAAATCCTAAGACAAGTCGTTGACATTTCTTGCTCACTCTTGAACGCTAAACCCAACTGTGGCCAATATTGACCTTTATCAAGTAGTACTACAAATTTTCAGCCCAAAAAAAATAAATAGTAGCACGTTTTCTTATTCCCTTAAATTTCAGCTCTATCTACCTAATTTTAGCATGTTTCACCTACATACATGCATGAATGAGAAAAGGAATGTCAATCTAAACTATCATGATATTTTTCGCGGTCATTAAAATAAACATGGAATTATTAATTGGCCAAAAAATGAGATAAATGTTGAATTAATTTGTATAATCTTATCAATTAATAAGTGATTATTGTATAATGTAGAAAAATATTTTTGTACTTGAATTGGTAAGTTTTTTTTTTTGATATGTAAATTAATAAGACTTTTATTCTTAATTATAGTAAACATGAGAAAGAATTGAATTATTTCATACTATAATGATGTGTCCCACATCGGTTAGAGATGGTAGTCTTGGGTGTTATATATATGGGTTCACAATCCTCCCCTCATGAGCTAGCTTTTGGGGTGAAGTTAGGTGGGCTCATATCATATGGTATCAAAGCCGAACCTCTGCTGGTCGTTGGGCGCATGTACAAAGGTTCTCTGCCGCTCGTGTGGGTTAACGACGGAGTTGGCACGAGGACGTGTAGTCTAAAGGGGTCGGGAATGATGTGTCCCACATCGGTTAGAGAGGGTGGTCTTGGGTGTTATATATATGGGTTCACAATTTAGGTGGGTTCATATCATAAAAGCCAATGGTACTCATTTTTGTTATTCTCTTTCCTTTCCAAACTCACTATCTTTTTGTCGGTAAACATGGCTTTTACGAGAACATCATCCTCAAAAGCGCTATGTATATGCATATATTGATTGGGAACTCTTTGATGAAGGATTTGAAATTTGATTATTGAGCTGCAACAGAGCAATAATCTTGGTCGGAGACCAAGCAATTGCAGGTGTGTGGCATTAAAAAAGGCAAAATCTGAATTGCTTCTGTCCACTTGGAAAAGATAAGCGACTTACATAATCTGCGTTTTGTAACGCAGTTAGAACTAAAAGTTGGAATGATTTTACTGAAGCATATAAAAGCTTTACATTGAGCATTTACACTGTAGCGTATGAGTTCCAATTATATAGTTGGAACGGAGTCGCCAAACGCACAATTGTCCAACCGTCAACTACCATGAGCTTATTAATTAACACACACTAATTGACATTGGCCAAATCAGCAATCCAAACAGTTTAGTCCATGGAGCGGACACCAACTTTAAATTGGTCTATATCATGATGGCAAGTTGAGGGTCAAACTAATGTTTTGTTGGTGGGAACATTGATCATGGCATTTGTCTGCTATGCTTTAGGTTTCACTTTTGGGTCCGGATCAAGAATATATAAAAGGTCTAAAAACGACAAATGGGAAGTAGTTTAAAAGATTTGTTCAATTATTCAAGCCATGTAAATGACACTCTTGTAGGTGGAAATGCGTCCCCATTTTATGGGAAACATCGGTAGAAAGAACTAGGGCCCTTTGGTGGCAATTTGAAAGTGGATTTAGGTTCTGCATGAAATGGCTGAAAGATAACTGCTTCTAACTTCTTTACTTCAAAAAGCCGCTATTAAATGTGTTTGTATGGACACATAAAAAATGTGCGTTGGAAGTTAAAGGGCAAGTCAACTCTTTTATGTTCATAAAAAAAAAATTTATTTACATTTTTTTTACCATTTGTTTAAGAATAACAAATTAAAAATTCTATCCAAATCTTTGAATAGCACCAATTTCCTCCATATTTTTTCGTCTCATCTTTAATGTAGTTTTTGTATGTCTTTCAAGGGAGAAAGGGTGAGGCAAAAGTCCTGTGTAACTTAAAAACTCATCAGACATTTACAACAAAAGAATATACCAAGCTTGAAACCTACCATCTTTATGGTTTTCACAAATTAATTATGTGTCACTATTTGAGCTCAAACCCATTGCATCTTTCCATACGCAAAAACAGGGTATTGAGCAGAGGAGACATTTTTAGACCTAACATTAAGTCAAAATCCCACATCTCGATTGAATAAATGTTTCATTTTATACCACCTTTCCCCCCCTTATCTTTTTCCTTTATTCGGATCCCAAAAGGAAAAAATTAAAATCGCTGAGACCCTTAGAAACTAACAATTTAAAGAAATTATAGGCCAAGGACTAAACAAACAATATTGCTAATGGTGTCTTGTGTTTGAGCTACGAGGAGTCACACCATGCAAATATTTAGTATATCCAAGCAAACTAAGCTTTCCATCTGAGTTTCTGATCCAGTCTCTGAGAATTGAATAAGTTGAAGGGCCAAGATTTAATTCCTGCCAAAACGATGATACAAAAGTTAACATAAGAACTAATAACTTTTGCTCAGACCTCAGTTGAAGAAAGAGACTCAAAAAGCCATAATTCATACCCTAGCCAATTCTTCAACGGATATAACTCGGTTACCCTCCTGTTCAAAATGCTGAAAGGCAGTGGAGGCTATCTGCTCCCACTTTTCTACGGCCTCCAATTGATGTGTACTAATTGCAGCCGCACAAAACTCTCCAAAGTCCATCTTTCTATAGGCAAGCGGTTCCATCTGCAGCGACATTCCGACCAGGAACAAAACAAATGGATAGCCATAAGTTTAAGGGAAAAGCATGTGTTTTCTTTAGCATTGCAAGCTTGTAAAAGGATATAAGAAAATTGGTTATTTGATCTTCTGCAAAATGAGTCGCATATATCTCCAATTTTAAATTTTCATAAGCTCTGGTAGAAAACTTGAAAACGAAGGCAAATATAAATAAATGAATAACCAGCGACAACATTTCCATAAAGGAGTACAAGCCATACCGCATTTAAAATATCAAGAACCCTTGACTCTTTCATGGCTTCAGTCGCATTTTGCTGAAGGGCCTGCACAATTTTAGTTTTTCAAACCATGAAAATGACTTTTAAAGCACACAAATTTTACTAGTTCAAAGAACTAACCAAGTCAAGACTTGAAACTAAATTGAGAAGTAAAAAACCATTTTGAAATTGTGAAGAGAGATGCGCCCATCTGCGTCAGGTTCCAATAGCTTGAATTGTGCTCTTAGATAGATCAGCTCATCCTCTGTCAAAGCTTTTGAAAGAGCCTGCAATTGTGAGATAAACAACGGAAGAAGGATTTGAGACCAACTTTAAAAAGACACTTTAAAATTTTTAGATAAGCCTTCTCAGAGAACCGGCTACCATGTCCAACATATATGAATGAGAAAAATAAACTCAAAACTTGCTGCAAAAAGAAGTAGCATTTACAAATGCTGTCCATCATGCGAAAAGAACACTACCTTGAGTGCTGCACGTTTGAATGGTGTGGCATGAAGATATGCCTCGACTAACTTATAGATCAATATATCCAGAGGGATAGGACGATTATCGTTTCGTAACCAAGGGTGAGCTGCAAATTTAAAGCATTTATTAGGCTTGAAAAGTGGGATAAATTAACCATGAGAACTGTCTACTACACAATAAATCTGTGATCCTCTTTAGCAAGGAGCGTGGGGCCATATAAGAGCTCATAGGAAGCTATCATAAAAAGGAAGTGCATTGCTGAAATGGTATGGTTGCGCTAGCTGTAGTATAACACGGCTTTAATTGAACTTTTAGTCCAAGAAATACCATGAAAACCAAGTTTTGTCACCATAGAAAGCAATTGCGAAGTTAAATTACTTAGAGCTTGGACAGCAGTCATTCGTTTTCTGTAATCCTTGTTCAGGAACCTCTTTACAAAATCTTTGGCTTCTTGAGACACTGAAGGCCAGGGTAAATCATCGAAATTAGGATCTGCCCTTAGCACTGCTCGAAATATCCCCGATTCAGTCCTAGCCCAGAATGGACGGTTTCCACACAGCAGGATATACGTGATAACACCAACACTCCATATATCTGCTTCAAGACTATATGACCTATGTAGGACTTCTGGCGCAACATAGTATGCACTTCCAACAATATCGTTGAGTCTTGCACCTGTTACATGAAAGTATATATGTAAAACAAATATATTTCCCCCTATTGTATAACATTGTATAATTAGAATGCTTGTACAAAAGTAATGGAAAGGTAAGAGGGTTCATGCAGAAAAGGATTTGTGAGTTGTGACATGAAGTAGAATTCTCGGCCATTGACCTTCATTGGATCAAATTTGCAAAATAGGGCCCCTTTTTATATCAGTTAAATTAGAGTGCTTAAACTGGGAGCTGCTAGCATGAATTACTAGGCTAGATTAAAGGCTAAAAGCTTACTAATTTATCTAGATTTAGCCAAATCAGCACCTGTATGAACATTATGACAACCATTACGACAACCACACATATAGTGAAATGATACATTTTACAGTATGCCATTTTAATTAAATCATTAAACACTAAGGAAAACTTGATTGTTGATAAGAATGGAAAAGTTAAAAACTGGGCACTTGAGAATTGAAAAAGAGGATAACAATTATTAGTTACCCGGTCTTATAAAGTCAGAAAGACCAAAATCAATAAGCTTCATATCAGCATCTTCACTCTTAGAAGAGAAAAGGAAATTCTGTTAAAAGTAACAGAAACAACACATTAACAAGCAAACCACATGAAAGGCTAAACAAACTCAAATTCAAAATAGAAAAGAAGATATAGGTGCAAAAAACAAATACCTCTGGCTTCAAGTCACGGTGCACAACGCCTTGAAGATGACAAAATGCAACTACACTTAAAATTTGAACAACTATAACTTTGGCATCTTCCTCAGAATATCTCCCCCCTCTGCAATAAGGTGGATCATTCAATCTATATTATGTCTATACATCATTCATACAAAATAAAATAAGACTGTAAAATGGGAAAATAATAATAATAATAATAATAATAATAATAAATTACATTAAAAAAACTAACCTTGACAAAATTCTGTCAAGAAGTTCTCCACCTTCACACAATCTGATTTCATTTAAAAAAAAAAAATGTGTTCATATATCGTCATATCAAAAGAAATGCATATCAGACAATATAGAAAAACAGAAAAAGCACATTACTTATTCAACAATCATGTAAGCAGTAACAACAAATTCCAATATTTTCAATGAGGACAAGGCCAAATTAGTAAACGGAATTATCTCATACAGTTCAAATGCAACATTATTACTAGATTATAACATTATAAATAAGCGAAGGCATGTGAATGAATAAGAAAAAGAAATAATACATACTCCATGACTATATACACGTTGTTGCTGTCTTCATACGCGTCGTAAAACTTTACCAAATGATTATGCCCAGATAAAGATCTCAATATATTCACTTCTCTTCTCACATCTTCAATTGCTATTGCCGTTGTCATCTTCACAAATTAAAAATAATAATAATAAATAAATCAATTAGAACTCCACAAAACCCAATTTGACCAAAAAAGAAAAAAAAAACACCACGCCAAGGAATCTGACCTTGGCTTTGGAGATGATCTTGACGGCGACAGGGTGATCCTTGAGGTCGCCTTTCTTTCCCTTGGCGGAGCAAGTGTGACCAAAATGCCCTCGGCCGACCTCAGCGCCGAGCTCGTACTTTGCCCCCAGGTTCTTGCCGTACCCGAAAGTCTTGTCCAGCGACTGCTCCGCCTCCACCCCTCGGTCCTCGGGGATCGGGCCCTCCTTCGGCAGCCCGTGCCCCAGCCGCTTCGCCAGCGACGCCTTTATGTGCTTTGCCGGAGACGGCGGCGCGAACCTCCTCTTAAAAAATCTCCCCGGCGTCGAGGCCCTCGCCGGCGACGGCGACACCCCCGCCGGCAGCGGGCTAGTCCCGTGCGGGTACGGGCTCGGCCACGGGCTAGGGTTCGACGACCTCACCGGCGTGCTCTTCACCACGCCGTTTCGGCCGGACCGCCGCGCCGGCGTCTGAGGCCGATTGTTCGTCGTTTCTTCCCCTCCTCCTCCTTCCGCCTCCGCCGCCGACGCCGTGATGGTGGTCGTCGGAACATCCGGCTCGTTGTAGCCCGTCGGACTGGCCTTGCCGTAGCACTGTCCCATCGTCGGGTTCGCTCCGGTGGCGATGCCTCGGATCGCGAGTAGGCAGAGTCAAAGTCCACGCATCGGACGGCGCAAAGTTGACCGATCTGACGTCTCGCCGGTGAGGGAAAGACAAAAACACGAGGAGAAAAAAGGGGGAAAGAGAGATCTACGGCGAGAAAACGATAAACGAAGAGAATGAAAGAATTCTCGAGTCAGAACAGAAGGAAAGCCCAACTGCGACAGACACTGTAGGAACTCAACAGTCGAGCTTTTTTAACCTGTTACGACCTCCACAAATGAACGAAATTGCCACACCGAATCTGACCGTCCGATCTAGCAAATCACGACTCGAACGGTCAAAATCACCTGACTTAAAATCGGAGTCGTTCATCTCCCATCACAGATAGTCGTTTTTTCGTCTCTCCCCTCTTTTTGGTCTCTGTTTGTAAATTGTAGTATGTTGTTGTACAACTGCTTTTCTTTTCCCTTTTTTTTCGTTTTCTTTTAGGTTTTGTCTTTTCTCACTTTTTTATTTTCTCGCTCTCGCCGTTATTGTAATAAGAAAAAAGACGTTTTTGGTGAAACGGATGGGATTTTATCCACTGGTGTTTCACATATGCAATGACGTACGCAATCTCCCTGATTGTCAACGCCAAAAATCCAAACAATCAAATAAAGTGCTGGTGTTTTACTGTTTTACCCTAAAAGGACACGTGGGATTAGAACATCGGGCCGCGTAGATACAAGTCTTTTTCAGTGTCCGCACATGAAAACAGAAGTGGTGCGGCTTAGACTATTTGGGAAAATCAGAGACGTTGAGTTGCCCTGCCTGCTCAGAACCTTCTAATGGCGCTGGAATCTGATACAGCCGAGAGTAGTCGGATTACAATACGGAATGCTACGTGTCTCTATTTTAGGCGTTTAAAACAATTACTTTTTGTTATGTGTCCAATAATTACGGGAGCGGCACAGATATGCCATTTTTGGAACGTGGATTAAAATATACCATATAAAAAACTCTTTGAAAAAATACATAAGCTATGTGTTTTTTTTTTTTTAATAATTTTATTTTTTTATTGATTCTTATCAGTAACATATAGTGTAAAGATTTTTTTACAAGTAACAAAAGTCCCTCCATCCTAACCATAGATTGAAAGTTCAAATCACGCTTAGCTTTACTCAACTGTGGTGGCATTCATCTCTCCTTGTATAAAAAAAATCAATCTATTGTTCAATAAAGTGGCAATGGACATAAATATCTCAATAATTTTAGATTAGTTGTGTAACAAGTGGTTGAATTTGTCATTTGTACGTTTATTGAGTATAATACTAGTATTAACCGTTATTATTTTGTACTTTTTTATGTAAATTATTTTGTACTTATTGGAGATCACAATGTGTTAGAATGTAAATAATGAAAATCTTGTTGATCTGCCGTTTGACAATTGTGTAATAGTTGCACAAATCTTACAGTAAAATATAAAATAAAACTTCAAAACATTCTTTTTTTTTTTGAAGAAACTTCAAAACAATTTAGAAATACCAACTATCCAGTTTTCAAAAAATTCTGTTAAATTTGTATGTTTTTAAGGGTTATTAGCTATCTTTTTGGTATTTAAATTTTTAATTTTAATAAATTACTCCATGGATTTTTATTTTATTTTATTTTTTTACCGCTCATTCTAACATTAAAATTGATTAAAAATTTCTAAAATTTCACAAAAATAATCACATCTTAGTCACGTATTGCTAAAATTTGTACATAAATAACCATATTAAATGCAAAATATTTTTTTTCACTTTTGTTAGAAACAGTTCAAAACTAGAATATTTTTGCAATTTCATACAATCTCCTCTTAAAATTCCAATTATTATGAATTGTGATATAATTACCTTCGGTAAATTTTAAAAGTTATTTGTCAATTTCAATATCATGGACCATACATTATCACCCAAAAAAAAAAATCAAAGGTAAAGAACATTTTATCAAAATAAAATATTCAGATACCAAAGTGACAAAAAGGTTATAGTTCTAGGACTAATAGTACTAATAATTTTTCCTAAAAAAAATAGAACCAATAATTTTTTTCTAATTCTAATAGAATTCACAATATCAATGAGAAAATCACATGTTATGCCACAATTTTAAAGTTGTGTTTAATTACGCTATATTATCATTCATATTATATATTAAGTTGTACCACAAATAAACATGTGTTATATTTATAAAAAAATAAATATTAAAAGATAGTATTTATAAAAAATTCCCAATATTAATCTCCATTAAAAAATAAAATAAAATAAAATCTAGTGGAGGTTCAACTATTTATAAATAAGGAGACGAAAATAGCATGATTAATGCATACTACATATACATGAACTGGTGGGATTTTATGACCAAGAGCAGCGACTTTTTTTTTTTTTTTTTGGAGGGCAAAGAGTAATGGAGATTTATTTGTCATTATTTTTGTAGGACCAAGTCGGTCTTGTTCATGGCTCACCTACCATAAGAATACATGAACCAGCACAATATTTCCTCGCAAATCTCCTAATTTAATGACTTTAATCTGACAAACACGAGTCTGCTGTCATCTTAATTAAATTACTGAGATAATGACGTTACTTTCTGCATAATTGCATTGAATTCCTTGCTCAACTGCTATATGTGACACATCATAACAGGTAAAAAATAACTGCTGTATATACATGACAAAAGAGGATATCATTATAATATGTGATCTGTGTAAGTACTATTTGTCCGGGTCAATTTTGGTGCTGAGAGTCCAGACAGATAAGTAATGACGAAGTTAATGGATTAGTTTAAGGATGGCTGTTATAGGTTCTTCTTATTATTTTATTTTCCTAAAAATGATCCTAATATGTTTGGACAATTTGGTTCAATTTAAACTTAAACCATGTAAATTTCTTATATGTTGTAGTATAGTATAAAGTCAAAATAGTTAAATTAATATAAATTTCTTACGTGCTATTTTGTTTTGAAGCAAAATGGCTCAAAACATTGTCAAACACTTTAGAAACTCTTACATGTCTAGAGTTCACCGCCCTAATAGTGGATTTAGAAGCAATATTATGGCGAGTAAATTAGGTGATATAATACTTTGTTACTATCAATATTATGCTCTGCTATTTATTTTTTCTTCCTTTAATTTATACCACTTCTCTTTGCCAAAAAGGTCAAAAACCCTAAACACTTTTTTGCCTTCCTCAAACTCAAAATACTTGTGATCAATTATGTATTCGTAAAATGTTTTAGACTTTCTCATAAAAGTAATAAGATTGAAAATTATGCCGCAAAGGAATATTTCTCTAATTGACCCTGTGGTGGCATTGACTATCTGGGCCCTTTTGGCAGGGCCTTAAGTCGTGGCTTCAGTCGATAGAAAAAGATAAATAAAAGTTGTGACTTTTTAATAAGTTTGAAACTTTATCTTTAAAAGAGCTTAAACGGGTTACAATAGTTATAATAAGTAACAAAAATGTTATGATGAAGTTTATAATGTCTTATCAAAATTTCGAGATAAGTATTAAAATCTATTTCATAAATATATTTATAAGAAGTTATATGTTGTAGTTTTGATTAAAAATACTTATAGAGAGACAAAACACTTTTGACACATCATCCACACTTCCAAAAGCAGCTAAGAAGCCCTTTAGACATGCCCTATAAAATCTTTTGACAAATTATTAAAACACTTACAAATGTAGTTTTTGATCTAAGAAGCTTCATTAAACGGGCCCATGATTTATCTATCAAAAAATTTCAATATATGTATATTATATGTAGGAGAGAATTTCAACTAATGGGCTTTAAAGGATTAGTTTTTCAATCCTGACAAAATTTATTTAAGGAAGCAATTTTAATTTCACGCCCCAACAATACAAGGAGCTTCATTGATATGTTATTTTTTGGACTGTGAATTGAAATACGCTATATGAAAAAAAATTCTTTAAAAAATAGTTTCTTTGATAATTTTACTCTTATATTAATTCTTGTGAGTGACGTGTATAGCGTAAAAGTTTTTTAACAAGTCAATCTACTGTTCAATAACTTGACAGTAAACATAAATATCTCAAAAATATAACACATATTTTGAGCCCACGTATACCAAAAATACAATCAGCTTGTAACATAAATAATTTGTTGTCACTAATTAAACTATAGATGAAGAACCGACTATTAATTAGATCCAACTAATCCTCAATTGTTTTGTCTTGGTATTGTTGCCTTTAGGTACTGTTCCAAAATTTTCCCAACTTCCCACGAATAATAGGCAACCAAACCCTCTGTAAAGAGACCAAGAATAGGGTAATTGTCTTTAGTTAAATAACAACAACATTATTTGCTTATATTGAATTATTTATAGTGAAATTCCTATTTGATCAACATCAACGGATAAAAATAGTGGTAGAGGACCACCAGCATATCTTTAGTGCTTTGTTTCATGGAGGTGAAAGGTGGAAGGAAATAAAATATAAAAGGGATTTTAGGAGAGAATAAAAAAGTTATTTGACATGAGAGAGAGAGGAAGAAAAGAGAAATAGTACATGTTAGATCTACATTTAATTCATTTACAAATAGAAAGATTTTAGAAGAGAAGTTATTACACAAACAATGAATACATATTTCAGGTGCTACTTCATTAAAATTCCGAAATTGAACTCTTGATTATATATCATATAATATGAAAAACTTCAATAGTTTTGTTTATGATATCTAATTATGTGTAACATTTGCATAAATTATCCATAATCTACTTTATTGTAATTTTCATTTCACCTACTTGATTATTTCACCTCAAAGTTTCATTGTTTCACTAGATATTGAAAAAAAATTCTATTTATAAATCTATATAAATAGAACATCATTTGGTTACCAATATAACAAAATGATCAAGACTTATGCTTTTTAAATTCCTAAATAATGCTTTTGTTAGAATAATATTAATTATTCTTGAAAGAGTTATGAGTTCTATACCTATGAATCACACTCTTATCATTTATAAGTAATGCCTCCACCATACAATTATTTTAACTCTTCTCTTTGGTATATCAAAATACATGTCATAAACATTGAGTTATAAATCCACTTTAGACTTAAGATTATCATATAAATGATTACCAAAGTTCAATTCGATATATATATATGCTATTAAGTGTATAACAATATTTTTACCTTGGATTCCCTACTTTGAGAAACCAACATAAGTCATCTCCCTTATTGGAAGTAGACATTCATTACAATCTTATCATAAATAAAATACCATTTTTATTCCATAGATTATGGATGATGTATTGTAATCATATCTTTTCGCATGCAAACATAAACACAATTTAAGGTTTAATAATTAATAATCTTAAAACTTTGTTTGCTTGTCATGTAATCAACAATACGAAAGTCCCAAACTCTTATTTGCGTGACACTTGAGTTCTTATATTAAAAATTTAAAAACTATGTCCTCAAACTTTTATTTTCTTAGCACTTAGGTCCCTATTTTGAAGATTTTGACAAATAGATCACAAACTCTTGATGAAGGCTGCTATGTTTCTCTGGCTAAACCAGACGGAAAAGATCTCGAGAACCAATCCCTGGGAGCTGGGGGTAAAACCCTAGTAAGGATAACAAACTCAATAAATAACTTCATTAATTCTTAATAATCTAAAAATTGTAGCTATTTCTTGTAATAGCTCAATACATTTGGGCACTTAGGCTCCCTTACAGGAAAAGGAAATAAGCAGAACAAAACGATAACAACTAGTAGCACTTATAAGTAAAAGACATAGGCTGTTCCCAACGACAATAAAGGAAAAAAAAAAAAAAGGTAAGCTGGTGCTAATGCCCTGCATAACTCTCGTGATAAAAATAAAGTTATTTTTGAAATCTCATTAAATTCCACGTAACATGATGCTATTATTTTCTAATCCCCATCTGTAAATTACCATTTCCCCACTACCGCAATCCAATGATGGAATTCAAGCTGATATTGGGCATTTAAAATTATGCTCGAGGCCAGCCAGGAATGCAAACCATGAGTTGAGGTTTGAACTGGGTACGGACCCAAAAGCCGAAGGTGTCAACACAATATGGGCCCCAACAAAAGTTGGTATACTTCCAACCCAAATTCAATTTACTACAAATCAATCACTGTTTGCTTAATTTGTCGATTGCTTTCTCAGAAAATAACGTAACATCATACATCCCAACAAAGATGGCCGAAAGAGATATGTGATTAGGCCAATGGAGGAGCTCAGTTTGGTCATCAGTCCTTTTTAGACACGAATTCCGTTTTGTTTTAATCCTTAATCTATCGCAACCTATTCTTGTTCCCTGATCTAAAGCGTGATTGTTGTGATTAAGAATTTTTTTTCCAGTTTAAGTATAATTTCATTCACGTCTGCTTTGTACCTTCTTGATTTGGAATGCGTTTAACTTAAAAAGAAAAAAAAAGTACAATTTCATCTGCTTATCCTCATCTCTCATGTTGCCGTATGTGGGAGGTGACCATAACTGTTGGATTAGATGGTCCCCACATGGAACCCATGTTGGTTGTCTAATATTTGTTGTTTTGAGCCTGTTCCCATAGCCGATGAAATAGTTTTTTTTAATAGCATTTGAACATGTTTAGTTAGCTAAAATAAAAGCTTTTATTGGTATAAAAAGTAATAAAATTAAGGGTATGAGTGAAATTTTCAATTTGTCATCTAAGGTAAAAAATATAAATAAAAAGCTTATGATAAGCACTTTGTTCATAATAGTTGGTTTCTTCCAAAAGCACTTATAAAAGTCAAAATATTTTTTAGAGTCTATCTAAACATGTCAAAAAATAGTTTTTGGAATAAATAAGCCAAAAACTGTTTTTTTGAGTCATTCCAAACAGGCTGTTATTATAGAAATTATAATTGATATTCTCTTAGTAGATAATTTACTTATCATAAATTGTAGAGAATGACCTTTTTTCATTTAAATATTTGTTAACAGCTAAAAAAAAGAGAAGTAAATACTGATAAATGATGCATTTAGTTTTAAGCTTTATGTGAGTAAATTAGAAAATTCAGATTTATTAAATTTGGTCACAGGGTAAACATTGATAGACTCTGAATTTATCAAATTTAATCGTAGGCCCGCTATTTTTTAATTTATCTAAAAAAATTTGGTCATTTATTTTTATTAAAAAAAGTTATTTTACTTCCTTATTAATTTATCTCAACATTTGAGTGGTTTTGGAATGTCAAATATTAGACCATCAGTGGTGACGCTTGTGTCACAAACAAAACTCTCATTTTCATATATAACTTTTTTTTAATGAGAAATATAGGACTAATTAATACACAATACACTTTTAACTCAATATTCTGTTAATACCCTTTGATGCTTTGGACAGCTCATAAACACATAGTCAAGTGCAATATATATACATCTAAAAGATATATAAAAACTTGGCAAAGCTTTAAAGACCACATGTAACTTGGCAAGTGCAGCCACCCAAATACAGTCGCCCTAAAAATCATGTGGTAGAAAGTACAAAGAAAGAGACCACCAAAAAGTATGGAATCTAAGTATAATATAGCCAATAGAAATCAATATCAGAAACTATATACGTACAAAAAAAAAACCCATAAATAAATAAATCTCATTTGTCTAACTAAAGGTCATGACACGTTAATCTAACAACTCCTCTTAAATATTTGAGTCCAGGGGAAGAAAATGTGCATATCTTAGTTGAGACATTTCAATACTAGTTTGGAAGTTGGTCAAATCATGTGGATAAGTTGACTGATCAATTCCTAATGCTTAATATATATCTTGATTAAGGGCCCGGAAATTGGAGGATTGGTTAAGAAAGCTTATTCTAGTGGTGGTTTGGTTAAGCCATTACATAAGATTATACCTAAATTATTGTCTCTCTCACCCCACGAAAGGCATCTAAAAGGTCATGGCAAATTCTTGGAGTAGCTTGAAAGGAACTAAAATATAGATTTAAGCTATAGTGGCATGTATAGGATTATATGCTTTGCCTTCTTTTGTTGGTCTCTCTTTTATAATTTTGCTTTTGCCTGAAATGGTAGTGGGTGATCATCATCTGTGGTATGCTTTGGAATCAAGCACAAATATGCTACCTTTTTAATGAATAGATTTGGTGAGAGATGTCTGTAGAATCACCATGATGAACATGGTCATAGCAGGTAGAGTTAGAAAAATTAGTCAAGAAATTGAGGGTATTACTTAATTAATGAAGTAAGGTAAATAAGACAATGTAGAATTTTAGGACGTAAAATACAATTTTAAGAGGATAAGATATAAATTTTATTATTTTTCATATACAAAATTTTTAAAAAGAAGTTTAAGGAAAACCGCCGCCCAGGCGGCTCTACCCTGATCATCCATTCTCAAACACCTATGAAAATGGAACTTGTATTGTTTCAAAAACTATACAATCGAGAAGAAGCAGAATTGACTAGAATATGGCACAGGAATATCGTTAATTTTAAGACCCTTGTGTAATTTACAGGTCTAGATCTGAAGCTTGTTGTACTCTAATAGTTTTAGTGTACAGATTATCATCTTATTTTCATGGAGTACTCCGAATTCTTGGTCCACTGAAATTTGGACTTTATTAATTCAATACTGACAAAACATGAAAGAATTGCACTTTTTATGATATTTTATTTATAGTTCACCGTTTTCCATTTTACTTTTTTTTTTTTTTGTTTATAAAATTTTCCTGCAGGTACATATGTCTCCTAACTAGAGGAGACGACAGCCAACAAATAATAATAATAATAATAAAATAGGAAATCAATTATGAGCGTTCTGCACAAACTTAATTAAGTAAAGACAATATCAATTTTAGTAAATAAATGTGCTCCGTATAGGAGTATGATATTGTAAGGCTTAAATTTTTTATGGCACTAAACTAATAAAAATATTTTAAAAATTATACTACTTGTTTTTATTTTTTTTCTTTTGTGTTACTTCATGTTAGTAATTACCACTACTAATTATTATAAGCGTCACAATTATAAGCATCACAATTGATTATAAAATATATTATCATGAGCATTAGTCGTTATAATTATTAGAGGAATATGACGTTAGGGTGGGAAAAAAAAACAAAATTATTGGTATTCCTTTACTTATATCCATTTTTTCTATTAATGCCATTAAAAAAAGTTGACTTATATTCATGTAATTAAATAAACATGCCACTTTTTTGTCGTTTACTGTAAGACCGATTTGCTAATAGATTATCTCCGATGTCTATGTGCAATTGTTGTTGTATTGTCCTTTTGGATCTTGTTGTTCTGCTCATAGGAAGACATTTGGAAACATCAATAGGTACCATACTTTATTACCAAAAAAAAAAAGAAAGAAAAAAAAAACATAACTTGCTTTAAAAAAAAAAATTGTTGGGTAATAGATTGCGTATAGAACAAAAAAGTTTGGTTTGGCCGTATATATACAACCGAGAACAAACCCAATTAATCAAGAATATGATGAACTGACATATATATATATATATATATATATATATATGGTTAACACGTAGAAACTAGGAAAATAATACTATCACACCACGCTTTATTAGCCAGACGCCATTACAAAATATTCAATGGCCACGAGCATACACTGATTCAGCAACCAAACTTTGCTATCTATTACAATTTCCTTTTGAGTGAGTCCAGAAAAATTTGGAACATATAAATATGCTTTTCGTTTTTAAGTTCGTTACTAAGGGGTGTTTGGCAGTGGTGGGAACCACTCAGTTCCCACCACAATCTTAGTTATAAACAGTGTAAAGCTCTCACATGCTACAGTAACAATAAAAAAATATGCTACAGTGTAAAACTCTCACATGCTACAGTAAAAGTGGTTCCCACCACCCTATAAATCTTTTATTATTTTAATACCTTGCATTTCAACGTGAGATCGTATTAGTATCCTTCCATCGCTCTCGTTGAGCTCCTTGATGCAGCTTAGGATAGTTGATAAAGAGAAATTTAAAATTGAAATTTACTTTGGTTATTTTTGACATTAACTAAGAATAATATATAGTGCAAATCAGTGAGGGTAATTTAGGTCGTTTTGAAACTTTGACAAGTCAAATATTGTCGGGCAAGATGTTATTTTTAGACAGTTTTTTAAAGTATAGGCTTTGTTTGACAATCTGATTAAAACTAATAACTACCATATAAAGTTCTCGTATGCTATAGTGTAAAGTAAAAATTTGCTACAAATGTAAAGCACTTACATGTTATAGTATTTTGATTTACTTATAGTTTTAACTATTTTTCAAATACTCTAATACCATTATATAATAACACAAGAAATGCTTTAAACATTTGCATAATAAGTGAAGTAGTGCAGTATTTCGACTGTACACAATGAATGTTTTAAATACTTATTTTAATTTTTTTATGTTAATTTCACTTTTAGCACTTGAATTATGCCACTTGTCCCATTTTGTTTTTTGAACTTTAAAACGTAGCAAATTACACTCATAAACTATCTATCTTGTCCCATTTTGACCCCTTCTGATATCAAATCCATTAAATATAAAACAAAATTGAGCCAATAATTTTAATTTTGGTCCCTAAATTATGTAATTTGTCTAATTTTGACCCATAAATTTTAAACTATAACAAAAGCACACCCTTAAACTATGAAACTTGTCCTATTTTAACTATTTAATCACAATCTGTTAAATATTAATGAATATGAGCCGCATATATATGTACCTCATTGATTAATTATGACTCGAAGGTTGGGATTAAATCATTTGTAATTGACTCTCGCACATATCAAATACTACAAATAAGGAATTTCATAAATAAATGTACATTTTTGTTGATTTAAAATTAAGACAAATTTTGAGTTTTTTTGTGATTATTGAATCCAATTAAGTGAAATATTCATTATTATGTCATTTACGTAATATTCATCCTCAAAATTTAGTTATAAAAATGACAAATAGGTTATTGTGTAGTACCTATATGTCCTTTTTGTTAGGTACTTATATATCCAAATATTTTTTTTTCTTATTTGTTAATATTTTTTAATTCATTTTAAATCATATGATAAAGAAAGTTTGATAAAACTTCTTGAGCAAAAAAATAGTAAAACATTTATCAACAAAATTATAAAAAAAAAGAAGAAAAATAATAAAAATTTAATAATGAATAAACATAATTTAGATATTTTGATTTCAAAATATATGATGAAAACATATATAGAGCCAAAAAATTAAAATGGTCATTTCTTAATCCATTATTATTTAATAGATTTAGTGATGAGATGGGTAAAATGGGACAAGTTTTATGATTTAGGGGTGTTGTTTGTTATAATTTAAAATTTAAGAGTCAAAATGGGATAAGTTGCATAGTTTAAGGGCCAAAGATAAATTATTGGTTCAATTCCGTTAACATTTAATGTATTTGATAAAGGAAGGGCCAAAAGAGAATAAGTTGGATAGTTTTGAGGTGTAATTTGCTAGGTTTTAAAGTTTATAGGTCAAACTGGACAAATTATATAGTTCAGAGGCTAAAAATAAAATTAACCCTGCTTTTTTTTTTTTTTAAATAATCTATGTATTGATAGTAAAGACAATGACACGAATTTACCGTAGGGGTATATAAACAATTACCTTCAGCCTTTTCAACCTTTCTCTTCTTAGTATAGTAAAACTTAATTTGCTCTTGAATTGAAATAAAGTAAACCGCATACAGTTATTTACCGTTTAATTTCTTATTGACAATCTGAAATCTGAACATATACATAAGAAGAAAAAGAAAAAAACAAAAATTACAGCTGAGTTGTGCTGTTATTTAATTAATGTATGAAGGGGGGACCATGTAAGTCTCACCGTAGGATCAACATCGAGCGGTGGCATAGTAATAATGACAGGTACGTGTAATTGCATTATATGCGTATTATATGTTTCACGTGACTACCATAATTATCTTTGGACAACGATCCATTTATTGACCTTACGCATAAAAATCTTTGGTAAGAGAATGGCTTCTTAAAGACAACTTTTGCTACTTAGTTTGTAAAAGAAATAGAAGCAAAAACTATAATTTTTAATTAAGTGCTTGAAACCACCTTTTTGGGAAAAATTAATAAATCAAAATGTTATTAAAATTTTCTAATAAACAACAAAAATGATAGAATAAAGTTCATCATGTATCATTGGAACTTTAATAAAAGTGTCAAAGCCTATTTGGTAAAGTTTTTTTAAGAAACCATATTTTTTAGGATTTGACCGAAAGTTGTTATAAGGAGATAACAGTTTTACAAATAGATTTTGGATTAAGAAGCCGAAATGACATTAAAGGAACCAAAAGGGTCCATTTTGGGAATAACAATTGAGACATTTCACGTAATTTTTTTAGCAAATTTTTGGTATGTAATTTTGTGTTTTTTTTTCTGTAATCTTTTTTTTTGTGCTAGAATTTAATCTAATAGATTACTAATGTTAATAAACAAAATTACACTTCAGGGACCCGCGACCGAAGTTGGGTGGGATTAAGTGTTGAAAAAGGCAAAATAATCTTGTAAGATTACTTACCGACGACTGAAGTTGGAGACGGTTGTCCGCATTGAAAAGGCAAAATGATTTGTAGATTATAAGTGATAATCTACTGAATTACTCTTCGTGACTGGAGTCGAAGATGGCCGATGATCTGTGTTGAAATGGCAGAATAATTTTGTAGATTATCACCGATAATCTACCAAACCATATTACCCTCTCGCAATCATCTGTAATTACTATTGGCTCTAACAGCATCTTGTAAATAATCTAGTAGATTACTCGCAGACGATCAACTAGGGGAATTTCGACGAAGCATATTTTGTTGGCCTATGCTTAGTATTGTAGAAAGCTAAAACTCCAATAAGAAAGTTAGACATGCGAGACTTTCATGTAATAGTTCAGCTCTTGTTTGACATTGTTTTCTGAATTAATTAATCAGAAATTTATTTAGAAAATTATGTCCCAACGTTATATTGCGAATGAAAAAAAAAAAACAGATTTTTAAAGCTTTTTAAAGTAAATATCAAGTTTTAAAAATATTTGTAGTAAATAATAAATTTCATGATATAAATAAATTTATTTACCGTATAAAAAAATTATTTACATTGTAAACAATGAGCTAAATAAATTTTTTCCATCTTAAACCTATTTACTGTGTAAATAAGAATGGTTTACTTTGTAAATAGGGAAGTAAATACTACAAATATTGTCAAAACTTGCTAATTACAACAATTAGTTTTAGAAAAGTATTATTTAGTGTAATTTTTCTTTTTTAAAAAGTATTCCTAAAATCTTTATTATTATTATTATTATTATTATTATTATTATTACTATTACTATTAAATTTTCATCAAGCTCTATTTAACTACCATACTATGTTTTAATTTGAATCATTAATATAATTTTTTTGAAATTGGGGGTAGAGGATTCAAATTCTTTACCTTAAAGTGGAGTCAAGTGTGGTTTTATTACTAAGCTCTGTCGGCAACTATATCGTTAATATAATTTAGATATTATGTGACAACTAAAAAGTATATCCTTCTACTTTCAAGAAAAAAAACATATCCTTATATTCAGGTTCCTTTTTCATATGCTATGGTATAATCCTCAATTTTAGATTTAAGCATATTAGAATTTGTAAACTTGCTCATTATAAATTTTTGGTTGAATATAAATCCATTTGTTATATATAGGACTCATGCATTATAGGGAAATTGTAGTGAATAGCTTATTAGTAAATAGGTAGATTTTGAAAATATTTAAAGGAAATATTAAATTTATGGTATAAATAATTTATTTTTAAAAAAATAAATAATTTATTTACTCCTTTATTAATTTATACAGTAAATAAATTTAAGGTGCAATAATAATTTATTTTCCGCCTTGTTTACAATGTAAATAATTTTTATTTATATTAAGAATAAATTTATTTATATCATAAATCTACTATTTACTATAAATATTTTTCAAACTTGATATTTATTTCAAAAAGTTTTAAAAGTCTGTCATTTCTCTTATTCTTTCTTTTAAAAATTATTTTCTAGTCATTCATGCAAAACAGTTTTTCTTGTGCCCGACTAGATTTGTGATCGTAGAAACTTAGAAATATGCCTTCTCAATTAAAATCTTCCCCCGGCTAAATATATCTAGGTTGCTTCGTTCTTCTGAGTACGTATACCATCTCACTTAGTCCTATAATTCTTGATAAATGAGGATCAACTCCTTACATTATTAGATTTGTTTATTATATATAGTGTCTAATTAATAGAGCCGTGGAAAATCTTAGTTTAAACCAATTGATTTAAAACACTGTAACAATAAAGAGCTTTATATTAAACTCTTTTTTGTTTTACACCGTTACACTAGGAAGCTTTACACTGCTTAAGTTCATGCCAATTGGTTTGAACCAATTCTCACCTGCTAAGATTAACATATACATCATTAATTAATTTTGCAGTACTCTTTCACAAACATAATTTGGGAATGATCATATTCATGAGGCAGAACATTTCATGTGGGCGAAAAGGACTTGGTAGGTTTTGGAACAAGAAAAGGAACAGACCACGTGCCCATGTGACTCCGTGTGGGGATGGGCATGCAAAATCCCAAACAGCTAAGACGCACACGAATTCTTATCCTAAAATAAATCCAAGACCTCATCTGTTAAGCTTGCTTCCTTGTTTCTCCCTTTAAAAATGTTATTGCCTCCAAAATCTACAGAATCTCAGTACACAACGTGAGTGGGTTCTCGAAGGAAAATGATAGTTTAAGGAGAATTTCATGGAGGATGGTAAAGTTAAAATGAAGGGGAAAATGGGGGGAAAAAAAAAAAGGAAAAGAGAGGACTGATTATATGATAAAACTATCAAAATCATATTACACTGTTTAAATTTGATAGCAGTTTAATAAAAATATGACAAATTAAAATTGTCTACGATATAATATTTCATTTCCCAATCATGTAACTAAAGCATATTGATGGAAAAATATCTACTAGATTATCGAGTCTCTTTATGATGTGGGATCTATTATAGAGTTTATTTGGTATGATAACTTATTACCATTGCCACAAAGTTTCAAACATCCCCTTCAAGACAGATAGGGCTCAAACTTCAAAAGATGAGGTAAGTCCTAAAAAGAAAAAATGGAAAAAAAGGAGACTTAACGGGATTCGACAATGTGCGTATATTATGATAAAAAATTACTATATATAAATATATTCTATATAAATACAAATTTTAAATAAATTATCCAAAATTTTCAGATCAATAATTTCAAATTTGATAATCAATAGAAATAAAGTAACTATATATAAAATACTCACTCTTACTAGCTAGGATCATGAGTGAGACTATAGTAATTCATTAATAAGATAAATTCATACAATCAACCTTATTTTTTTTAAACACCTGGTCAAATCTCAAGGCCTCTTGTTAAGCCATATTTTTCCTACACCCTATGGCTCCCGACAACTTGAATAAGAAAGTGCTTATTTCGCGCGCATTTGTATGGCCGTCGTCATCGCCGTCATTATTTTGCTAAAGCTGTATATTGTGCTCTTTTTTTTTTTTTTTTGAAAGTATTATTTTTTTTATTTGCTTGCCACATTATTAGTTGTGGCTTTGTAGAGTTACTCAAAAATGCATCACTTAATTATTAATCACGAAATTACTCAAAGAATGGCGTATTTTAGAATACTTTATCCGTAAATTTCAATATAGGTAGGCAACATTATTGTCCATTAAAAGATGGTTTATAAACGATTATTTTTTCATACAAGTCTATACAAAGATTTGTTTCCCATGCCCCAATAACACACCTTATTGTTATAGTTTCTTTCTTATACATATTCTGCAAAGAAAACCGTATCATGAAAATCACCAAACCAATTCCCAAAAGTAGTTTGTGCCCACTGAATCGTTTGGACAACATGGAACAATGTCGTGTAATTTGATTAGGCAACTGAATTTTTTTATTTTCAATTTTCTTTTTGTATATATATTTTGTTTCTTTCCTTGCATACAATTCATTCACCATAAAAGTACGTTCGAAAGGTGGATAGCCCTTTCTCATATAGAGCAAGGGTCCCATATTCAACGACTTGTTAATTAGTTCTTGTCTCAATGCGATAAACAAAGAAGAATACATAGATAAAACAAATACATGTCAAATTATATACAGAAATCCCGTGATAGAATATTAAGAAACCCTATAAATAAGAGACAATTTTAAACCTTATCATTATATCAAAAGGGAACTTTTACAGTATGGCTGTCTTATTTCTCTATGCGTACAAACTATAGTTATAATTGGTAGATTAATTTTTCAATAATATTTGTAAGCACCTATATTAATAGGGTGTTTGACAAGGTAGTTAAAACCGTTATTTAGAACTGCTTTTACTGTAGCATATGAAAGTTTTACACTGTTTATAATTGAAAAAATAATTCAGACTACAACTGTCAAACCCTCCTTAAAATTTAATATATGCAATATAAAAATATATCTGGCATAAATTCAACCATTGAATGCTTGTAAATTAAAGTGATCAATGATCGCGCAGCAAGTAAATTAATGTTAACCGGTAAATTATTCATTAACATCTGTTAAACATATATTATATCGGTCAATTAATGATTCATCAAAAACTACATCTTAATTTAACAAAATCCCAGATATATTTGATGAATAAAAAGACCTACAATTTTATGCATCCCAATTCCCATCAAATGTGAGACTTTTAAAAATGAATCTAGTGGTAGTGGCATCTTTTAATACCATGAAATTTTTAAAAGGCGTTAACAGTCATGGTTTCTCCTTCTGACATCATGTGAGTATCTTCTTTTCTTTTAAATTTTTCCTTTTTTCCCTTTTTTTTTTTTCTATTTTTTGGGTTGCCCCCTGCTACACTTTGACTCATTTTCCCCAGTTCACCTCAGGCAGGCAAAAAACAATGAATGATATTAAGAGGGACGAAACAACATAAACCAAGAATACAAACAAAAAAGTACAGCAAAATGTCCTCATCACCGTCATCATTCATACCCTCCTTTTCTTCTTCTTCCTCTTCTCAAACTTGTAATTATAACTATAATAAATCCTTCTCTCTCTACTCTCTCTACTCTCTCTCTCATCTCAAGCAACCTCTTTTTTTCCCTCTAAACATTAAACTTCTCTCTCTCACTTTCTCTCAAAACCCAATTGGGAACACTTTTTTTTTTCTTTATTGTTTTGGGTGAAAAAAAGCAAGAAATCATATAATGACTCGGCTTTTCCGATCCAAATCTTGCGGTCTTGTGGGGCTGGCTGAGTTCAACACGGCCCCTCCGACTCCAATCTTCAACGACGACGACAATGAAGACGAAGACGACGAAGAAGAAGATCAAGAAGAGCAAGAATTCGAAGACGAAGAAGACGAGCCGTTGAAGAACAAGTACAATAACCACCAAGCTCGACATTGGCATGCAAATATTAACGTTGATGATAATAATAATAATAATAATAATAATCAGAGTCAGAGTCATAATCAGTTCGCGATAATGGATATTGTTGCGGCGGCGCTGAGGAAGTCGATCGTGACATGTAGTGTGGAGAGAGAGGAGGTGTCGTCGTTGGACATCAGTTGGCCGACAGAGGTCAGGCATGTCTCGCACGTGACCTTCGACAGGTTCAATGGCTTCCTGGGCTTGCCCACCGAGCTCGAGCCTGAACTCCCCAGAAGAATCCCCAGTGCCAGGTCAGATAATTTACCTTAATGGAATCTTCAATTGGGAATGGTTTTTTTTTTATTATTATTTGCTTTTTGTCTTCAATTTTGTAATTGTGGGTCTTTTTCTAGTTCAATTGACTTTTTTTTTTGTTGGTTATGAGATCTGATCAACTTTTTTGTTTCATAATATGGGTCAGATTTTATTGATAATGTCTTTTTTAGGGGAAGTTTTTCTTTTTTTGGGAAAATAAGAGTTGCCCAGTTCCTCTGTAATGGTAAAGATTTCAAACCCAAAAAAGGAAAAGGGCAGAAGATTGAGAATGACAAGATTCTCTCTTTCGAGCAATGATTTCTGGGATTTGTACGACTCCTAAAGTTTTTACTGATACTGTTTCAGGGTTATACTGTTTCCATTGATAACTTTTGTATTTTTTTTCTCGTCTTGTCTGCAAAGGAATCAAACAACGTGTTTGGTGGAAGTCATTTCTTGTTTAATTGCTTGAATCTTTTAACTTCATTCTATTTATTCCTGGTTCCCACCAAGAGCATTAATTCTGTCTTTTGACTAATAAGCTTTTGATACTTTTATTTATCTTTTTATCCATATAACTTGTACCAGTGTAAGCGTCTTTGGGGTTTCCGCACAGTCAATGCAGTGTACTTATGATGACAGAGGAAACAGTGTTCCAACAATCCTTCTTATGATGCAAAAGCGTTTGTATTCAGGAGGAGGGCTTCAAGTAAGTGCCCAGTATATCTCTACAGTGGTTGCCAGTGTTTCTCATTGCCGATTAAAAATAAAAATTAAAAAATAAAAAATTAAGGCTTTATTTCATTCTTGACGTGGTTGAAGGCAGAGGGGATATTTCGGATAAACGCGGAAAATAGTCAAGAGGAGCGCGTCCGAGACCAATTGAACAGGGGTGTGGTGCCCCATGGAATCGATGTTCACTGCTTAGCAGGTTTGACAAAGGTATGGAATTTTCCAAGTGAAGCTCTCTTAGAGTGTTTCTATTAATATCTATGCCTAGCTGAAATGTAACTTAGGATCAAACAAGTTAGTGAACCTCAAAATTTCTTCACACACTTGTACGTCAAAATGTCCAACTTTATTAGAAGCTCTTTCAATGTACATTAAGTGATTTGAAGCTTCGCTTGTAGTGTGCAATCTCTTCTAAACTGGATAACAAAGGAGGAAGTAGAGAAGATTGCAAAAGTTTGGAAATTTGGCCAGAATTTGTAAAACATTGAGCAAGAAACAACTGCCTAATTTGGCTAGCTCAGATATATGTGGATTAGCAAATAGTATTTTGCATCAATCTGCAAATTAAAACTCCTTTTTTATCATGATTCTCTAGATGTGAGAATTACAATCTCTTGCATGATAGCCGAACTTTTTCTGCTAATTCTTTCTGTTTCTCTTTTATTCACTCTTACTAATAAGTGCTCCTCCAACCTTGCCTCTTAGGCATGGTTTAGGGAACTTCGTACTGGGGTACTTGATTCTCTCACGCCGGAACAGGTTATGCACAGCAATACAGAAGACGACTGCATGAAGCTCGTGAAACTGCTTCCTCCAACAGAAGCTTCTCTACTTGATTGGTCCATCAATTTGATGGCAGATGTGGTGCATCATGAAGAATACAATAAGATGAACGCACGCAACATTGCCATGGTTTTTGCGCCTAACATGACTCAGGTTTATCATTCGTCCTTAGCACAATTCTGTTCCTTACGTTTTGTTCTATCTTTCTTTCTTTCTTTCTTTAATTTTGACTACATGCAAAAGTGCCATAGATGATTGCTAAAAAGTAGCAGCTTCCAATGGTTGCAAAATTTTGCTTTTGAGATGCAAAATAAGCCAATCTTGTTACGTGACTATTTATGATGATGCATTACACTTATAAATTGGTCTGATTTTGTTAATGTGACTGTCTAGTGTTCACCGCTTCTTGTATCAACCCTCCTGGCTGCAAGGATAATTGCTATTGTTTCACTGATTAGATGTCATCGCTAAAATGGTTAGTTTTGGTTGAAAAGTGATGGATCAATTCCGCCAAAACTACCAAGAATGTCTTCTTACTCTGGCTAGGAATGATTCTTGTCGGTAGTTTTTATGACCAATGGATGAATCTTATTTTGTTTTTTCAACACGTTTCATTATTTGGAAATGGTCTACACTAGTTTTTGTTTTCAGATGGCAGATCCACTGACAGCACTGATTCATGCTGTGCAAGTTATGAATTTCCTTAAGACACTAATCTTGAAGACGCTACGAGAGAGAGAGGAATCAGCTACCAAGCCTCAGTTTCTCTCCTCATTCTCAAAACTTCCCCCCAAAATGAACGATCCCTCTTCTTCAGATACAAAGAAAAATCAATCCAATAACCAAAATTCAGACACTTGTGCAGTCAAGCAAGCTGACCATGGTAACAAACTAAGAACCACTGCCTTTGACTGTCTGGAGCAAGGTATTGACGAGAAACTCTGGTGTTCTCAGATGAAGAGCGAAAACAATGAAGATGAAGAAGAAGAGGATACTAAATCGAGATCGGATAATAGCATAACACCAACTGGTCACGGTTTTGGAATAAGAGAGAGTCAATGTAAAGGCGGTGGATATGAAAGTGGAGATTGGCTAAGCTTGAGAAAAGGAGTGAGGAAGCTTTGCAGGCACCCTGTGTTTCAGTTGAATAAGCCTGCAAAGAAGACTGCAACTCTTGGCATTGTAAATACTAATGCTAGGGAACGAGGTGGAGAAGCTTGGGCATAGCGTCAATTCCGCTGACAGCACTTCCTATGCCATTAGTCATGCGACGTTGAGTCCGTTTTCCATTGGGATTTGTGATTATAGTACTAGATTTCGGTGTTTGAATTGTATGTGTAGCCCGGTTAATGTTGTTGATAAATGTATGGAAAAAGCACTAACTATGAAGTGAGTTTCTTTGTCGGTTTTGCAGCAGCATCATTATCATTATTGATATTACTGCCTCGTACAAAAATATACACATAGCAGCCTTTATTACAATCATTTATCCTTAATGTTATTAAAAGGTTAACAAATTTTCATCATAAAATGGCACAAAAGCCGCCCCTAACATGTATCGTATCAGAAGCCACCACCTACTTGGGGCTGCAGAAGTGATCGGCTTATTCCATTCGGGACGTAGTAATTTGCTGCAATGACTGCGAAGCTTGACAAGGTAATCTGGCAGATTGTTAAAAATAATCTATCAGATTATGTCGTGTTTTAAAGATTGATCACCAGGGAACATAATGGAAGATCCTCAAAGTAATCAGGTAGATTACCACCAGTAGTCTACCAAATTAATTTTCAAAGTTCCAAAGTAATTTCCTAAATTAGTACAGTAATAAAAAATAAATTAATCCTTGAAACCAGCAGAAAAACACTAGATTACCTAAACATCATATCAAAAAAGAGGACATTGTAATAAATATTATTTTTCTAAAACTAATTGTGGTAAATAGAAACTTTTGAAATTATTAATAATAAATAGCATATTTATAATAAAAATAATTTATTTACTTCCTTATTTATAGTATAAATAATTATTATTTATGCAGTAAATAGACTTAAGGTGTAAATAACATATTTACGATGTTGATTATAATGTAAATAATCTTACTTATGCAATAAATAAATTATTTACGTTGTTAATCTCTCTCTTACTGCATATATTTTCAAAATATGCTATTTACTTTAAAAAGTTTTAAAAATCTATCATTTCTCCTTCTCTCTAAAGAAAATATATATCCAATATTGTAGATTTAGCAACATGGGTATGGTTCAAGAGGGTGAACCAAAGTGTTGCAGAGGCTCTAAGCAGCATCTTCGCGGTCTGGTTCTAGACGATGACTTTACTCCATATTTATATAAAATGTTCTAATTGGATCGTCCAAAATGACATAATTACTTTCATTTATGTTTGTCATTTTTACTAACACTAAGCTCAAATCTCTCTAAGCTTGGGTCATTTCAACGATCTTCACAAGCACTAGATTTGAATTAGATTTAGTTAAAAGAAAAATAAATATAAAATGAAGGTGGTTGGGTCATTTTAGATGGGCGATCAAAGGAATGTGAAAATTTAAGTGGCTGAATCTGAATCAAAACCCAAGAAGGGACCACATGTTATTAGGGGACTTCCCTAAATTACTCTTCATTTTTTCACTTGTGCCAGGTATAGTTTGAAACATATTTTGTTTATATGGCATGTTTGGGAGGGCTTTTTAGAAGCTGTTTTTGGCTTCTGAGTCAAAAAAACTGCTTCTAGAAGTGTTTGGGTGAAATGTTAAAAGTGATTTTGCTTTCTAAAAGTGCTTACTGTCATAGCCATAAAATACAGATTCTCAAAAAAGCATTTATGAAATAAACATTAGAGTATTAATAATATATTATAAGCTTAAATATTGTATTTTTTTAACTTTTTTTAAAAAATTGAAACTATGTTGACTTATTAAAATTCTTTTAAAAATATAGTTTTAAATACTTACTGAAAAGTTACCGTTTTTATACCGCTTTTACTTCTTTCTTCTATTGACTAAAAATATAAGCAAAAGCTTATAACTAAGAGGCGACTTCAACTTATTTTTATAGCATCAGAGAATTACGAAGTGAATCAAAATGAGGGCATGTTTTTGTTCCTTTTCCTTTTGAAATAGTGTTTTCCAGAACCTCCTACGGAAGTTGTTTGCTCAAATATTAACCCAGCAAAAATGGTGTTCCTCAAACTCACTGAATGACAATGTGGGCCCAAAAATCCTTCAAGTCTCGAAGCTTAGAGCGTTCGAAGTCCGTATATCAAAATTTATTCTTTTTGTGTTGGCCTGGCGAAACTTCACGCTTTGAGACTTCCTTTTTAAACGGCACTTTCTCTGCCCGTTGTCGCACGCCTTTACTCTACAGAACCAGCATAGCTCGCAGACAAGCACGCTAATGAGGCCCTGAGCCGATAGATGAAGATGGGAAGGTCAGACTTCTGCTGTCTCGAAGGTTCCGATAGAAAGAATGATTGATTGCTCGCATGAAAACTTCAGCGCAGCTTAGACTGACTAGGATTTCCCCTGCTTTGTTTTCGCTCCGCTTGCGCGTGGCACTCCTTGTTCACGGGTCAGGAGAGCTGGAAGGAGAGTCTGACCAAAGCCATTATACGTTTAAGAATAAGGATCATGTTGCTTACCTTATGCAACAAGGTAATTCAATGCATCCCTGCTATGATGGCCACCATCTCATCAAGATTTGCGGTCAATTTTAGAAGTACATGGTTTTGTTTTTCAATTTTATTATATCTATTACATTTGTAAAAAAGTTTGAAATACGTCACATTTAAATATTTTAGGTTAGAGTTAAATAAATATATATTGTCTAACAATATTTTGACTTTTTTGCTATAACTATAAAAAGAGAAAAAAAGTGGTTGTATATCATCTAATTTACTCAATGTCTGGTGAGTCCTACAAGGGTTGCAAATAAATCCCACATTCTTTTGCCTTGCTGATTAGCACCCACTATGCCCCTAAGTTTTTTTTTTTAATTTTTTTATTTCTTGCTTGATGGGTGGTTTTGAAGATGGGGAAACTCTGACTTTTTTTAATATTGTAGAAGGATCTGTGAAAAATGATTGTTTTAATAACTAAGTTGTTATTAATGGGAAAGTAGATGGTCCTTGGAAAGCTTAAAAAGGATGAAACATCGTGCTTAACTATGCTCTTACTTCTTGTTTTTTCTATTTCGTTTCTTCGTTGTTGTTTTTCAGATTCGTGTAATTTCTTTTACTAGTTGCTCTTTCCCATAATAATGTTTCTATTTGCTGTAATTGTCAGTTATGTAGTTTCTATTGCAAATTTTTTTTTTTTTTTTTTAAAAAAAGGTCGTGCAGTTTTCTTAGTTTCATGTCATCTTACATGCTTTTCGATTTTAAATTCTATCAGATTTGTTTTATAAAGTTTCCATTTTTTCATGTCGTTTTCTATTTAGTGTTGTTTCTTCGTTGTTGCAGTCTCTAGTGTTGCTGCCCTTTTGTAGTTGTACTTTTCGTTTGTTATCTTTATGTCGTTTTCTTATTCTTGTCGTTTCGTATTTTTTTCCTTTTCTTCGTTTCATGTCGCTTATATGTTTTTCGTAGTTTTAGACCTTTTTTTCTTGAAGTTTTTGGGCGGACATTATTTTCATGTCGTTTTTCACGTTCCGTGTTGTTTTCTTTTATTTGGTATCGTTTTCAAGTCATTTTCTAGTTAGTGTTGTTTTTATTTATTTACTGTCGTTTCACATATTTTTGTTTCCTAGGTCTCGTGGTTTCTGAAATTTGTCGTTTTGTGCTTTTCTGCCCTTTAATTGCTGACGTTGTTGTCCAATAGGATGTCGTTTTCATATTTTTTTCATTATTCAGGTATCATGTCGTTTATGTTTAATGTCTTTTCTATGGTTGGAGTCGTTTGTTGTCGTTTCCTTGAGTGATCTCTTTTCCTCACCTTTATGTCGTGTATATCGTTTTTGTCGTTTTTTGTTTGATGTTGTATACTCATGTCAATTTAATTAGTCGTCCTTTCTCTAAAACGACGCGGCTCTCAAACTAATGTCGTGTGAGGTTTAATTTATTTAATTTCTTAAATTCTTTATTTCTTTGTTGTTTGTTGTTTGTTTTTGTTTTGTTTTATTATTTTTCATTCTTCTTTTACAACGGGCAGGCTTACCATTCAGCCAAATTACAAGGAAAAGAAAAAAGGATGGTGAATTGGGCGAATGTTGAAAATCTGAAATGAAGACCCAACACACTTTCTAAATACGTTTTTTTAAGGCGTTATTTGCCTCCCCTCGGTTGAGATTGCTTATAGGAATATCGCTATAAATCACTTTTAGAATATGATCGCTTCTAGAATATGACCATCTTTTTTGTGCTTTTGAACTAAACAATAATGAAGAAACATAGAAAAATTTATACACTATATTTTATGGGTCACTAAAAAAGAACGTGAAAAAACTGAATAATATCTTTTTTGAGAAACTTCATATTAGTATCTTGTATTATATCAAAATATGCATTTGATACCATTTGTTTGAAAAATTTCATGCCGGTACCTAGAACTTTTAGAAAATTTTTTTAGTATCTCGGAGCTCTTTTTGATATATGAAAAGACAAATTTACCCTTTGTATAGTTGACTGAAATTTTGGGTAAAAAAACTAAAAATTGAAAAAAAAAATTGATTTGAAAAATTCACAAATCCCCTTTTAACTTCATCGTTATTATGGAATGTCAAAAAAATCACCAAAATTAATCAAAACCAATTTTTGTAACGTCGTCTCTCATTGTTCTAGTGTTGGAGAGCTTGGAGATCAGAAAAATGGAGGGTTTGAGGATAGGGAAGGGATTTAAGAGGAGAGGTTCATGTGAAATTGGGTTTTTAGATAAGGTAAAGGAGTATGAAGATTTACAGAGAGCATGTTTTGCACTTTGGAAGATGGAGTACATGCAAAGTTGTAGAAGATCTCGATGTTTTGGGGGGTGTTTGTATGTATATTGGGATTAGAAACTCAATCCGGTTTCTTCATAATTGGAGGGTTATTTGCTGGCAAGAAGATGAAGAAGAGGATTGGGTTTTTTTGGATTAATTTTTTTTTTCAGTTTTTAAGTTTTTTTATTCAAAATTTCAGTCAATTATACAAAAGTGTAATTTTATTTTTTCATGTCTAAAAAAGAGTTCTGATGTACTAAAAAAAATTTCTAAAAAATCGAGGTATCGGCATGAAATTTTTCAAAATAAAGGATACCAAACAAATATTTCGATATAACACAAGATACTGATTTGAAAATTTCCCCACTTTTTATCATGTTTTGATTTTCTATTTTATAAATAAAAGACAATCTTTCAAAACCCCTTTTAAGAAATAATTGCCACTTTTCAAAAAGTTATAACCTTTCTGATAGAAAAATTCAAATTTCACATTGATTCTAAAAGGGTATTTCATAATAAATTTAAATTATTTTAAATTAATTAATTAAATTTGAATTAAATTTAAAATACTAAATTCAAATTCAAATTTAATTTAATTTAAATAAAATAAAAATATTATTTTTCTAGGTGCCATGTGTCCTGCACCAACCTGCCCAAGTGCACCTCTATAGTCTCACTACCCGCTACTCACGCTATGACGCGCATTTATGTGAGCTTAAAATGAGCCTTAGGTGTATATTTCATCGAATTCTACCAAAAAAAAAAAAAAAGTAACGGCTTATAAAGTACCACTTCACTTTATAAGTTCCCAATATAAAATTATGTGAATTATCTACAATACTCACTTTACATTTAGACGAACTATTTCAACACTGAATAATTAGGAGACCTCGAAAGCAAACCTTGTGTCAATTGAAAAACAAAAGATCCAAAAGAATCCAAATATTTCATAAAATCTCAGACAACATGTAGAAAAAAGGTAAACAATGCCCAAGACAAGTTCCCCATCTTAGTTGTTGTCTCAGTGTCACAACCTCAATCGATAACACAGCGTTAGAATTGATAGAAAAGGTTGATGTCGACAATTTTTCTTTTTTTTTGCAATCTAAAAAAAAAGTGAAAATAAAATAAAAAAGAACAAAATGGACAAAACTATGCGATATAAATTATTTGCTTTTCTGGCAAAAACGGTTTTAAATGTTTTTATATGATTCCAACCACTTTATAAAATTTAAAACAAAAACAGTTTAAACAATAAAAAATAGTTTCAACCGTTTTTTTAAACAGACAGTATATATGTAAAACCATACGCTCTCCAAAATTTTATACGCAAATGATTTGTCAGCATTAGATAAAAAAAATGACGTGTTGAACGGATTGCTCTACAACTATGTATTTTAAAGAAGAATAAAGAACATAGCAGATTTTTAAAACTTTTTGAAGTAAGTAGTAGTTTTAAAAATATTTGTAATAAATAGCAGTAAAAAAATGATTTACAAGTAAAGCTTTTTTTACTCATAGTAAATAGATAAGTAAAAAAGATTTACTAAATAAAGTTTCTTTTTGTAGCTATTTACTGTATATATTTTTAAAACCTACTATTTACTTCCATAAGTTTTAGGAAAATAGTATGTACTTTCATTTCTTGTGTTTTTAAAGTGCTAAGATTATTCTCTTTTTTTCAAAAAAATATTTAGGCAAAATCCCCCTCTAATGGTAGATTAAAATTATCAATGAAAAGTACATTTTTCTGTAAAAGAAAATTTCGATTGAGGACGACGGTTTTGTAAGCACCGGTATCGGCAAAAAAATAAAATAAAAATTCAAAGTTGATTATTCTCAACTGTAAGAAAATTAACGATCAAAGTTATTGTCCTCTTTAGGACTTTTCTATAAAAGAAGCAAATTAAAGGTGATTGAGTCTTTCTCACAACCAAACTTGTCAAATCGAAAATCGAGAGAGAAGTTTGTTTGATTATAAAAATTTCCAACTTTTTGACAGTTACAATGATTTGTGTGATTAAAAAAATATATAAAGATTCGTTTTGCGTGATTAAACACATAAGATAATCTCAGTTCTTCTTTTGAAAATTCAAACTGATAATTTTTGCAAGTTACGCAATTTCTTGTTAAAATAGGGTCAACATCGATCTGAAAGATATTTGAAGCCCGACTAAAAATTTGGGATGAGTAGCGTTGTCATTTAGCAAGCTCAATGGTCACACCAACACCATTAATCTGTCAAATTGTCAATACACCGGACATTTTCATTTGAAAATAATATCTCAATGTTGTCTTTGAGTAAACATGCAACATAATTTATTCATTTCAATTAATTTAGTATAATGTCCCCGTCTTCTTTAAGAAAACTACCAACTTTTGTTTGCAATTGAATAAAAAAAGGTTCAAATTGTGCCACAGGTAATATCCATTTGCATTCTTAAAATAAGCTTATAAGCATTATTGGAGGGAGACTTGATTCTTAGATTCTTAATATAATAATATTAGTGGAAAAATAGCCAATCATGATTATGTTTGAGAATAAATTTTAGCAGGGTGATGCTATTAAAATATATTTAATTCCCCATATATGATGGGTGGTCTTAATTTGCGCAAAGCAAGAAAAAGATACGGCGGCCTCCATGCAAGCAGTAGTCTCCCTTCGTATTATATACTAATAGGGTATATAGAAGTTCAGTTTCAACCATACAGTTACAACTGCAAACAGTATAAAAATTTTACATGTTGCAGTATAAAGCAAGAGTTTACTATAATATACAATTCTCATATGCTACAATACGCAGTTTCAACCATAAAATTTTAATTCCTCTCCTAAATGCCACATAAATTTTATTCGCCATTTGAAGCTTTTTTTTTTTTTTTTTGAAAAACATTTGAAGCTTATTTGATGACTATAGACTCCCCAACCTTTTCACTTTTAAAATTTTAAACGTTCCAGCGTTGTTATCCTTAAAAAGAAGAAAGAAGAATAAAGTGAAACAAAACCTTCAAGATATAATAATAATAATAATAATAAAGTAGAAGTGACTTTTTCATTTATTTTGTTTTTTATTCCTTTCAATAAAAGGGGTTAAAAATATGGCATAACCTAACATGTTTATTAAATTATAATTGTGCTGCCCTTGCAGTATAATGAATGATGATATTCACCTATTTATATGTCTATATGTGTTGTTACATGGCTATGTGTATATGTGTAGATACATGGCTGTCCATGTGGGCATCCACATCAATCCTTTCTGACTTTAGTAAAATTAAAGACAATAAAAAAAAAAAAGAAAAAAGAAACATCGGTATGGCCAACATGCCCTTATTGCCTTGGTGGCAGTTTTATAGTGTATACAGCACTTGTGCGAATTGTTTTGATGACTTGGATCACTTATCCAACCCGAAAATTTCAATATATATTCAAGCTTCAGAAAATATTACAAACTGGAAATTCCATTATTATTTTTTTTTTGAAAGGGAACCTCAAGGGAGCAGTACAAGACAAATGACACAATCATGTATAGAAATTGATTAATTGCTGAGCCAAAAGGGAAATAAATGGTGTCCTTTTTTGGTCCAAATCGCAGTAGTTAAGGTGCCCCATGCATTTATGCACATAAATTTATATACTGGAAAAATGAGTGATCTCTAAAATATGTCAAAAATATATATTGCGCATGCGATGAAAAATATTGTGGTGAAACCATAACATTAATACACACCCACACACACACGTCTCATTACATTGAAAATGATCCGTACTACGTAAACGTATAATAATTAAATGGTATTTATATGATCAGAAATGGTTGGCCTGATTTAAATGTATACGTACAATATTATGCCAGTGGCAAATGTTGGCTTTCAATTATATGAAATGAGAAGATGGAACTTGTTATTTCCTGGAAATTTCGTGGCGGCGGAAGAGAGAGAGAGAGAGAGAGAGAGATAGGTGGATGGATGTGTATCTATCTGTTAGCTAGGGTAAAGCTCAAGTAGATATATATTTATATATTGAAATGTCCAAGTAGCTGGGCATGCATGTTCCTAGCACTTGGCAGGTTTGAAAAATCACACATGAATTAATAAGTTGTTTGAGAAATTAGTTAAAACTAAGAGTTAAAACTAAAAGTATTATAATATATAAAAATTATATACCATAATATATTTTTTATTTATATTATAACATACAAAAATTTTATATATTTTTTTTAATTATTGAAACTGTAAGTTTTATCTAAGGTGGATGAGCAGGTCCTTTTATTGCACAAAGGCAATGGAAATCTCTTCTTGCGGGTCATATCATAATGATCATCAACTTAATCAAGTTCATAGATGAGTCGTTTAATTTTAATTTGGTACAAAAGTGTGTACGGATTCCCATCCTTAGCAGGGAAGTAATTTCGTGATGTACTTTTTCTAGATAGGTTCACAACAACAAACTAATTAAACCATAAATAAAGCAATTTTCATCACTAAATATATTCTGACAAAACAAAAAATAGTTGATGGCCAAAACATAATAAAAAATAGGCAAGGCAACCATTATTATATGGAGTACTACCAAGTACAAGCTAGTAGTGCAACTATTTCTTCCTAAAGATGTTAAAAAAAAAAAAAAACATTTTTATCTTTGTGGATTAAAACCTCACAGCAATCTTTCGTTTCACAAAACCAATATCAAACTGTCTCGAATTGTTTAGCTAGCCGTAAAATATATAATAGCTAACACTATTGATACCAGCCCCACACAGAAAAGGGCTTGTATAATTGAGCTCAAGCTTCTTGTAATATATATATTTGTCAAGACCCATCGTTAAGAATGTCCTTATTTAACGTCACACTATTTGATCTTGGTATTTTTTTGTTCAAATTTTTATTTATGTTAAGTAACACTAATTTGACAAACTGATAATTCAATTTCAGGCCTTTAGATTATGAGAAGAGAGATTATCTGAATATTGAACTTTTTCCAGATATAAATTGATTTCTTTTCTTCAGTGGTTAAAAACGGGTATTTTTTTTTTAATGATCGAAAGACTAAAATTTAGGTATAATCTTTACCATGCTATAGTACTAATAACGTACTGTGTTAATAAAATGGGCAGGTATGCAAATCAATCAATAACAAAGCCACTTGAGAACAAGTGGGGCAGCTGTACCCACTGAGGTTTTTTATTTTTTAAAATTACCTTTGAAAATTTATAATTTTCTTGTTAACCCCTTATGAAATGTGAATCTTTTATGCATACGCCCCGTTGAACTTTATATGTTTAGCATGTGTTTGAAATGTTAGTTAGGATTAATTAGTTCTAACTAATTATAATATAAAATTATTATAGCTATAATAAAAAAGTAAAAAATTACTATAATATAAAGCTTTTATATGTTATAGTTTTTAAACTTAAAACTTTAGTTTAAATTAATTTGCCAAACAGGCTAATTTTTGTTGGTATATTTCAAGGAAAAAAATTTAGTTTATGTTCCACAGAAAAAGAAGCAGCCAGACTCTTCTACTAAAATCAATAATGTAGGCTAGCTATATAGTTTTGACGGGACCTTCAGAAAAATAGTAGAATGAAAAGGATATATGGTGACATATTTTTTACCCTTATGATCAACAAATGACCGTACACAAACATATTTAATATTGGGGTATGATTTGATCAGGCTTAAATTATTCAGTAAAAACCCAAAATGTGAAATCCAAATTGCGGTTGGAGCTAATTGAACCCAATGAGAGTGTTCGATTCGAGACAGATTGTTATTGTAAGCATCACTTGCTCATTGCTTGGAACTTAAGGCATCGATCGATTCGATTGTTGTGGTTCATTTGCAATTGCATCTCATTTCTTTTTATGAGAATCTACATATTTCTTGGTGTTGTGGATTTGTTAAGTGTCACTTCGATGGAATCGATGTATAGAACTTGGTAGTCACAAAGAGATACATGCGATGCCATGAAATGGAACATGGGAAGAAGTCTAATGTTTACGTCCTATCGAAGATCGACATGTGTTCTACCACTACAAGCACTACTATGCCCACTCCTTTCATCAATTGAAGCCACGATCTCACGTAGCACTCTCTATAAATGGTAAGAACAGTTTCACTGCAGACAAAGAGAAACTTATGGAAACTTTGCAAAAGTTACATGTTTTCATATCAAATCTATCAAATACTTTATTATTTGTATCCATCCATTCATTATAGTGAAAAACAATGGACGTAGTTCTCATTATAGAGTATATCACTATAAAACTCGGGTGTAGTATCATTTAGTTTTACTGTACTGTTTAATTATTTACAAGTTTAATTTAACTTTCATTCTTTAAGTATAAGGATCTTGTTTTTGGAAGTTAGACAGATCCTAACAACAGTGGTTTAAGGGCCTAAACTCATAAAGAGCAAATATCAAATTGAGCACTAATCTATTTGTATTTAATTGTAGATCCAATGTCTACATCTGACAAGGATGATGTGACACTCGTTATTTTCGTAATAGATATCATTATAATTAAATTAAGTATTAGTGTGCCAATTAAAATTTTTATTTCTCCTAAAAATCTATTCCACATTATTTATTTCTAGCTATTTTCAAATTTTCTAAAATTTTTCTATACCTATTTAGTATATTGAGAAAAATGCCCTTTGTGACACCCGTTATTCTCCTAACGGGTATTGAGGTAATTAAATTAATTTTTAATGTATAAAAAAAAAATTGCTTCATTTAAATTTATTTTATAATATTTATTTTTATCTATTTTTAAGTTTTCTAAAATTCTCCTATATTTATTTAGTATGATTACTAAAAAGCCTTAGAACTTCTAATAAATCTCAAAAATGTCATATTGGCATTATGTGTGTTAAAGTCTTTAGATGAGACATAAGGATATCTTTTCCAACTACTCTTGACCCTCATTTTCTTTATTTCCTCCGTGACATGCTTCAACATGTCTCCTCTATAATTGTTTCTATCACTTCTCTTCAAAGACTTCATCTTTTCTTCCTTTATCTTCCACGGTTCCCACACTCTTCTTCTCATTTCTTTGCTGAAGCAAAATACTTAGAGAACTTCTTCAAGGCAGCCATAAAAATCAGCCACCATCACCTCCATTTGAGTAAGAATTTCAGTCATACCGAAGTAAAGGAACCTGTTTGAAGCCATTTCAAGCTTCCAACTAACCATAATCCGAGGTTAGAATCTTATGAACAAATTTAGTCTTTCATTTATAAATTTTCTTTTATACTAAAGGATTATTCAAATTTGCGTTCTTAAACCTAAGTATATGTTTGTTGCTATTTTGGAGCATATGTATGAAGTCTAAGTGTATATGCCCTAGACAGAAAATTTATATTGTTAAACTTTATAATACCTCTATGGGCAGTGGTTATTTCTTGAAATTCTAAGATTAAATTAAAATAAATTTTATGAATGTAGTTGTATGTTGTGCTTTAGTTTTAATTGTCCTTATGCACGCCTTAGGATCAAGGGAGTATGGAGCTAACGTTAACTGATTCCAGGATTAAAAGATTGTTGATAAGCTTGAAAGGTAGGGATTCTATTACTCATCTTTTGTGAGGTTTTTATAGAATTAAAATTGATTGTTTTGCCGCAATATATATATATCTATGTTGAACTGATATTATATGTGTATCACATATGAAACTATGACATGGACTCGTCTTGTATTGTACGGCGAGGAACATAATGAATTGACACATGTTATAAATTGAGAAGCATGGTTAGGAAAATTAACTCTATTAATAATGATTTAATATAGAGAAATTGTGAGACATGAAAAGGGCGACGGTTACGTCCTTGGGCATGAATACCCTAAAAGGTAAAGTAGGGGGAAGGCGATGACGCTTCCTTGGGTTGAAAGTCCCAGAACACACTGTACAGGAATCGACTTGGTGAGGACTCGGGGCTTGATGTCCCCTCACCGGAACACCCTTGGAATGTTTATAGGGTGATCAAGTGCGCCCATTTGGGTTTCGATGAGTTGAGTGATACTCAATTTAACATGGATACCTAGGAACAATGATGATTGGTAATATTTGTATAAATGTGTAATTATGACACTTGGTAATGATTAACTACGGTATCCATAAGATGTGATCATAATAAACCTCATAATCTGGAATATGATGTAACCTACTAACCATGCAGATTTTAATGTGGTAATGATAAAGGTGAGTAATGGTTTTCTCTACTGAGCATAGTGTTGCTCATACCCTTATGTTTATATCTTTTCAGGACTCACTAAGTGTGAGGTGGCTACGAGAAATATAGTTGAGGAAGTGATGTAGCTATATTACATTGGGACTGCTTCAATTGTTGAGAATGTTCTTCATGATAATGTAAGCATCAATTGTTACTTTCTGTGACTGTATTACAATGTGTTGAGGGTTAAAATGATGATGACAACAGTTTATATTATTAAATTTAAGGTGCTACATTAAAACTGTGGTTTATTTGTCGTTTATATTTTTATTTTTGAGTTGAGAGTTTTCATTTAAGTCCCGGGCAAATTTTAATTTTTAAGGTTTTACTTTTATTATTTATTTTTATTTTATCTCATTAAAAACTGTTAACCCCCATATAGGGGCGTTACAGAATTTTTGGTATCAGAGCCTAGGTTCGGTTAACCTAGGGAGTGTAGCACCACTTTAAAAAAATATATTTTTGAGATGGTTTTGAAGCTGAATTTTTATTGTCATCATCAAAATGAACCTTCACATTGATTTATACAGTCTAGAAGGATGTAACATGGAAAGGCCATAGAATGAAAATATTAATAGTTATATGAGTACAATAATTATATAGAAGGAAAGTATTAATAGTTATGAGGGAATGATAATTATATGGAATGAGTTTATAAGTAGATTGCTTATGAGAGATTCGTATAATATTTGGATCTATAAGCATATCTAATTCGTATAAACGATGAGAAATTCGTATAGATAAGAGGATTTAAAAGCCTTTTGTCTCGTGAAAAACAATAAGAAATATAAGGCTTGATTTATTGATTTTAAAGTTTGACGTAGATATGTCAAATTTTTCGTAATTGATTCAAACCTAAGTAATGATTATGTGTGGATTCGATGGAGCACATAAGTGTCAATAACTTTTCTTGAAAGTTCTATATATTTGAGGAATATGATATAAGTTGGGAATCATGGTATTGAATCTTGAGAGAGATAAATGTTAGACTTTTGGTCTGTTGAGACTGTGTAAAGTCTAGAATGCATGAATCTCAAAATTGGAATATTTCGTTACGTACATTGTATTTAAGTGTATCAGTGAATCTTTTGGTTACCTAAGATTTTGTTATATGAGGAAATTCGATATTGTATAAGTAGAATTGTGGGGATTGTAGATGTTCTTAAGTAGTAACATCAAGTGTCTTTGTTCGTTGATATGGTCTACGTTGAAAGACGTAAATCGTATTGATTTCAAGGTTAGTCGCATTCTAAACCCTTGGTAGCAATGATGATGAATCCATTGATAGATGTTGAGTATTATGAATAACATATGGGTGTATGTATTGTTCAATAAGATTTTGATTAAAACAAAATTATTTGAGTTGCTGGAAGATTATGTTGTTATGAAATGATTTTAAATATCATTCAGGAAGATCCTTGTTGTCGTTAAATTAGATTTGTTGTTCATACTTAACTTATCTATAGTGGACTTTGAATTGGGTTTAAGATTTATACAAATTGGTTTTCAATTTTATGTTTGTTATTTAACTCGTTCCAAATGTGTTAAGGCCCGAAACAACCTGACCATTTTCAACTAAGAACATTTGGGCCTAGTTCAAATCTTAAATCAGTTTGATTCACACTGTCTCTCCCACGTGGTTTCTATACGTGTCATATACAGTGGTTTAATCATTGTTTACATATACGTTTACTGTGCATAGGAGCTTATTTCTCCGAGTTCACTTTTTCCCTCTTAATTTGTTATTTTCTCTCTAAATCGCAAATCCTCTTCTTTTTCATTAGAAATTCTTCTTTTCCTCTAAAAGAAGAAGGAATTCTAGGATTCTGCAATTTACTATCTTAATTTTTCCTTTCTATTTACTCTTCTTTCATCTCATCATGGACCCAAAGTACCAACACCTGAGAAAGTATTTCCCATCACTCTCCCAAAAGATTCTCAGAAAGAAATACAAGGCTAGAATTACTCGGTTGTGGATTCTTATGCGTTTTGGTATCCCTTGTGATGTGAGAATGTTAATAGAGGGGAAAATCCGTCCGAGTGACTTTAGTCAAGATGTCGGTTTACCAGGAACAGGTACCAGTCGTAGTGCAATGAAAAGAAGAGCTCGTGCCATCGTGGTCACTTGTAACAAATGTGGAAGACAAAATTGTAACGGTAAATGTACTTCACCTGGTTATATGTCTATGAATAGAGAGGATAAAATAAGGTTTTGTAGGAATGGACTTTCAAAGGAGCTATTTTTAAACTCTGGCCTAAATTTTATACAGAAAGACAACGCCTCAGGAATATGGTATTTCTAGATCCTGTTTGTCAAGCCATAAGAAAACTGGATGGGGAATAAGTCATCGCTCTATAAAGGTTATTTAGTCTTTACTTATTTGAAGCAGTTTTAGCTGATGTTCAACAGTTTGTGTTTTTTCTTTTACTCAGAATATTTGCTTTTGTGTTTGAAATAATTGTGATTATTAGATTGATACAGTAAGTGTTAATATCTTATTTAATTTATGATTTTCTTAAATATATATATAATAAAATATATTATCTTATCAGACACGTTACATACGGTACAGTAATATGTTTGAATTTTGAAAAGCTTATCCAGATATTTCAAGATTTGTGTCTCAAATTTCAAAAGTTCTACAGTATTTGTCGTTTATATTAAATTTCTAGACTTGGTGTATATTTGTCAAAAAGTCTACAGTTGTGTCATAAGGGTCTTTTGTCGAATTGTTCTCAATTGTCAAAAGTTATACAATTAGAGTCTAATCTTTTTCAAAAAGTGAATCAGATTTTCTGTAAACTATCAATCACCTTATCTTACTTTCTTATCCGCACAAGATTTTGTTTAAATCTTTGGATTACCTTTTCATTACCTACTCGTCTATCTCTTTAGCCCTTTTTGTATATTTCTCATCTTTAAAATCTCATGTAGAACCCGAAGTCTAAGTGGAGCAGACATTAAGCAACCACTTCTATAAACCAAATATGTCTACCTCCCAGTCCACGAAGAAAATAAAGAATGTCTGTGTCTTTTGTGGTTCCAGCCTTGGAAAAGATAAAGCTTATTTAGAAGCTGCAAATCACTTAGGGCAAGTCCTAGCACGCAAGAAGATTAACATAATCTATGGGGGTGGTAGTATAAAAATGATGGTAAATATGGCATAGCAGCTAGGTCTAGCGACGCTACTGATGTAAGAATTTGGCCTCATATTCCAGTTGAAGGAAACCTTTGTAAGGAAGCCATAGGTAAGGGAGAAGGAGTCAGGAGTATCCCTAAAAATTTTAAAGACATAATCTATAATTCTGATGCTTTTATAGCATTACCTGGTGGTCTAGGTACTCTTGAGGAAATATTTATAGTTGCTTGTGGGCAATTGTTGGGCTTTTATTCCAAACCTTTGGGTCTGCTGAACGTAAAGGGTTTTTATGACGGTCTTTTGAAATTTCTAGATTACGCTGTGGAAGAAAATATCACTACAGAATCGGAGAGACAAATCTTTGTTACTGCTTCAACAGCTGAGGAATTGATAGATAAAATGCAAATCATACATCCAGAATCCGACACTGCAACATCCAAGCTTGAATGGGAAAGGGAAAGCCGGGAGCGGCCAATTGATTTGAATCTCCATCTGTAATCTTTTTGTTTTATCTTTGGCATGTAGGCATGTGTGTCCGTATTTCGTGTGTTACGAATAACCGTTTGCCTTGTATTCTGTGTTTCTTGTGGTACGTTGTTGTTCAATCTTTTAGATTCATTGAGCCTAATGCCGGGATGGCTGGATACGGAGTACTTGATGCTCTCGAAACGCATCCTTCTTAAGGTCCGATCTTTTGTTTATCGATGTTTTTGTATCCTCTAAGCATGCATGATATGGATAGCTGGTATACGGAGTGCCTTGTACTCTCGAAACGTATCCGTATTATGTTTGTAATGTGTAATATTCTGTTAATATTATGTGGAAGTACCAAAGTCAGTTATGGGGATATTCCATATGAAATATGAGTATATTATTTGGATTGAATGTTTGTGTCATGAGGATAGCTGTTTAATGAAAAATATGTCGGGTATGTTTGCAACCAGAGATTCCGTTTAATATCTCTATGAATAAGTTTAATGTATGGTTTTGAATATAAGTGTTTGTGATATATGTTTTATGATTATGTTTTAGTTTATTAGTTGAGGTATGAAATCAAATCTATTTGACTTTTCCTTACTCAAAAAGGAAAAGGAACCTAAAGATGAAGTATATAAAATTTCTCTGGCAATCTCCTTAAATGTGATTGTAAATCACAGTCCATGGACACTGAAGGACTGGAATCATGGTATGGTCAATATGTATGCCTGATCAGATTCTTAGACTATTATACGGTGTTATAAGTTGAAACTTGTCAGAAATACTCTCATTGAGGGATTTAGGAGTAAGATTTATTATGCAAGTAAATAAGTGGAGATACGATAACTTAACTTTGGAAGATAAACAACATTAACGGTTTAGACTCGGAATTGGAATCATAATGGAATCAAAATTTTTACTAGTATTGCTAGAATTGAAATTTCGAGGACGAAATTTCTTTAAGGGGGGTAGAGCTGTGACACCCGTTATTCTCCTAACGGGTATTGAGGTAATTAAATTAATTTTTAATGTATAAAAAAAAAATTGCTTCATTTAAATTTATTTTATAATATTTATTTTTATCTATTTTTAAGTTTTCTAAAATTCTCCTATATTTATTTAGTATGATTACTAAAAAGCCTTAGAACTTCTAATAAATCTCAAAAATGTCATATTGGCATTATGTGTGTTAAAGTCTTTAGATGAGACATAAGGATATCTTTTCCAACTACTCTTGACCCTCATTTTCTTTATTTCCTCCGTGACATGCTTCAACATGTCTCCTCTATAATTGTTTCTATCACTTCTCTTCAAAGACTTCATCTTTTCTTCCTTTATCTTCCACGGTTCCCACACTCTTCTTCTCATTTCTTTGCTGAAGCAAAATACTTAGAGAACTTCTTCAAGGCAGCCATAAAAATCAGCCACCATCACCTCCATTTGAGTAAGAATTTCAGTCATACCGAAGTAAAGGAACCTGTTTGAAGCCATTTCAAGCTTCCAACTAACCATAATCCGAGGTTAGAATCTTATGAACAAATTTAGTCTTTCATTTATAAATTTTCTTTTATACTAAAGGATTATTCAAATTTGCGTTCTTAAACCTAAGTATATGTTTGTTGCTATTTTGGAGCATATGTATGAAGTCTAAGTGTATATGCCCTAGACAGAAAATTTATATTGTTAAACTTTATAATACCTCTATGGGCAGTGGTTATTTCTTGAAATTCTAAGATTAAATTAAAATAAATTTTATGAATGTAGTTGTATGTTGTGCTTTAGTTTTAATTGTCCTTATGCACGCCTTAGGATCAAGGGAGTATGGAGCTAACGTTAACTGATTCCAGGATTAAAAGATTGTTGATAAGCTTGAAAGGTAGGGATTCTATTACTCATCTTTTGTGAGGTTTTTATAGAATTAAAATTGATTGTTTTGCCGCAATATATATATATCTATGTTGAACTGATATTATATGTGTATCACATATGAAACTATGACATGGACTCGTCTTGTATTGTACGGCGAGGAACATAATGAATTGACACATGTTATAAATTGAGAAGCATGGTTAGGAAAATTAACTCTATTAATAATGATTTAATATAGAGAAATTGTGAGACATGAAAAGGGCGACGGTTACGTCCTTGGGCATGAATACCCTAAAAGGTAAAGTAGGGGGAAGGCGATGACGCTTCCTTGGGTTGAAAGTCCCAGAACACACTGTACAGGAATCGACTTGGTGAGGACTCGGGGCTTGATGTCCCCTCACCGGAACACCCTTGGAATGTTTATAGGGTGATCAAGTGCGCCCATTTGGGTTTCGATGAGTTGAGTGATACTCAATTTAACATGGATACCTAGGAACAATGATGATTGGTAATATTTGTATAAATGTGTAATTATGACACTTGGTAATGATTAACTACGGTATCCATAAGATGTGATCATAATAAACCTCATAATCTGGAATATGATGTAACCTACTAACCATGCAGATTTTAATGTGGTAATGATAAAGGTGAGTAATGGTTTTCTCTACTGAGCATAGTGTTGCTCATACCCTTATGTTTATATCTTTTCAGGACTCACTAAGTGTGAGGTGGCTACGAGAAATATAGTTGAGGAAGTGATGTAGCTATATTACATTGGGACTGCTTCAATTGTTGAGAATGTTCTTCATGATAATGTAAGCATCAATTGTTACTTTCTGTGACTGTATTACAATGTGTTGAGGGTTAAAATGATGATGACAACAGTTTATATTATTAAATTTAAGGTGCTACATTAAAACTGTGGTTTATTTGTCGTTTATATTTTTATTTTTGAGTTGAGAGTTTTCATTTAAGTCCCGGGCAAATTTTAATTTTTAAGGTTTTACTTTTATTATTTATTTTTATTTTATCTCATTAAAAACTGTTAACCCCCATATAGGGGCGTTACACCCTTGAAACTTTAATTTAATTACAGAAAAGCCATTTAGCATTATTTGCTCTAAAAGTCTCTAATGAAGACTTGATCTTACCTGCATCCATCCCATTTTATCCCTCCTTCTTTTCTTTTTCTTTTCTTTCTTCTTCTTTCCTTTTTCTTCTTCTCATGTCAACTCTCTCTTTCTCTCTTGTTTTCTTTTCTTTCTCTCTCCCTTGTTTGCTTCAAAATCATGATCAACAACTGAACTTCAAGCCAATCAAGAGAGAAATCTGAGGTTAATTTCTTAGATCTTCCAAAATCACAAACCAAATATCAAGGATTTTTGCAAGCAAAATCACTATTTTTCTTCAAGTTGGAGGTAAGGTTTTCTAACTTAAAACTTTGATCTAAATCCGTGTTTTAGCATGAGAATTATGAGAAACGTGTTTATGATGTTTGTGAGTGATTATACAAAGTTTTAAAGCTTGATTTACATAGATCTTTGTTTAAAATGAGTAGCTTTGAAAAGTTTTGATTTTTGGTTTAGATTTGTACGTTAAGCATGAAAATTTTGAGAAAAATGATCTACATGTGTTTAAGTGTGAACTTTTATAGTTTTTATGCATTTTCTATGTCTTGGAAATTGATAAAAAGGGTTGGATTGAGTTTTAAAGTTTGAAACCATCAAAAATGAAAAACTAGATTTCTAGAAATTGTTCTGTAAGCAGGCCAGACTTGCCAACGGTAGCCCAGACCCATGGATAGGTTTTGTAACGCTACTATATGGGGGTTAACAGTTTTTAATAAATAAAAATAAAAATAAAAATAAAACTTCAAGAATAAAGTTGCCCGGGAATTAAATGAAAACTCTCAAATCAAAAATAAAAATATAAACGACAATTAAGCCATAGTTTAATACAGCACCTTAAATTTAATAATATAAAACTGTCATCATCATCTTTTCAACCTTCAACATATCTTAATATAGTCACAAAAAGTAACATCGATGCTTATATTATCATGAAGAACATTCTTAACAATTGAAGCAATTTTAATGTAATATAGCTACATAACTTTCTTAACTATCTTCCTCGTAGCCACCTCACACTTAGTAAGTCTTGAAAAGATGAAAATATAAGGGAATGAGCGACAACATGCTAAGTAAGAAAAACAATTACTCACCTTTAGGTTTTTATCATTACCACATTAAGACCTGCATGGTTAGTTAATACTCATCATTATTCAGATTATGAGATTATTATGATTATATTTCGTGGATACCATAACTAATCATTATCGAGTTTTTTACATATATATATACAAATATTACAGTTTATCATTATTCCTAGGTATTCACGTTTAATAGAGTATCACTCAACTCATCGAAACCCAAATGAGCGCGCTTAATCACCCTCTAAACATTCCAAGGGTGTTTCGGTGAGGGGACATCAAGCCCTGAGTCCTCACCAAGTCGATTCCTATACAATGTGTTTTGAGACTTTTGACCCAAGGGAGCATCATCACCTCCCTCCTATTTTACCTTTTAAGGTATTCGTGCCCAATGACGTAACCGTCGCCCTCTTTACGTCTCACCATTTCTCTATATTCAATCATTATTTATAGAGTCAGTTTTTCTAACCATGCTTCTCAATTTATAACAACATGTGTCAATTCATTATGTTCCTCGCCGTACAATACAAGACGAGTCTATGTCATAGTTTCATATGTGATACTCATATAATAGCAGTTCAACATAGACATATATATCTTACGGTAAAACAATCAATTTTAATTCCATAGAAACCTTACAAAAAATGAGTAATAGAATTCTTACCTCATTACTAATATCTACTGACAATTCTCAGCCTACATATTTCATCACGTAGGCTCCAAGTATGCCGTTGTCTTAAAACATATAAAATTACCATACTTTAACTTAAATCCTAGTTTTTAATTACGTCAATTTATCATTTATTTTTACTAGTGTGCCATAATCATTAACGTACTAAAATTGTAAATATCAATTTTCTAACTTAATTTTAGTAAATTATAAAATAACAATAAAATAAAAATATACAAATTTTATTTTGGTATGAAATATGTGAAAATGAATTTTTAAATTAAATAATACGATTTTAAAATATTTATAATTATAATAATTAAAAGTTTGATATTTATAAAATTATTTGAAATTACAACCTATATAAAAAACTATTTATTATATCTGAACCATAAACTATCAAATAACTTCCGAACCATAAACTATCAAATAACTATCTTTATCCTAGTGGTTTGACTCCCCTTTATTGTTCTTGAGATTGTGAGTTCGAATCCCATCTAAAGCTTTTTTTTATTGAATTTCTGTATAAAAAAATGACTTGTAGTTTTTGTGAAAAACGATATGTAGTTTATAGGAAAACTCATACAGAGAACCTAGAATTCGTTTTCTAAGCCCTTTAATCCAATTCTTAGTTTCCTCACAGCTTTTTAAACATAAAAACTATATATAAACAATACATAAACTTCTCTAAACATTAAAAACACATTTCTCACAAACTTTCATATCAAATACAACTTAAAATCAAGGTTAAAGTTTTTGAAAATCTAACCTCAAAACTTAGCTCAAATCTATTGTTTGATCTTGAAACGTTTAAATTTCCTCGATCCTTAAGCTGTGAGAAGTTGTTTGTGGAGATTTTTGTGAAAAGACAGCTTGAGGTTTCTTTTCTTTCTTTCTAGTTTATCTCACAGTCTCCTCCAGAGACTTTTAGCCCACATAATGCCAAAATGGCATTTTCAAAATTTATTAGAAGTTTCAAGGCTTTTCAGTAAACATACTAAATAAGTATAGGAGAATTTTAAAAAATTTAAAAATAGATAGAAATAAATATTGTGAAATAGATTCTAAATAAAACACACTAAAAATTAATTTAATTACCTTAATACCCGTTAAGAGAATAATGCGTGTCACAGGTTTAGCAGGCCGAACACTATAGACCGACAAGCCAAATCCTATAGACCGGTAGGCTGAACTCTACCAGACCAGCAGGCCAAATCTTACAGATCAATAGGTCGACAGAAAGGTCTAAAATGTGTAGTTTAATTTGCGCAAGCTAAAAGTAACAAATTAACAGGCCGATTGGGCAATCCAAACTCATTTGTTTTTTATCCTTTTGTGTTATAAAATGTTCTTAGCATTTTATATTAATGATTATATCACACTAATAAGAAGAGATAGTAAATTTGTATGATTATAGATGAGGAATTAAGTTAAAGTATGATTGTTTTATACGTCTTAAGAGAACAACGTAACTGGAGCTTACATAGTGAACTTGGTTTCGTGAGCTGGAAGTTATTAGCAGTGTATTTGCCAAAAGGTACGAAATCTATTACTCATCTTTTATGAGGTTTTTATGGAATTAAAATTGGTTATTTACATTGTATGATATATATGTATGTTGAACTGTTATTATATGAATATCACTTATGAGACAATGACATGAACTCGTCTTGTATTATACAACAAGGAATAAATTGATTTGATATGCGTTGTTATAAATTGAGAAGCATGGTTAGAAAAACTAACTCTATATATAATAATTGATTACAGAGGAATGATAAGGTGTGAAGAGGGCAGCGGTTACGTCCTTCGGCATGAATACCCTAAAAGGTAAAATAGGGGGAGGTGATGACGCGCCCTTAGGTCGAAAGTCCCAGAACGCACTGTATAAGAATCAACTTGGTGAGGATTAGGGGCTTGATGTCCCTTCACCGGACACCCTTAGAATGATTATAGGGTGGTCAAGTGCACCTATTTGGGTTTCATTGAGTTGAATGATATATACTCTATTGCATGGTGGATACATATGAGCATTATTGAATCTTGAACTAATATGTATATATATATATATATATATATATGTATAGAACTTGCTCAGAATAATCATAAGGTATCCACCAAAATTAAATATGATAATATTGATGAATAATGTTGAGAACTAATTAACCATGTAGGTATTAATGTGGCAATGATAAAAACCTAAACGTAAGTAATAGTTTTTTCTACCGAGCATGATGCCGTTCATTCCCCTATATTTTTATCTTTTCAAGACTCACAATGTGTGAGGTGGTGACAAGAAACATAGTTGAGTAAGCTACGTAAATATATTCAGTTGGAATCTCTTCATTTATTAAGAATGTCATTCATAATAATGTATGCATCGTATTTTACTTTCTGTGACTGTATAAAGATATGAAATGATGATGATGATAATTTTATATTATTAAATTAAAGGTGCTACATTAAACTTTAGTTTATTTCTTATTTATATTTTTACTTTCTTTTAAGAGTTTTTAATTAAGTCTAGGCAAATCTGTTTGAAGTTTTATTTTTATTTTTTGATCTTTACTTAATTTATTAAAACTGTTAACCCCCACTTAAGAGCATTACAGTTGAAATTTTAATATACATATATATATATATAGTTAATTAGTTTCATTTTCATTGTTTTGTTGGTGGTTTTTAGAGATTTGATTGCGTAACAGCCCCGATTTGTCTTATATACAGACACATGTATGAACCTACAAAACAAAAACCCTATACATTGAGTATAAACTGACAGATCTAATTTATGAACACTAAACTAGTCTGATCTGTAAAAACAACTGAATGAAATAACTTCAAACAAATATGCATATATATACATATACGTATATTGGCAAAATTGACATAACTTCACACAAATTTTATGTTTCAAATATGACCTCTTGGTATCATAGGCAGAATTAATGGGAATTATCATCCGTGGAATTTGCTAAGTCTTGTCATTGGGACAATCTTTATTTTGAACGTGATTTGACTTGGGTGGTTGATTTATTGGAAAAACAAACACTCTATTGTTCCTCGGTTCCTAAAAGCTAAATGGATCAATGCACTTAATTAGTAAAATGCTATTCATTTCAAGGTTTCTCACATTTTTTTGGAGAAGGCAATCGATTTGATGACTGTCTTGCTTCTTACAGAGTCCACACGGAGGCGACAATATGGTGGTTTCAAAGTTTGGCTTTTTGTGCTTCTCATGTAAATAAGAGAAGAATTTTATAAATATTATCTTTTAAGATTTACTTTTTATAAATATTATATATAATTATTTGTAGCATAACTTAATATATAATATAAATAATGATATAATATAAACTTTTTTAAATATGATATAGATAAATACAACTTTCAAATGTGTGGCATAGCATGTCTCGATCACTTTTGTTTTTAACCCACTGGATATATACGCACTCTTTTTTCCTTTTAGTCTTTTTTTCATTAGGTTTTGGCTAAAAGTTTTTAACAAGCCATACATGGAGTTGTTATTAAAATTGAAGTGTTTGGTTTTGCTTTTGGGACTGACTCCTGATTTTTATTTCCGCAGCTAGCCTGTTTGATTTCTTTGGAAGTCTATTTTCATCTTTATTTTTTTTTATTTTACATGCCTGGGTGCGTGTGCTTGGTTTTTTAGGACCCGTTTGGTAGTATTTTTATATTAATTTTTGTTTTTGAAAAAATTAAAAACAAATTTTTTTAAAAAAATGTGTTGAGATTGTTTTTGAAATTGTATTTGGTTGTATATGATAGTATATTTTCTAACACAAATATTTTTTAGTAAAAAAAATTACTAATATAAATAAAACTGAAATTTAATTTTTTAAAAAAACTAATTACCAATATATTAATAATTTTTTATTGGTATTAATAAATCAAAGAGGTCCTCTCAAAATAAACATATCGAAGAAGAATCCTCTTCCTCTGCTCCAGCGAGGCCAGGTTCTTTGGTGACGGCCCATGCGACGGTGACGACGACGAAGATAGAGAGAGCCCTACGCTGACCACAATGGAGACGGAGTCAGCCCCACATGACGACGACCATGACGAAGACGGCCCCATGCCCAATGACTTCACTTGATGGCCTTGCTCGACAACCCTCTCACGGAGATCAATGTCCCCGCGGCGTGGAGATCAATGACCCTTTCCCAATCAACAACGCCATCAACAATCGATGCCTCACGCCTAGATCTGCCACCCAGTTAGGTGATCCCTACAGCTTCGCGAGCTTCCCTTTCGATGCTGTAGTTCACCGATGTTGGGAAGGAGTTGGGGCCTGCAGGCTATGGTGGGGGCGCTCTGGTAAGTCTAGGCTTCGGCGAGGCAACGTCTCTAGTGTGGTTGGAGCCGGTGGCCGTCGATGGAGTTCACTGGAGAGAGTATGAGTAGTGGGAGCAGGAGTGGGGGGTGTGCTGGGCTTTTGGTTGAAGTAATCAATTTTGGAAAAACTGAAAACAAGTTTTTTTTTTTTTTTAATATTTTCAATTTTAGGGGTTTTTTGTGGGTGTTTTCAAAATTGTTTTGAAATGTTTTAGACCAAAATTTTAACCAAACACATTTTTTTGAACCATTATCACTTTTGATATTTTTGAAAATGATATAAAAATTTCAAAAACAATACCAAATATCCCAAAAAAGTTTGATTTTGCCGATAATGAAAATCTTACTCCTAACGTTTGGGGTATAACGAATACCAAGAACACGGTTTAGAAGGTCATTGAAGTCACCTTGCTTTCGGCGGACCAAGTTAATGATGATCAACAGGGAGCCTTTACTTCAATAATTTCTATAAAGTAAGGCACTATGGCATGAGTTTTTAGTCTCAGTTCCTTGCGATCAACAGTTAACAACGAGACTTTACTTAACGCTTCTTCAACGAGATAAACTTCTTAACTTTGCAAGGGCTCATATAGAAACAGAGTTGGTGGTTTTAGGATCTTAGGATAAATTGACATGACCTTTAACCCTTGGCACTGGAAAGAAAAATGACTTTAATCTTCTCTTCAACGTATTTGGAGTGGGAGAGGAGTATGAATAAAAGGGAAAAGAGAGAACTGTCATATTTTGAAATTTTTTGAAATAAATATTAAATTTTAAAAATATTTATAGTAAATATCAAATTTACAATGTAAATAACTTATTTACTATATAAATATGATATATTTACATTGTAAACAAAAGATAAATACATTATTTACACTATAAATTTATTTATTATATAAATAAAAATTATTTATGCTATAAATAAAAAAGTAATATAAATTATGCACATTATAAAATTAATAATTACTACAAATATTTTTATAATTTAGCATTTGCTTCAAGGAGTTTTCAAAAAGTGACGTCTCTGACCATTTTTGGGATTGGCCCAAATGATACTCCCATTGTTGGTGACTTTTCTATAGATATTTCCTTTTATTTTGTTTCTTTTTCTTTTCCTATGTATCCTCTCTCTATTTTGTTGAAAAAGAATACACGTGTGTGCGTATCTGTGTGTTATAAGATCAACATTTTTTTTTTCTATTTTCCTTTTCTTTTTCCAAATTGCTTTTTTTTTAAAAGTAAAAATCTACATATGTTATTCCATTAAACTACGTACAGTAACATCAACACAACTAGCAGCATTGCTTTCAAAAAAAGAAAAGAAAAAAATAAAAGAAAAGGAAAGATGCAACTAGCAGCATTAGTGATGCCCAATATTTAAGAGAATCAAACAAAAATGGGGCCTGAGGGGAAAAAAAATGCTGCACGCAACGATTCCCAAACTCTGTTTTCTTTTTTACTTTTTAATTATTTATTATTACGTTTTTTTTTTCATAAAAAGAACAGAAAGACCTCCTATATATAATATGATCCAATAAAATGTACAAGCTTAGGTAGGTAAAAGAACACCGTATAATTGCATGTTGCTGACGATAAATTTGTTAAATGTATATGGTCATACTGCTAAAGTTGTTTTTTAATTCGCCCGACATCAATCTATTTTATAGTCAATCAAACACTTAATTCAGTAATATATGCCTTGTAAGTCAATTGAACTAATTATTACAAAATTAATTGCCTCCTAATTACCATGTGTTGAAATACTTTAACATTTTGACAAACTAATTTTTAGATAATATTTTATGTTATAACCTTAATTTAATAATATTGCTGCCCCATTAACAACTAAATTAAGTTAATTGCCTTGTCCTATAAAGCTGAAGTTATAGCGTGTGGTAAATGTACAATCATATTTGGGAAGCAATTAGAATATACAAGCATGTGTATGTATACATACACACATATGTATACATATTAAGAAAGAATATATGTATATATGGACATATATATGTATATACAGAAATATATTGTACGCGAGGAAACATGGCATCAAGAAGCTCTATGTGCATGTTTTGCAGAATTCAAAAGGATCACCTCATGTAAATTGGCCTAAATTTCTTGTCCTAGCATCGGACAATCCGCAGAAGAGAGAGAGAGAGAGTTGTTTCTTTGCTACCTTTCCAATTGACTTCACACATGCATATACGTCTATCTAACCACTGTCATATATATAGACACTATGTCTATTATTAAGTGGTGAAGCCTAATTATTGTCGCAACGATTGTTGCTTTATGCAAAGATAGTTGTAATGATTGATTGTTATATTTTTTTTACAATATATTAAAGGGGCACTAATCTTGGTTGTTGGCAAGAATAGAAATAAAATATAGAGAGTTAAAAAGTGTAAGATTTTCTCTTTATAAACTTATTTTTTTATTATAGTAAATTTTTTGAAGCAATTCAAACTAGATATATTAACTACTGCAGATTTTAAATTCTCTTGTGTTTTTTTTTTTTTTCAGCCATTTCATTACTCTTTATAATATAGAATTAAGGTGTCTGACTTGTAACCATGACACTAGCCAAAGACTTTATTTTCCGGCCGGAAAACTGTGGAATGGGTGAAACGAATGTAGGCCAAAAGTTTCAAATAATTGCACGGAAAGAGGTTGTACAGCGGCGGTGAGCGCGGTGATTCCACAATAATAATAATAATAATAATGATAAATGAAAAATAATAATAATAAAAGGAGAGAAAAAGAAAGAAAGATAGCATGAATGACAGTCTGACGTCCGTAGTGTTGAAAAAGTTTTTACACACATTGTACGTAAAGAGAGAAAAAGAGAGAACATCAGACAAGAGGACTGAAAAAAATGTTGATGTATTATTATTATAATTTTCTTTCCCTTGTTTTCAAACGTTGTATAATCATGGGCAAGTCAAATAATAATAATAATAATAATAATAATAATAAAAGAAAATCATACATGGGCAATTTATTCACTGAATTGGTTCCACGTAAAAGAGATAGGCCCACCATAAGTCACTGGGCCTCTCGCTTTCATTTCACGTGCTGGTGCAGCCCCAATTGTGAGGACATACCTAGCTCATTTTGGCCCCCATTGTAACCCCACCAACACCTACCAAAACACTCGACCTCTTCCCTCATGCCTCCAACACACATATAAACCCCCCTTGCGCCCCTGCTTTTCTATGATCCAATCCACACAACACACACTCCTCTCTCTCTTATACACACAATAGAGGGCTAGTTTGGGAAACTTGTAATCTCTATTATTTATTGTTTTTTTGGCAATGTATCTATCCATAAACCTAAATAAGTGAAGAAAAAAAAAAGAAGACAAATTACCCCTCTCACACGCAAAATCAAACAAGCAAAAATATATACATCTTTCGAAATTACTCCGCAAATTCTAAGAAATGGAAGACCTAATGATCTCACCATCTTCCTCGTCATCTCTTGTCTCTTTAACAACCCATGAAGCTGCCGCTGCAGCCCCACCGACTCTTCAACAGAGGCTTCAGTGTATCGTCCAAAGCCAGCCGGATTGGTGGGCTTACGCCATTTTCTGGCAGACCTCAAACGACGAGACCGGAAGGCTCTTCTTGGCTTGGGGAGATGGCCATTTCCAAGGCACCAAAGACACTATATCTCCCAGAAGCAGTAACAGCAACAGCAACAACACTATTCACTACTCCGCCATGTCCGCCGGAATACACGCCGAGCGGAAGAAAATCCTCAAAGGAATCCAATCCCTCATCAATGACAACAACCTTCCCGACATCGACAACATCATGGCTATAAACGGCGACGTCACCGACGCCGAGTGGTTCTACGTCATGTCCCTCACTCGCTCGTTCCTGGCCGGCGACGGAGTCCCCGGAAAGGCCTTTAGCACCGGCTCTCTGGTGTGGTTGACCGGAGTTCATGAGCTTCAGTTTTACAATTGCGATAGAGCTAGAGAAGCCCAAATGCATGGAATTGAGACCTTAGTTTGTATCCCGACTTCTAGCGGAGTTCTGGAAATGGGATCCTCGGAAACAATAAGGGAGAACTGGAATTTAGTCCAACAGGTCAAGTCCTTATTCGGGTCGGATCTATTGTTACCAAATCAACAGACGAATCAAAGCGAGACAGGAGCGATAGAGTTTATCAACAGAAACATATCCTTCGCAGACATTGGCATAATAGCCGGTGTCCAAGAGGAAGTTAAGTATTCCCCGGACGAGATCAAGAAAAAGGAAACCCTCGATTTGCTGACGATGAAGAAGAGGAAGAAGAAAGAAGGCAATGGTAACTTATATCGACTCCGAACATTCAGACTCCGACTGTCCATTAGTCAACGTCAACAACAACATAACCACGGAGAAACGCGCTCCGAAGAAACGGGGTCGGAAGCCAGGGCTGGGGCGCGACACGCCGCTGAACCACGTGGAGGCGGAGCGACAGAGGCGGGAGAAGCTGAACCACCGGTTCTACGCGCTGAGGGCGGTGGTGCCGAACGTGTCGAGGATGGACAAGGCGTCTCTGCTATCCTGACGCCGTTTCGTACATCAACGAGCTGAAATCGAAGATCGAAGATCTGGAGTCGCAGCTGCAGAGGGATCAGAGCAACAAGAAGAAAGTGAAGCAAGAAGTAGCCGACACCATGAGCTTGGACAACCAGAGCACGACCACTTCCGTCGACCAAACCAAGCCCAACAACAACAGCGGCAACAGCAACAGCAACAACAATAACAACAATCATTCAGTCACCGGTAACATTAACGGCCTCGAAATCGAGGTTAAAATCGTCGGAACAGACGCGATGATTAGGGTTCAGTCGGAAAACGTGAACCACCCATCGGCGAGGCTGATGGGTGCGTTACGTGACCTAGAGCTTCTAGTCCACCATGCCAGTGTCTCCAGCATCAATGATATCATGCTCCAAGACGTTGTTGTGAAGGTTCCAGAACGAATGGTACTGAGGACCGAGGAAGGTCTCAAATCCGCTCTTCTCAGAAGATTAGAGCAGTAATTAAGCAACTGATTATCATAATCATGAATATGATTTAGTTTCTTTTATTTGTTTAAGCTTCTTGTTAATTATCTCAGTCCTGGTCTTTTCTTTTCTTTTCTTTTCTTTTCTTTTCTTTTCATTTTCCTTTGTAAAATATGTAACCGTGGAGACCATGATGAATAGTAAGAACTTCTCTTGTTCTTAATTGTGTTAAAAAAAATTTTTGCCTTTAATAAAAAAGCACCTCGTCCTTAATTAGAGTAATAATTGGATTGCTCATTTCCCCTTCATAAGAATTTACAAAAGTAAATATTTAACCTAACATGAATGTGATTTCTTAATTATTTAATAAGCTTATTAATTATGTTCTCCCTTACACAAAGGTAACTATATTATATATATAATATTTCCATACGAGTGGAAAATAAATTCATGTACATGCACGCTTTGGAGTTATGCATCATTATTATTAACTGAGTGAATGAACATTAATCGGGCAGAAGCTAATTATTTTTTGTCCAAAATATCCATCTTCTGTTCTTCCTTCCGTGGACAAAATGAAAATGGCATAATAATGGGTTTGCTGGGGACATTGGAATCTTGGACCCCCACCACTACCTACTGCGAAAAAAGCACTGGAAAAATGTGCCTTAATTACGTGGATTTATCTTCTAGATTGAAACCCATGATTATTCGACTTTTAAAAAACAAAAAAACAAAAAAACAAAAAAGCTATGACGTACATAAAGGTAAACATTTACTTGGGCCCATATGACTCATGCACAACATTGAGTTTTCTGTCCTAGTCTTCTAGCTGGTTTCTTGCAGAAAAATTAGGATAAGAAGTCATAGTATGCTAAAAGCACATAAAAAGATTGATAAAAGAACAGGGCATGCATATATTTGCGGTGCTAACTATATTACTGTATATGAATTAATCTGGCATATAATTAAAGATGAGAGGTTTTTATGTTTTTAATTTTTGAGCTATGATCGTTGGGTAATTTAGTCTCCATTTTTTTTGGCAAATTACTTGTTGAATTAGTTCTGTTACTAATTTTTTTAGTAAACTATTTTTTTGATAAATCCATGAATAGTTCTTGAATTCTTTTATCTTTCTAGTTTTAGTCTTTGAAATCAATTTTCTCTTATAAATAATTCTCGAACTCAAAATGTCTCATAAATAGTTCTTTTATTAAATTTTAAATGAAAACCATTAACCGTGAACCAATTTCTCTCTTCAGAAATAGTCCCCACATTAATTTAAAATCTTAAAATTTGATGATGGGTAGTTGTGACATCACTGAATACTTTAAACAGATGGAAGTTGGGGGCAGTAAGTACTCATGAAGGCCATAACATACATACCTTGTGTGTGACTACAATAGCCTTTTTCATTTATCACATGATGACACATTGTAATCTCCATTTTGAAAGCTTGGATCAACTTTTGGAGTTGGAGACTAAATTGTTTAAAACACAGGGTCCTTCTCTAATAGGAATACCCAACGCAGTGCACGTTTCAGATTTTTTTCTACAGGACTAATGATTGAAAAGCAGATATCTATATGTAAGTTACTTTTTAAGTACCTATATTGAAAAAGTCTTTGAAAATATGAGGCAAAACTAATAGTAGGAAGGCACTCAAAAAAAAAATAGCAGGACAATTAATTTTGTAGCAGAACTGACAATTGAAAAATGAATAGCTACCTATGCAAATTACTTTTTTAGTTCCTATATAGGAGAAGTCTCCAAAAAAAAAAATAAGGCAAAACTAATAATAGGACAATAAATTTCGCCCTATCAATAAGTATTATTATTTTAACTATTAAAATAATTTTTTAAGATTTATATTTGAAAGCATAATGCAGATTTATAACATGAAACACTTGAAGAAGACGGTTTAAATAAATTAATAATTACCGATAAGATAAAAACACTTGTCCTACAATAAAAGCTCCAAAGAAATAAATTAAATTCAATAATTAATTTATTTAGAACAATAATAAATCACTACAAACTATAATAATTCAACTAATTAACAACATTAAAAACATATACAGTAAATAATTCAATAATTAATTTATTTAGAACAGTCATAAATCACTACAAACTATAATAATTTAACTAACAACATTAAAAACATATACAATATATAATCACTTGCACGTGAAAGTGCCCAAGTAGACAAATTAAAAGTTGTTTGACAACTTAATTAAAACTAATAAATTTTAACTATTGTATAAATTTCTTATTTATTATAATAAAAAACAATAATAAAAAGCAACAATTTATTATAATATAAAATTTTTACATATTATGATATTTAAATTTTAACTTTAAATATTAATTTGGTTGTCGAAACATGTTACATGTGGAGAAGTGATAGTACTGTGCTTTTCCTTATGGAAATGGACCTACAGTAACAAGCCGTCTGGCCGACTTTGTGCATTGAACTGACTTTTTTTCGTTCGGTCCCCTTGGATTATTAACTAGCGCTAGTACTATTTTTCAGCGGCCTCCCTAGGGGTGTACGGTGTACCCTCACATGTTTGTTTGTTTGTGTGTTTGTTTTTTTCTCCTTTTTTTTTTTTTTTTAACTTGGCTGTTAAGATTTAAATTAAAAAATATACGCGCTATACGTAACTATGTTATGCGAACATATACAGTAGCTCTACTGTCCATTATCAAAATTTATATCTTAATTTGTTAATATTTACGTCCTCACGTAACGTTAAAGAAAAAAGGCACTATCTATACCTACGGTTTACCCAAAAAACAAAAACCTTTCCGATGCAGTTGACGTAAAGTCATTCACAATAATTCAGAAAAGAGAGTATTTTTTTAAAAAAATTACTTTGATTTTAAGTCTGTTTTGTTTGTTAGTTAATTAGTATTTAAAATAATATTTAATACATATTATTGAAGAAAATTTTGGTATTTTAAAAACTTTTATTGATAAGGCACTGTATATTTTTTTTTTCATGTTTTTTCATAAGATTATAATTTAATTATGAGAAAAAATAATTTTGGTATCCCGAAATTACTCTTCCTTCTCCACTCCTTCATGTGATAGATTACTCAGGGCATCGGTGAGGGATGTCGATGCATAACCTGATAGATTTCGAAACAGGGAACCTATTAAGTTCACTCGTATTTTTTGTGAAACAAATAAATACTAATCACTTACGATCGCTAGGCGCGAGGTGTCAAAGCATAACCTGTTAGGCTTTAAAGAGGGAACCTATTACGTTCCATCATATTTTCCTTTAAACAAAGAAATACCTAACTCACAGTTTCAACTACGTTTCTAAATGCTCTTAAAATGTAGTTTCAACCAACTGCGTTCCCAAACACCCTAATAAATTTAGTTAATTAGGGATTAAGGAATTGAATTATAAAAGGAGAATTTAGAAGTAGAATAATATATACGTTGTGTGTGTTTGTATATATATTCACTTTGATACTTTTTTTTAATTTAAAAAGGTATTTTGACTCTTCAAAAATATGATTTAGTACTCTAAAGCCATTTTGTATAGAACATATTCAAAAATGTTCCCAGATCAGGTTGTGATTTGTCCTAGTGCCCAGCCCCAGCGCTCCCGTCACTACACTCATGCCTTTCTCCCTCGGATACGACTCAATTCACACAACACATAATCCAAAGAATTCACCACATTGTTAAAAAAATAAAAAAAATAAAAATCACCTCCTCCTAAAACTTGTCTCAATGGAAATGTGACATAGCAAATTCGATTTAGTGGAACCAAACCCGGTGATCAGAGGGCGTGGAGGCGGATGTGGCGGGACCTTGGTGAACTTAAGGGCGGCTTGGTCAGCGATAGGAAAGTCAAATTCGCAGATGATGCTTATGGCAGCTAGGGCGCCCATGTGGGACTTGCGGGCTATGGTCATGGGGAGGAAACACATGGGGCGGAAAGGAGCTTGCGGCATGAGTAGGCAAGCGACTTGGATAAAAAGCACATTTACTATCCTAAAATAGCTTTAGAGTACAAAAATGATACTTGTTAAATGGCCATATATTTGTTCATATTATTAAAAATTCAAGAAAAAAATATGTGGTATTAAGTGAATTTATTCTCTTCTTTAATCAACAGCATCTTTGGCCATATTTTCTATCATTAAGAACCAATTCAATTTCAATAAAACACAAAGACACGCAGGATTTCAATAGAATATATGGAGATAATTACGGGACATTTCTAGGTACCTTAAAATAATGTGTGTTCCTTAAATAATTTGATGTTCCCTCCCATTCACTATTAAAAACAAGTAATAGAGCTATTTTTTTTTTTTTTATCGCAAAAGAAAGCAATAGTACTATTATTACATTTATAGAAAAAAAATAGTGTTATTGACGAGTTTGTTTGGTTTTTTTATTGGAACCAACAATTCCAACTAACAAACAATGTGAAGCCTTTTATAGTTATAGTAAGAAGTAAAAAATTGTCATAATTTAAAGCTTTTACATGCTACAGTTTTAAACTGATATTTTTAGTTCAAATTGCTCGCTCAAATATCCTATAAATGCATTCACTTATAAAAATTAGAGTTTTTTACAATAGGATTTCATATCAATGATGTATATTTATGACTGTCGAATCTAAGTAAAATCATATCAAAATAACAAAAAATATTATACAATATAAATAATTATTAGTCTCTGATACAAATCCCATGGCCTGAAAAATATAAATTGATCATGCCCCTTCTCTAGTAGGATAAAAAGGGCTGTTATTGCGTGCATTCACCTACAAAAAAAAATAATAAAGAACTGACAGTGGCAAACACAGTAGTACTTCTGAAAAACGTTTTTCAAAGATTAACAAGAGATTCGTTTCATGCTTCGATGTTATATCTTTATGACTTGATGGGTGCATTAACGAGTGAGAATTAAAACCACACATTCATGCACGATCGAACAGATTAATACCAGATAAATACCACAAAGTTTGCTTTTCTTCCTCTTGATTTGACACTCTAATAGTTGGGCACCTCGTCATGTAAATTTGAAAATCGGTTTCAGAATATTGTTGAATTCTTCCGCCTTATTATTCTGTTTTTCTTTAGTGAGACATTTTATACCTCTTTTTAGAAATTAATCCACCAACACACGTCTCTTTTATTAATGTATATATTCGACCTCTTTACTCTATCCCCTCTTTACTTTGCTGGTTTAAATCATGTTAATTTGAATTTTTTTGTTTGAACAAAAAAATTTAAATCGTGTAGTTTAAACTGTAATCTAAACTGGTGTTTGAATCTGTAGTTAAAGTGTTAATTTAAACAAGATATCGAATCTGAATTTGTGTTTAGATGAATATTAATATCTCTAATTTGAAGCATCAAAAAAATATTTATTTATAAAAATGAAATATACAAAAAGAAGTTATTAACTAATTAAAAATAATATAAAATAATATTGTTCCATTGTAAATTCAAATATATAAGAGTGAGATCATTGTTTAATATTATTGTGAAAAATTGAAATAGAGTGGAGATTTAAATTTCAAGTTGGACAGTTCAAATTTAATTTGAATTAAATATTTTATCAAACATCAATTTAAACTGTGATAATTGTTTAAAATAGATCAAGCTAAACTAAACTAGTGAAACAAACACGCCCCTATAATTTTATGTTAAATTTAATTCAAGTAACATTAAAGTGAAGAAAAATGCTAAACTGACAAAAACTCATACAAATACTATGGTTACCATAGTCTATGAGGTACTCAAAAGCTTTTTTTTTTTTTCATTTTAAATTTTTATGGCAGTTTTTATTATGTTATTCAAGAAATTATATGCACTAGATTTTGCACGTGCCATTTAAGTAGAAACAATAAATCTAGGGCACTAAAAGCCACTTTACTTTTGAAGAAAAACTATAGCTTTCGTCATCACTTTTTTGTCAATATTTTTTCTAGGATGAAATACGTCATCACTTAGGTCATATTGTTATTATTTATATTCTCTATTTATGTTTGTGTTAACGAGTTTAATTGGAATGTTTTTTACATTATACAATAGACAAAGATCTTAATAACAAACAGATTATAATAATTTTGACGTTTGGTTTTTGGACCTAATGTAATTACTATATTGGATGCTACAGTAATTACGCATTTATTACCTTTTTCAACATGTAGCAGCCATTACGAATTGTCACGTGTGTCATATATATATATATATATATATATATATATATTCATCCATTCATTGAGGATTAGTTAAGTAAAATTATCTTTATTTTTTTGCTGGGTAAATAAAATTAAAAATTGGACGGTTGGACACGCTTCGATATTATGTGCATGTTTATTGCATGGGCCAATATATGTACAGTTCGGCCGGTATATCCTTCTTTTTCTAGTTCTTTTATTTTATTTATTTATTTATTTATTTTTTTATTTCTTTCGATTCCTACGAATTTAATTTACGTTTTTTTTACAGACTTAAAGATTGAGATTACGCGTATCCATTCACTTTCTGGATTGCGCACGTGCCACAGGCTAAGGCAGTAGATCCAACTCTTTCTATGCTTTTGGACAATTGTCACGTGGGATATGCAGAAGGTACCACTTGGTCCACTAGAAAGTAATCTGCATAAGAACTTTTTTGTTGTGTTTGTTTGTCTGTTTGTTTGTTTTTTTTTTTTTTTTTTTAAATAAGAATATGAAACTTTTAGAGGAGCCAAAGAATTGGGGTTCTGGCATATTTCCCTTCTAAATTTTTTGTATTTTTGCAATATAATCTTTAATTTATCTATAGCAATCGAGTTCTTAAACTTAACAAAGGGTAACAATTAAGTCTTAATTATAAATTTCTTTCAATATTAAGAAAGAAAATGATAATGTGAGACACACATGACCCACTTGAAATACTTATACACGTTATTTGCTTATAATAATAGTTAAATTGTTTAATTTTATACCTAAAAAGCAGGAAAAACAGAAGAAATTATATCATTATAAACTCTATTTTAACTTTGTTGGCTTGTATGAATATTTTAATCATTGTAGTGTTTGAAATTTCGCTCATTCCTTCTAAATGAGTTATGTGCGTTTTACATGATCATTTTCTGTCTTAAGTTTGACAAACTTTTGTGATCGGGGACTTAATTGCTACTTAGCTAAGTTTAGGGACTCTATTGCTAAAAATGTTTAAGGACTACGTTGCAAAAAAAGCCTAAAGTTTACAGGAAAATTGTGCAAAGAAGCCAAAGTATTAATTAAAATAATAAGCTGCTATTTAATTTGAGCAGTGAAGATAAATTCCTAAAGCCTTTCCTCAAATAAAAATAATAAATAAGTAAAACCTTATGAGAGAATGTATAATTATTTGAAATTTATATATATATATATATATATATTTCAGGTCAATTTGAGGCACGACACAAAATTAAACTATTAGTCATAACAAATTTTAATAAATTTAATCACAACAAAATATTGTGATTAATATGCATTAAGTCACAATTTTAATTCAATTTTTATTATGACTAAAACTTTTAGTCATGAGATTTTAGTTAAGATATGTTCTGTGACTAAAAACTGTGGTTAAAAAATTTTGTCACAATAAAACTTGAATTAAAGTTGTAACTAAATGCATATTACTCATCCAATATATTGTCACTAAAAGTTTTATTAAAAACTATTATGACTAAAAGTTTATTTTTTGTGGTGAGAAACATCACTTTTGTGTATTGTTTTTCAATTTTACTTCTTTTATTAAAAAGTTTGATTTATACTTCTTCTAATGAATATAAAGACACTATTATTAGAGTTAGGGCTAGAGAAATATATACTATTTAAAAGTGTTTTGGCGATTGGTTTTTTTAGCTAAAAAAATGATTTGGATAAAAAAGAACGTAAAAAAAATGATAGAACAGGGTGATGGTATAAAATTAGCCTACCACCAAATTTACTCTATATATTTGTGCTTTTGATTTGGACTTGAAGTACTAGCTATACCTCCAAATAACTCTTTTTGATCTATCTCCATTTTTAGATGCGCGTAAATAAGTTTTTGCCTTGAAGAGAAAAAGACTACGGAAAAAAAAAATTAGTGTCTTTTCAACGAAAGTTCAGAGATAGAGATAGCACGTCTTCCCTACCTCGATACAGGCAAATAGTTAATAAGTTTGTGTTCCCCCGAGGGATTACGTACATACGTGTGGAGTCCCATTTTTTTTATGAGTAAAAAAAAAAAAAAAAGTCAGGAGGTGTTGAGAGCATAAAAGTACATATTTTACAATATTTAAATTATTTATTTATATTTTTAGCTCTTGTTAATTTTTTTAATTAATAATATTTTTGTATTAATAAGTATTTTTATGTTTTAGTATATAAATATATGTAATAATATGTTTTTAGTGTGTTTTTATATTTAATAATATTTTTGATAATTTTTAGAGTCATTTTGTTGTGTTAAATATTAGTTTATTTTGAAATTAATCTAAAACTAGAAATAATTAGTTGTAATTTTATTTTGAGTCTTAATATATTTTATAGTGTGTTTTAAGTTTGTAAATATGTTTTATAATATTTTTAATAATTTCTAAAAATATTTTTTAGTCTTAAAAATTATATCTGTGTCAAACCAAAAGGACTGGAACTATAGAATTTAGTAATTATTTTTTTGTGTTTTAATGTAAATAAATATTTTTAAAATTATTGTAGATATTATTTTTGTAAAATAATTAACTTTATTTCAATTATTTGTTTTTAGATTTGAATTCTAAAGTAAAAAGAGAGCAAAACAGTACCAAAACGAGCAAAATCGAACAACAAATACATTAAAAATTTAAAGAAGATTCAAATTTTACAAGTGGAAGTCACGTGGCTGACTCCGATTGGCGCGTGCACACATGCACCGACAACAAGCTCGTCAGCTGCCAGAACCAGGCCCACATGTCAGGAAGCATCTTAACTACATTTGATTTTGTGCGTGCATTTACACACGTAGTTCGTGCTCCCTTGATCTCATCCGTTCGTCTCGAGATTCTACGGCCGGAATTCATCCAAGCTTAGCCCCGCACGGTCCCATGTGGGCCTATTTTCTTCCATAGTCAACAGTTGTTGAATCGCTCGATTGACGCCTAAGATAGCCTAGCACACGTACCGTCCACCGCCGCATGGCACCGGAGAGCAGCCAAATATTCTCACATTGAAGAACCTTAAACTGCGTCGAAAAAGAAAGAAAATTGATTCTTTCAATTGCATCCATGTAGGATGCAACTGAAGGGGAATAAAAAAATATAAAATAAATTAAATAATAAAATATAATAAAAATATTAATAAACAAGTGACGAATAGTAAAAATTTTATACGATGCAAACCCTTCCCCCTTTGCTATTCTTACGGCCTTCTTGGCATTTCTTCTCCTTTTCAGTCTTGCTTCAACTATTGAGTCCTTGACTCAACAATACCCCTTTTAAGTAGAAGATGTTGTTAGGGTACTCTTGGATTATTTTCAATATTAAAATAATGTTAAAATTAGTATAGAAAGTTTGATAAGGTAGAGAGATGATTTTGTATATATACTTTAATATAGATTTTAACTTTTATATCTGCTTTATAATGTTTATATTTTTTTAGAATAAATTATATTTTTCAAGTCTTTAATAATTATTGTTAGTGTTATTATGCTGCTTATTTTTTCATAAATTCAGTCATGCTTTGTTTATGTAATTTAATTGTGTTGCATAATTAATTTTAATAATAATGAAATAATGCTTAAATTTTATAGAATGTCTTTTACTACAATATAACTTGTTATGCTGTTGATTTTAGATATTTTATAAGACAAAGTGTTGCCAAAAGTAACGTAAAAATTTATTCAATTTAAATATAATAATTTTGATTTGTTATTGTCTTTTTTATCTTAAAATTATGTTAGTTATAAATGCAATAACAGTAGTTATAATTTTTATAATTAGTACACAAAATTACTAGCGAGAGATAATTATTTTGCTACTTTTATAGGATAAACTTTAATGCATTATAGCTTGCTATATTGTCGCTTTAAGTTGACTTGTAAAATTAGTAAAAGTGTCTACAATTAATGAGAAATGATATAATAAATCAAATGCTTGAGAGAATTATTTAAAATTAAAATTATATATCAGTTACAAAACATACAAGAGATTCTCGAAGCTTCACTGTTTTAATTTTATGTTTTAAAATCTTACTTGAAATTATTAAAAATATTTTTGTTTTTAAAATCTTGTTAAAATCACCAATGCCTTTTTAACTGTTAAATTGTCAATACTTTCAAATTCTCACCTCCATGTAGATACGACAACCTATATACACTACAAACGTCCACGTTTAAAGAATCATTTTGGGCGATACAAGTGGTCCCCATCTCACTCCTATGTCGAGTTAAAGGTAAGCGGTACATCAGCGTTGCAGAAGGAGTAGTCTAGACCTTATGCTGGTTTCTCCGATTCATTGGCCTAGGTCCACACGGGTTGCACCTTAACCCAATGATTCAATAGTTATTGCTAAAACGGAGGAACTTACGGGGGTTGTGGCGTTTCGAACCTTGACGGATAAAGCAAAAAAGCCTGACACAAGCTAGACCACAACCTTTTGGTGGTCATACATGTGGAGTCCTTATTTGTTAGGACTTCGCAAAATTTTTTGATGATGATCAATTATGAATACAAATATTTAATGCAAGAGTACTTGATCACACCAAAAAAAAAATTATAGGAGAGAAACAAATAAGAGCATTAGAGAATTGAGTGTGGTTCCAATATGAGAGCCAACTCTGCAAAGAAGTTTCTAGTTATTATTTGCGAGGATCATCAATACTAGTTTTTTATAAGTCAGAAATTGATATATGAAATTTTATGAATCATGTATCATAATAAAACAAATTCAATATGTGATTTCAAGATTGATTGGAAATGTGTAATAATACGATGATATGTAGTATTTGTTCTTCTTTAATATAAAACAACTAACTCGGAAATATGACCGCTCCAAGAATCGCATACTATTTGCATTCTTTGAAAAGAGAGAAAAAGGGAAGGAGAGGAATAGAGAGATTGTCGATTAGCATTTTCATTTTGGAACAAAAAGGGAATTCTGAATATGTGATATTTCAGTGGGGTATTTTGTGCTTAGGTAAATCCAGATTCACCTAGATTATGTTATTTAATAATCTTATCTAAATTTTAGCTTCTAAGTTTTTATTCCCCTGAAATAATTTAGTTCCCTCATTACCCTTTCTTTTGTTTTTTTTCCCCTATTTATCATATGAGTTAATTTATTAGATTACAAATGGTAATCTACTAGATTCTTGAGAGACTAGCATTGAAAAAATCGGCGATATCTTCACTTTCAAAAAAAATATCGGTTATATATATATATATATATATATATATATTTATCTTTTAAATCTTGGGAAGCAGTCTGATATATAAGATTAAGGAAAAACTACATAGAATGCCCCTCAAATGACACAACTTATTAAATTTGCCTTCCTTTTGTTAACTTCTCAAAACTATCCCTGTCCTACTTCTATTTTCTAAAATTCTAATTATACATTTACTATCTTGTCTATTATGATTCACTGTCAATAATTAAAACTCTAATTTTCTCAATCTATTTGTCCCTCTCTCTTGTCTTTCTTAGCTGAATAGCCTCTCTTTCTCCTTTCTTTTTTCTCAGTTTTCCTTGCTCTTTCTCGTCTTTTTTTTTTTTTGAGTCTTGATACTCTTTCTCTCTACCCCTTCTCTGCGCTTCTCCTGCTCTCTCCCTCTTTTCTTTCTCTTTGCCCCGTCACTCTTTCTTGTCTGTGATCTCCAATGTCGATGAAGACTTCCGAAAGAGACTACAAGAGCCTTGAGTAATGCACCGATGGCCTTGCGATCTTGAACTCGGCGGCAAAGTCGAGGTCCATGAAGTACTAGTAGCTTCTGAGTCGATTTTCCAGTTGGTTCAATGACGGTGTCGAAGAACTCATAGTCTGTCGGTGGAGTCCCACCTCGTCTTGCAGATCACGACACTATGCCTTAGCTCCTTCAGGTACCACATCACTAAGTAACGCCTCAAATCTTTGGTGGCAAAGTCGTTTACGATGACGGCGACAGAGGAAGAGAGAGAAGATCCTCATTTCTTCTTTAAGAACGACGATAGTGGAAGTGAGCTTTGGTGTCGACAAGACCAATTCGACCTCTGATCCAACTTGTAGAACCCTTAAATCCAACCTCTAATTATCCAATGGTTACTCGACCTGGACGAGACCACAAACGCAGATCCGACCTCTGATCCAAACTACGGAACCCTCATATCCAACCTCTGCTCATCCCCAACCTTTACTCATCCCATGATTTTTCATCATAAGCCGTGCTTTACATTTTTTTGTTCTATAAATGTTTGTTTGTCTATATTGTTTTTTAGTTTTTTAGTGGTATATTATTTGTGATTTGCTAGTTAATAAACGGGAAATGTGAGAGGAAGTTTTGATTAAAGCAAAAAACGCAAATGAAGTGTTTGACGTTTTCATTATACTGTTGTTATGTAAATAAAATGTTTGAGAAATTATATAATCGGTGTTAAACAGGATGAGAAAGTGTGATGTGTTTGTTGTTTTGTGTTTTTTTTTATGTAGTTTTCTCTTTTGTTTTTGTACATGAATGGAACTTGATAGGTTTTGGTTCTAGCTAAGTTGAGGACAGAACTTAATAGGTTCCAACAGGTTTGGAGACGGAATTTGATAGGTTCTATAAAAACATGTTGGAATTTAGTGGGTTCATTTTTGGAACCTAGCAAGTTCTAATCTGATATCCTAAGTCGAAGATCGAAAGCGATATGTATTTTTTTATTTCAAAGAAAATATTTAAAATTTGGTAGCCTCTATTTTGGAATCTGGTAGGTTCCACTTTAGAACAGGATGATAAAGTGAGATGTGTTTGTTGTTTTGTGGTTTTTCCATATAGTTTTCTCTTTTGTTTTCGTACATAAATGGAACCTGGCCAGTTCCGGTTCCGACTAGTTCGAGGACAGAAATCAGCGGATTCTAACAGGTTCCGAGACTGACGTTAGTAGATTTCAAAAAAACATGTTAGAATCTAGTAGGTTCCACTTTCGAACCTTGCAGGTTCTAATCCGGCACCCCACGTCGATAACTAAAGGCGGTTAGTACTTCTTTGTTTCAAAAAAATATATGAAAATCTAGTAGGTTCTATTTTGGAGCCTGACAGGTTTCAATCCGACACCCCGCTCCGACGACCAGAGGCAGGTTCCAATGGGTTCCACGACGAAACTTGCGGGTTTTAAAACGGAACCTAGTATGTTCCATTTCATGAGGATGGATAACTTAGATTTTAATAAATCAATTTTTTTATTAGAAGGGTAGTTTTGAAAAAAAAAAAAGCTTTTAGGGGGCAATCTTAAAAAGGTGCTCTTTTAGGAGGGTATTTTTATAAGCTGCTCTAAAACCAATGATGGTAAATCTGGGTCGCTGGAAATGATCAATGCTCTGTTGAAAAATGAAACATAAAATATTATATTGCAACTAGTAATCTACCATATTATTCTTGCAACTCATCGCATGGCGATACCAGCTGTCATTGTTGATTCTTGGAAATAATATAGTGTGTTATTGGTGGTAATCTAGTACATTACTTTGATGATCTGCACTGGTCGGTGATCACTTTGGCGGCATAATTTGGTTGATTATTGGTGGTAATCGAGAAGATAACTATGCTGTCCTGGGATGACAACGGACAAGAGCAATTTTACAAACACACATTTGTTGACCTTCGATCAGTCTTTTGTAATGGAAGAATTCTGTTTCTTCCCATAAAAGTTACAAAATTCTTAACATGTCTCATGAAAGTGTCATTCTAAATATTTCTCATTTTAATTTGCTAGCATGTAAAGTCATGAGAGAGATTAGATTTAGAAAAGGAGAATTTTTATAAATATTATCTTTTCAAATTTACTTTTTATGAATTAACACATATTTATTTATGACACAACTTAATATATAATATGAATGATAGTATCGCATCAAATTTTTTAAATATGACATAAATAAATACACATTTAAAAAAAATGACATAACATGTAATTTTTTTGTTTAGGAAAAGCATTTCCGCCAGCCAGGATATCAGTGTATTGGGCCAGATTTTTGTTCATTTTCTCAAAATTGGACTACAAAAGGCCTCTGTCCCCCCTATGGAAAATTGTGGCAAATGTTTTTTTTGGAAACTATTGGTAGCAATTATTGGGTACGGTTTAAGATGTTAGTAAAGGTTACATATTAATTTTTGTTCAACGTAAACATTTGAACAGCCCAAAATTCCTTTAATCTGATCTAAGGTTTTTTCTCCTTTTTTTCTCTCTCTCTCCTGCCACCTCTATCTCTTTCTCTCTCTTTCTCCTTGGGGCAGCTGGTTCATTCTCGTCAGAGTCTGAGGTCGTCGAAGTCCGCACTGGTTTTTCCGTCCCTCGCCGATGACAAATTTGCAGCATCTAGTCATCGAGATGATGTATCATTATCGAGATCTGTTTGTCATCACCTGAGATCATTCATCGTTAGCACGATCTGTTCATTGTCGACACCAAGAAGCATGTGGCGCTCCATTTCTCGCATCCTCATTCGCCATCGATCCTCATGCTTTGCGGATCTTTGGCTGTGATCTTCATCAAAGACGAATCAGCTTGGCAAACTCCGACGCCTTGCCCAGTTGCAGATTTGTCGTAAATCTCACTGCCAATCATCGCAAGCTCTGACACCTAGGCGCGACAGCTCTGACGAGGACCGATCGAAAATTAGCAGACAGAGAGAGAAGAGAAGGGAAACAAAAAATAAAAATAAAAAAGTATTTTTGACATTTGAGTAATGCAAAAACGTCTAATTTATCTTAATCTGCTATTGATTAAACATGGTTTAAATATCTGATATTTATTTTGATTAGTCCTTCTAAAATTTCTATTTCTCGCATTCTATCCTAAAGTTTTGGAAAATATAGAGGAATTCCCTAAGCAAATACACACACACACATCTAAAACACTTAATTTTCCTATCCTTACTTTCTCCTATTATATGACACAATATTAAGAGGATAATACAAAGCTAAAAAAAAAAAAAAAGAGTCAAGGGATTGATTTCCTAATTTTCTATTAAGTTTCTATTCCATGCTACTTTGGTTTTCGATACTTGTACTAGGTGAGGACAGCATTTGCGAAGATAAATATCTTTTAGTAAATTCAAAATTAGAAACATGTTAGTAAATTCATTCTTTTGGAAATTCACAATTTTCACACAATTCATACTTTTGGAAATTCACATGTCTCACAAAATTGTGTGAATTACAAATTCACATTTTTCACAAAATTGGAACCTCACATTTTTCACAAAATTGTATGAATTCATAAACAGATTTTTCTACAGTAAAAAGGAACATTTGTGACACATAGTAATGTTCTTAAATTGCACCTCGATCAATTTTTAATGACAAATGCTTCGTCGTGCCAAAATATTAATCAGAAATGAAAACAGGCAAAAAAAAAAAAACATTTCAAGTTGACCGTGGCAAATGATTTTTAATTTTTTTAGCCAACTTGAACTAGGTTTTTAAGTATTTTCAATCAACCGATGGGCTAGACCATTCAACCATTCAGTCGACATTGTTCAAACTGTTCAAACGGCTATATTTCTAGCTGCTTAGCAGGCTCAAACCAAAATTTTGACCTCCTTCGGTATATTTAAGGTGTTTTTGAAGTAAGAAATAGCTAAGGATCATGACTAGAGCGTTCAATTTGTATCCACAACCACTCATACACTTTCAAGCTTTCATTGCATTTTCAAATTGAAGAAGTTCATTGCTAAAAGAAAAAAAAAAAAAAGTTCAAGGATACATTGCCAATAAGCAAGTAGTTCAGAGACAACAATGCAAATAACCCTTGAGATAAATTATCTACGCAGTTGTCTCTTTCTTTTCAAAATTTTGTTTCGAGAATATGATCCCTTGTTTGTCAAAGAAGATATTTTAATCAAAAAACATGTCGAACTTTTTATGAATTATATAAAAATTCTGTGGTACAATTGGTCAATCATATTGCTAATCAGATAGACAGCTTCACTTGTTCCCTTGTTAAAAAAAATGAATAAATGAATTTCTAACTCTAAAACGATAAATGAATTAATGATTAGATGATTACTTGCATTAATCACGAAACTGCACACTAATTGCTTGGAGCAGAGCATCTGTAAGGTTTATTTCTTAAATATCAGAATATTTTTCCCTAAACCAAAGCATAGACTAAAATACAAGAACAACCAATCCAAAGATAAAAATATTAACAACCGATTATAATTGCTTTTGGCGACCTGGCAAAACAAAAATATATCTTCAAAAATGAAGCAAGAATCATAAGAAACAAACAAAAGCAGTTCTCTCATATGCAAATTTTCCAAGCAATCAATTCGTGACATGATATCATTAATGTCACTGATACAAGGACCCAACAACTACTAATTGCATAAATTCCACCTATTCTTAAGCATATATATATATATATATATATATATATAATGTCCACTAATACAAAATAAATTTGTGACAATTTTCTTTTCCCGTTTCTATTACACTTGTGTAAAGGTCAAACAACCTCATGTGCAACATGCTGCCTCTAATAAAATTTACACATAACAATAACTCAACTTGTATACTTTTGTCAAAAGCTCTTTCTAGGAGAGCTCAAATTCAGATGTTAGAATTCACGACTCATTCCTAGACCGGCATTCGTACCAAGTCATAGCGACGAACGATGTCGAAAAACACCGGTAACGTATAACACCACACATTATTAAAAGTACTTTCTATCAACTGTAATGCTCAACATTAGTGATACTCCAAACACTTCCTCGTACAATTAAAAAAAAGGCCATTTCAAACTCGTCCGGTTAAGTCGAGTTCTCTAGTAAGGTGCGGACCCCACTTGGATCCGATCAAGTGGGGTCCACAGTTTAGGAAATTAGGAAGAGTCTATGACCCAGTGTTGGCCATCAACCGTAATTTTGAGACCATGTAACCGAGCAAATAAGGTAACGGCCCTATAGACGCCTCTATCCGCGGCGGCGGTGAAATAATCATGCCCGAAAAGCACACCACCAGGTCTTAGGATCCGGTAGGCCCGGTTTATATCCGCCCATGCTGAGTTAAAATCATGACTTGCATCAATCTCAATCAAATCGCCCAAAATCCCCCACTCACAAAACTTATCCAGAACCGACCCGCTCGAGAACGGAACGGGCAAAACTGACTCCGTAAAGTTAAATGACACCACGTTTTGCATGAACTGGTGGAGCAGCAAAACATCGCCATTGACCATCCCTATGTCCCCTAAACTGGCTCCGAAACCCCGGCCAGCCACGGAAGTCGTCGACACAGAGGACCTGAGTTCGGAGACCGAGTTGGCGGGTCAGGTTGGCCATGTGAATCGCCGACGCGCCGAGGAACGTCCCAACCTCGATGATTGTCCACGGCTTGACTCTCCGCACGAGGTGGTCGAAGACGGCACCGTACGAGCCCCACCCCTTGACGCGCTTCGCACGTAGGAGGCCTCGCACGTGCGGGGGAGGGAAGTCCTCGTATGGGGATGTGGAGTTGAAGACCCGGTCCAGGATTGTTTGGCGGACCAGCTCCGGCTGGACCGGCCGGTCCGAGCAGCGAGTCGTGACCCGGAAGTGGTTGAGTTGGTTTGGCGAGTTTGTCAGCTGGGAAATTGAAGGAGAAGAAGGTGGAGAAGAAGAAGAAGAAGAAGAATTAGAAGTTGTTGAGGAAGAAGCGATGAGATAACCCAAAGTGTAAGTTATCACGAGAATGATGAGATAAGAAATGGGTTTGGCGAGTTTCATGGCTATGGCTTTGGTGTTCTTCTCTTCCTTCTTCATGTTTTCTTTAAGAAAACATGATTTTTGGGACGAAATGAGATGGTCGTAGAATAGAATTAAACCAAAAATCAAGACAAAAAAATTATAAAAATTAGCAGATAAAGAAAGGGCAGGAAGGATGTGGCATCAGTCGGTGGTGGTCGTATTTAATCTTTTGTGGTTGTAGAGAAAACGACATAATAGCGTCAATGTGAAGAAACAAATTCTTTTTTTTTTTTTTTTTGGGTAGGTTTTAGTAGGTCTCCATTGCCATTGGTCCATGGAGAAAATTGTATTTTTATAGAGGAATTTTATTTAAACTAATGGGTTATAACCCGCTTTAATAAAATAATAAGACTTGTTTAAAAAGTATATTATTCTTATATTAAAGTCCACAATTTTATGGGTATGGTTTTGTGATAAATTTCATTTATTCTTATAAATTTCATTTTCCAAAAAGCGGTCCTACTTGAGTTTGTCTATCTTTCACAATCAAAGAATAAGCTCAATCTTATCTAATATCTCTTGGGTTTTCCTATTTCCTTCTTTCTTTTCGTGTTAAGTAATGCAAAAGTAAATAAATAAGCACGGATTTAACATTTTTACTTTGTAACACGAAACATAATAATATATTGATTTATTTTGTTCATTGTAAAATATAATCAATCAATGATTGTCGATTGAAAAAACCAAAAAGAGCTGAAAATAACAAAAATTAATCATTTCAAGGTGACGGTGAGGGATAACAACATGATAAAGAAATGTTGTGATAAATGAAAAAATGACTCCAATTATGATGGACTGTTAATGTTGTGTTTTAGCTGTAATTACTCACATATTAGGACAGAGCCATTCACAGTTAGGGCAGGCGACATCCCTCTTGAACTTTTTTTTAAATGAACTTTTTTTAAAAAATTTATATATGAAGTTTAAGAAATCTAGTTTTTCACCTTTCTTAAAATTATATTTAACCCTCTTGAAATTTTATTCCATCTCCCTTAAAATTGTTCATCTCTTTATTTGCCCCATCTCTGTCTCTCCTGATTTATGTTTCTAGCTCTGCCTTGATTATCCTTGTCCCCATAATGAAAACCCAATGTCTCTTTTACACTAATTTCTGAGGTCCTCATTGTATTTTGATTTAATATTCTTAATCCCATTAAAATTCCGGAGAAAGAGGTAAAAATAAATAATTATTTACCTAATAAATATGCTATTATACTTCAAATATTTCAAAATTTGTCATTTACCTTCTTAAATTTGAAAAAAAAAAAAAAAAAGCAATTTACTACAATTTCTGTTAAAAATTTTAGGCTTCTTGAAAATACAGTTTTTTTTTTTTTTCCAGGAATCCTATTTGTTGACACTGTTGGCCAATACCTTTGAATGTCATAGGACCACCTTTAAGGACTCCCACCTATCAATTTCCAGCTAAATTTTTCTGTGACTCGTAAATTGTAAGGAAGCTCAAAAATAAGAAAATGCCCTATTTCGTTTTATGAGTTTGAAAGATACCAAAAAGCGACAGATAAGAACATTCTTTCAATTTTGTGATTCTCCTTCAACCTCGTGTCTTTTGTCACCTTTTTTATTGCCTTTTATTCCTTTTTTTTTTTAATTTTGTTTTTATAAACTCGTAATAAAACCTTTCACAAAACGTCCTCCATCTTTTCTTTGCCACTTTTTTTTTTTTTTTTTTTGTACTCCCTAATTCTTCTGCCAAAAATATCTTCTATGGTCCATAAGCTCACCAAAATTTAAGCTCATCCAAAAGAGGTATTAACAACTCGTCTGGTCAGCGTCTTCAATCTCCCATCCTGAACAAACCAAAGCTTGTTGCAGAGAAGAAACAATATCCAACAAAAATTTATTGCTGAGATGAGCAACTTTTGGAATGCTTACATGCATTTTTATAACCTACCCACTTTTGACATACATGTAATAACAGACCACAAGCTACCACCTGGGCTCGTCCCACGAGAACCAAAAAACAGTCTCCTCTCACCCCACTAGTTCCATTTTTTGAAGACAGAATTCACTGCATGCCAAGAGACCTTACAACACAACTTACCTACCTAATCTGTGAACACTAGAAAAAAAAGGAAGATGGCCATAGCTTTAAAGTACAAAACACCTACTATCAACAGCCAAGAGCATCTCTATATGGAATCACTTCAACAAGGCTCATGTCACTTTCCATCCTCTCCGTCACCGGAGCCATGCCCTGCAGCTGAGCTACCCCGACCATCACCACCTGCCGCCCCGGCCTCGGATGCATCCTGCTTGCTACCTCTGTGTGCATCATTGGGACCGGCAGTTGAAGTAGGGCCACCACTTCCGCCAGCACCAACTGTGGTATCGGGATGATGCATGGGATGCATACCATTGTTGGCCCCAGCAGGTCTCATTGCCATTTGGGGTTGGATGGCGGCCTGGTGCTGGTGATGTAGTTGCTGCTGCGGGTCCTGCATTTGGTGCGGGTTATTAAACTGCAACGGCATCTTTGGGGGAAAAAGTCCCGGTTGCTGCATCATTGCTACTGCCTGAGGATGTTGCGCGAAATATCCTGCTTGTTGCATCGCAGGATGCGGGGCCATCTGCAAGGGTAAGCGTGCAAGGTAATCAGAGATTCAGATGTAAAACAAGATAGATTAGAAAATTTACCATTCTCCCTTACTACCAAGTTCCGACCTGAGTAGCCATTGTTGGGGCCTGTGGTTGGGCATCAGCAATTGCAGCTAGATACATCAGATTCTTCTGAAGTTGAGCCTGGTACCTAAATCATAACAGTTTCATCTCCGAAAAATCAAGTTTTTTTAACATCCGACACATTTTGACATACAGACCATATTAATTATTAAAGAGAATTTTCAAATCTATTTTCCATGCATATGGGCCCACATCATCCTAGAGGATTAAGAAGATTTACCTCATACTTACATAATCCAAGTTCCAAATCCTTACTGTATCATCTCAGTGGACAACTTATCATAATCGTAACATCACATACATCACAGAGTGGACAGGGAGACATGGAGGCCAACATATTGAAATTAACAAACCACAATTGACAAGAAGGTCATGATTTACCATTGAAACATGATATTATTTAAAAAATAATATAACAATTTCTCAATGAAATCTTGGCAGCTGGCTGCAGCTATGTAGGGACACCATTGTATCAATGAAGAAAAAATTTCTACACTGTATATTATACGTCTCATCCATTCTAAATACCATGTCACTAGACCATAAAAAGATAAAGTAGTAAAACAATATAATGGAACAGATAGACCCAGTATTCCTGATTAAAAGACTTGTAACATTCGTTCCATCAAAACAAACATGCACATGGGTATTGAGTGAGATAGAAGGAAGAGGGCGGAAGTCACTTACTGAGCACACTCAGCAAGTTTTCCAAGGTTTTGATTGTCCAATATTGCCAGAATTAACTTTTTGTTCTCGTCAAGGTACTGCATCATGACCAAAAAAGAAATATAAGGGATTTCAAATCAACATTCAAAAGTTGCTCATATACAAAAACAATTAGTTTAGAATAACCAGTTTAAGAATCACATGAGATCTAATATAACCAGTTGAGAATTAAGGCGGTGGCCTGGTGGGTAGCTATACAAATACAATTACAAAACAACAATCATAACAAAGTCTAAGTATATTCCCTTCCGGAAAACAAAGTCCAAGTATATAAACATATACTCAAAATTTTAATCGAAAGATCTGAATCATTTTCAAATGATAGACGCTTCAACTCGTTGCTCCATTCAACATTTTCTGCTTAAATTCGTTAATGTTTTACTTTCCACACAATCCACAACTACATAATCTTTATACCCTGCTTTTGTGACAGAAAGGAAACATCAAACTGCAAGGAACTTCTTTTTAAAACTCTCTAAAAAGTTCCTCCCAGAAGAAAACTGAAAAGAACACCCAAACATAGAAGCCAAAACGGGGGGAAGAAAATTTGAAAAGAAATAAATGAATATTAAAACAAAATTGAATGAACATACAAGTAAATACATTGTAGCCAAAGAAGAAAAAAACGGAGAGGGAAACAGAACGAACAATGAGTATAGACCAAAGGAAAATCTTTGATAACTGATTTAAGGACATGTGGGGAAAAAAAAAATTTTCCCAAGTGTGGAAGAACACAATAAGAGTAGTAATAAGGCCATGTTTATACACAATAAAACACCTCAGAAAACATTAAAATACCTTAATTAAATTTAAAAGAAAAGGGAATTAAAAATCCAAAAAAGGCACCTTTGATTAGGTGTTTGAAGTTGAAGCCCAAAATATCCAAACCACTGATTGAAACACCGATGTACAGAATGTATACTTATAACGCAATACGTCAAATATCCTTACATTGAAGGTCATATCAGCTACTATAAGTTTCCGATAGAAATGATTTAATATTCGATCCTAAACTTCCCGATGGCACTCACTAATTTAATTAAATAATCTGTCTTGAATGGAAATGGCACTAAATCGATCTGTCATATTTCCTTCAACTAGCGACAATCTACTTTTCTTTCTCGATTCATTCGTCCCTACACGACCTCATCCATGCAATAATCTATCAGTAGAATTTATAAGTTTCTTATTCAAGGCCTTATCTTTCTCTCACTTCCCCAAAAAAAAATTCTGTTTCTCGACAAAACTGTCTAAAAGGAGAAACTTTAATGTTCATGATCAAATTCCAAGTTAGGTTTTTTCCATATCAGAAGACTAACAAAACCCATTTCCAACATAAACCCATTAAAGCAAAAAGAAAACCCACATAAGAAAAAAAAAAAAAAAAACTCATTACAATCACAAGAGCTCCAAATCTATAGAGTTTGAAAACACAAATTCCCCAAATACCCAGAAAGAGATTACCTTCTGAATCTGCTCAGTAGTGATGTTAGTGGGCGGAAATGAAGGCATAACAGGGATCATCGGAGCTGGCTGCTGCATGATTTTTCTTTCGGTGATTTTTTTTTTTTGTGGGTTTTTCCTCTTTCTTTTGTCTTTTCTGGGGTTTTAAAAACCCTAACCCTAATTTAAAAACAAAAAATTAGTATCATTATCTCAAAACAGAAATGACCCAAAACCTAAAAGCAGGAAAATGAATTAAAAATAGAGGATGAAGACGACAAGCAAAGAGAGTGAAACCGAACCTGTGTTGAGATAGGTGTGCGAAGTGGGAAAGGCGATATTCGAAAGTGATCTTTTGAGGAAACAGGGGTTATGAGTTTTGATGTCGACGAGGTTTCCGGATTTTGAAGACAAAATTAAAAAATTAAAAATATAAAAATAAAAATAAAATAGACGCGCACATAAAACTTCTTGTTATTTGAATTAGTTGTATATTTATTTATAATTTTTATTTTTAAATTATTTCCCAATGTACTCTTCCATTTTTAAAAACTATAAATTTATATTTTAAATTTTAAAAAAGTTGTTTAAGTTTTATCCTCTTAAATTTTATAAATAAAATAAAATAAAATAAATATATCTTTAATTAGACTAAAAATTTTTTAAATATATTTTTCTTCTCCAAAAAAAATTATTTTTTTAGATATTTTTGACGCTATAAAACTGTAACGACAGAAAAAAAATTTAAGAATTAATAAACGTGATTTATTAAAGATTTTTTCAAAATTACTTAGTTAAGTACTTGAAATGTTACGATAGTGCATTAAAATAGTTATTTTTAATGTGCTAAACTAAAAGTTTATGATTCATTAATTTCTTGTATGAGCCATAGTGGTGGCAATTATAAGAATTTCAATTTAAAAGATTTAAATTGAGATTATGTGATAAAAATGAAATTTCTCAACTTACCATGGTTATGTGAAAATTCCTGTATGATATCAGTTCAATAAGAATACAGTTATGTGTACGAAAATTTTAAGTTTACGGATCAAGAATTTGATCAATTCGACCACGACACAGTATAGATTTTTAAGAGCATCTTTAAATATTTGAAGAAATGCAGAAAAAAGGGCAAAAAAAATATCTGCTTTTTCTCTCTACAATCTTTCTCTCTCTATATTTTCTCTCTCCTCCAAACCTGTCAAGATTTCAGCTTTCGTTTTCGACACCTCCCCCCCTAATGGAAAGCTCTCGACGAGCTGAGTCCAACGAGATGCCGTGCTGCCCAAAAAGCCGCCAGAGGAAGCTGCACGCGCTGCCCAAAGTGGCGAAGAAACCTAAACTTTTCGACGAGGTATCTTTGTCGTCTGACGTCCGATCGACATGATTCTTGTTCCTACACGACCACCACGACGAAAGGAACAAAACCCACCCTTGGTGGCAGCTCAACAACCGCCAAATTGCTCCGCTCGTCTACCGCCACCGTGTGCCACCACGCTAAGGTGGAACTCCGCCTTGCCGGAGGAGGTGGCGACACCACCCCTCCCAATGGATTCAGATGATCAAGAGGAATAAAACCCATCGATCAATTGCACCGAAGGAGCCCGTTTTGTTGGAGAACGGCCAACGCCGTTGTGGGCCACCTCGAGTTCTTCAATTCTGTCAATTTTGATGGCGTTTAGGGACTGCAATGGAGGGGAAACACTCAGAGGAGGATGGGTAGCAAAAGCCCTCAGCCAATTTTGGGTTTCCACTGCCGGAGAATCAAGATCGGAATCTCCATTTTTTGCTGTCGACTTTGAGCTCCGACCTGCTATGTTAGAGGCAGAATTAGGCAAAATTGACACCGCCATTGGACTCAGAAGGGTCAAATTAGGGGAGGTAGGCCAGAGCCCAGCCACCAACAGAGCCGGATTGATGCCAGTCAACGCGGGTCAAAGTCGGTCAACGTCGGTCAATGGTTGGTCAATGGCGACTTTATGATTTTGTGATCCGGACCTCCGATCAACTATCCGAGACCGCCTCCCAACTCGTTTCGACGCTTTGAACGCGACGGTGACCTCCGTTCGAGCTAATTCCACTCCGATAAAAATCGTCTGGTTTTTGACTGAACGTGGATCGAGGCGATTCAAACTACAGTAACGGAGTCCATAATGACATTTTTAGTAATGCATGATCTCTAGGAAGCATTCTTAGCCATTCATGGTTGCTCGAGGAGCACTGCAGAAGATGCTTCGCATACTATAGATAGAACGAGGTACAATTAGGCCCGCTTAGCTTGGAGTCCAAGTAAGTAAGAATCTTGCCTACAGTATGAATAGTTTTAAAATAAGATATTTTAAATGTGTTCATAAAAAGTTATGAGAATGCATGATCAGTGATTGTTACACTGTTTTATGTTAGAATGGGTGTTATATTATGATTTATTATGATATGTTATGTCATGATATGATATGTTATGATAATGTTATGAATAATGTATGATGAATGCAATATGTTTCAGAATAAAAGTTATGATTTGTAAAATATGTTTGCATTTTATGTTGCATTTGTTATGCAATAGGTTTTACAATACGAGCTATGAATTGCACATGTGTTTACATATGATGTGATTGCATTTGATATGCTCACTAAAGTTAATAAAAAGGTAACGTAAAGATAAAAAGAAAATATCGTACCAACCTCCTTGTTGTAAGGTAATGAAAGTAAAGTTAAAGTTTGACCTCCTAGATGTGAGGTACATGACCTCGAAGTTCGATGGTCTTAAGTCTTCCGCAAGGGAAGCATCGTGTTTATGATCTCATGATTAATGATGTTGGTGCGAACACTAAAGTAAAATAAGGAAAGTTAAAGTAAAATAAGGAAAGATAAGGAACAAGGATAGAAAGTTAAAATAAGATAAGGAAAGTTAAAGTAAGATAAGGAATAAGGATAGAAAGTTAAAGTAAGATAAGGAAAGTTATGGAACAAAGATAAGAGTTAAAGTAAGGAATGAATGATTATAGGATGTTCATAATTAAGCATAAAACGAGTTGACAAGACATCATAAAATGTTCATGCATATTTTTATTAAAATGATTTTTAATTATGTTTTACGAGACTGATTTCTACTTACTGAGCGAAAGCTTATTTAAGTATGTTCATGCTGTAGGTAAGAAAATCTGTCAGCGACATTTGTTGGGCGGTGGTAAGCGGTGGACGAACGGTGGAGATGGGTATGGATACCACTATGGTATATTTCTGTTGCCAAAAGAAAAGGTTATTTTTTCACTATTTGATATAGTACTTTCAAAGTTCAAGAAAGTTGAAGTTAAGAAACGTTTTCAAAGTTTAAGTTATATTTTACGAAATGTTTTATCCAATTGTAAAGTTAAGTCTTAAGCTATGTTTCAGTAAATGTTTCTTATTAAGTTTTAAGAAACGATTCCAAAAGGGTTTTAAAGGCATTGGTTAAGCAATGCCTCAACTTGAAATGCGACAATAGTCGCAATAGTTTTTAAGTATGTTTTAAGGAATGTTTTAAAGGAAGTAATTCTTAAAAAAATTATCTTCATGTTTATAAGAAAAGTTTTAAGGATATTTTATTATTATATGTTTCAAGAGATTAATGTTATGAGGTATGCAAGACAAGTTTTTACGAATTATGGATACGTTAAACCGTAATGATTATTATGTGATTTTTTTCATGTTTGAGAAATTAATGTTAATATGTTAGTTTACGAAATTATGTTTTGAGAAATGTTTGATATTTCTTTCAAGATTATATATATTACGAATTCTTTATTATTAAGAATTCATTTGAAGTGATTATGTTTAAGGTACTTTTGCATTTTGTTAATGCATAATATTTTACAGTTTAAGTTATAAGTTGAATGATGCATTTATTATGCAGTAAGTTTTATAGTACAAGTTATGACTTGCAATGTGTTTGCAAATGTTATACAAGTTATTTTTAAAATATTTTTTCATTTATTATGCATAAAGATATAAAGATTAGTAAAGGTTTGCAATCCATTTGAGGAAAAATTTTTATTTCGTAATTTTCAGCACTTTATGTTAAAGTATGTTGAAATTACAATTATGTTCAAGTTAAGCGACGGCCACGTAGGCGGGTCGTCATAAAAACTATGGAGCTTTATAGATATGAAACTTTTTTGGATTGTAGGTTGAAATATACCACAAGGAAGAAAACTCTTTGAAAAAATGCCGCATGCCACTTCTTTTTTTTTTTTTGTAATTTTACTCTTGTGTGGATTCTTACGAGTGGCGTATAGTGTAAAAATATTTTTACAAGCGGTAAAAGTCAATCCACTTTTTAATAACGCAATAGTGAGCATAAATATCTTATAAAACATGATTTTTTAAATTTTATTTTTTGTTTTTGTGATTTCTTGTGTTTTTAAATTTATAAAATATTTTCCATGACCATTTAAAATAGCTTATTCTTCCCTTTCAAAAAAAACCTTGTTCTTTTGCTCAAATTTTTCCATTCATGTGATGAAATTGAAATAAAATTTTTTAAATTCAAAAAATATATTAATAGTTTTTGTATAAATTGAAAAATAGTTAAAACTATTTATTAAGCCTTTGTGTTATGTACTGCACTACTTTCATTGAGGTTCTTCTTTGCTGTATCAAGTTATTTTCAAATAACACCTTTTTAAAGAATTATTCCAAATAAGCACCTAAATAGTTATTTTCTGATAGAAAAAATAAAACAGTTGATTACATAATTGATGTAGTTTTTTTTCTTTAATTGGCAAGTATTATTAAATCAACATATTAGATAAAACAAACCTTAAAAAATTAAGAGATCTCAAAATACCCAGTCTTTGTTCATTGAGGCTTGTGTTTGGGATATGGCAACGACACCATGTCCTGCTCCTTCAGGCTTTAGGTTTGTGACTGCGATGACTCCTTGTTCCCCAAATTCAAGACATTGAGGCTTCTTCTCTCTCCCCTGATCTTGATAAGGCCTCCCCACAGTGTGAGTCTTTAGGCAGCTCGTGGTCGTTTGACTTACTTGTCATTGATCTCACGTGCGACTTAGGGCAGGTTTTAGAGGACTTCTTAAAAGCTGGTTTTGGTTTCTTAATTTCAAAAGCTGCTTCTGAAGGTCTTTGTATGAATTGTCAAAAGCGCTTTTGCTCTCAAGAAGTGTTTCTTGTCAAAGCCACAAAATATGGTTTCTTAAAAAAAAACTTTTATAATAGAGTTCAAAATTTGTAACAAAGTATTAATAAGACATTATAAGCTTAAATTTAACATTTTGGTAACTTTAAGAAAAATTGAAATCACTTTGACCATTAAAACTCTTTTAAAAATATGGTTTTAAACACTTACTAAAAAGTTACAACTTTTGCTCATCTTCTTCTACAACTAAAAATACAAACAAAAACTATACCAAACAAGCCCTTAGACGTCGTGGCTCCTTTGTGGAGTTAGCATTTTTACTCGCCCTAAATTCCCCTACAGCCAATTGTAGCTTGTTGTCGTCTTTATTTCCTCGCAAGTCACCGGTGTTTTTTTTTTTTTTTGAATATTTTTAGTTTTTTTTCCTCTTTTTTTAAAGATATTTTGATCATTTGCATCTACTATTGACCAATACAAGGGATGCATTTGCCTATAAAATGAAACTTGGTGATATATTTTTGAAACAATTGTTTTTGTACGAAATTGTAAGTTGACAAAATATAAGATAATTAGGGTGTTTGCAAAAAAAGTTTAACTCTAGAATTTAAATAGCAAACTACATATAAGAACTTTACATTGTAAAATATTTTTACTTTCCATTGTAGTAGCGAGAGCTTTATACTTTTTGTGGTTTGAATTTTAGGATTTGCCTACCAAATGAAATTTAACAATACACATTTGCACCGATGAAAAATCAAAAGTACACTTTTTAAACAACTTTAAAATATTGGGCACAAAGCGTAAAAAGTAAAACCCTAAATTCAAAGGCCTGTACTTTAGAGTCTTTTATGAACTACTCTTAGACTGTAACATGGAGCAAAAAGAGTGTAACATTCCATTCATTTATTAAGGCATTTTTCACATCGAGACCCTCCATGTTTCGTTTAAATTATGCTGACACATCTTTGTTGAAACATTTTTGGTCAACACCCTTGAATTTTTGATAAAATTAAAGAGATATAGAACCTGTAGTTCGTTAACTTTTTTAAATAATAAAAATAACCCTTCCTCCAAGTATTATGAAATTATCCCAACTACATTTAGAGCCTAAAACTATTGTTTTTATCCTTATTCGAACTCTCACCTCTATAAATTACACTGTAATGATGAAAAAAAAAGGATATTAACAAGACTAAGATCAATGTCAAAAGTTTTACAAAATTTGGAGGGAGATCTTGGTGTAAAATATGGTAGTGGTCATTTAGGTAGAACACATGGAATGTCAAAGAGTGTTACATTGATTTAGGTAAAAGTCATCTAAAGAAAAAAAAAGAAGAAGATATGGGTAAAATTTTTAGGGAAAATTGTAATAAATATAGCTTTTTTAAAAACTAATTTTAGAAAACAGGTTTAAAATATATATAATAAATAATAATTTTACAGAGTAAATAATATATTTACCTTCTTATTTATCGTAAATAATTTATGTTTACATAGTAAATAAATTTAAGATGTAAATAATTTACCTACCCTTTGTTTATAGTAAATGCAATAAATAATACAATAAATAAATTTACAAATATTTTTAAAATTTAAATGGGCGTTTGGCACCTCAACAATAACTGATTATAACGTAAAGCTTTCAACAGTTATTGTAAAAAGTAAAAATTTATTATAGTATAAAGCTTTCATATGTTATAGTTTTTAAGCTTAAAATTTTAATTTCAAATAAAGTGCAAAATGACCTATGGTACTTACTTAAAAAAGTTTAAAAAATTTGTTGTTTTTTTTTATACTGATTAAAACTGTCTCTCTTATCAATCTTTTTTTTTTCTTCTTTACATGTCCAACGACCCAAAGAAATCATACTTTTTCAGTAAATTTGGAGGAAATTGCCGATGTCATATTACAAAATCTCTTTCACCCAAACTCGAATACCTAGCTCCCTCGAACATTACTCACCTGGGAGTATGGAAGCAAAACAAGAGTGAAACACAAGCAACAGCAAACAACCTTTTTAGATTACAAAACAGGAGATCCGAATTCTGAAGTCCTGAAGTACGACGACGAACAAAACTCACAAAAAAGCTGGCTTCGGATATCTGGAAACGCCTTATTCCCTCGCCGAGCTCGACCCAGAAGACCAATCATTCCCCAAATCCAAATCCAAATTCAACCCTTTTCATTTCCAATGGTGATCAACCTCTTCAGGCTCTGCTCCGGCCTCAAAGTCCTGGGCTACTTCATGATCCTCCTCGTCGCCGGCATCATCGCCGTCTCCTACCACTCCGTCGTCGTCCTTGTCTGTGGGCCCCAGCTCCTCCGCGGTGGGCTCCACTCCTTCTTCGCCTTCTCTGTCGTCATCGTCTTCCATGTTCTGGTGATTGATTATTCTCTTCTCGACATTTTGCCGTTGATTTTCAAGTTTAAATTGGATTCCATTTTGTGTCCGGTTTCTTAGAAATTGGGAAACTGGGTTGTTTTTTAGTTTGCAATTCAAGTTTTGGTGAAATGTTTAAAAGTTTCACTAGAATGCGAAATGTGGTAAATTTCTTTGATATCTGAAAAGGGTTTTTCTCAGTAATCCGGATGGTTTAAGGAAAATAGGTGCTTTTGTTAATTTTGATTAAGAGTAAGAAAGGTTGCTATTATATTGATGTAGAGCAAGACAGGGAAAGGAGAAGAGAGAAGAGAAAGAAAGAGAACAAAGAATTTAGAAAGAAGAAGATGGAAGGAGAGACTTTAGAGAGAATAGAGGGATAGAATAGTTCTATTTGATATTCATCAATCAAGTCAGCATTGTTTCTATCATTGTAGCCAATTTATAGGCAATTTCGAAGCCCAAAGACAACAGATTAAATGCGTAAACTTAGACAACTTTCCAAAATCAAATTAAGGAAAAATTTATCTATTTTATTTTTCATTTTTATCTTCATGTTAACGAACTCAAAGTGCTATGGTCATCTTCTTTATAACGATGAGATTATTTGGAATGCATGTGAGGATGACTTTAGCCATTCTTATGCCAAACTAAAGGAGCTTTCTGTTTTCCAGCTTATATTGTTATTGTGGAGTTACTTTATGGTAGTTTTTAGAGACCCTGGTGCTGTCCCTGAGAATTGGAAACCTCTTGTGGACGAAGAAAGTTTGCAGGCTGGTGCTTCTACAACATGTTTGGATCATTTACCACCTGAGGGCTTGTCTTCAACTCAGCCTTCGGATGGATTGGAAAGAAGACCACCGGTAGGCTATTGTCATCGATGCCAGAATGGAAAGCCGCCACGCTGTCACCATTGTTCTGTGTGTACGCAAGCTTTTCTTTTTTCTTTTTCGACATGATATGTTTTATTTTCAATTTGTTCCAGTATGTCTCTCATGCCTGTATAAATGTTTGATTTTCAACTTGCACTTGGGAATATATATATATATTTTTATACCTACAAGATTGTATCTCCTTGCTGTTATGTTTTTACAGGCCAAAGATGCGTTCTTAAGATGGATCACCATTGCGTTTGGGTGGTGAATTGCGTAGGAGCACGCAACTATAAGTTTTTTCTTCTATTCCTGGTAACTTTACATGTTCTTGTCCATCCATAAGCTAAATAGTTGATAAGAGCGGTTAAAATGTAAGGATTGCGTTGAGATTTTTATACTCTTTGTTTTTAAGAAATTTTTGTTAAGTTCATGGCTGGGAAACACATTTCTATGGTTTGGATTCTTTGAAATGTTAATGGCTCATGAGATATTAAACCGACTGGCAGTCTTTTGCTTCTTTTTTTTTTTTGTTTCCTAACTCTCTTATTTTGATCCTTATCTTCAATTCTTCGGGTTAAAGCTTTATACATTCTTGGAGACAACGCTGGATACTTCAGTTTTGCTGCCCCGTTTTGTCAATTTCTTTGGTGAAGCCAAGAATCGTTCCGCTTCTCCTGGAAATCTTGCTATTGTTTTTGTGGCTTTTGGTAAATAGTTCCCCTAGCTGGTGATTTGTCTTCCCATATTAGCTTCACTTTTACATTCTTATCAAGCTACTAAATGATTCTGTACATTCTTGCAGTTCTTAATTTGGCCTTTGCGCTGAGTCTTCTTTGTTTCATTGTTATGCATGCGTCTCTGCTTTCAAGCAACACTACGTCCGTGGAGGTAATTTGTGCAAACGAGTACTTTGTGCCATAACTGTTGTTATTACAAATTATGTCAATTTACACTTGCAATTTGGAACTTCTTACATTTCTGCTGCCATAGCTATGATCCGCCTTATTAATTATATTGTTTAATGTTGACAAGAAAAGAAGGGTCAGCTATTATTCTCCGTTGTTTTTCCCCCCTTTTCACCATCAAATGCATGTTGATTTAGTTACTCAGCTAGTAGTTTTGTTAATTATGTGATAGCCATATCATAGTTTTGTTAAAACATAGAATCCAAGGCTCTTCCCTATGACAGATTCGCTAACAATCTGATGACGTGTTTTTAGGTTCATGAGAAGAAAGGAGCAATCCGATGGCAGTATGACCTTGGAAGGAAGAAGAACTTTGAACAGGTTTTTTTCACTTGCACAGATTTACGCGCTCTATTCGAGTTAGAAGGCGCATGTAGGCCATTATTTCGTTAAAATATCAGGCATCTTTATGGTCTCTTCTTCTTACAATCCTATGTATTTTTTTAATAGGTTTTTGGCACAAAGAAGATACTTTGGTTCTTCCCTTTGTTCTCGAAGGAGGATTTAGACAACATACCTGCACTTCATGGCTTAGACTTTCCAACACGTTCTGATATTGAGGTTTGAGATACAGCTATATGTCCAGCATCAATCAGTCTCATAAGGCGTGTTAAGTCAACGAATCACTGCTTGCAATATTGTTTGAGAGAGGGTGTACATAAAATTTAGGTCCAAGCCTTTCTTATTTATTTGTTTTAGTGGATTCATATAAACTGACAAGTTGTTGTATGTGCCAATTTGAAATGCAGCATCATCAAAGAAAAGCTAAAGTGAGCCAACTTCATTGTTTTATGATATGCAACATTAATTCCTTTTTATGTTGTGAATGCATGATAACTTCTTTCTGGGAGGCCTTTGATTTCATGTCTTAAAAATCTTCACTATCATGACTCGATCCGATGCCAGACGATGCATGTCCTGTTTGTTTCATAGGTTCAACAATATATCAAACCTTTTTTTGACAGGGTTTTTCTCATAAAAATTTTAAGTTTGAAACTGTGCTTTGGTCGAGTATGGTTTATGGAGTTTCGAAGTTAACGGGATGTTTGGCAGAGTGACGAGAACCGTAGTTAGAATTGTTTTTATTGTAGCATGTAAGAGATTTACAGTGTAGCGATTTTTTTATTGTTATTATAGCATATGAGAGTTTTACACTATTTATAACTGAGAAAGTAGTATAGCCTATTAACTGCCAAACACCACAAAAGGCGCTGACAGGGAACTTACCACTGAACTATTCTTTTGGATGGAAGTGGTTTTTTTTTTCTTTTTTTTTTTTTTTTTTTGTATTTTATAAACGCATTTTTACATGGAGTTGTGTGAAGGTAATGGTCCCTTGAGGCCAAAAAAAAAAAAAAAAAAAAAAAAAGGAAGGAAAAAAAAAGCGTTTGAAAAAAGAAATTGTAAATTGTGAACGTTGTCCTTCGTGTTTGTGACCCAGTTGGTAAAAATCTATCTTTTGGCAATGGTGGGAACCATTCAGTTCTCACCATAATTTTAGTTATGAACAGTATAAAGCTCTCATATATTACAGTAACAATAAAATATGCTACAGTGTAAAACTCTCACATGCTACAGTAAAAGTGGTTCCCACCACTAGTTCCCACCACCTTTCCAAACACCCTATAATTATTATTTGGCTTAAAAAATTTTGTGAGCCACATTGTGCTTCTGAATCAACTCAATGTTACTAACTGAAATTAATATATTTTTTTATATTAACGATAATGTTATTTAGCTAGCAATATGTTTGTTTTTTATTAAACCATTTACCTAGAGCAATGCCAGTATACCATCACCAGCTGTGTTGATTATTGTAAGTTCTAGTTCATGGATGCCCCGTGTTGATTTCATCTCACTTTGCAAAAATGTTGGTGTTTTCATGATTTTTCAGAGAATTGCATTAGAAGATGATTCAATTAAAAATAAGCGTGATAATATTTTCTAGTTAGTTTCGAGTTGACCATGTGTCATTTAATGAAATTGTCACTTAGATTCCTGGTATGTCTCGGTAGACATCAGATTAACCTTATTGAAAATGTCATTATTAAGTGTAGTGGTGAATAATAGTCGTTTACGTAAAGGATTGGGTCTAATTAATCATTTATTGACACTAAAAGCTAAGAAACAATAAAACTGAGGATTTAAATTTAATGACAACACTAAAAAATAAATAAATACGAAACAATAATATTAAAACCGGTTAAAAAATCATTCACTACTGTTAAATAACAATAATAAAATTAATTATAGAATTATTCCCATTAATCTTTTGAAACTACCAACGGTAGATAGCAACAAGCTCTATTATCTCAATCTCTCCTTACTTAGTCATCAAGCAAAACAAGCTCTTCACTTAATCATTCCCTCAAATAACCTAGAATAAGCTCTTTAAATTCAATTTAATGGAAGCATTAAGATAAGAGAGATAGGTTGATCTAAACAATAAAAATACAAGCTCGGCTTATTTAATCTAGGTTACGCTCCTCACCTCAATTAACGAAAACCACTCGTAATTATACCTTGCAATTTGCTACTTAAAATTAGAATATAAAGACAATTACGGATCAAGTTTTCCATTCTAGCAACAGATTAAGTTCAAGTTATATTTAGTTGCGCATCCAAACAAAACAAGAAAATAATCATGAACAATAAAAATAGAAAAACATAAACAATCTCAATTGAAAAATTGAAGAATAATTCCATTCATTAATCACACAATCATTTCTAGGGTTTTGGGATTCCCTTTGATCTTAAATAAAATTAAACTATAAACATTGGAAAATAAAGTAAAAATGAAAAGTAAAGATAAGGAAAGAAAGAAATAGGATGATCTTCAAGAACGCAAACAATCCTCTTCAGACCATCACTTGATTCTCTACTTCTTCTTCTTCTTCTTTTCCATCTTTTAAGACTATAAAAACCTAAAACTTTGACTTCAAATTAGGTCAAAAACAGTAAGAAGAAACACTAGTGGGGGTGGAGTTTCTTTCTCGTAGGCACGCATGGAATGCTGTAGGCTTCGAATGAAGCTGTTGGGACGCACAAGGGTGCCAGATTTGCTTGCGGCCACGCATTGTTGTAGGCTTCTTGCGCGGGGTTATGACTGGATTGGCTCGGCTACAAGGTTTGCGCGCCTGGAGGATGCACAGGTTGCACATAAAGTTTCCGATCTCAACATTTTTGGTCAGTTTTACTCTCAATTTGCGTCCTGCGACTCTTGTTGAATTCCAAATAATCTTAAAGCTCTAAATCCTTATTTTTAATCCTCTTTCGGCCATTAATATTAAAATACCTATAAAACACATCGTAACTAAAACACAATAAAACTCAAAAACTAACAAAGTAAACATAAAAAATAATGATATAAAAATATACTAAATTATGCGCTTATCAAATTTTCCCACACTTTGTCTTTCTTTCGTCCTCAAGCAAAACCTAAACACAAAGAAAACAATGATAATAAAAGAGAGAATTACATGAAAAGCAAGAAAACAGGGTGTAACAAGAGATCTATCAGAAAAAAGAGAAAGAAAGACATGAACTTTCCCAGAAACAAACAAAGAAAAAGAAGCTGGTGAGCATAACAAGAAGTGAAAGAACGAGACTACATGGAGATAGAGAGAGAGAGAGAGAGTGGATAGATGATACCTCTTGTTTGTTTGTCTACTAGTCTCTGACTCTCTGACAATCTTTCAGAGGAAAAAAATAAAAGAAAAAACCAAAAAAGGGCGTGGCCTAAAATTGCTCAACCTCAGAAAAAGAGATACAGAAACCACTACTGAACAGAAGTTAACTTCGCAGCTCATGTGTCTCAAACTCAAAAGGCCTCACACACGCATATTAATACACAGACTTAAAACCCATATATATATATATATATATATGATCTGTGTACATAAGAAGAAGCTCATTTTCTGCTTCGCTGTCCCCCACGACCCCTTTTGTTTTCCCCACTGTCCTTACTTCTTGCTCGCTCCTTTTTCTCCATTCGCTTGTATTTCTTTCTCTGTCCACCTTTCTTTTTCTATTTCTATTTTTTTTATTTCATTTTAATTTTTGGGAATTTTTGTTTAATTCATTTGTTGCAAAAATAATACAATAAAAATAAAAAACAAAAATATAAAAAGAATTTTCGTGTAAATTCAAAACAGACAGAGAAGAAGAAAATTACTAAACTTGTGAAGATTACAATAGAGACGTTAAGAATGTTAAAAATTTGCCAATAATAAAACCCTAACGTGGTATAGATAAAACCTTATAGGGCCAAAAACAACGATCTATATTACGGAGGCGGAGCCTCGCACTCCCTGCGAAATCAATGGTAGACTATAAGATCGATCCGATCCTTCCATTATCACCATAAATCTTATAAAAAATTTAACTTATATTTTTTATTGTAATTATTACATCATAAATTTTTTAAATCAAATCAAATTAAATTTAACCCATCATACTTTAACATCATTTATTTAGTTGGCCTCGTTAAATCGATTAGTCCATCGCTCCAGGTAAGAAAGGCAGGTCTGAAACCGAAATGATTTCTCTCATATAGCTAAACGACAATATATATATATATATATATATATATATATATATTTTTGCCCTTCTTTTACGTGTCCTCTTTGACCAGCATTAGGTGCAAACGCATTGCTTGGCGCCCTAGTAATCAAATAAATGAACTCATATCACAAAGACTCCAAACTTAAATTCAAACTAACTGTCAACTCTGCCTCGGACTTTAAAATGAATACAAAAAAGAAGAACCTGAAATTCCAATTTCAATCCCTTCTGTCGAGGTCCACTTGCAACTCAGCTGCGCGCTCCATCAATTGCGCAACCAACACTATCACCACAAGCCATGAGATTCTCCATAAGTTGCAACATGAAAATGGGTTCCAAAAGTACTTCCAGCTGCTTGCGCCTCTGTAAATGAGCAGGAACGACATCAGGATTAGAAACTTTTATGTATGGTTTTTTTTTTTTTTTAAATGTGAGACTTTTATATATGTTATAGCTTAAAGATGATAAATAATGGTACAAATCATTAGGGGAAATTTTATTTTACTATATTTTTTTAGTTCTTCAGAGCCTTTTTTCAAGACGCAAAAATATAAAATTATTCCTATTATAAAAAATAAGCAGTTGACCAAAAATTTTTAATCAAAACAATAGTAAAAATAATGAAAAACCTTAAAATTTTCAATAAATTTTCAGAAAAGAAAACCAAAAAAATTCTGGCTATAAGGTGGTAGAGGCGAGGAAGAAGGCTGGTAGAGGGGCAGCGGGCAACTGTCGAGCTGCAACGATGTCTATCTACGGTAGTTGGAATCACGAGGGAATGCGATTGATTCCACCATTGATAGATTTACAAGGGTGGCCCTCTCCATTCCTAGCCCATTGTCACCCAACCCAGCCCACAACACATTCCCTAGCTAGCTCTGTCATCGAACCCCCTTCACACCCACCATCCTCACCAACATCGCACACCGCTCCCCGTCGTCTCACCCCCAGCCCAGCCCTACAATTCACATCATTTTTCCCAAGACCTGACTAGTAAGTCACCAAATTATCCTAACCGGTGGCATTTGAATCATCGTTCTCTGGCCTCAAATCGTCGAAATTCAATATGGGGACTTTGGTATCAACCGACCAGAACTCGCGGCAAGGAGAACACTGAGAAAAGCGGAGTTCTTAGGAGCTAGAATGGGGGACACCGTCTGTTCATGGAGTTGGTCTAGATGAACAGGATTTCAAAGTAGAATCTCTTTTTCGAGTTTTATCCTTCTCCTTTTCCTCATCATTGTTGTCATCTTCATCGAGTTCAGTTGATTTTAGGGAAAAGGGATTGATTGGAGGCTTGAATTGGACGACCTTTTTGGAACTAGTCTTTGGAGGTGTGAAATTCAAAGTGAGTTTCTGGGATTTGGGCTTGGGAATGATGTAAAAGGACAAAAGAAATAAATGGAGCAAAACTTTTGAGAAGAGAAAACTTTATTCGAATAAGACGAGCAAGAGGTAGTACATAAAGCTGATATCAAAACACTATTTATGATAGTGTGAAAACAACTGTATTCCTACTTTGAAGGCACTACTAACCAAAAGCTTATATAATTCACGTGCCTTTGAAATAGCAACAGAAAAGCAACAAATTATCATGACTCCACTACCTAAAAGTTTGACTTATTCAACATAACAAACAAAGAAAGAAAAGAAAAAAAAATGTTGTACAATCGGGATTAATGCCAACATCCTCCCTTAATCCAGATTCGAAAAAGCAGTCATTCCCAACAACCGCTTCAATTTGGCAAAAGCTTCATATTTCAATGGTTTGGTGAGGATATCGGCAACCTGGTTCTCAGACTTGTAGTACTTCAACTCAATCACCTTTTCTTCAACTTGATGCCGTAGGAAATGAAATCGTGTACTAATATGCTTGCTTCTTCCATGTGTAATTGGATTCTTTGCCAAATTAATTGGAGAGATATTATCAACAAGGATCTTCACTGGTCCTTCAATTTGAAAATGAATTTGACTCAACAGATTGCATAGCCAAACTGCTTGACATGCACTTGAAGCTGCAGCAGTATACTTTGCTTCACAGGCTGATAGAGCAACAATTGATTGTTTCCTTGAAGACCACGAGCAAGCAGTAGTTTCGTACTTGAAGCAATCACCAAATGTACTTCTGCGATCATCTAAGTCTCCACCTAGTCACTATCCGAATAGCCTACAAGAGCATAATTGTTAGATGAAGTGTAGAATAAACTATGATCGAAAGTGCCTTTTATGTATCGCATAATTCTCTTGGCAACTTTCATGTGAGATTCGTGAGGAAATTCCAAAAATGTACTAATTAATCCAACTCCATAAGATATATCAGGCCTTGTGCATGTCAAATATCTTAACCTCCCAACAATTTGTTTGAACAGAGTGGAATCAACTTGTGCTTCATGTTCTTCTTTTGACAGCATGGTACCAACTTCCATAGGAATTCTCACTGGATTGCAATCATGCATGCGGAACCTCCTTAGAAGTTCAGTAGCATAACTTCTTTGGCAAATAAATATCCCATCTTCCTTTTGAACAACTTCTATACCAAGAAAGTATGACAGGTCTGTCATTTCAAACTCATACATCATGGACCTCTTAAAATCTTCAATCATTCTAGGATTATTGCTTGTAAAGATTAAATCATCAACATAAAGATAGAGTAGTAGAATTTCACCAAAATCATTAGTCTTCACATATAAAGCATGCTCAGAGAGGCACTTCTAAAATCCAGCTTCATGGAAGAAAGAATCAATGCGCTTGTTCCATGCTCGTGGTGCCTGTTTCAAACCATACAGAGCTTTCTTCGATTTATACACCCTTTCTTCACTTCCCTTCTTCACAAAACCTGGTGGCTGTTTAACAAAGACTTCTTCTTCAAGTGGCCATTGAGAAACGCTGACTTTACATCCCTTTGATGGATTTTCCAATGGTCTGTGCAGCCAAAGCAATAATAAGTCTGATAGTTTCAATTCGAGCAACAGGAGAGAATACCTTTTGATAGTCATAGCCAAGTCGTTGCTCAAATCCCTTTGCCACCAATCTTGCTTTATGTCTCTCGACTTCCCCATTTGACTTCAATTTTGTCTTGAATACCTATTTCACATCAATAGCCTTATGAACTTGTGGAATATCAGTGAGTTCCCATGTGTTGTTCCTTTCAATTGCTTTTAATTCTTCATTCATTGCGTCTATCCATTTGGGGTCTTGAATTGCCTCTTCAAAAGTCACTCGTTCACAATCTATAAACATGGCAAGATGCACTAAGTCTCCATCATCATTAATAGCATTGTCAGATGTTACCTCAAACTCTCTCAAGGTAATTGGTTGTTGGCGTTGTCTTCTTGGTCTTCCAACTTTTCTAAGAGATGACATATTAGGATTTTCTTTGACAGGAATTGATGAGACTTCTTCATTTGTGATAGGAACGACTGCCTCGGGAACTTCTTCTTCTTGTTCAAAGATAGCATGTTTCCATGAGTCATTTTGTTCGTCAACATCCCATTTTCAAGCTTCAACTTCGGCAAATGTCACATCTCTACTTACAATCACCTTCTTTGTCACAGGATTGAATAGCTTGTACCCTCCATGAGTGTAGCTAACAAAAACCGTCTTCTCTACTCGATCATCTAATTTTGTTCTTGTCTCTGCTGGAACATGAACATAGGCAATGGAGCCAAACACCTTAAGATGCTTTACGCTTGGCTTGAGACCACTCCATGGTTTTGCAGGGGTGACATTTTGAACACTCCTTGTTGGTGATCTGTTGAGTAAGTAAACGGAACATGAGACAGCTTCTGCCTAGAAAGAGTTGGGCATATGCTTGGCCTTAAGCATGCTCCTCGTCATGTCCATAATAGTTCTATTCTTTCATTCGGCAACTCCATTGTGTTGTGGGGTGTAAGGAAATATAACTTCATGCTCTATTCCCTGTTCTTCACAATGCTCATTAAACTCATTAGAAGTAAATTCACCACCACCATCAGTTCTTAAAACTTTAATAGAATAACCACTTTGCCTTTCAACATGTGCCTTGAATTTCTTAAAATAGCTTAACACTTCAGATTTTCTTTGCAGAAAATAGACCCAAGATTTTCTTATAAAATCATCAGTAAAGGTAAGAAAATACCTATTGTTACCATTTGAGGTAACAAGTCATTGGGCCACACACATCAGAATGAATGAGCTCCAATGGTTGTAATGCGCGTTGATTCCTTCCTACTACAAAGGTAATCTGCTTGTTTTTCCAAAAGTGCAAGCTTCACATAATTGGTTTGGATGATGTACATTAGGCAAGCCTTTCACCATATTCCCTTGAGTAAGTAGTTTCAAACTGCTAAAATTCAAATGACCAAAACGAAGGTGCAACAACCAAGACTCATCTTTTATGACAACATTGAGGCAAGTATAAACATCGTTTGTAATGTCAATCCAAAACATACGGTTCTTTGTTAAAGGAGCCTTAAGAATGAGTGTACCTCTCGTATCAATAATTGAAAGTTGCTTATCATTTAAGCGTATATCGTACCCTTTTTCAAGTAATTGGCCCATATTCAAAAGATTGCTCTTCATATTTGGCACATAGAACACGTCAGAAATATACTTGTGATCCCTAATCTTCAACTTGATGAGAATCCGTCCCTTTCCCACACTGGAATGGTGCTATCATCTGCAAACTTGACTCTCAAGCTGTATGACTCATCCAGATCAACAAAAAGCTCCTTCTTGCCACTTATATGATTAGTGCATCCAGTGTCGAGGAACCACGTGTGGTAGTTTGATGATTCACTAGCTGTAGTAACCATTAGAAGGGCATGGTTGCCATCATCTTCAGCTTCTTGTGCACAATTTGCTCTCTCATTGTTCTCCTTAGATCTGCACTCATTTGCATAATGGCCACGTTTGTGGTAGTAGTAGCAATCAACAGTAGACTTATCATACCTTCCTTTACCACATCCACGCCCCGACCTTTGAAATTCAAATTTTGTTGGTGGCCAGAATTTGATTTTTCTTGACCATTGTGTTGGTTGCCCCTAGCACCATGATTGTTGTTGTGACCACTCTGACCTCTGTTGCTAAAGTAACCACCACATCCGCGTCCTCTGCTATTAGAACCATCATTCTTTTGGTTTGAATTGGTACTTCGATCATCTTTTGTGGAGTCTTGGATTTGAAATGCTTGCTCGATTGGCTTTTAGGTGTTCTTCTCGTTCATGCGTTGTTCGTGGGCATGTAGTGTGCCAGATAACTCATCAATCGTCATATCAGACAAGTCATGTGCTTCTTCAATCGCCACCACGATGTGCTCAAAACGTGCTGTGAGAGTTCGCAGGATCTTCTCCACGTTGGTCTGGTCCTTGTACTCCTCTCCAAAGGTTTTCATTTGATTTGTCAAAGCCAGAACTCGACTTATGTAGTCAGTGACAGATTCAGATGACTCCATTTGTAGAAGTTCATATTGACATCTTAAAGTTTGAAGTCTCACCTTTTTCACTTTGTCTGTCCCCTTGTATGATGTCATCAAAATGTCCCAAGCTTCCTTGGATGATTTGGCTCCAGCAATCTTCTCAAAGACTTCCTCACTGACTCCTTGATGAATGAAATACAAGGCCTTCTTATCCTTTTTCTTACTCTCACGATGGGTATTCTGTTGTGCTTCATTTGCATTCTGGGCGAGATTTGCAACTCCAGCTTCTACAACTCCAAGCAACTCATGGTAGTCAAAAAGCACTCTCATCTGAACACTCCATCTATTGTAATTTTTCCCATTCAAGACAGGGACGAGAATCTGGGTTGAGTTGTTCATAGCTTCGGCTCTGATGCCACTGATGTAAAAGGACAAAGGAAATAAATGGAGCAAAACTTTTGAGAAGAGAAAACTTTATTCGAATAAGACGAGCAAGAGGCAATACATAAAGCTGATATCAAAACACTATTTATGATAGTGTGAAAACAACTGTATTCCTACTTTGAAGGCACTACTAACCAAAAGCTTATATAATTCACGTGCCTTTGAAATAGCAATAGAAAAGCAACAAATTATCATGACTCCACTACCTAAAAGTTTGACTTATTCAACATAACAAACAAAGAAAGAAAAGAAAAAAAAATGTTGTACAATCGGGATTAATGCCAACAGGGAATAGCCGAGAAGATGGAGGAAGAGGGTTTTGGGGTGGTTCTGGAATCTTCTAGAAGAGATTGGAAGAGATAAGAAGATGAAGAAGAGGATTGAGATTTTTTTTCAGATCATTTTTTTTTAATGTTTGGGGTTTTTTATTCAAAATTTTAGTTAATTATAAAAAAAATAATTTTGTCCTTTTTATCCTAACAAAATTATGATGTATTAAAAAAAGATTTTCTAAAAAGACAAGATCTAATATAAAATTTTTCAAAATAAAAAGTATCAAACTTATCTTTTAATGTAACACATAGTACTAAAATAAAATTTTCCCAATCATTATTTTGTTCAAAAGGACATTTTCACGTTGTTAAAAAAAACTCGTTATTATTTGAGACAGACATAACACGCCATTTATTTTTTATTTCTGATATTTACAAATAAACTACATGTCGTCTTCGTTTTTGTTAAAGTGCATAAATTTGAAATGGCACGCGGTTATGTTTTTAGGGTGAAACGTCATGTCATTATCCACCAAAGAAGTTAAAAAGAAAGAAAAAACTATCAAGGTCCCTCATTCTCTTATGTATGTATGTATGTATGCATGCATGCACGCATATAGTTTGAATTAAAATTTAATAAATCAAGTCAATTAAAGTCGTGTTTTTGTTAATCGTGCAAGCCAACTCTGTTTGTTGCCGTTTTCAAGATGTTTCACGTGTCTTACGAGATAAATGGCGTTCGGAGAGTCAAATAACAGGAAATGCAAATGAAAACATTTTTTTTTTGAAAGTGTAAAAAAATTGCAAATGAAAACATTTTTGAGAATGGTTGCTATATGTGAAGTCGAAAAATAGCTGAGACTCGTTTTCCTTCTTTTCGTTTTCATTTTCTAGGTTTATATTATGCTCAACAAATATTTTCAAAAGCATATCCAATTACACTTAGCACTTTTTTTCTCTCATACTCAAATCAATCTCTACACAATCAAACACAATATCAAAAAGTTCTTACTTTCATTCTTACGCCACAAACAAAATCATTTTGACAACGCTTTTGCTCGGTGTCATACCCTAACACTCGTGGTTAAAAGCTTGTAGGGAATTTTGAAAAGGCACCTCTGGCCCTTTGCCGTTTTGTTCTTTCGTTATATGTTTCCTTCAACTATATCCTTTCATCTCCCTGTTACAGGCATGCGTAGTGTTGCTTTGTCGCCACTTTGACAGCCCGTAAGCCACATAATATAATGGAAAAAATAGTGCATATATACATATAATATATATATATATATATATATATATATATATATATATATACACGCGCGCGCACGGCTGCAACTCTATTTGGTACAGTAGAGGACATACTAGGGAAGGCAACATTCTTGCCCTGCCTTATAACCCTCTATAATATAAATGAGCATGATTCCACCACTTCATCTGCCTTTGTTATAATATTGCTATAACTAGTCATATATATGTGTGTGCGCATATATACATACATATATATATATATGAAAGCTACGCAAGTTCATCCCTATTATCATCTCCTCCTTTTTTTTGCCTTTTAAACTCATACCAAACAAATCATGATTATCACTTTTGTTTAATCTTTCCTTATTTTTGGCGTTCATATGAGATAAGAAACATGGCAGCTTACAGAAAGAAAAATGCTATTATGAACAGTACTACCAAGCAACATAACTGATGGATGATGGATCTCATTCGTAACTCTATTTTTTATTAGCATGTAATGCTCAATGACTTAGATTTCACCTAGGATTCATACTCTAGGAAGTTAAAGCTTCACTTGAAGCATTGGGAAGAGAATCATATAGTCAACGTACGTTAGCCTAATGGCATATATTTGACCAATCAATCACAATAATTTTTTTAGTAGCCGACAAAACTTAAATCACACAGTTGATAACTCAAACTGCCTCCATGGCTTATAAGGCCTTTGGAGCATCAATTTCAATCATTAGGTATAATTAGGTATAATTGTGAAAAATTTATAACTCTCAATGGCTACCATAAAAAGCAAAAAATTACTATAATATAAAGCTCTTACATACTACAGTTTATAAACTTAAACGTATATTCCAACTAATTCTCCGAACAGAAGCTAAAAATATCGATGATAATTTGATTCTTTAATAATAAAAATAAACAAAACATGTTTTTCATATAAAAAACACCAATCATCTTTCATGGCTTAGCCCTTTTTGATCCTCTTTCAGGGTCAGGAATTGTCTCATCTTGCAGTGAAGGAACAGATTGAGTTTTCCTTGAGTTGATCACCATGTGATCATCATCAATTTTAGTAACATCAAGAGTGCAGATATCAGATAACACTAGAGAGACCCAAACAATGACTGGGGTGACAAGAAGGACCAGACCAAAAGGCACCATCCAAAGTTGTCTATTGTCAGGATGATACTTATATCGCCACCAAGCTATTGTGAAACCACCTGCCAAGCTCACCAAAATCGAGGCAAAGAAATATATGCTTTTCTCGATCAGGGTCTTGTATTTGAATTCCCCGTTTGATCCCATCAAAAATCAAAATCCTAATCAAACCCAAAACTGAATTCCGGGTCTTTTCTAGTTGGACAAGGGAAATATTGAAGAAAAACAAAAACACGCTCTAATTATATATATGCTTATAACTCCACAAGAATATGAAAATTAAAGGAATTAGTTACATACCCGGTTTAATTGAATCCAAGAAGTTGTCGCTTGTTGAAGAAGGAAGATAGATATGTTAGAGTTGAAGATAAACGGATAAGTTTTTCAGAGAAGGGTATAAGAAGGTCATGAGTTTTAGTGATAGGAATCCTTTGAGAAGGGGAATCAGATATTTCTATATTCTAGTCATATACAAAAGATTTTGATTTATATATTAAGCTATATATCAGACGTGCCTTTCTATCAAAGTTGTTATATATGAACGGACCTACATATAAACCAGAAAATTATTTGCGTCTAAAGATTTTATGGAAGAAGCTATCTGGGGTAGATTCGATTTGTTTTATTTTAACATATATAGCTGGTTTGTCACGGTCCAGTAGACAACTAACTTGATTCTTTTCTATAAAGTTGTAGGAGCCGTAACCATATCGGACAATGGGTTATATATATATATATGTATATGTATATGTATGTATGTATGCATGTGTGTATACATATACATACATATATATATATATATATATGTATATGGACCAAAGTTGGACCGCGACGTATTTGAACTTGAGGTGTGTTTGATTAACAATGGTTAGCCTGGTTAGTTTATAATTTGACTAGCTTTCTGTCTAGAATTAGATGACTGAGGGGGCACTACGTCATCTGGAGGTGCTAATGGGACACTTTTCAATTTGAGGTGTAGAAATCATTCACTCACCATTGGCCATTAAAATATCGTTAATGAATTGAGATAATTAATTTGTAAGGTTTATAAATAAAGAAAGATATTTGCAATTATTTTAGGATTATAAAAATAAATTTTTCCAAAAACTATAATAGTTTGTTAGAAAAATGTTATTACACCTCTCGTTAAAAAAATAATAATTATGAATTTTTTTTATAATTTCTTCTATAGGAATAGAAAAAGACACTCCCATCAGTCTTTTGGTTTACAAATAATAATAATAATAATAATAATAATAATAAGTGAGAGAAGATGGCCTTCTAGGGCAGTTTTGATGTTGATGGGATTTTTTTTTTTTTTTTATGGTCAACGCGAAAGATTAATGGCTGTCTTCCACATTCTACCCCCAGTTGCGATTTGCTAGGACGGTGGGTTGTCTTAGGATGCAACTGGGTCTCTAAGCATACTTAACTGGGGATAATTTTGTTCTATCATCCATCCTTATATATATATATATATATACGTGTCTACGTTTCTAACGTCCAAAATGAAGATACGTTCATAATCATTAGCATTATTTTTTATATACACATAATCACTTACATTGTATTATAATATAAATGTTTAAATGGTTATTCATAGTATTATTTATCTAATAAGGTGTTTGATAAATATAGTTAAAACTAACTTTTTAGTTATAAAATAGTATAAAACTCTCATATACTATAGTAAAATACAAAAAAAATTGCTACAATTATCGTAATTTTTTTGTTTTTTACTTAAACATATAAGAGTTTTATACTATTTAATAATTAAAATATTAGTTCTAACCATACTTATTAAACATTCTAAGCTTAAACAAACAGAGTGTGGTACAACTAATTCACCCTCATACACACGTGTCAATCAATCAAAATAAAGTCGCATGATCATTGCCATCGCATAAGATGGAGAAGGTCTATTATTATTATTATTATTATTAGATGAGATGAATAAATTGCAAAGAAAGAGAAGGGAAATTTATATAAACGATCTCGTATTTTTGAGGTTATTCAAAAATTAGACCATTTATTTGGGAACTCATCATATATATATATATACACACGCTAGTATTTAAAGTATGTTACAAATTTATATCTGTAATCAATGTTTAAGTTTGACTAATTTAATAAAAAAATTCCTAAAAGAATAAAAATAAAAAAAATAATTATTTTAAACAAATTTAAAAAAACAATTATAATAAATGAATTGACCATGTGTGACTTGGGATTTTATTTTTTCTGAATTATTTTATAAGTTTTTTAATTTCATTTTTCCCCCTTGAAAGATATTGTTTTAATAGTCAAAATAAAACATTAACCAATTCATGATATAAATTTGACACACACTTAACAACTTTATATATATATATATATATATATATATATATATATAATACATGGTATATTTTTCGGTTAATCCAAAACAAGGTAGGTAGGTAGGCAGGTGGGTAGGTAGGTAGGTATACATGTATGTAAAAATTCGTACCATTACAACATTAAGATTATTTTTCTTTTAACTTGTGTGCTAACACGATGTTGTCGTGTAAATGTCTCCATGAGTTGTCGTTTACTCAAACGACATGTCATTTATAAAATTACAAACGAGATAAAAAGGGTTTGCCATCCAGGTGGTTCCCTTCAATGTCTTTCATAAAAATGGGAAAGCAATTGTTCTTTAAGTTGAATGGAAGATGACATGCCCTCTTTCGCTAATGCAGTGACTAATTTTTTTATTTTTTTTATTTTGGGTTGACAACATAAATACCATTAGAGTATCACATTATATAACTTAGCTTATATTTCAATGTGTTCTATATGTGGTTGACATTTAATGGGTAATGACTTATACTCAATTTAATTATGATTATGAAATGTTGATATTTATTTTAGCGAGAGATTCACTATCCTGCTTGTATTTTACGGAATAATTAAACTCGTATCAGAACATATGGGAAAAAGAATCCCAAAACAATAATGTAACAAAATCCTTATATTAATGATTATAACTGCAATTAACATAATAATAATGATGATGATGATGAAAGTATTGTTATGATAATAATAACAATAATGCAGCACAAAAAGAAAATGTTATGTGCTATAATACAATTCTAGAATACCAAAAACCATTTGCAATTCAAGCACGAATTAAAACGGAAATGTGAAAATTTGTCTTACCTCTGGCCATTGCAACTGTACGTATTCGACGGTGTCCTTCGGCTTAAATTCAAGGCTGCCTCACTTGGAGCTCTTCCAAGTCCTCACAAAACTCAACTGATGGTGTTGGATTCTTAAGAGAGTTTTTTGAACTTGGGGATCCAAGGCTTAGTTCAATACACGAACAAAAATTTCTGTGTAGCCGAAATGCTTCCATTAAGTAATCTTTATACTACTTCAGAAAAAATTCAGTTACCAAATTGATTTAATGAGCATAAATATGAGGCCAATAATATGTAGCCATTGCAAATTTTAATTTGTTTCAATTCTTGAAACCGTTGTAATCAAATAACGATTACATTCTCCCACTTGGTCTCCATATATATCCTTATATTCATTAAACCCAAACTTTCAGGAAACAAATACATGAATCATGGCGATAATTTCTCTAAATTGTGAGTATTATATTCCATGCATTACTATGTATTATTGCTCAGACTTTATTCCCTATATGGTAACTTAACTTTATGAATAAACCCAATGTTTATTCTTGGTGCTACTAAATGTGAATTTTCCTCCAATAACTTTATGCGCAAATTAAATATGAAAAAACATCACAACTGAATAAGAGTTTCATTAAGACTGTAAATTGTATGTACAAACAAATTTACATTATGTAACCAAGTCTCATCTGAACTACATGATCCTTAAATGACTTTGGTGGCATTCCTTTTGTCAAAAGATCTGCGATCATCAATTCAGTGCTTATATGCTCAATGATCACTTTATTTTCCTTAATCCATTCCCTTATGGCTAAGTACTTAATGTCGATATGTTTACTTCGACTACCACTCTTATTATTCTTAGCCATAAAGACAGCAGCTGAACTGTCATAATATATTCTTAATTGCCTAGATACAGAATCTACAATTCTAAGGCCTGACATGAAACTCTTCAACCATACAGCATGTGAAGTAGCCTTAAAACAAGAAACAAACTCTGCCTCCATTGTGGAAGTAGCAACCAACATTTGCTTTCCACTTCTCCAAGATATAGCTCCTCCAGCTAGCATGAAAATATAACCAAAAGTTGATTTTCTTGAATTAACACAGCCAGCAAAGTCTGAATCGGAGTAGCCAATCACCTCTAGAATGTCAGTTTGCCTATACATAAGTATGTAATCCTTTGTACCTTGAAGGTACTTCATCACCTTCTTTGCAGCCCTCCAGTGGTCAATGCTTGGGTTACTCTGATATCTACTCAACATTCCCACAGCAAATGCAATGTCAGGTCTTGTATGGACCTGAGCATACATAAGGCTTCTAATAGCTGAAGCATAAGGAATATTGTTCATTTGATTTTTCTCGAAATCATTCCTTGGGCATTGGTTTAGATTGAACTTATCACCCTTCACAATGGGTGCTACACTTGGTGAACAATCTTTCATCTGAAATTTGTCTAAGACTTTATTGATATAGGTTTCCTGTGATAGTCTCAAAATGCATCGAGATCTATCCCTATAGATCTTAATGCCAATGACATAAGATGCCTCACCCATGTCCTTCATATCGAAGTTGTTAAAAAGGAATTATTTCACCTCATATAGAAACCCCTTGTCATTGGTTGTAAGAAGGATATCATCCATATACAAAACAAGGAAACAAATCTTGCTCCCACTGACTTTCTGGTATATACATTGATCCATGATGTTCTCTTCAAAACCAAATGAAGTGATGACATCGTGGAATTTCAAATACCATTGACAGAATACCTGTTTCAAACCATATATGGATTTCTTGAGTTTACACACCAATTGCTCACCATCACTAGAGGAGAATCCTTCAGGTTGTTTCACGTAAACCTCTTCCTCTAGATCACCATTGAGGAATGTCATTTTCACATCCATTTGATGTAACTCAAAATCAAAATAAGCCACTAATGCCATGATCACATGAAGGGAGTCCTTTTTAGATACAAGAGAAAAAGTCTCAGTGTAATTTATACCCTTCCTTTGAGTGAAGCCTTTAGCAATGAGTCTTACCTTATGTCTCTCAATATTGCCTAATGAGTCTTTCTTTGTCTTGAAGACCTATTTGCATCTAATAGCTTTTACACCATCAGGCAACTTGACAAGATCCCGGACTCCATTAGGACATAGAGTTCATCCTTCTTTCATGGCATCATACCACAAGTTAGATTCCTTACAACTCATGGCTTGTGAAAATGTTTCTGGATCATTTTCAGTTCCTATGTTGTAGTCAGACTCCTGTAGATACACAATATAGTCACTAGGAATGGCTGATCGCCTTACTCTAGTAGATCTCCTTAATGCTGGTTCAACATTCTCTTGAGAAACATGTTGATCGACTAGCTGTTCAACAGGTTCTTGTATCTGTTGTTCAGCTAGATCTACTGCTTCTTAATCAGTAGTCTGTGGAACTTAAATGACTAGCTGTTGTTCAACACGTGTTTGAACTATAGGCATGTTGTGTATAACAATCACTCTATTATATGAAGTGGAAGCCTAAGCATATGTATGATCTTTCTTTGGAACGGTGTTCCAGGTTCGATCATTCCCATTGATCAAGTCATTCTTAAGAAATTTCGCATTCCTTGACTCCACAAACCTAGTAATATGTGATGGACAATAAAACATGTAGCCCTTAGACCATTCAGCATAACCAACAAAATACCCACTTATGGTCCTTGGGTCTAGCTTCTTTTCTTGTGGATTATAGACTCTTACTTCAAACGGGCATCCCCAGACGTGTATATGTCGCCCAGACGTGTATATGTCGCAAACTTGGTTTCCAACCTTTTCATAACTCGAATGGTGTCTTCGAGACAGCCTTGGTTGGAACTCGCTTTAATATATACACATCCGTCTTGAGAGCTTCAGTCCACAAAGACTTAGGAAGCTTGGAGCTGCTGAGCATGCTCCGCACCATATCCAACAATGTTTGGTTTCTTCTTTCTGTCACACCATTCTGATCTAGAGAACCGGGTATAGTGTATTGGGCAGCTATCTCATGTTCTTGAAGAAACTTCACAAATGGACCAGTCGCTTGTCCATATTTGGTGTATCTACCATAGTATTCACCACCTCATTGTTTCTCTACTTCTGCCTTAAACACCTTAAAGGCTATGACGCAAGTAGATTTACATATATCGTGAGTAATCATCAATAAAAGTAATGAAATACTTTTGACCATACGCGTCTATGTCTGGACCACAAATATCCGTATGTATGATCTCTAATAAGTTTGAACTCCTCTTGGCACCTTTTTTTGACATATTGGTCTCCCTTTACGCAGTTCACACAAGTGTCAAAGTCAGTAAAATCTAGAGTACTAAGTACTCCATCATTCACTAATCTCTTTATTCTCTCAATAGAGATATGACCTAACCTACGGTGCCATAACATAGAGGAATCTTCATTCATAACACATCTCTTAATGCCAGCATTATCATGAACATGCATTGAAGTATAAGAAACTTTATCTTGTAAATTAATTTTGAAAAGACTATTCGACAATGTGCCACTTCCAATAAATTCAGATCTATAAAACAAACTAAATATAGTGTCTAAAAAATTAAAAGAAAAACCCAACGGTACAAGCCTTGAAACATAAATTAAATTCCTAGAAAAACTAGGAATATAAAATGTCTTTCTAACTTTAAAACAAAACCACTACTTAAAACTAATCTACATGTTCTGACGGCTTCTACATGTGAGCGCATTTTATTGCCTGAAAAGATACACTGCTCACTTCCCACTGGCTTCCTTAGGCCTTGCAATCCTTGTAAGGAATTAGTGACATGGATTGTAGAACCAGAATCAATCTACCATGTGTTATGCTCAACATCAACCATATTAGAGTCATAACAAACAAGTGAGAATTAAGTACCTTTTTTGTCAAGCCATCTCTGATATTTAGGACAATCATTCTTTATGTGCCCCTTCTTTTTACAAAAGAAGCACCTAGATTTCTTCTTGGTATCAGCTTGTGCAGGCAGTTTGCCTTTTCCCTTATTTTAGGCTTGCCCTTTATTCTTCCTTTAAGTTGCCAGATGCACACTCTCTCCCACTTTCATAACAAGCCTTCCTTCTTCCTGAACACATATGGTCATCAATTTATTGATAGACCGCTTATCCCTATGTGTTTTGTAGGATATTTTGAAAGGTCCATATTGCTGGAGGAGAGTGTTAAGGATGTAGTGCATAAGGAAGGTTTTAGACATCTCAACTTCAAGAGTCTTCAGCTGAGCTGCTATATCCCTCATTTGTATGATGTGCTCACGCACACCATGAATTCCAGTAAGGTTCATTGATGAAAACTTCATTATTAAGGTGCTTGCCAAAGCTTTGTCTGATATAGCAAACTGCTCATCAATTGCCTTCATCAAAGGTCGCACATTGTCATATTGCTCAAATGAACCACGTATGCCAGCCGAGATCTTAGTCTTTATGAACATTACGCAGAGACGATTAGATCGCTCTCATTTTTCATAACGATCTACATCATCCAGTTGGCTGGTCTCTGTAATAGCAGGTGGTTCATCCTTACAGATAGCAAAGTCAATGTCCATTACGCCTAAATGAAGGAGAATTCTCTCCTTCCACACCTTATAGTTATCACCCTTAAGTTCATGAATGTCACATTGAAAATCAGAGTAGTTCATAGTTTGCATAACTGCATAATAAAACATACATGCTTATGTTACTAAATTAAGGCTACAATACTTTATGACATGTTTACCAATGTAAATCATGCATTAAAATATGAATCAAATGACATAAAAATTGCCTGTGAGCTAAATTTTTAATTCAAACAGACTCATATATCTTTATGATGATACTGTCAAATTATTTTCCCTTTTCTTAATTCCTGTGGGTAAATTAAGAAAGATAATTCGATACATCATCATAACTAATCATATTAAATATAATAAAAATTTCAGTGGGATAAAATTTATCATATTACATATGATTAATAACAATTTAATATCCTTTTACCATATATGATTCAAATATTTAATATAATTTTTGCATAATCAAAGATGCTGTGACTACTTTTTAATTATTCAAAAAATATATACATCACCAGACATTTATTTTATAATATATTTGCTCATAAAATAATTGCCTTTACTTAAAGCAATAACTAAATATGAACAAAGAACCATAATTTATGTACCAATATTCATTATGCATATATTAAAATTATACATTCAAAAACATAATTTAGCACATTATTGCTCAAAATTTAAATGTACTAAATTATTTAACTTAATATTGTATGCATAATTTTAAATCACAAAAATATTCACAATGAACACTATATGTACATAAATTTACAAAATTAAATCCACACACATACTGTATAATATTCATAACAAATACCAAAATTATGAATTTTTCATATATTTATTTCATAATATGAAAAATTTCATAAAATATCAAAATTGTGAATATTATGAAAATCTCATAAAATTATAAAATCTAAAAATTTTATGAAATTTTCCTCAAAATAACATTTTATGAAATCTGGGAAAAAAAAATTTAAACCTGCACGATGTCGTTTTGGAGGAGGCCCCCCCCCCCCCTCCCCCCAAGCCGTAAACGACATCGCGTTTCGGAGAGAGGCAGTCTGCAAATAGCCTAAACGACATGTTGTTTTGGCTGACCCAAGGCCAAACGACATGTCATTTGTCGTCGTCTTCTTCCTCTGAACGGGTCTTCTTGACCCAAACGACCCGGTTTCAACTCGGTTACAGACCTGCCTCAAATTCTCCCATCCGGACACTAATTTCGATGTTTCAAATCGCAGAACTTATAGAAATCAAGTGACTAATTGATTTCTAAACTCAGTTTTAATTAAAAAACGTTAAAATCAAAAACCTAGGAATCAAAAAAAAAATTTCAACCGTGCATCTTCAACACAATGTATGATTCAACCAAAACATGCAAGGCAGAGATAAATTCGGCTCTGATGCCAAATGTTATGTGCTATAATACAATTCTAGAATACCAAAAACCATTTGCAATTCAAGCACGAATTAAAACGGAAGCGTGAAAATTTGTCTTACCTCCGACCATTGCAACTGTATGTATTCAACGGTGTCCTTCGGCTGAAATTCAAGGCTGCCTCACTTGGAGCTCTTCCAAGTCCTCACAAAACTCAACTGATGGTGTTGGATTCTTAAGAGAGTTTTTTGAACTTGGGGACCCAAGGCTTAGTTCAATACACGAACAAAAATTTCTATGTAGCCGAAATGCTTCCATTAAGCAATCTTTATACTACTTCAGAAAAAATTCAGTTACCAAATTAATTTAATGAGCATAAATATGAGGCCAATAATGTGTAACAATTGCAAATTTTAATTGGTTTCAATTCTTGATACCGTTGTAATCAAATAACGGTTACAGAAAATACATATAAAAAAATGACTACAATGATGATAATTCAAAAAAAGAAACAGAGTCCTAAGTAACAAAATTATTTTGATAATGACAGCATAAGTGTCATTATGCATTAAATGATAACGATAACAATGGTTGAAAAACTTAAACAAAGACAAAGAAATGATAGGAGAATGCTGGGTACATGAGCACCAGAAAAAAAGAATTCAAATAATGAGGTGGAAGACGAACTGAATTAATACTATAAGTTTTTGTTTGAAAAAAAAGCCCCATAAAAAGACAGTGAGGAAAATAAAAGAAAAAGTTAACAGAAGGGCATATTAGTTTGCCCAATATCTTAAATTTAGAAAATCAGCTATATATACTATATTCTAAAATTCTAGCCGCATTTTAAAACACGTTAGAGACACAAGCCATTTTGGGCTTTTTTTTTTTAAGGGAAAGCAACATGTCGCACAATGTTAAGGACTTGTCGTAGTTTGAAACAATTGTGTTTTATAAGAATTTAAACGACATGTCTTCTATTAAAGATGGACAACAGTATGCCATTTTCCTGTCGTTTGTCATGACCGAAAACAATATGTCAATGGGTATTGCATGTCCTTGTTTGTGCATATACATCGAGTTGTATTTTCCAATAATAAAAAGAAGAATAAAATGTTGTTATATATATATATATATATATATTTATAGGAGACAGCGTATTATGATCCCGGAGTCGGAAGATATAAACAAAGTGTTACTAAAAAAGAAAAAGAAAAATTAAAAAACGACATAACGTTTAATTCAATATCGTTTTATCCAGAAACACAATGACATGGAATTATTTTAATTCAGTTCCTCTAAAGTAAACATGCTATTGAACTCCTTTAAGACTTTTGCAAACCTGCCCTTCATTTGTAATTAGTCAAGTGTCATTAATATACATAAATATAGCTAAGTGGACACAAAAGCATCACGTATTTGCTTGTTTGGTGATAAGAAAACAAATTAGAGACGAACTAAAAAGGGCAAGGAGAAACAGATAAACGAATTACAGTATAGTTTATAAAAATGGATAAGTGATTAAATTAAGTGGTCTCCTTGTATTTTCATAAGTCCAAATTAAAAAGAAAAACAACATTTTTTCCAGGAGCAGATTTCATTGTAATAAACATTAAACATGACATATCCAGGGATTTTCCAAATTAACCCGATATTATTCCCATATGATTAATTCTAACTCCTAAGGCTTTCTCCAACTCACGCTAAAACGTGGGAGAAAAGAGACAATGGCGTTGGAGATCTTTACCAACCCAATGCCATTTCTTCCCCTAAATTTGGCGTTCACAATTAAAAGAAACAGCAACATGCCAACCAAATCTGTCGTGCTACTCTTCATACGCCAATTTTTTTTAAGCTTCTTAATAGTAGAGAATTGGTAAAAGATACTATAAAAATAGAAAAAAATAAAATATATTAAGAATATTCTTTTTCAATTTTAAAAATAATATAATAAATTAAAAATAAAATTATTGTTTGATTTAACAGTTTTACTTTTTTAATATAAAAGTTACAGCACGTGTTGGTGATGCCGTAAATGTCACACTTTAAAGTGTAGCCGCCCCATTGTTTGTCGTGGGAACATTCTCCCCCACTCAGGGTACATGGACAAGGTTTTCCACCATTTCACGGCAGTGCTACTCGGATAATCACTACGTCACCATGCATGTATCTAATCCAGGCAAAAATAGGATATATATATATCTATATATATATATATATATCGATATTTATAAGAGGCAATTTCTTTCGTAGATCAAAAAAGATTCTGAGTGAGTATCTATTTATAAACCATGAGATATGCAGAAAAAAAAAAGTACAATTTTAGACGTTTTAAAATATACATCACTGGTAAAGGTTTGAAAGAAAAGATTTCCTGTTTCTTTTTCCACTGGAAAATGCATATATATACTGGACGACCTAGTCAAATAGTGAAATCATAATCATCAAATACAAACCATGGAATATTTAGAAAAAAGAAGAAGAAGAAGAAAACCATAGAAACAGCAATATGTACGCATGTAAAAGAAATAAGTAAAATAAAGTAAAGGTAATTTTTATAGTAAAGGTAAAAATTTTATTTTCATTCAATATTTTAATTGTTGGATTAACTTTTTCACGACCAGCTGCTGCAAGCATCGCATGCTACTTCTACAGTTTAAGAATTCCCATAAAATAAAACCACGGAAGCAATGCTTAAAAAAATGAATCAATAAATGGATTGAATCGTTAAGAACAAATGCTATTTTGGAAGTTTTCAATTATTGTGGGCCGACCTCAGCTTTGAACCACACAAGTGGGCCCTCGTTCCTCTCTGAAATTACCAATCTAGCCACGGTTGTATTACTGAAGGCCACCAGGATTTTGCTATATTTACGCCTATATGTTAGTTTGAATTTTGGTAACTTTATTGAATCCATATCTCTTTTTAAGTGGAGATCAAAATATTGTGTAATGCCCCTATATGGGGGTTAACAGTTTTTAATGAGATAAAATAAAAATAAATAATAAAAGTAAAACCTTAAAAATAAAATTTGCCCGGGACTTAAATAAAAACTCTCAACTCAAAAATAAAAATATAAACGACAAATAAACCACAGTTTTAATGTAGCACCTTAAATTTAATAATATAAACTGTTGTCATCATCATTTTAACCTTCAACACATTGTAATACAGTCACAGAAAGTAACAATTGATGCTTACATTATCATGAAGAACATTCTCAACGATTGAAGCAGTCCCAATGTAATATAGCTACATCACTTCCTCAACTATATTTCTCGTAGCCACCTCACACTTAGTGAGTCCTGAAAAGATATAAACATAAGGGAATGAGCAACACTATGCTCAGTAGAGAAAGCCATTACTCACCTCTATCATTACCACATTAAAATCTGCATGGTTAGTAAGTTACATCATATTCCAGATTATGAGGTTTATTATGATCACATCTTATGGATACCGTAGTTAATCATTACCAAGTGTCATAATTACACATTTATACAAATATTAACAATCATCATTGTTCCTAGGTATCCATGTTAAATTGAGTATCACCCAACTCATCGAAACCCAAATGGGCGCACTTGATCACCCTATAAACATTCCAAGGGTGTTCCGGTGAGGGGACATCAAGCCCCGAGTCCTCACCAAATCAATTCCTGTACAGTGTGTTCTGGGACTTTCAACCCAAGGAAGCGTCATCACCTTCCCCCTATTTTACCTTTTAGGGTATTCATGCCCAAGGACGTAACCGTCGCCCTTTTCATGTCTCACAATTTCTCTATATTAAATCATTATCAATAGAGTTAGTTTTCCTAACCATGCTTCTCAATTTATAACATGTGTCAATTCATTATGTTCCTCGCCGTACAATACAAGACGAGTCCATGTCATAGTTTCATATGTGATACTCATATAATATCAGTTCAACATAGATATATATATTGCGGCAAAACAATCAATTTTAATTCTATAAAAACCTTACAAAAGATGAGTAATAGAATCCCTACCTTTTAAGCTTATCAACAGTCTCTTAATCCTGGAATCAATTAACGTTAGCTCCATACTCCCTTGATCCTAAGGCGTGCATAAGGACAATTAAAACTAAAGCACAACATACAACTACATTCATAAAATTTATTTTAATTTAATCTTAGAATTTCAAGAAATAACCACTGCCCATAGAGGTATTATAAAGTTTAACAATATAAATTTTCTGTCTAGGGCATATACACTTAGATTTCATGCATATGCTCCAAAATAGCAACAAACATATACTTAGGTTTAAGAACGCAAATTTGAATAATCCTTTAGTATAAAAGAAAATTTATAAATGAAAGACTAAATTTGTTCATAAGATTCTAACCTCGGATTATGGTTAGTTGGAAGCTTGAAATGGCTTCAAAACAGGTTCCTTTACTTCGGTATGACTGAAATTCTTGCTCAAATGGAGGTGATGGTGGCTGATTTTTATGGCTGCCTTGAAGAAGTTCTCTAAGTATTTTGCTTCAGCAAAGAAATGAGAAGAAGAGTGTGGGAACCGTGGAAGAGAAAGGAAAAAAAGATGAAGTCTTTGAAGAGAAGTGATGGAAACAATTATAGAGGAGACATGTTGAAGCATGTCACGGAGGAAATAAAGAAAATGAGGGTCAAGAGTAGTTGGAAAAGATATCCTTATGTCTCATCTAAAGACTTTAACACACATAATGCCAATATGACATTTTTGAGATTTATTAGAAGTTCTAAGGCTTTTTAGTAATCATACTAAATAAATATAGGAGAATTTTAGAAAACTTAAAAATAGATAAAAATAAATATTATAAAATAAATTTAAATGAAGCAATTTTTTTATACATTAAAAATTAATTTAATTACCTCAATACCCGTTAGGAGAATAACGGGTGTCACAGCTCTACCCCCCTTAAAGAAATTTCGTCCTCGAAATTTCAATTCTAGCAATACTAGTAAAAATTATGATTCCACTATGATTCCAATTCTGAGTCTAAACCGTTAATGTTGTTTGTCCTCCAAATTTAAGTTATCGTATTTCCACTTATTTACTTGCATAATAAATCTTACTCCTAAATCCCTCAATAAGAGTATTTCTGACAAGTTTCAACTTATAACACCGTATAATAGTCTAAGAATCTGATCAGGCATACATATTGACCATATCATGATTCCAGTCCTTCATTGTCCATGGACTGTGATTTACAATCACATTTAAGGAGATTGCCAGAGAAATTTTATATACTTCATCTTTAGGTTCCTTTTCCTTTTTGAGTAAGGAAAAGTCAAATATATTTGATTTCATACCTCAACTAATAAACTAGAACATAATCATAAAACATATATCACAAACACTTTTATTCAAAACTATACATTAAACTTACTCATAGAGATATTAAACGGAATCTCAGAGTTGCAAACATACCCGACATATTTTTCATTAAACAGCTATCCTCATGACACAAAAATTCAACCCAAATAATATACTCATATTTCATATGGAATATCCCCATAACTGACTCTAGTACTTCCACATAATATTAACAGAATATTACACATTACAAACATAATACGGATACGTTTCGAGAGTACAAGGCACTCCGTATACCAGCTATCCATATAATGCATGCTTATAGGATACAAAAACATCGATAAACAAAATATCAGACCTTAAGAAGGATGCGTTTCGAGAGCATCAAGTACTTCGTATCCAGCCATCCCGGCATTAGGCTCAATGAATCTAAAAGATTGATCAACGACGTACCACAAGAAACACAGAATACAAGGCAAACGGTTATTCGTAACACACGAAATACGGACACACATGCCTACATGCCAAAGATAAAACAAAAAGATTACAGATGGAGATTCAAATCAATTGGCCGTTCCCGGCTTTCCCTTTCCCATTCAAGCTTGGATGTTGCAGTGTCGGATTCTGGATGTATGATTTGCATTTTATCTATCAATTCCTCAGCTGTTGAAGCAGTGACAAAGATTTGTCTCTCCGATTCTGTAGTGATGTTTTCTTCCACAACGTAATCTAGAAATTTCAAAAGACCGTCATAAAAACCCTTTACGTTCAGCAGTCCCAAAGGTTTGGAATAAAAGCCCAACAATTGCCCACAAGCAACTATAAATATTTCCTCAAGAGTACCTAGACCACCAGGTAATGCTATAAAAGCATCAGAATTATAGATTATGTCTTTAAAATTTTTAGGGATACTCCTGACTCCTTCTCCCTTACCTATGGCTTCCTTACAAAGGTTTCCTTCAATTGGAATATGAGGCCAAATTCTTACATCAGTAGCGTCGCTAGACCTAGCTGCTAGTGCCATATTTACCATCATTTTTATACTACCACCCCCATAGATTATGTTAATCTTCTTGCGTGCTAGGACTTGCCCTAAATGATTTGCAGCTTCTAAATAAGCTTTATCTTTTCCAAGGCTGGAACCACAAAAGACACAGACATTCTTTATTTTCTTCGTGGACTGGGAGGTAGACATATTTGGTTTATAGAAGTGGTTGCTTAATGTCTGCTCCACTTAGACTTCGGGTTCTACATGAGATTTTAAAGATGAGAAATATACAAAAAGGGCTAAAGAGATAGACGAGTAGGTAATGAAAAGGTAATCCAAAGATTTAAACAAAATCTTGTGCGGATAAGAAAGTAAGATAAGGTGATTGATAGTTTACAGAAAATCTGTTTCACTTTTTGAAAAAGATTAGACTCTAATTGTATAACTTTTGACAATTGAGAACAATTCGACAGAAGACCCTCTTGACACAACTGTAGACTTTTTGACAAATATACACCAAGTCTAGAAATTTAATATAAACGACAAATACTGTAGAACTTTTAAAATTTGAGACACAAATCTTGAAATATCTGGATAAGCTTTTCAAAATTCAAACATATTACTGTACCGTATGTAACGTGTCTGATAAGATAATATATTTTATTATATATATATTTAAGAAAATCATAAATTAAATAAGATATTAACACTTACTGTATCAATCTAATAATCACAATTATTTCAAACACAAAAGCAAATATTCTGAGTAAAAGAAAAACACAAACTGTTGAACATCAGCTAAAACTGCTTCAAATAAGTAAAGACTAAATAACCTTTATAGAGCGATGACTTATTCCCCATCCAGTTTTCTTATGGCTTGACAAACAGGATCTAGAAATACCATATTCCTGAGGCGTTGTCTTTCTGTATAAAATTTAGGCCAGAGTTTAAAAATAGCTCCTTGAACATATCCACTAGGGTGACCGTGGAGAGGAGGATGGATGCTATCCAAGTTCTCCTTTGAAAGTCCATCCCTACAAAACCGTATTTTATCCTCTCTATTCGTAGACATATAACCAGGTGAAGTACATTTACCGTTACAATTTTGTCTTCCACATTTGTTACAAGTGACCACGATGGCACGAGCTCTTCTTTTCATTGCACTACGACTGGTACCTGTTCCTGGTAAACCGACATCTTGACTAAAGTCACTCGGACGGATTTTCCCCTCTATCAACATTCTCACATCACAAGGGATGCCAAAACGCATAAGAATCCACAACCGAGTAATTCTAGCCTTATATTTCTTTCTGAGAATCTTTTGGGAGAGTGATGGGAAATACTTTCTCATGTGTTGGTACTTTGGGTCCATGATGAGATGAAAGAAGAGTAAATAGAAAGGAAAAATTAAGATAGTAAATTGCAGAATCCTAGAATTCCTTCTTCTTTTAGAGAAAAAGAAGAATTTCTAATGAAAAAGAAGAGGATTTGCGATTTAGAGAGAAAATAACAAATTAAGAGAGAAAAAGTGAACTCGGAGAAATAAGCTCCTATGCACAGTAAACGTATTTGTAAACATTAATTAAACCACTGTATATGACACGTATAGAGACCACGTGGGAGAGACAGTGTGAATCAAACTGATTTAGGATTTAAACTAGGCCCAAATGTTCTTAGTTGAAAATGGTCAGGTTGTTTCGGGCCTTAACACATTTAGAACGAGTTAAATAACAAACATAAAATTGAAAACCAATTCGTATGAATCTTAAACCCAATTCAAAGCCCACTATAGATAAAGTTAACTATAAACAACAAATCTAATTTAACGACAACAAGGATCTTCCTGAATGATCCAGCAACTCAAATAATTTTGTTTTAATCAAAACCTTATTGAACAATGCATACACCCATATGTTATTCCTAATACTCAACATCTATCAATGGATTCATCATCATTGCTACCAAGGGTTTAGAATGTGACTAACCTTGAAATCAATACGATTTACGTCTTTCAACATAGACCATATCAATGAACAAAGACACTAGATGTTACTACTTAAGAACATCTACAATCCCCACAATTCTACTCATACAATATATAATTTCCTCATATAACAAAACCTTAGGTAACCAAAAGATTCACTGGTACACTTAAATACAATGTACGTAACGAAATATTCCAATTTTGAGATTCATGCATTCTAGACTTTACACAGTCTCAACAGACCAAAAGTCTAACATTTATCTCTCTCAAGATTCAATACCATGATTCCCAACTTATATCATATTCCTCAAATAAATAGAACTTTTAAGAAAAGATATTGACACTTATGTGTTCCATCGAATCCACACATAATCATTACTTAGGTTTGAATCAATTACGAAAAATTTGGCATATCTATGTCAAACTTTAAAATCAATAAATCAAGCCTTATATTTCTCATTGTTTTTCACGAGACAAAAGGCTTTTAAATCCTCTTATCTATACGAATTTCTCATCGTTTATACGAATTAGATATGCTTATAGATCCAAATATTATACGAATCTCTCATAAGCAATCTACTTATAAACTCATTCCATATAATTATCATTCCCTCATAACTATTAATACTTTCCTTCTATATAATTATTGTACTCATATAACTATTAATATTTTCATTCTATGGCCTTTCCATGTTACATCCTTCTAGACTGTATAAATCAATGTGAAGGTTCATTTTGATGATGACAATGAAAATTCAGCTTCAAAACCATCTCAAAAATATATTTTTTTAAAGTGGTGCTACACTCCCTAGGTTAACCGAACCTAGGCTCTGATACCAAAAATTCTGTAACGCCCCTATATGGGGGTTAACAGTTTTTAATGAGATAAAATAAAAATAAATAATAAAAGTAAAACCTTAAAAATAAAATTTGCCCGGGACTTAAATAAAAACTCTCAACTCAAAAATAAAAATATAAACGACAAATAAACCACAGTTTTAATGTAGCACCTTAAATTTAATAATATAAACTGTTGTCATCATCATTTTAACCTTCAACACATTGTAATACAGTCACAGAAAGTAACAATTGATGCTTACATTATCATGAAGAACATTCTCAACGATTGAAGCAGTCCCAATGTAATATAGCTACATCACTTCCTCAACTATATTTCTCGTAGCCACCTCACACTTAGTGAGTCCTGAAAAGATATAAACATAAGGGAATGAGCAACACTATGCTCAGTAGAGAAAGCCATTACTCACCTCTATCATTACCACATTAAAATCTGCATGGTTAGTAAGTTACATCATATTCCAGATTATGAGGTTTATTATGATCACATCTTATGGATACCGTAGTTAATCATTACCAAGTGTCATAATTACACATTTATACAAATATTAACAATCATCATTGTTCCTAGGTATCCATGTTAAATTGAGTATCACTCAACTCATCGAAACCCAAATGGGCGCACTTGATCACCCTATAAACATTCCAAGGGTGTTCCGGTGAGGGGACATCAAGCCCCGAGTCCTCACCAAATCAATTCCTGTACAGTGTGTTCTGGGACTTTCAACCCAAGGAAGCGTCATCACCTTCCCCCTATTTTACCTTTTAGGGTATTCATGCCCAAGGACGTAACCGTCGCCCTTTTCATGTCTCACAATTTCTCTATATTAAATCATTATCAATAGAGTTAGTTTTCCTAACCATGCTTCTCAATTTATAACATGTGTCAATTCATTATGTTCCTCGCCGTACAATATAAGACGAGTCCATGTCATAGTTTCATATGTGATACTCATATAATATCAGTTCAACATAGATATATATATTGCGGCAAAACAATCAATTTTAATTCTATAAAAACCTTACAAAAGATGAGTAATAGAATCCCTACCTTTTAAGCTTATCAACAGTCTCTTAATCCTGGAATCAATTAACGTTAGCTCCATACTCCCTTGATCCTAAGGCGTGCATAAGGACAATTAAAACTAAAGCACAACATACAACTACATTCATAAAATTTATTTTAATTTAATCTTAGAATTTCAAGAAATAACCACTGCCCATAGAGGTATTATAAAGTTTAACAATATAAATTTTCTGTCTAGGGCATATACACTTAGACTTCATGCATATGCTCCAAAATAGCAACAAACATATACTTAGGTTTAAGAACGCAAATTTGAATAATCCTTTAGTATAAAAGAAAATTTATAAATGAAAGACTAAATTTGTTCATAAGATTCTAACCTCGGATTATGGTTAGTTGGAAGCTTGAAATGGCTTCAAAACAGGTTCCTTTACTTCGGTATGACTGAAATTCTTGCTCAAATGGAGGTGATGGTGGCTGATTTTTATGGCTGCCTTGAAGAAGTTCTCTAAGTATTTTGCTTCAGCAAAGAAATGAGAAGAAGTGTGTGGGAACCGTGGAAGAGAAAGGAAAAAAAGATGAAGTCTTTGAAGAGAAGTGATGGAAACAATTATAGAGGAGACATGTTGAAGCATGTCACGGAGGAAATAAAGAAAATGAGGGTCAAGAGTAGTTGGAAAAGATATCCTTATGTCTCATCTAAAGACTTTAACACACATAATGCCAATATGACATTTTTGAGATTTATTAGAAGTTCTAAGGCTTTTTAGTAATCATACTAAATAAATATAGGAGAATTTTAGAAAACTTAAAAATAGATAAAAATAAATATTATAAAATAAATTTAAATGAAGCAATTTTTTTATACATTAAAAATTAATTTAATTACCTCAATACCCGTTAGGAGAATAACGGGTGTCACATATTGGGTTGCCCTTTTCTTGTGATTTCAAAGGTATCTTAGATGTCAATGTTCATTACAAGAGTCTGCTTTTGTTTCAGACTTGAGAACCAAATTAAAACTTACTTTCACCAACAAAAGAAAAAAAAAAAAAAAGGAAGACTGACATATTTAAAACCCTTATTTGGATTGTCCTCGAATGAAACTGATGTTTGTGACAACATTTTCATCAAAAATTTTTCATTTATCCTTTTTAATTAAAATTGTAGAGACAAGGTAAAGATCTTGAGATAATTGTCAAATCTAAACTTAGGGCTTTTCCTAATAGGGATAGTTCCCTATTTATAGTACTTTAAGAGACAAATACATGTATTTGACTATAGTATTGAATAATTATTGGATAATCTCTACCCTATGGCTATCTACTTTTGCTAATTTTGGTATTTATTTTTATCTTCAGATTAAATTTAAATATGAGATAATCACGTCATTTTTGTGATGATCTGTTTATTCAGTCAGCTAATACCTTCTCCTTGGCACATAATTTGTGCTTCCACCTAGGGGTGAACGGCGGGCGGTTTGATGGTTTTTGGGTAGGTGCGGTGCGGTTTTTTTGAATGGCGGGTTGGCGATTAATCAACCCGCAAACCGCCCACCACATGGCGGGTGGTTTCGGTTTGGTTTTGGATGGTTGCGGGCGGGTGCGGACGGGTTGAGGTAGTTTAGCCCTATGCTATTGCCTAATGTAATTTTTTGGACCTTTTTTTTAGAAAGTGAAGAAAATTTGTAGAAAATATAAGATGATAATACATAAAGCATTCCCAACAAGTTTGATGCTTAAAGACAATGACCATATTTAAAAGTACAAATTAAGAAACACAATCATTCACTGCAACAAAAAAATCAACTACAGATGAAGTGATGAACAAAGTCAAGAGTCCATAAAGATTAAAGCCTATTCACTGGGTTCGAAAATAATAGAATATTACAAATGAAATGATGAACAAAGTCGAGTGTTCTTTTTCTTTTAGGGCTTTCTCTACTAACTTACTTTATTTGAATTTTGATCACTTCACAAAATAATAGGAGAATTTTCAATTTCCAATATGTCAAGAGGTAGCCGAGCCCGTACTTGGAGTGTTGGATTGTTCAATCATCTCTAAAATAAGAACAACATCAAAAAAATGATAAGTTTTTTTTAAAAATATATATATAGGCGGGCGGGTGCGGGTTGAACCCGCCCTCAAAAACTTAAAACCAAACCCGCCCATCGAATATATTGGTGGGCGGGTTGAACCCGCCCACCAGTGGGTTGCTAACGTAAACCCGCTTTTTTCAAGATGGGCGGGCGCGGGCGCGGGCGGTTGGCGGGTGTGGGGCGGTTTTTGTACAGCCCTACTTCCACCAAAATGAATAACTCGACATCCTATCGACATGGCTAATTGCCTATAAATTTGATGACATGTTCTTAATGATCTATGGGACAATCTTAGCCTCTAAATTTTTCGATGAAGTGATTATTTTTAAAGAGAATTGTTGTACCAAACTTTCCCTAAATGGATTAGACTAGCTTCTTTCGGAAATGTCTTATGATGAAAATCACAAAATAGTATTGTAAGATAGAACAAAATCTAGTCTTTCTTTTTCCCCATAAAGCCTCGTAAACTCTTTTAAGAATATGCACGTAAAAACACAAAAATAAAAACAAAATTTCTCCTTGAAGTCTAATCTTCTTTCATTTTTATTTTCTTTTAATAAACCGGAGAGTAATTGAAAATATAGTCGAATACAGTTTCAATGTAGATGCATGCAACTAAGCTACTCTTTTAAGAATTATTCTATTCTTGCCATTGCAATTATTATTACTCGGAAATCCAATATTTATTACCCCAAAAAAAAATCCAATGTTAAAAAGGAAGTAAATCCAAGAGGGCAGTTTCGTATTTTCGGAGAAGAAAACAAGAGGTGGAGAGACGTCGTTTTGGTCAATCAACAAACACACACACACACACAAAATAAATAAATAAATAAATAAATGAAAAAATGACTTAAAAAATAAATAAATAAAATAAAGCATCAGAAAATGACAATAATAATAAATGGTAATATGCGAGTCATAAGACTTGTGCAGAAAAAGCTTAGACGGGCATGTCAGAAATCAATACGTATGGCGGGCCCCACACGCCCTATGAGCTGAAAAAGACAAAAGTCCAAAACCAACCCATCATTCTCTCTCATATTCTCCTCCTCTTCGTAAACCTTCCCTCTCAAATAATAAGTTCCTCTCTCCTTCTCTTCAAGAATCACGAACCAATATTTCTACAAATCTTTATCGGCCAACACAGATTCCAAAAAAAGGTTTGGTTTTATTTTGGTAGGACTTTTGGTGTCGTTTATAACAAGGATCAAAATGAGCGACAAGGCGAGGAACACGCGCACGCGCGTGGGAAAGTACGAGCTCGGGAGGACCCTTGGTGAAGGAAGCTTCGGGAAGGTCAAGTTCGCCAACAACGTCGACACCGGGGGTTTCGTCGCCATTAAAATCCTTGACCGTGATCAGGTTCTCCGACACAAAATGGTCGAACAGGTCCGTCGTTTTGCGTTTTTTATGTCGTTTGTGTTCTCCGAGAGTCCCAGGAAAAAAAAAGAAAAAAGAAAAAAAGGAACATAGTTGGGGTGAATGAAGACGCTCCATTATTGTTTGTTGGTTTGAATCACTGTCGTTGGAAAAACAAAAAGAAAAAGAAAAACAAAGAAGAACTGCATATAGCAATTATTAACATTGTCACTGATATTTTATGCGTTACATGACATTATTGGTGCCACGTGGTATTTTTGTTTGACTGTATATTTTATAAAAGTTGATAAGAACTGATTGGGTTAATCGGAAGTAATTACAAGCTAAACAAATTTGTACGTTGAACATAATTCAGAAAAAGAAAAAAAAGATTTGGTTGAAACTAATTTTATCTCAATATTTTTTTAAAAAAATTTATATTGTTACAGTGTTTTAAGTTCAAACCAAATGTTTATAAATCGGGTTGTTTGTGTTCTGAGTTCTTAGTTTAAGTGATTATTTCACAAAATTAGGGTGGAAATGAGTGTGGGATTTCTAGGTGGATTTTACTAATTTAAGTGTTTGATTGCCTGTTCATTTTAATAATATTGTATTTTGTATTGGGAAGATTTTTAAATACTATATTAGAAGATGTAGCATACTCTTACATAGTTTAAGAATTTTTTTAAAATATAATATTAGAAGATGCACATAGTAATTCATAATAGTTTTTTTTTTTTTTTTTCCAACATCTTGCTACATATTAATAAACTTATCTGGAGAGCGTGCTTAATTTCCAAGCAAAAGAGATCGCTACGTGGATAGTACGGATCAAGAAGTAATTCAATTTTTTCCCCTTCATTTTGGCTAGGGCCGGCATTACGGATTGCGATACGACACGAATCCAACACGTTTTTTTGCGGGTTAGTGTCGAAAAATTTAACCATGGGTCATTTTACTGTCGACCCGAAACTGACCCATCAAAAAACGGGTCGTGTTCGGGTCAACCCGTCTAACACTAAAATGACTCGTTTCTGACCCGTATTAATTAATTAACTTTAAAAAAATTAATATTATTTCATACATAATATAAACCCTTAAAATATCAAACCATACCTCTGTTATTACTCATTTTCTTGTTGAAGTGATATGAAACTCTTCTAATTTTATGTTTTTTTTTAATATTATATATATTAATATAGGCGGGTTTTGGGTCACAATCGGGTTACGGGTCAAAAACAGGTCACGGGTCATTATTTTTTGACACTATGCATAAGGAACGGGTTGATACGGGTCGTGTTAGGGTTGAGAATTCTCAACCCGTTCGTGTCACGGGTCGGGTTAGTGTCGACCTAATTTTTGTAAAAATTGACTCCAACCCGACACGAACCCGACCCGCTAACCCGTTTTGCCACCCCTAATTTTGGGACTAAATGAACAGTCTTTCTTTAAGAAAAAAAAGGGGAGCAGTATTTCACTTTTACTTAATTAATTAGTTATATCATAAACAAAACTAATATGAAATTGATGATTTGTTTTTGTTTTGATTCTTACTGTTGGCAGATCAAACGAGAGATATCAACGATGAAGCTGATCAAACACCCAAATGTTCTAAAACTTTTTGAGGTACCTTATGCAGCCATTTAGACTTTAGTCAATTGCTTGTTACTTGCTATTTTTCTTGCTTATGTGATGAAACATGCTAAACATTTGCATCCATACTTTTCTTCTGTGCTCACACATAGGTTATGGCGAGCAAAACAAAAATATATATTGTTCTCGAGTTCGTGGATGGCGGCGAGTTATTTGACAAAATAGTAAGTTGGTTATTGTTTGGTTTCATTCTTGGCATTTACAGTTCATGTCATTGGCTTATCTTGATCCGTTTCCATTATCAAGTCCACTGATATGCTGTTCAAATTTGTTTAGGCCAGCCATGGTAGGCTTAAAGAGGATGAAGCTAGAAGTTATTTCCAGCAGCTAATCAATGCTGTTGATTACTGTCATAGCCGAGGTGTTTTTCATAGAGATTTGAAGGTCCAACAAAGTCCTTGACTTTTCCCTAGCTCATAGACTAATGGGTTATCTCATTAATGAAATCTTGTGTTTGTTGAAACTGAAATTGATTGGATGATGATGTGACAATAAATTATGCTTCATCCCTTGCAGCCTGAGAATCTTCTTCTAGACTCATATGGTGTGCTCAAGGTTTCAGATTTTGGATTGAGTGCAATTTCACAGCAAGCCAAGGTGAGGTGTAGCATAATTGTTCAGATTCATGGATAGTAATTCTTTTCAGATAAATTGCTAATGGTTGTTTTATTCAGTAATGGGAACCAAAATCTCCAATTAAGATGCTCAATTGTTAATTTGGCTTGTGTTGGCGCCATAAATTTTGATTCTGTCACAGAAATTGTATCTTTATGTAATGCTTGTCCTGGCAGGAGGATGGGTTGCTTCATACTGCCTGTGGGACACCAAATTATGTTGCTCCTGAGGTACCTAGGACATTGATCAAAAGTGATGGGTTTTTTTTTTTTTTTTGTGTATAAATTGTATGCATTTCTCATATGTAGTAGTTTATGTCAGGTGCTTACCAGCAAAGGTTATGATGGCACATCATCTGATGTTTGGTCCTGCGGAGTTATTCTCTTCGTACTTATGGCTGGTTACTTGCCTTTTGATGAAGTCAATCAAATGGCTTTGTATAGAAAAGTAAGCACTTTCAGAAATTTCTTCCACTGTTGGTAGCTTGATATGAGAGATTGTTGGTTGACACACTGTAATGCATGTTAAAATCAGATTTGCAAGGCCGAATTCACATGTGCACCATGGTTTTCACTTGGTGCAAGGAAACTGATAAGGCGTATCCTTGATCCGAACCCTCTTACAGTGAGTTACAAAACCTTACTCTGGTTCTTTTTTAACGCTATCAATTTCATTAAGTGTGTTCTTTGAAATTAGTTTTGGCATACTGATTAGATGAGCAAGGGAGGTCTAATCTTAATTGTATTTTTCTTTTTGCAGAGAATAACAATTTCTGAAATCTTGGAAGATGAATGGTTCAAGAAAGGCTACCAGCCACCGCAATTTGAAAAGGAAGAGGATGTAAATCTTGATGATGTTGATGCTGTTTTCAATGACTCAAAGGTGGTAACTTTTAGTCATATGCCCTTTTCTATTTCTCTTGATCAAGAAGTCAAATGTCATTCCTCATAGAATTTATATCACAGAAGACATTGTATGTATGTCTTCATGTATGTATTTGTACACGATACATGTGTGTGTACTTGTATTAGTATATGTGATGTCTCTTAAAAGTATGTATACATGTGTCATATATGTGCATATATGTACATATGCACGGCTGCCTATACGAGTGCTTGCACGCAGATAAGTATGTCACCATATGTGGTTATCACAGCCATTTTTATTGATTTGTTAATTTTGCAGGATCGGCTGGTAACAGAAAAGAAAGAGAAACCTGTATCAATGAATGCTTTTGAGCTTATTTCTAGGTCACACAGTTTCAATCTGGAGAATCTGTTTGAGAAGCAGGGGGTACGTATCATAAGATTTATCTGTTTCTACATCTATCCGTGTTTCAGCATGTGATTCTTGCGCGCAAACTCGATATGTTGTTCTGATGTCCATCGACATGGAAAATAGAGAACTTTTGTCATTGCCATTCTCAGAATGGTTAAGAAGCTCTTTAAAATGATTTAACATCTCTAGTATTGGCTATTGATTTTTAACCTCTGTCAAACTCGAATTTTCTGCCATAGGGACTTGTGAAGAGAGAAACCCGTTTTACTTCTCAGCGTCCTCCTAAGGAAATTATGGATAAAATTGAAGAAGCTGCAAAGCCTTTGGGATTTAATGTTCACAAGCACAACTACAAGGTAAATTTTTTTCCCCTCCCTTTTATTTCAATTATTTATTTTCCATGACTAGTCTTATAATTTATGAACAATCTAATTAATCTTGTTTAACATTTTTTAATCACATTCTCTCTGGTCTATGCTGCAGATGAAGTTGAAAGGTGATAAAACCGGAAGAAAGGGGCATTTGTCTGTAGCTACTGAGGTATGTCAACTCATTTATTCTTCTCAACACAAAAACTTCTGAGACGTGAAAAATACTGGTAACTTCCAATTTACATAATGCTGTATCACAATAATTGTGTGTAATTAGTAGTTTCTTTTCAACTGCAGGTATTCGAGGTGGCGCCCTCCTTGCACATGGTAGAGCTTCGGAAAACCGGGGGCGATACACTCGAGTTTCACAAGGTACGCAGTTAACATTTTGTTAGGAATTTGGTACACAGGAACAAAGAAATTCAAATCATCAGTTGGGTTGGTAACAAATAAAATAATCAGAAGCCACAAATGCAAAAAGTGTCTTACTCTTTCTTTTGTTTCCTAACCAAACCATATGAAACATGTAAGTTGGTCACTTAGATTGCCCAAGTTTTGATATATACTGATATTGTATCCTGCTTTTCTTCCCATAATATTTGCAGTTCTATGAGAGCTTCTCATCCGGTTTAAAAGATGTAATGTGGAATTCTGAAGAAAGTTCAGAAGAAGTTAGGTAATCTCACTCTCTCTCTCTCTCTCTCTCTCACAACACATAGATTTGATTGACTTTTGACTTTTGGTGCAGGTAATAGGAGGAACCATCCCTTTGGGTTTCACTTCACTATTTCATGGAAAGTTTGGCTGGACTTTTCCGATGCGCATTTAATTTTGTGCCCATCAGTACATTCCAACTGCAACGCCGGGTGATGGGCAATCCAATCTTATAAGATATGGAAGCTCGGAACAAGTCAACTTGTGTAGCTAGACTCCAGTTGGACCATATGAAGCCCTCATAATTGAGTGAGACTTCCGTTCTTTTCCCTTAAAAACTTTTTCCAAAATTAACTGAGTCCTATTGTTATTATTATTATTATTATTATTATTTGTACCCAAAAAAAAAAAAGATAGCAGTACAAAAGATTGCTTTGTTTCTCTTGTTATTGTTCCTTGTTACTATTTTTTTTTTTTTGGTATGTGTGTTTTGCCACAGCCATTTTCCTCCTGTGTTTCATGGGCATCCGAATTTGCAAGGAAGTTGAGTTTGGGGAACCATGTTTATTACTTGAAAGTTGCAAGCGACTATATTTGATCCATAAGATGGAATAAAACCCCAAAATGCTAAATGAAAGCTAATAGTATGTTTGGAAAAGCGGATGAAACTGAAAATATCGGTTTGAAAACTATAACAATTTTTTGCTTTTTATTGTAATTGTTGAGAGCTGTGCATTGTTTGTTGGTTGAAACCGTAACCAAGATGCCAATGAGAGGCTAGGTTTCACTAAAGTTATTGCATTATGCATCCGGAAATCACGAGAAAGTTTTGATTATTTTCCTTTGATTCAAGAATGAGTTTTGCTCGCTTGTTACTTGTGAAAAATAATACATATAGAGACACAATTGATTTCGTACCATTATGTTTATCTCTTGACCACTAAAGAGCAAAAACTTTTATATTCACAAAATTAAACATTGCAGAGTGCAAGTTAACAAACAACCAAAAACAGGCGTGTCCCTTACGAAACAACATTTTACGTAGGCCTCTAATAATTTGGATTGGAGAAAATCATTCATATATGTGAAAAGGTTTTTTGCACAAGTGCTTCTTGAGCTTATGCACATTTACAATTTACCCTTTAAATATTTAATTTTGACAATTTGTCTCCTAAATTTGTAAATTTATATCAAGTCAACTCTCATCGATAGTAATATTAATTTTTTTTATTGAAATTAAAATTTTATTTTCACATATGTCGTTTAATGACATGAATGATCAAATTTATGTATTCTAACTTAATTTTATTGTGACTAATATCTCTAATTAAATTTTATCAAAATTAAAATTTTTGAATTAACTTTATTTTAAATATAAATTTGAGTTGACGTTCATAAAGAAGACCTTTTATGCTTTTAATTAATGATTAATGAGCAAATCGTATCTCCATTTCAATCAAAAAATTAATATTGTTATCAATAGCAAAAATTTGCTACAAATATGTTAGTTCAGAAGGTCAAATCTCAACTGTAAAAGTTTAGAGAGGAAAATTACAAATTTGCATAAGTTTAGGGGGCACCGATGCTAAAAAGCCTTTTCAAAATGTGAAACCAATGCTGTTGACAAAAAATAATAGGACCACAATACTTCCCCACTTGATAATTGGATGGAGTAGTTTCTGGTTAGAAAGATATATAGTTGAGAGTCACACGTATGTTCTTCCCTTCTTCCTCTTATTCTTTTTTTTTTTCTTCAATAATAATTCTGGAAAAATATTAAAGTGAAATGAGGTACTTGGAAATTATCTATAAAAAAAAGATGGACAATCGGGGCCCACGGGCCCACAGATGTATAATGTGACTGGCTAGTATACTTGCCCTACATATCATATTCCAAAATAAAATTGCTTCAAAACTAAGAATTTTTCCTTTTTTCAGAAAAAAAAAAAAAAAGAAAACTAAGTTTGAACCAATAGAATTGTATTTTAAACCAATTATGCTATAATGTTTTTTTTTGTAAAATTTGAAAAAAAAAATAAGTTTGAACCAAAAGAATTGTATTTCAAATCAATTATGCTATAATATTTTCTTTCATAAAATTTAAAATGTTTAAATCAATTTCAATGCATATTTTTAATTTAAACATATGTTTTCAAACGACCTTCAGGATTCTTTTTCCCCTTTTTTTTGCATTGTGATTCTTTGGCTAAGAATAAGCCATAACAAGTTCTTTGGGATTGAAAATTTTGTATAACTCCTTTGATGTCATTCCAAAATGGCTGGCTTTAATTTGTAGTTCATATAGTTTAACGCAATAGGCCAGTCGTTAGTTCATGCAATTTTTTTTTTGTCCTTAAAAAAAGAGAAAAAATATTAAAAATACCAAACCGTAAATATCTATTGAAACAAGGGAATCATAGATTTGATTTGACTTCTCAGTTGAGAAGTGACAAAAGCCGGGGCATCAACTACTACCCAAGTTCTTGGAATTTTTCACAAGTTAACCAAACCCTCTTAAAATTTTTTCTTTATTAATATTTTTTTAATGGCTCACTGCAAATTTTTTTTGCAGTGTTATGAAAAGGACGTGTGATTTGTTTGGTAATATTTTTAAAATAGGTGGATATAATTTTATTTTAAAAAAATAATTTTTTTAAAATTATGTTGAAATTATTTTTGAATTTTTTTTTCAAAAAACATATAAAAATATTTTTAAAAATTTATAAAATAATACCAAACGGATAAGATTCTACTAGAGTACACCCGCGTGTTTGATACACAAACCACGTGGCACAATTACTTAAAAGTAAAGCAGTTTTTTTTTTTTTTTTTGCTTCGTTCAACTTGGCAGATTGTTCTTTAGGAGGACGAATCTTGCACTAATAAAGTCACTCTAACCGGTTATCGGTTGTTGCCTTAAAGGGGTGACTGGTGGAAGATGTAATTGTGTGATCCTTCCAAGGACAAATTGGAAGCACTGCGAGTACGGCTAGGAGTGAGCAAACGACAACATAACTATTGCATACAAAAGTAACAGTGTGATAGTCTGGACATAATTTTTCTTGGTTTTCGAAAGATTTTCATTGCAAAAAAATTTAGAGCCCTTTAGTTAAAATATTTAAATAAAATATTTAAATAAAAAATTAAATTTTTATAAAAAAAATATTATAGTAAAATAATTTAAACCACGAAACAAACACCCTTTTAAATACTTAGTGCAACTACCAAAAAAATCCCACCTAAGTGAAATATTAGACAAAATGTCAATGCGATTTTTTATAGTAGTATACCGGTGGTAGTAGTTGAGCGGTTGGTATGCTTGTTGAAGACCATAGTCATGAAGCTGAACATTTCATTGCGGTATTGCATACACAATACAGACTAATAATTAAGCAGCGACCGGATGTAGGCTGTGGCCATAAGAAAATGACTGGTGAAACTTGTAAATATGTCATTATTTTAATGGCAATCTGGTTCTAATTTTTTCACGGATTTAAATGGATAAACGACAAAGTAACAATTTAGATTAGGTAACAGTTTAGATTAAGTAGTAACAGTGGTAAATTTGTGGACGTAATATTTATGCAATATGTTCTGTAATAGGGGGAAATTTCAAATGCTTTGTACTTGTAAGCTTACAACAACCGTCTGAGAGTAATATAGTTCTAGATAATAGTTGAAATGCATAGTTTTTGATATTATATATTACATGTTTGCTCCACCTACACCTATTGTATTTCCTTTTAGTGGTGACCTTTGTTTTTTTTTTTTTATTTTTCTTGCTGTGTGAGTAGACGATTAGTAAGTTAGTAACAACTCTATTTTTTTCTTGTTTCAGAAATCAAAGGTTGATAGCCAAGTATATTATTTTGATGGTCGATAACTTGGGTTTCACAATAAGAAGTTCGTTGACTTGGTGATGGTTGATGAATGTTTGACAAAGTGTCTAAATCAATTTTTGAGTTATAAATAATATGAAGCTCTTATATATTTAAAAAATAAAATTAAATTACTACAGTGTAAAGCTTTGACATATTACAGTAAAAACAGTTCTAACCAATGGTTTTAACGTCGTACCAAATACCGTTGAAGCCTCGTCTCCGGTTCTCGCTCTGCAGTTTGGCCGAAGAAGATAGTGAAGAGACAAAGGGGGCCTTTTGTGGCTTAAGAGGTCTGAAATCACTTGAAAGATTTATTTATTGTGTCTTTTGAGTGTTTTTTCAAAGATTGTAAATGATCTCCCGAGGAGGAATGGCACAGAAGGTGGTTTTAAGCGAGAAAAGATGAAAATGCAGTTCCAGACATAGTTTGCTTTTTAATTTTCTTTCTTTTCTTTATTTGAGTTTTAAAGTTGGGAGTACAAATATAGGCTCACATGGAGTTTTAAAACGTCTATTATTGAAACGAAGGCGTGCGATTAAAAAAAAAAAGAAGAAGAAAGAAATGAAGGCAGAGCCGTCTTATCAGTATACCACATAGGACCAGGATTACTACAACTTAAAGAAAAACTACCATGTGAAACCTACTCTACTCTGATATGGTGGGGCCATCTTTAACGAGTGGTCTAGATTATAGCCAAACGGGACTATTTAAAACTGCTCAAACTTAAATAAATATGGCAAAGAACACGTGTAGTTTTTCATAAGCCTTGGTGAATAAAAAAAATTACAACAGCCCCTAAACCTAAAGCACAATTAACCGGTTACCTGTAAAAGCTACTAAAACAATTTTTCGCTTACCCATTCATCTGATCATAGCCGTCAAATACTAACTAAAATAATAATAATTATTATTTTGTAAGTACGTATTGTGTCTTTTCCTTTTAGCTTACCTCTTTGTCCTTAAAAAAGATAAAGATTTAAGCATGTTTTTGTCTCACTCCGTGAATGGCTCTATGCCTGAAATCAATACCAGGGCAGATTTTTATTTTGCCTGTAAATTCGGAGTGAATGTATTAAAATGCTGCCTTTGAAGCTGGAAAAAAAAAATATTTAGATGTTTAAGAAATAAGTTTAAACTTAAAAAGTGAGTTCAAACGTTATATTATATAAAAGCTTTATATTATAGCATAACTTTTTTAATGCGAGAGTTTTATATTGTGAACAGTTCATACCAATAAGTTTAAACTCCTCTTCTTAAACATTATATTTTTATAAGCACTCATAATCTTTGTAGTTTTATACTATATTTTCTTCCCTAATATTAGTTTGCCAACTAGAAAAATATCAAACATGTGGCTTGAATAAGAGGATGAGATGCGTCAAAAACATTGACACTCTTTTAGAAGACGTTGTTATTAATTTAATGGAACTTTTTATATTTAAGATTTATTTTTTTTATAAATATCACACGTGTTTATTTATGATACAACTTAACATGTAATATGATCGATAGTAATAACATAACTTTTTTTTAAGTGTAATAAAAATAAACACAACTTTTAAAAGTGTAGCTAATTTTCTCTTAGTTTAATGAGCAAATCCAATTTCAAAGATCCTCAAATCATTTGTGCAGTAATCTTATTTAACATTTGTTTGACTTTTAATTGAAAAAAGAAGACTTCCAATTTGATTAGTTAGATAGAATAAAAGATTAATGATAGCTTTATAAAGAAAACTATTGCTTATTTATGAATGCCTTTGACAATGCTAATAGTTGCTAGAGGTACTAAAAATCCTTCTGTTGCAGATTAAATCGAAAATGCCATTTGAACCGAAAGCTAAGTACTCACTGAGAAATGGGCTTCTAAATTGCCATGAATAGAACTAAGGTCGCCATTAATTTTGTTGCCTACATACGCCATTTTAAAGTGTTTAGGTACCGAAGTTTGAATTTAAAGTTAAAACTTATAATCTCTTTGGCAGAGATATTGAAACCATTTTTTGTTTAAATTTTATATGAGAAAATACTATAGTAAAAACTGTTAAAATTATAAAAAACGGTTGGTATCATGATTGTCAAGTAAAAACTAAATATTATAATTTATGAGAATTTTATATTATAGTATATTTTTTATTTATATTATGATATATAAAAACTTTATAGTATAACAATTAAAATTTTAATGTTAGGACTTAATTTTCAAACACTCATCTCACTTTGTCTAATGAGTATAATTAAGAGCTATGTATGGCTCTAATTTAAAGCCAATATAAAAATTGTATGGCCAAAAAGTAGATTGGATTTATGAGGTGGCCTAAAAATTTCGTAAACAAGTTATAGAATACAAAACATCAAATCAATTGATATATAAGGTGGTGCTTGCCAAAAAGTCCTTTTTGTTAGTATGATATCTTCCCTCTTTTTGCTGTTTGGAATTCAGTTTAAGGTTCACGTGGTTTACAGTTTTATGCAAACGTGTTCTGGACAGTTCTGGGGCTGCCTTCTTTGACTATTCATTTATTTATCATCGCTGGCTAGTCACCTGCACCCACCGCCCATTTGTGACATTTTCAATAAAACTCCCTCGCCTCTCCTCCCAATTCTCTCTCTCTCTCTCTATTTTATTTTATTTTTCAAAAAGCTAACTAATAATAACATTTTGAAAACAAAATACATTTTGGAGAATTATTTGATTGGGAACAAAAGAAATACCCTACTAATGCCATGTAATTTCATAAGGTGTTTGACGTAAAAAAGCTTAAATTATTATCTTAATTATAAATAATATAAATTTTTTATATATTATAATAAAAAAAATATTATAATGTAAAATTCTTATATACTACAATAAAATTAGTTCTAATAAATCACTTATCAAATAACCTAGTAATTATAAGTCAGATTTTGAAAAGATTTGATCAAATATTGTTTTATTTTTTTTTTCATGCTTGTGATGTGACTTGATGGTCAACAATGCATGGTACTAGAAGAAACTCCACCATGGAAGTTCACCTATCAAATGAAAAGAATTAATTGGTATGGTAAGAAAAAATAAGCCCACAAATATAATATTTGTGCAAGTTTAGATAGTCAGATATGATATAAAGTTCAAATCAATGTTGTCATGAGATAGTTTAACTGTACAAATTTACATAATACAAATAAAATATTCATTGTACCCCACCATATAATCCTCAATCAACTAATATGAAAACATAAATAATCAAAGGTAATGTTCATTAATAATCTATTAAGATTACTTGAAAGAAATATTTACGCCATGTTTATTTATCACTTACCCCTTTACACTTATCAACTACATCATAACAAAACATTTACAAAATCAGAAGTTAGAAGTTTTGGGCTTGAAATTATTAGTCTAAAATAATTAATAGTGTGACTATGATCTCTACCCACACCATTTGATCTCAAGGTGGTTGAGCTATCTCTCCTCCCTGGGAACTACCCCAAACATTAATTCCACGACTCTCAATTATCCCAAATCTTTCTTCCAAGTTTTTATATAAATACTCCTCGCCGTGTGGTCTAGCTTCTGCATTCCTTGGGCTAAATTCGACTTCAAATTCCTTTCTCTCTCTAAACCCAACAAACTATTTTTAGACGTGTAGGACTTAGATTTCTCTTTCACCATTTGTTGGGTATGTATAGTTGAGCTTCCAATACACTCTGGAAAGTTTTTTTTCCCCCTCTTTTATATGCCTCAACAATACACCAAAACAGTAACTACTCAAGCACAAGAACTTGTATTGGCAAGGACAACAGAAAAATGGATAGTAGTAAGAATAGTATAGATATGGATAAGGAGAGACTCACGGCAGAGATGGCCTTCAAAGACTCTTCCTCCGCCGTCATCCGAATCCGTCAACGGCTTCCGGACTTCCTACAATCCGTCAAGCTCAAGTACGTCAAACTCGGATATGGCTATTCGTGCAATTCAGCCACTATCATCATCACCCTTGTGCTCCTTCCCCTACTATTTTCTATGCTAATTCAGCCGGCCGGTCTAGAGATAGAACGGGTTTCAGAGCTCTGGACCAATCAAGCGGTCCGGCTCGAGAGCATAGACGCTGCCACGAGACTCGCCGGTTTTGCCGTTCTCCTCTTCCTATGCGGTCTATACTGGGCTAAGCGGTGTAGACCGGTCTATCTCGTCGACTTCGCTTGCTACAAACCGGACAACGAGCGCAAAATGTCGGTCGAGTCCTTTTTGAAGATGTCCGAAGTGAGCGGTTCGTTCACAGAGGAGACGCTCCAGTTCCAGAGGCGAGTCTCGACCCGGTCCGGTCTGGGCGACGAGACGTATTTCCCAAGAGGAATCACCTCTAGACCGCCGAGGCTTAGCTTGGCCGAGGCCCGGTTCGAGGCGGAGTCGGTGATGTTCGGCGTGTTGGACGCGCTCTTCGAGAAAACAGGAGTCCAGCCACGGGAAATCGGAATCTTAATCGTGAACTGCAGCCTCTTCGTCCCGACGCCGTCGCTCTCCGCCATGATCGTCAATCACTACAGGCTCCGAACTGACATTAAGAGCTACAATCTCGGCGGAATGGGGTGCAGCGCGGGGCTAATTTCGATCGACCTCGCCAAGGACCTCCTCAGAGCGAACTCTAACTCCTACGCCGTCGTCGTCAGCACCGAGAACATCACCCAAAATTGGTACTTCGGCAACGACCGCTCGATGCTCCTCTGCAATTGCATATTCCGCATGGGCGGCGCCGCCATCCTCCTCTCCAACCGGTCATGTGACCGGTCACGCTCCAAGTACCGGCTCGTACACACCGTACGGACTCACAAGGGCGCCGACGACAGGAACTACAACTGCGTCTTCCAGAGAGAAGACGACAAGGGGACCGTCGGCGTGTCGCTGGCGCGTGAGCTCATGGCGGTCGCCGGCGACGCGCTGAAGACAAACATAACCACCCTGGGCCCACTTGTCCTCCCGTTATCGGAGCAGTTCCTGTTCTTCGTGACGCTGATAAGAAGGAAGATCTTCAACAACGCGAAGGTGAAGCCGTACATTCCGGATTTCAAGCTGGCATTCGAGCATTTCTGCATCCACGCCGGAGGGAGGGCGGTGCTGGACGAGTTGCAGAAGAATCTGCATCTGAGCGAGTGGCACATGGAGCCGTCGAGGATGACGCTCCACCGGTTCGGGAACACGTCGAGCAGCTCGCTCTGGTACGAGCTTGCCTACACGGAGGCCAAGGGTCGAGTCGGAAGAGGAGACCGGGTCTGGCAAATAGCGTTCGGCTCTGGTTTCAAGTGCAACAGCGCCGTTTGGAAGGCGCTCAGGGAAGTCCCCGTCGGGGAGACCCTCGGTAACCCCTGGAATGACTGCATGAACAGGTACCCGGTTAAGGTCCCCACCGCTTAATTAATTTAGTTAGTTGGGGGTACGTTGTGCAAGTGGCGGAATGTTACTGGCTGGCAGTGTCCACGCAGGAAAAGTGTTTTATTGTTGGGGTTTCGTTTTATTTATGATACTTTAATTTAATATATTAGATTTTTTTTTTGAGGTACAATGTAGAACGATGTTCTCGTGTTGGAAGAGCAAATGGTATGCATCGTTGTGATTCGTTTTTTAACTGGGACAAACTTTTAAGAATTTTCTGTCAATAAATGCATTGCTATCTTTAATTTTTGCAATTTTTTTAAAAACGGTAAGTACGATATCTTGAAGATTTATCAGAAATAATAAAAAAAAAATTCTTGAGAACTCCAATTTGCAAACACTATTTTTCTCAGTTCCCTTCCATTCTTTTGTTTGAAGTGGCCTGCTTTGAAACGCTTGTAGTCAGACCAGTTATAGTGTTGCTTGAATGTTCTGCCCCAAGCGCGCGTACACACACACACACACATATATATATACTGATCAGCCCCTGGCTCCTTAATTCGGAATATTTTGCCCTTAGTGGCATTATGCTACATTCCCTCTATTTGAACACCAGTTCAAATTATCTGAAGTGTAAAATTTTTAACAGTTATATTATAAAACTCTTATGTGTTATAATATTTTGAACCGAAAATGATTTAAACTATTGATTTGAGCTTTTCTCTTAAATACTTATTGAATTTAAAGACAATTTCTTAAACTTTCGAAGACAAGTAATCAATTAACAAAGCTTTTAGGAGATACCACAGAGAGAGAGAAAGAAAGAAAGAAAGAGAGGAGAGAAGAAGAAGAAACCCTTGAACTCAAGTTACCTCGTTGAGCCATTGATTTTCCAAGCAAAAAGGAGAGCTCAATTTTTTTATTTTTATCGCGTGAATTAGAGAAATACAGGTTTTAGAAAGTTAGTAGTTACATAAACTAATTCTTTGGGGAGTGGGCCATATGTCGACATATGAAAGCGATACTCAACCTAATTTGCACACTTTTTCATTTCTGGCAACCAGGTTCAACCCACCAACAGTTCCAAATAAGGATGCCTAGATTTTTTCCAAGCATGATCAGCCTTCAAATGCATTTGAGATTAAATTATTTTGTGCTGAGGTTTTTTTTTTAATCAACATGTGCAAGTCATGTGGCATTTTTCGTCACTCAAACTAACGAAGACTGTAATTTTAAAAAAAGGAGAAATAGGTTGGATGTTTGCTACAAATTTAGAGTTTATGGAATGGGCTTGCTGCCTGCCACTTTTTAAGTTTGGGATAACTGAACGAAAAATACAGACAGAATCCTTTAAAATTTTCTTTTGAAGTTGTTTAGGAAGAGCTCCGACTCTACGGTTTAAACTGCACATTATATAATTTTAAAACTTTGTATTGTATGTATTTTTATTTATATTATAGTATGTGAAAGATTTATACTGTTTGTGTTATAAACCTAAAGACTCTATTTAACCAATCACGCACGTCCGCATGCCTATTGAAAGCATGAAAATTGTTAATAAGATCACCTACACTGGTGGTTCATCATTAAAAAAATTAATATTACTAAGAATAATAATAATAATAATTTCGGCCAAAAGCATTATTGCCTTTGTGTAATCAGCGGATCAACGTACAAAATAACAATCCCAAAAAAGCATATGTAAACATAAAAACATTTTTTTTTTCTTTTGAAAGTAAAAAGAATAATTGGTCTACTTTTGGATGTAAGTATCAAATTTCCATCGTACACATTTACTCAAAGGGTTTTAGACAACTATAATTTAAACTTTTTTTTAATTATAAATATAATAAAATTTTTATATGTTATAATAATAATAAAAAAAATTATTAAAATATAAAATTTTTATATATTATAATAAAAATAATTTTAACTAACAGTACTATCAAACATCTTATTATTTAAAGTTTTCAACGAGAGGCCGCATAGTGGATGGAAATCGTCTATTGTTGCCAGCCTTGCGATGCGAGGACCCCAAATCCGCCACGGAAGAAGAAGAAAGTGGAAAAATCTCCCACTGCCTTCTGGAAGGACCTTTTTTTTTTTTTTAAATGTAGTTTCACTAATTTGTCACCATTACTACTATTTTTTCGCGGGAGAATTTTTTATCTATAGTACAAATATGAAGGAAAAAGAATACTCTATTATATTATGAGTCAATTTTTTATCGTAAAGTCTGCTTACTGGATAGCTTATGCTTTTGGATGGTCGACCATGTACTTTTCTAGTTTCATTCACTCCCAAAGAAAAACTCATAAGCTTATTTTATTTTTCTTTTCTCTGTTCTATATGTTTTATTCAATTCACCTACCTTCCCCAAAAAAAAAAAATATCAATTTCAGCATCAAACTATATGCTTTGTTGCAACTGGCAAAAACACCGCGAATAGATAACATTTGTATGGCAACTGTTATGTGCACGGTGCAACTTGGCAAGCCAACTGCAAAATACAATTTTTTTTTCCTTTTTAAATAAATTGCCATGTTAATCCCTATTCTTTCACAAAAATTTGATTTTAGTCCTCAACATTTTTTAAATTAGTCCTCAACTTTTTTTATTTTAGTTGCTAAAGGACTATTTTAAAGGTTAAATCGTTAAATTTCACTATTAAAAATTGCTAGATATATTTTTTAATTAAAATTATTAAACTACCTTTCAAATAATTAAGACATTAAAAATTAAGCATAAATCACAACTATTGATTCAAAAACATCAAATCATAACTATTTGTTTAGTTTCTACCCAAAGATAATTCAAATTAAACAGGCCAAAAAAGAAGAAAAAAAAAACAGCAAAATTAAATGGAAAAAAAACCCCAAACCTAGCACCCTCCCCCATCGTCCGCGCCTGTGCATCGCCCTCCTCCTATGCTGGCAACCCCACATCCACCGAACCACCCCAAACCCTGTCGCTCGTCCCGGAGCCCCCTAACCCCATTGGCAAACCCCAAAACCCAGCTCCCTCCACGTCGCCCACTGCCCCCCAGCGATCCCACCACGTTGGCTATCTCTGTTCGTGGTCCTATAAGGAACGCTGTACTTCCCAATGCAAGCAAATTCCCGAGCGTGAATGTCCTTCCGAACTTTAAAGAATTCAAGAACACTACCATTGACTGTAATAATTGAATCCAAATTCAGAAATTGAATCCCAAAAACCTTAATTCCTTTCATCACAAAAACAAACGCTTACCAGAAGAGTGCATGTCAATCAAGCACTCAAGCATATTGCAAATCCGTGTAACCTCTGTCGTTTAAATTTAAACAAACAAAATTATAATGAAAGGGCAGGGCAGACGAGATTAGATCTAGCTAGTGAAGTAAAATTTTCAATTATTATAAAAAAAAAAGAAGAAGAAAACCTGCTTAGTGGACAAGGTGCAATTTCGATTGAATTCGTCGAGGAAAGAGTCGGAAGTAGAAGAAGCTTCTTCTTCTTTTTTTTTTGGGTGATTTTAAATTATTTTTTGGGTAAAAATCAAACTAATTGTTATGATTTGGTGTTTTTGAATCAATAGCTGTGATTTATTCTTTAATTTTTAATGTACCAATTATTTGAAAGGTACTTTAATGATTTTAATTAAAAATAATATTTTGTAAATTTTAACGCTCAAACTTAATAGTTTGACTATTAAAATGGTCCTTTAGTAATCAAAATAAAATATTAAGGATTGATAAATAAAAAAAAATTGAAAATAAAAATCACATTTTTATAAAAGATTAAAACCAACGTGATAATTTACTCTTTTTTCTTTTTTTTTTAAAAGGATAAAGGGTGACGTTTTGATAGATTGGCCAAGTATATTGCCACGTAACCATATAAACTTGACTGGGACTTTGTTTATATGGGACTTTGTAACCAACGTTTGGCTCACAAAAACAGTCGACCAGCAAAGATCATTAATCGGCCAACACTACTTAATGGCTTGCATTGATTATTAACCTAGTATTAATATCATTCATTCGATAGTTCATTTTCCCATTATTCCATTCGGAAAAAAAGAGGGTTCATTTTCATATTGCGATTAAACCATTAAATTACTAATAAGAGCCCGTTTAGTTCGCGTATTTGAATGAAGATTTAAATTTTTGTGAGAAAAAATACTGTAGTAAAATGATTCAAACCGTGATTCGAACCACGAAACAAACGGGCCCTAAATGTTTCTGCAGACTGTTGAAAGGGCGTTGTTCTTCAAGTCAATTTGCATTTATTAAAATTTATTGCTCCATCTGCTAACGTCTATTTGCCAGTGAATACCTTTCAGCCAAATTAGTTTTATGACTAACTACTAACGCAGATTTCTACACGCAAAGTCTGAGACATGTCTTTTGGTAACTTATTTTGATTCAAACAAAGATTCCATTCTATATACATGAACCAGAGTTTAATGGTTATATTTCCATCAACGGTTAATGGTTATATTTTGATCGAATTATAGAAATAAATTTATATATCAGTTTTAATGATGTGGTCTTTTTATATGAGTTGTTATAATCGGTTATCTAATTGATCAGTATTACACATTATATAAAAAGAATCCTTTAATTAAAAAGAAAAACATTAAAAAAGCGCTAGGAAATTCATATACATATCAAATGAAGAACGGATTGGGTATAAGATCCACATTCTAAAATAAAAATTAATTTGGTTTCACAAATTAATCAAGGAAAACAAAACTTATGAATAAGTGATGGACCGCAAAAAAGCTTAGCGACAAAAAAAAATGGAGAAATTAAAAAAAAAACATATCGACAAAGATGAAACTCAAATTTGAGAAATTAAAATAATTAAAAAGTCTAGCATCATTCATATTTGGTTTTGTATGCCATTTCAAACTAGAAGATTAAAAAAAGTTTTTTCCTCGGCGAAGCTATGATCTGTTTGGGAATAAAGTTTGAATAATCAAATTTTGGTTCAATTTAATTTTAGTTGAGTGTCTTTCTCACAAATTTTAGATTATTACGTATTCAAAGTTCAAATAATTGGTTAGAACTATATTTCCTAACGGGTTTTATTTTGTACATAATAAATTAAAAAAATGAATCCTAAATGAGAAAAAATAACAAATAAGATTCTAGAATCAGTTGAACACTCTTTAATGGAAATTCTATTTAAATAAAAAAAAGTGTCTAAAGCTTATTGTGGCTTTATCTCTCTATTAGGGTTTTGTTGTGTTCTTACTGCACCGACTCCTATTCTCCCCTAAGGCTAAAGTTCAGCGCTAGTCTTGGGCTGATTACCAATTCTTTGGCCTGGGAGGGTAGGGCGGCACCAATTTCAGAGTTTACTATAAAGGATCGTAGCTGGGGGGACATCTGACGTGGGGAAAGTAGCTTGTGGTTTAGGCTTCTCGACCTTTTTCATTAGAGGGAGATGGTTCGCCAGTGGTAACAACAGGTGTGCTCTTTGGATTGTCGTTTTATCTTCATTTTTATTTAGTCATATTTTTTGCTTGTATCAAAGGCAATGTTGTTTTTGTCATGATTTATCTTTATATTGTCATAACGTATGTATGCTCTCTACTTTTTAATTTGTTTGTGTATCACACCCATGATTATCAATAATGTATTAGTTGGTATCTGGCTAGATATATTTCTATCATATATCCCCAATATTTGGGATTTATACTCGGTCAATTGGTTTTATCCATCGACTGTAGTGGTTCTTTATAACACGCTTAGATTGTCCTCAATTTTTGTGTCAAGCTAGTTTTTTCTCATTAGGTCTTCTTACTTGCCCTTGTGAATCATAAGTTTCTACTGGTAGATCCAATCAAATGTTTGTGGTCCAATCCTCTTGTAATGGGTGGTTATTTGTGACTATGATTGAGTATGTATTTTGTTTAATTTAAAATGAATTTTTTCCAAAGAAAATATTTAAAAACACATCTCAATATGTCAAGAATAAGTTGTCCATCCAAAATCACATTTAATGAGGTATCTAAGATTAAGTTCAATAATAAAATTTTTTAGTCAACTGTCTTATTGACCAACTCATTATTAATTTCAATTCATTTCAACCTAATATGAACAACAATTCATTGCAACTATAAAACAATAATACCTAGAAATAAATAAATATTAGAATAACCATTAAGACCATAACTATATATTTCGCTTAAGGCTCCAAAGTTGTAACACCCTGAGGATGGGTCAGGAATTAAAACATGTTTAATTTTTAATTTCATAAATTATTTAAATTTAATCAGAAAACCTAAATTTATTGAAGTCAATTAAACAAAATATGTAGTTTAAATGAAAAATCTAAATTATATCAAAATAAATATTTCAAATAAAAATTTAAAATTTTCAATGGTTTAAACCTTATAATAGTCCATAAACTTACATCCCTTGACAAAAAGTACAACACAGGGATAGTGTCAAGCCACATAGTCTTTTTACATATACAATTGAATTAAGACAAGCAAAAAATAATAATAATAATAATCGCAATAGCACCAACCGTTCTAGAAATCTAACACATACCACAAGCTCAATTGGAAGCGTCACATAGCATATAGCGACGACTCCTCATCACTATCTTGGTACTAACTTCGCATCGCTCTTTGCATTGCCTAGAGAGGGTAAGTAAAATAAAGAAAAATGAGTGAAAGGCCCAGTAAATATCATTTACAAACTTTAAAATTTTAAAATGATTAAATATGCAAATAAATAATTAAATAAGTAATTGAATCATGGACATTCAAATTAACAAGTAGAAAGTGAGATGAGAAAATCCAATTAAATTCTTAGTTCACAAATAGCTTATACCGAATATACTTACAATGCTTTAGCCATTTGCCCATGCTATGAAGTGCCCGATCGAGGTTTAGGGCCTTGTCCCCCTAGGTTACACTTCACATAACCCGATCTCTGTGGCAACTTAAAACCAACCATCGGAAGTCATGCACATCCTCGACGGTTTTTGAAAACCATAGGTGCTCAAAATTACTTATTCTGAGTCTAAAACGTAATTTCAAATTCATTTGCCGAAATATAAAAACAAGCATATTTACATGTAGTATACTTATCACTAACTCATAGCAACATGGAAGAAATGTATTTCATAAATAACTTATTGGAAACATGCTCATCTCGAGGAAATAAATTTGACCAATACAAAGTAATATAATTCAAAACATGGGCTGCTGAGAAAGGGATTAGAATTCTATCTTTCGAGCAATAATATCCAAGGATATCTCTAAGTCTCATAAGCTCAATCCGTAAAATGTAAGCTCTTAATGCTACCCCGACCTTGATGATTTCTAACAAGGTCAGTAGGGAGCCAAAAGAAGAACAAATGGAACCATAAATTTCTATTTATAGATTAATCTTTAGTGTGCCATTTATGTTAAAAATGGTTTTAAAACATGAATTAGTTTTCTAAAGACTTTAGAACATAAAAACAAGGGTATTTAGAGTGTCTTTATATCATGGGATATGAAGCAGCTAAACCAGAGGACTCAACGGGCTCAGGTAGAGGTGGCAACAGCTAAGGCCACCACCCGTAATCAACCCCACTACATAGGGCCCAGTCGTTCGTGTGCACAAGAACTGGGGCTTTGCCTAGTTTGGTATTTCGCGACCTGATACAAAAATTCTTCAAAATTTCCAACTTAAACTAGTTTTTAATGATTAAACTCAATCATAAACACCTAGTAAAACATTTTAATTAGGATGTAAATAAACAATTTCCCTTAAATTTTACAGCAAAGTCACAAGCAAGAATCATAAATTTTAGAGTTTGTTCAAAACAGAAACCAAAACATGCTCAAATCAATTTTTTAAGTTCTAAATCTTAAAAACACCTAACATGCAAACATAGAATCTGATTTAAAACACTTAAAACATGTTTTTAAAAATATTATTGAACTAAAATGATAATTTATTCTATGTTTCAACACAAAACTCAGTTTTTGTTCATCAACACTCAAAATATTTGCATGTTCATAAACCAAAAATTTTAAGAAATTTAAAATGAAAATCAAGGATTAAATTTGTAGTGAATAGGCTAAATATCTAGATTTGTTTTATGAAAAACCTACCTCAAATCCTAAAAACTTAAACGTCTTGGTCAGAATTGAGTGCTTTAAACTAGTTGGCCATAGAGGTGGGCTTCTTCTAGGTTTTTGAGCTCAGAAATGGTTGGTTAGGGTTTTTGAAATGGAAAGAGAGGGAGAGACGTTTGAGAGAGAGGGAAGAATTTGTGCATCTAGAACAAGTCTGAGAGTGGTGTTTTTAAAGATGATTGCAGCCTATGAATGTTATTTTGTCTGTGTAGTCAGACTTAAGAAATGGAAAGATTCTGAGCTTGGTTTAAGGAGAAATTGTGACACCCGAGAATTTCTAAGTGCATTACATATACAATAATAAAGGATTTATATGTTAAGTTATTTAAACACAAATTTTGTAAGCTAAAGCTTATGCTCGAAAATTTGTTAAGAATTTTAAGAGCGATTTTAGTGTCATAGGGATTTATACTTAAATCTGAGTTTTCGTGACAAATTTAATAAGAGTAACTATGGAATTTACAAGATTCAATATCATGCCATAGTTTTAAGCAAAAAATGGATTATGAGAAAATGTGGAATCGAAATGATACTGCATGAGATTATACAGTATAAGGAAAATACTATATAGGAATAAAGAAATTATACAGTATAAAAGTTAAGCATTACAAAAATTATGCAGTATAAGACTAACACATTATAAGGATTATACTGATAAGGTTATATAGTATGGAAATTATATTGCAAAAGTAAATGCAGTGTAAGAATCAAATTGTATATGTTAGGCAGTATAGGAATTATACTATGCAGAGGATATGAATAAGTATGGGAGGTTGTATGACCTAATAAATTGTATATAAAAGAATACCAGCAATATGTGAAATATACTGACAGTATAGAAAAAGTACTATCAGTATAAAATTGGACTATTAAAGGATAATGTGCGACCCACCAATTACACATGGAAGGTAGAAAATTTGGCTACCTCACCCATGACATCTTGGTTTTGGACCTTTGGTGGAGTCAATTTTTTAATTAAGTGAAAAGTTGACTAAATGTTGTCATTCTTTTTTTTTTTTATGGCCGTGAAGGAAAGAAAAAAATGACACTCCAAAGATTAAGAATTTGTCACATCTTCTCCTTGAAAACCAGTTGTGATGTGTGTAGAGAGCAATTTTCTTTTATTGCAATTAGGTCCCTATGTTAAGTCTTTATAAGGCCAAGGACTTATTTGAAAGAAAAGTTTAGTTATTCATCACAAAAATTGCTCCCATTACCACCACAAAAATTGCCCCTCCCCTAAGCATTACTCTTTCAAAATTTGATGATTATAAGCCTTCTAATCATTCAAGGGAGTTAGATCAAGAGTTTTTGAGAAAGATCAAGGAGTTTTAAGGTAATCACAAAGCTGTTCCTATTGTGTACTAGGAGTTTTGTTCAAGTTTTTGATGGAATTTTTATGGTAAGTTATGGATGTGATGTCAAGGGTTTTGAAGGTCTTCAAGAGCTAAAAAGGTTGATGAACATCTTGGATGATTAGGAAAAATACTAGACTTTGGAACTACGTTAAAGTTTATATTTTGCTATGCATTCCAAGTGTTTGATGCATACTATGGACTATAGCATGTAAGAAAAACATTCTAGCATGATTTTTTTATGTGTTAAGTGCATGATGATGTGAATGGATTATAGAAACTAGGACTTAAGTGCTTAAAAAGAGAAAGTTTCTTCAAGTTTGCTAATATGCAAAGTTTAAAGGTTTTCAAAGAATTAAGATTTTGAAAAGGTCAGAAGTCCATTTACTTTCCAAATAAAAACATAATATTTTTTGAAAACAAAGAGATAAATTATTTTCGTGAACAAGGTTTTGTAAAATTCCAAATGGTTTAAATTGAAAAGTTTATTTCTAGCTCAATAGATTTGAAATTCATCCAAAAACTCCACTTTAACTTTATAATATGAGGAAATTTAGAACACAAAAATTGTAGAAATCGTCGAAACTATTTAAGTTTATAGACAGATTGTAAAAATTTCGCACTGTTTATGATATATGAAGTTTACGAGATTTAATCACAAAATTTTAAAATGGTTAAATAAGGAAAATGTTTTGAAATTGTTTGAATTAGACTAAGGAGCTTTTTTAAGTTTTAATCCTTCTTAAAAACTAGATGTTTTGGCATAAAATAATTATTTTTTATCCCGGAGACAAAAAGTTAAGATTTTTATGTTTCGGGCCAAAACCATAAAACCGTGTGAAATCTTACAAGCACGAGTAGCAAGGAAACACAAGTTTTGTTTACATGGACTTTAAAAGTTTTATAAGACTGCCAAGGGCAAAGTTGTCATTTTTATACAAAGACCAAAACGAACTCTGAACTGCCCGAATTAAGAAAAATATCCCTTGAAGGGAATTTATCTATAACTTGTAAGTAATGGGATGATAAGGTAAAATGAGAAGTTTAGGAAAGTTACATGATTTACGAAAAACCTGTTAAGGGTAAAATTGTCATTTTCATAGAACAACTAAAACGGAGATGAGAATTCCAATTTTCAAAACATCCTTGGATAAAAAATATTCCATACCACGTTAAGTAACAAAACCATCAAGTAAGATGGGAGATTTGACTAAGGAACGAGCAAGTTAAGTAATGAGACTACGTAAAAAACATGGATGTTTAATGTTTAAGTTCTGCTATTGATCGAGTAGGTCGATAATAAGAAAAGTTAACTAATAGTCGGGTATCGTTTGAATATGACATAAAGCCTACCAATAGAAGGAAAAGAAATGAATGGGAACACTAGAGTTATGTCCAGATAAGTTTCAAACCTCACGTATAGCATGAAGAAAATGAATTTTAAATGCTTTATAAATGTTTGAAATGTATTGCATTCATTATACATATTGTTTTAAAGATCAAGTCATGTTTTGTAATATCATTGCATTTATTATGTTTAATGTTTAAATGCTAATAAATGCTAAGTTATAGCATGAGGTATGTTTAGCGTTGTATATGCTCACTAAAGTTTACAAGAAAGCAAATCAATGATGATAATTAAAGTGCCATACCAGCCTCTTAGATATGAGGTATACAAGTTATACTAAGTTATGATCTTGTTATTCGATAGTCTTAAGTCTTCCACAAGGGAAGCATTATGTTTATAATCCCATAATTGATGATGTTAGTACGAATACTTAAGCCCTCATGATAAAAAAAGGATAAGTGCAATGATAGGAAGTTTAACTAAGTTATGAATGATCATAAAAAGTTTACAAATGGATGTTCATAAATGAGCATAAATAAAATCATGTATTATGACCTTGCTTGCATTCCTTTCCATGATATGTTTATGAGATATGTTTACGAAAAACATTTTAAGAAATGTTTTACGAGAAATATTTATGAAAAATGTTTACAAGAAAGTACTTCATGAAAAAAAATTTATAAGAAAAGTTTAAAAGCAATGTTTTACGATGAATGTTTTTAATATTTTGTGATATTATGTTTAAACTTACTGAGTGAAAGCTCATTACAAGTTCCTTCATGTTGTAGGTAGTTCTACATAAGACCAATAAGACTAGTTAAAGAGTTCGGTGTTAGGGTGACAGATATAAAGATTAGGTATGGATACCACTACATAATTTTTGGTTGTTCTAAGAAAAATTGTCCGTTATTTTAAAACAAATGAATTAAAAAGTTTTTAAGAAACTAAATATTTTCTTAATAAGTTTAAAGAAACATTTTGAATGATTTTAAAAGTCAAGTTTTGAGTTACGTCTCAATTTGTGTTGCAATAAAAGTCACAACAGTTTTAAGTATATTTTAAACAAAAGATTACCTAGGATTTTTTTACTAGTATGTAAAATTAAAGTTAAGAAATGATGTTTAAGTAAGTTAAATGATAGCCTGAAAAGACAGGTTGTTACAGAAGTTATGTGAAAGGTGTTTGGGAAAAAAGGGTGGCATAATTGTAATTATAGAAAATGTTGGTTTTGTTTAGAAACTAATAAAAATGGAAAATTTTGAAATTTTAACATTTGAATTAGCGAAAATACTACAATAAGACCCCTCAAAAGTTCTCATCAATAAGAACTTTTATAGTCCATTCGACCTATATCTAACGGTGACAAATAAGCAAGCTCATCCTAAGTTTAATAAAGAAATGCACACCAAATTTATAAAAAACTAAAACCTAAAAATCCTGGAAAAAGGCAGATTGATAAACTTGTTTCTTTTCCACTTCTTGAAGGATTTACCGAAGTTCTCGTCCACCTCACTGGAGACGCAACGACACAGCGAGCTTGTTCTATGGCAGAATGCAGATCTTTATTAAGGCTGGAGGTGGTGAGGTGTAGTTCCCATTGCGAGTTTGCCTCGCCATCTGCCGCCATTGGAGGTCACGACCGACGACGAACCCACCCCTTCGCAACCCATGGGTTGCCAACCATAGCCAAAGACGTGATCGTGACCCATCTGCCTTTGTGGGTTACGAACCCCTTAGCCGTTGACTCGCATCGTCCTGCCAGTCGTTCGCCATCAAGTCTAGATCTCGTCGAGATGGAGATCGCGAATCATTCGCGAACCGCCGCTATGGACGTGACCTAACGTGGAACTCATGTTGGTTTCTGTCGTGACTAGAGTCTCGAGGTTGGTTACGGATTCGTGGGTCATTAGGGGGCGACGTCGTGAGTTCCAAGCCCCCGTCCTGGCAGTCATCGTCAATGAAGATGCTTCTAGGGCCAAAGGACAATTTTTAAGGTTTTTTATTTGTTATTAATTTTTTGTTGATTCTTAGGTTTTTAAAATTAGTTTTATGTATGATTATATGTGGAAAGTTTTATTATTATTTGGTGCAATTGAGTCTTTTAAACTATTGGATTAAATCCAATGGCTATAAAAATGGTTCTCATAAATATGACCCTTTAGGAGGGCCTTTATAGTCTCCCCTTAAGTTAAATATTAGTTTTATTTTAAAAGAAAATTAAATTAAGTGAAAATTTTAATTATGTTAAGCATGACAATTTAAATAAAAGTCCATTAAATAATCAAATTTATACATAATAAATTAAATAATTAAAATTTCAGGATGTTGCAAAACTATCTCATGCCGGCCTTGCTCGAGCTTTGCACTTTACACGCACATTTGGGCCAACTCATGAACATCAACACGGGAAGTCATTATAACGAAATTTTGAACCCAGGAAGCTGGAACATAAAAGTCATTGTGTGCATTTCGGGAAGTGGGGGCTCACATAAAACCAGCCGAAACCCAAAAACGTCCCACAACAGCACACCATGTGGGCCGCTGCGTCGTACGTGTCCTCACCAGGGCCACGCGTTCATGTCATCCCCAAACCCGAACCCGGACCAGCCATCACGCCGCGCAGCCCTCTTTCCTGCGCCGTCTCGGCCGGCAAACCATCACCCGACGACGCCGGTGGCTTGGGCCGTACCATCCTCACTGCTCTCGAATCCAACCCCAAAGCCACCAATCCCAATAGTCCAATCCCACAGAAGCAAAAACCCAAACAAGAAGAAGAAGAAGAAGAGGAAGGGAAGCAGATTAGTGGGTCAGATGTCCTTTGGGCTTTGCAGAAAGCGGCTGCTAAGAAGAACAAGGTGAGTGGAAAGAACAAAAACAAGAAGAGTAGTAGGGGATTATCGTCTAGGTCGGGTTATGGAGAAGAATTAGTTGCAGGGGATTATTCTAATGTTCGTCCTTTACGTGTGAAGAGCGAGTGGAGTGGAAGGTTGGATGAGCTGGAGAAGCGACTTCGGGAGCTTTCTCACAGAAAATAAGGCTTGCCTTTGTATATATGTGTATGTGAATGAAATGAAAAATTGCACATACTTACAATTGAATTTATGTTCTTTATTTGCATATATATCCTAAGATCGTTTGAGGCTCCAATGTTTTATTCAGTTGTCGTTATAGGTGAGATTAAGGAGGGAAAATAATGTTTTCACATCACAAATTCTGGTTCTGTATTGTAAAGGGTCCTGCAAAACTTTGCCAATATCGAATTGCAAGAAACTCTAGATGATATTCGAGGCAAAAAATTTTATGACATGACAAGTATTATGCTTTGATCTATGACCAGAAAAGTTTTGACTTTGCATAGACTATCATGAATCAAAACATTAAAAAGGTAATCTAATAATTAAAATAACAAGCTCTACCGGTAAGATCAAAATGTATGTCCTATTATAAGAGTTCTGTTCGAATATTCAACGTAGTTGGTGAAGATCTTTTTGCACATGGAGGAGGAAGGCAAGTTAAACAGCATTATAATCTACTGCTTGGTGAAAATGTTAAAAATAAAAAAGGGTAGCTCATGTATGCTGCTTTAATTGATTGTGGTTGCTCTATGTTTCTCTGGTTAGAAGTACGTCTTAACATATATGACACGTATATAAAGCCATTTTGCGTGTAATTTCTAGTACTGTTTTCCATTATCATTTGCTGCTTATGAAAATGGGACACAATACTTTAATCTCACACCTTGTGATCAAGTTGCAATAACGCCCAATAGTTTGAAATACAAAGTGACTCTATGGAAGATGGGAAAGTTCACTTGTCAGTTTACCTATTCCTTATTCTCATTCCATCACTTCATTATTGTGATCTTTTTATTGAATTCATGGTTGTTCCTTGCGTATAGGTAAAAATATCATTGCAATTTACTATCTCTGTAAAATTTGGTTATTATTATATTGATACGGCATGGTAAAAAGTATCAACAGATTTTTTTTTTTCAGGGAAAAAATTATTAGGAGATCGTACTTTAGTATTTTATCTAATCCTTGACCTTTATGTCCAAGCTGAAAAGGGCAAATGTTATTATTTAGTTTATTTTATGATACTTGATTATTTAAAAAAAGAAAAGAGCGGAGAGAATTTTTCTAAATTATTTTATAGGACATACTATAACGTAAGCATTAGACAAATCACTTACTTTTTTGGCCACCTATTTAAATAAATGGACAAACTTTTCAAAAAGTAGAAACATGATCAAACTTTAAAAAATTAAGAAAAATGTTTTTTTTACAGCAATATATCATTGATAACATAATTACATTATTGGTGTACATCATTGATTAATATTAATACATCACTTATTAAGTATAATTTATTACTAATAAATTAGTTTATCATCGATCTATTAATGATTAATCATCCACAAATAGGTAATTTATCGAGTGACTAAACTATAAAGTTAATAAACTATAAATCAATACATCATTGATGGACAAAAAGGTTATTTTTCTATTTTTCAAAAACTTCAGCCATCTACTTTAAAAAGGCTTATTTATCCCAATCCTTTTTTAAAAACTTAAATACTTTAAATTTCTTTTTTCTTTTTTTGAAAAAGACTAATACTCAAAATTTCATCTTTGACCCTTTCAGGAAAAAAAAAAAACATCCTTCACATTTTCAATTTCAAATTATTAATTGTCCCATAATTCCAAGTTCTAAAAAGCTCTAAAAGAAGCTACAAAAGTTAAAAAAAAAAAGGTAAACCCAAATTTTCTTTGGTTTAATTTTTGAAAAATTTATTAGGGAGTCTGTACGTTCCAAAATTTAAAATAGAGTTATACATGAAATTTCATTTGAACAGAGAGATTGTTTCGGAAAATCCCTTTCATCCTAATAGGGTCAAAACACTACTACTAGATCCCAGTTTGATTTGAAATATACTTTTTAGACTGAATCTTATCGTTTTATTAGTAACGGTTTATAATTAATAGGCTAAATAGAGTTGCATTTTGCATATTTATAAAGTGGGGATCAAACCAAACCAAAGCCTAAAAGTCCTCCAAAGGCACACCATGTGGGCAGTGCCCTATGTGTCCCCCCCTAATCCACGCGTTCATGTAAATGTCATCCCCAAACCAGCCACAACCCGGCACAACCCTCTTTCCGTCACCATCTCGGCCAGCAAGCCATCAGCCATTGTGGTCGGTGGCTCAGGCCGTACCATCCTCACCGCTCTCAAGTCCAACCCCAACCCCAACCCCAACCCCAAACCCAAACCCACTAATCCCAACATTCCAATCCCACAAAAGCAAAAGCCCAAACAAGAAGTAGAGGCGAAGCAGGTTAGTAGGTCAGATGTGCTTTGGGCTTTGCAACAAGCGGCTGCTAAGAAGAAGGCAAGTGGAAAAAATAGAAACGAGAAGAAGAGTAGTACCAGTAGCAGGGGATTATCTTCTAGGGCCGGACGTGCTTTAAGTGTGAAGAGCGAGTGGAGTGGAAAGTTGGATGAGTTGAAGAAGCGACTTGGGGAGATTTCTCACACTAAATAAGAAGCCTTTGCCTATATATATATGTGTGTGTGATGAAATTATAGTAGTACATATCTATAATTTGAATTCATGTTCATTATTTGCTCCAAGATCACCTATATGCATCCTTGTTTTAATTAGTGTACATGATGTCCTTTTTATTTTATGATAATATTTTGATGAAAATTAATCTCCCTCCATAAACATTGAATATAAGTGGTTTTCGTTGCTATATCTGCTTAAAAAGTTCTAGGTATAGGTGCCAATTTATTTCTAGCTTGCAATGTGGTATCTGGAATTCCATCGGAGGAATTAAAGCAAAAAAGACAAGAACACTAGGCTTCTGTCGACGACACAAAAAAAATGTTGGATTAATTAAAGCTGCTTCCTGAGTATCGAGTCCAATGACCAGTTACTAACTTTTCGAACTAAAAAAAGATAATGACTCTTGGCTGTTTGCTAAGAGTATTACACCTAATAAAAAGTAGACCTCAATTGTAAGACTTCTTGTCGTGTTGTTTTTTTTTTTAGAAAATGAAACTTCATTCAACTAAAATTAACACAAACAAAGGTTCATACAATAGCCTACTAAGCATCAAAGATCCAGATATCGACTGAATCCACCAATAAAACAAGCAAAGCATAGGGACAAAAACGACCTCGAGACCTAGGAGGAAAAGCCTGCTCGACGTAAAAAATTTTGCGCATCACAAACCATAACTATCAATTGACCGAAATCTTCCCTACCTTAATGAAGGCACAAACAATTGACATAGATACAAAGCTAGCCATCGGTCACCACAAGCAACACTGTAAACAAACGGATGTAAACTATAAATCCAGATTGAGGGTGGAGAGACCACCTCCTTTATTAAAACTAAGAAGCAGAAAACACACACAGAACGTGGCGTGAAAACACATTATTACAACCAGAAGCACACCAAAAAAACAAAAGGAAGACCCTGACCACCACCTCAAAAGCCTCCGGCGAAGTAACAATCGGCAAAGAAGCTGCTTAGGAAGTCAATTGCCTTCGATGGACACGCAACAACATCGAAGGAATCGGCAAAGAAGCTGCTTAGGAAGTCAATTGCCTTCAAGCCTCCAGTGAAGTAACAATCGGCAAAGAAGCCGCTTAGGAAGTCAATTGCCTTCGATGGACCCGCAACAACATCGAAGGAGTGCTACCAACCAATGGCATGTGAGGTTCACACGCCCCCAAGTCATCCTCACCGGATGGAGACGCCTGCACCACCAAAGGAATCCGACCACCACGTGGAGCAAAACCTTGGAAGAACTAATCCACCAAATGACGAGAGCGCCGGAAAAATGCAGCCCAAACATTTGGTTTCAAAGCTCCAAATCAAGTTAGATCTTCCCAACCGGAGTCACCGCGCCAAACACTGCCACCACCACTAGAAGCCCACAAGAAGTCGCACCAGAGGACCCAACTTCTAGGGCCGGGAGCCGAGTGATACGCCCAAGTGCCGTCCTGGAGCTCCAGCTGAAGTTCCCTCATCTAACTCTCTCTCTCTCTCTCTCTCCCCCCTTCTTCTGCTCTCGTAAATATATATTACAACTTCTTGTTTCTTATAAGTTGCAACCTTTATAGCTTTTCCTTTATATTTTTATAAATCACAATGCTATTCACCATTTGTTTGCAATATTTTGTATCTCAACACTCCAAGCAAAATTTGCTTAAACATTCGCTTACATTAAACCGTAAATTCTTCATTTCAAGCTTGTGTGATGAAAGCTGAAAAATGAAAGACTCAAACAACTACAAAGAAATTATTGTATGGATCAAATATGAAAGGGCATATTGTACAGTGCAGGCTAACTTCCACTGCTTGGTCCATGGTAGGCTATAACAGAAGGAAAGTAGCCTCGCTCGTCAACCAACCTAAATCCACAATGCTAGCCTTTTTTGAATCCTTGCCCAAAAAAAACAAAAACAAAAACAAAAACAAAAACAAAAAAACAGAACAAAATTCTAGCCTTTTTTAGAAAGGTCAAAAAGAAACAGAGGCGTACTATAATTGCAATTGTATGAAATGTATGAAAGATGTGTCAATGTACAGCACAAACAACAAGAATCAATGCCTTCTGCTGGGTGTCAATGAAACAAAAGGGAAAAAAAAATGCTAGCACAATGCATTACAACCAGATAAGTTCTACATAACAAGATACTTCCTAAAGCTGTCAACCACCTCTAACAGCATTGAGACACCAAAATTAACTTGTGATACCTCATTTTCCTACTCCTAATGGCATTTTATCTCTTTTTTTTAGAAAAAAAAAAATCCCTCTCTTCAACTCCACTTCCTGGAAGGGAAGAAAAGAAAAGGGAGAGCGGGGCTCTTTGTTATTGTGTTTAAGAGACCCGTCATCCAACAACATCTCTCTGTCACCAAAAAGATAAATAAATCCTCTTCCAGTTTTGGGCTCATCACTAATAGGGTCTGTATCTCCGGCTACGAGGACCTTCATCACTACCACTGCCTCCTCCTCGTCCGGCCTGTCCAACTGGACCATTGCTCCGATCAATTCTCCGAGGCCGAGGAGGAGGAATCTGTACCCCTGGCTGCTGGCTGCATATTCACGACCGCTATGAGACATGTTCCAAAGAATGAGAAATGAATGTAAAAAAATGTGTCCAACAACTTACAGAACATAGCCAATTCGACCATCTGGAAGAACCATCGGCACCATTTGCATTCCTGCTGGCATTGGCCCTCTACCATATATCATTGGCTGTTTATTGCATATCAGAATCCAGGAAATGAAATTAGAAGGATCCAGTCAAGGCTTGAAGAGGTAGAAAGGCAAACACAACTTGTAAGATTACCTGCTGAAAACCCGGAGCCGCTATGCCGTATCCAGACCCTAGGGTGCCATATGGGTTTCCAGCAAAACCACCATACCCCGGACGTGGAAGGTGACTTGCATGAGGTAAAGTACCATAGTGATAAGGTCCTTCAGGTTTTTTCTCTATCTGAGGCTTCGCAAGTACCACTTCTAGGGCTTGGCCTGCAATTCAAATCCCTTAAAAACCTCATTTGTGGAAACACGAGAATCAACAGAAAACGTTATACTGTTCATTTACTAACGTCCCCGCCCCCCTTCTTTTTCCTAAGAAAAGTTTGATGACCATTCAACCATGTGATGCCGGCAGCCAATAAATTTAAGAAGTTTCAAGTTTCCAGTGATATGATTTTTCACCATTCAATTATATGTAAATAAAAAATTAGATTAGATTTCATCACAGCTATTATCTGATTCTTGGTTTTCATACCAAGGAAAACTCCTACAAGCTCACTAGATGTTAATCACCACACATAAATTTCATCTTTACCGCAAGGACGAGTTAATATCTTGAACTGATGAACCTATATACTCGTGTTAATGAATAACCCTAAAACCAAGATGGAGTAACAGGTCCCAAAGATCCTCTAATGTTGAATGAATAATTAGCAAAATTAACTTGTAATAGACAAGCTTTTACTGCCTATCTTTAGTTCCAACGGTACAACCCAACGGGATGATCAAGATAATTACCGTCAATTTCATATTTTTCTGCATCTTTGATAGCCTTCAGAGCACTTGACCTTTCAGCATAATGGACGAAACCAAAATCCCGTTTGCCTTGCCCACCTTTGCCTGGTGGCATGACCACTTTTGTCACTTCGCCATGTCGCTGGAACAGTTCCTTCAGTTGTTCAGTGGTCGTATTCTCGGGTATGTTTTTCACATATAGAGCCTTCACCTGATAATTCAAAAGCAAGTATAAACATTTCTTTCACAAGGCGAACGGTTCAACTGTAAAGGGGCAAGGCCTGAAAGCTTGCAGATTATACAACACAACTATCACAATGCTAGAGGGAGATAATACTACTTCTGCAGAAATAATGATAGACGTCTCCTTCACAGTTTTCCCATAATAAGTCTAACATTGGTGAAGTAGACAAATTGCATTTTAAAATAACGTTGGATATCAAGATTCCTAGGAAAAATACGCACGCATATATGGTACCAAATGTAAGTGATAAGGAACAAGATACGAATATCTAGGAATTTAAAATATGTGTTTATCTATTAGGATTATTTAGGATTTTTTAAAACTTATTTTATTGTTTGGTTATATTTATTTTATTATTAGTTTATGCATCCATAAATAGACCTAATCATTGTCTTTTCAGTCTGGTCCTTGATAATTTTTATTAAATATAAAGATTTGTTCTCTATTATTCGCTCTTCTTCCTATATTCTTCTCTCTCTCTTTTTCTTTAATCTATCTTTGTTCTACTTCAGGTTAATGGAAATGTCTGGCACCAGTCAGAAACTTAACTGGCAGGATCTCATGTCATAAACTCTTGCAAGGTAGTCAAGTTTTACACTTTAAATAGTGTCAAAAGGAGATCTAATCCTAATAAATAATGAGGCCCAAGTTTACCTTCTGCAAATTTGTTTGTGACAAATTTGTTAAATCCATTAAATTTTCTGCCTCTATATCTTTCAATCCTTTACTCTAATCCATATTGTAGCCAACCTAAACTTTTCTAAAGGCTAAAGTCTTTCCATACCAAACCACAAACCTAAGAACAAAAGTTCAATGCTGAAATTGAAGAGATCCTTGGTCAAATTAAGGACAAGACCGACCCATACTCATTTTTTTTTTCCAAAGACACAATGATTGTATATAAGAATTTGATATTCTATTCAGTCCAAAAATGTTCTTATATATTTAGAATCACCGAATCTAATAAAAATTTAACTTGGAACAGAGAACTGATTGAACCGATGAACATTCTAAGACCAGCATAAGATATATAACAAAGAACTAAACAACTGCTCTTTAGTTAGAATGTACCTGTGATGCAGCTGTATGATCGGGTGTGCTTTTTGGATCAGCCCAGGTAACGGTTGGGGTGTTCCCATCCAGCTTAAAATTGGAACTTGACATTTTCTGTCTTGAATAATCAGCACAGGCATTATTGTAATACAGGACAAAAGCAAAACCACGGTTTCTGCTTGGATTTTGAGGATCCTGGAATGCAATTGTTATGGTAAGTTAATAACATTATTGACGGAATAATCATCCTTAGCTGCTAGCTATAAAAGTATTTTAAGAATTACTAAAAAAAATAGAGGGTGAAGAAATATACAAAGAGTCCACCTTTATAAGCTCAATATTTTCAACTCCAGGACCAACCTCCTCAACAACTCTTCGAAATTCATCCTCTGTCCAGTTCTTTGGAACATTACCAATAAATAATCTGTGTTTGGTTTCAGAAAGTGAACATCTTAAGGTTTTACTCTGCATAGAATGAATACCAAAATGACCACCAAGCTCGAAGAAATGGAAGCAATAGTTCTCAAGCTTTAAGAAATTCCAAATATAGCTAAGGTTTTTGAGGGACTAAGACATAACAGTAAAAGAAGCACCATGATACCTTAAATTCTTTACCATTCACCTCTTCGATGGCTTGTTGTGCAACCTCTTTTGTTTTAAATGCTACAAAAGCATAGCCCTTATTTTCACCAGTGTCCCTATCTTTCATTAACCTTACCTGCAAAATAATTAAAGAGTTAAATCTTTACCAAGTCCAACCGCCATCAATATCAACCACAAAGAAAAATACTCCAGCCACAAACACATCACAATTCTGACCTCGAGAATTTCGCCTACACTATCACACAAATCCCTCAGATCTTCCTCTGTGGCATCTCGAGGAAGCCCACCAACAAAAACTTCGGACCCATGGGGAGGAAGGGCAAGAAGTTGAGCACACTTCTCTTTCTCTTCTTCATCAACTGGATCATTAGGTTTCTCTTCATATTCTGCAGATTCAGGGTCAATATGGCTTCTTTCTGCATCTGGTGATTGGTCTTTACCGCTAGCTCCATTCCCAAAATCTTGTGCTTCTTCGTCCTCTTCCACATTTTCATCACCACTGCCGTAAGTTCCATCGTCATCCAATTGCTCTTCCACTTCATCATCCATCTCTTCCATGTAATTTTCCTCGTCCAGGTCCACCCGGCCCTCAACTTCCGCGCCCTCTGCCATGAATCTTTCACAGCCCACCTTTTATCATCCAATAACCCACTTAGATTTTCACCTAAATCACCAGCAAATATCACACGGGAGTTACGAAAAATGCGCTCACTGCATGAGAGAACTTTCATAAAAGACAGACAAAAACTAGATAATAACAAAGAGAAACAAAAGCTTTGAAGGATTTTCATAGTAAAAAGAAAATTTTCAAGATTTATGTCAAAGCAGCAGGCAAAATGAACCAAGCAGATAAAAGTTCAAAAAACGCTTAAGAAATTACATGAGAGAAAATTCACCAGCTTTCCCACTGCCCCAATTTGTGGATGAGAAACTATGGTGGAAAGTACACAAGTGAAACTCCAAAACAAATCTTCGACCTTTTTGTTTATCAACTCATTTTTATTCACTCTCTTTTTTTTTCAAGGATTTAAGGCAACAAAATGGAAAGCTAGTTTAATAATTATATCAAAGAAAATATACTAGGTCCTTAACTAGTTTCTTCATACATGACTATCACTGAACAAACAAGAAACGAACCATTCAACTATTTTGTGCAGTTAAGGATGCCCATCTCTAAAGGAAGAGTGAAAAAATTAGGGGGCCAAAAGTGGAATCTTTTGGACCACTTGTACACATGCTGAAGATAATATCGTCAAATACGAAAAATCAATTTAGATAAATCAATTCAAAGGGGTTAAGTTTGACAAATTTGTCAAATAAAGCATGATAACAATAGTACCAAAACAAAATTCCTTTACAAAGAAAATAACCAAGTTTACAATTATTTGCATAGACAAAGAACAAACGAAACCCTTAAAGGGGACCCCATAAGAAATTAAAAATCCACACTTTTAATTCATAAACCCCAAAACCCACATGGTAAATAGAACAAAAATTTCAAATAATCAACACCAGAAATGAAAGAACCACGGAATTTGCACCAGTCAGTCAATGTAACAAAAACCCAGAAAAGAATCGCTAGAACCAGGCTCAAGAAAAAAAAAAGGATCAAACGAATAAAAAAAAGATAGGGCAAAATGATTTTTAGGTCCCACATAAGAGGACGAAGAAGAGAAGGAGGCAGACATTTGTACATACCAGAGAAGTGAAAATTCTTGTTGGGTCTGAAGCAAGTTTCGGATTTGTGTTTGTGGAGAGCAGAAGCCGATGAAAAATGGAGTTATGTTGGGAAGATGCGAAAGAGAACTCGCCAGTAGTAAAGAGGTTGTTTTTGTTGTTGTAGGTTTTGGTATCCGACGAGACAACACACCAAAAAAAAAATTGGGGTTTCTTCCTTTCTCGTTCTCTCTGAGCCCCAGATTGGGAAAGACAGCCGGAAATAGCATGCTCCCCCTTAAAAGCTATATTAAAAAAAGGGGAACGAGAAAAAGCATCTTTATGATTTTATACCCTTTATTTTTAAATTATTAGGATATTTACTCTATATTTTTAATTTAATAAAATTGAACCTCCTAATTTCAAAATCATAACAAATTTACCCCTCTCCTGGTTGTTGGTTTTGAATAGAATTTACCCTTTGAAGCTTGTAAATAAACTTGTGAAAAAAGTACAAATTAATAAATTAAATTTTACAACTTAGCTTGAAAATATTTTTTGCGAAGTTTTCTTTGTTTTTTTCTTTAAATATTATGTTTGTCTTATTTTTTGTTACAAGAACATCTATGTTTTTATTTTGAATCTAAAAAAGTATAAAATTGATATAAATTTTAGATATGAGGGTATAATTTTGAGAACATCCACAATACAAAAGTTTTCTTTTATATATAACTCAAAATACATGGTATAAAATAAAAAACAACCAAAAAGGAATGTAAAAAAAAAAAGTTACTAGAATTACTTTAAGTAAAAAGAAAGTCAGTTCGATAAACCATGGAAACGACCGTGTTTTTATGTCCAATAAAGGTTAGCCACATCAGTGAGTGCCCCACAATTTACTGTTTTTTTATTTAACTTTCTTCTTTTCACTATTTCCTTTTTTTTTTTTTTCTTTGGTAAGAAACTGGGATTGTGACCAAAGAAAAGTCATAGATTGGAAATTCGATACAGTGAAGGATCATGAAAATTATTAGGATGTATCTGAGTTTAGAAGTAGACGTGAATGAAGTAAAATAAAACCTTAAAACTCAAATATTAGAGGTAGACATAAATATATTAATTTATAAACGCACAAATAAACATAAATAAACTCATCGAAATTGATTAGTTCAAATAAAAATGATTATCGGTTCAGAAATAAATAAATTATAAAAATGATCATAACAAACAAACACCAGTTAGTAGGCCAAATGGGATAAGTGTAAAGTTATAAAGCAACCTTATGTTTAGGAGGAGAAGAGCTTAAACTAATAGATAAAATTATTCTTGCTTTAAGACATCGTAACATATGAAAGGAACGATTTAAACTAGTGAGCTCGAACCGTTGTGTCAAACAGGGGTAAATCATAACCCAAACTTAAAGAAAAACAAAAGATAAGGCAATTATAATTCCCCTAAAGAGGGCGAGAGATCCAATTAAAGGTCACAATTACCTCTATTGATTTATGTATCTATATATTATACTTCGATGAAAATCTACATTGATGGTGCACGTTTTAAAACTATTATATCTGATTAAATTTTTTTTATACAACTAACAACTAAAAGACAAATACTCACTAATAGGTATTTTTTTTCTATTCACACCATAAAAATTGCCCTATAGAATAGCAAAAGAGACGTGGCTCTATACTATGCCTCTATCATGTGTCAATAATTCATTATTTTGTTCTTTTATTTTTTTTATTTTTTATTTATTTTGTGGCACTTTTTTGATGTTTGCTTTTTTGCCCCCCTCCCCGTATGCCCTTTACGGTTTTTTAGAATGTATTTCTGTGAAATATCGTTGTCCTTGCTTTGTTTTTTTTGGTAAATGTCCTTGCTTTGTTTTTATTAGACCTCTTTAATTCTACTCTGTCCATTAATCCTCTAATCTCCAATAGAAAATTTATTTATATTGTAGATATAATTTTAGTTTGTTTCATGTAAGATATCAAATGGGTTTGGTGTCTCCTCTATTCAAGTATCAAGTCAATAATGGGAAAATTGATTTTCTTAAATAAAGTTATAGATTCCACGTCTATGTTCCAACTTGCTATAATATAATTAGTGAGAAAGCTATAAATTTTTTTCAAAGAAGCTTTGAGTTAAATAAAAATTTCAAATTGAATTAACGGTGTAATAAATACCAAAAATCTTGCAACATTTTTTTAGTATTGGTTTATTTATTCATTTATTAGTATATAGATATATTTTTGTTTCTTTCTTTAAATATATAAACTTAAGTAGTATTGTATGTGATATCTTTTGTTTAGATTTTATTTTCAAAATTATGCCTTATGTATAGAAGAAAAAAATGAAAAAAAAAGGTATAACAAAAAGCAAAAACTAAGACTATAAATAAAATTTTTAAAACTATTTGCATGAAATTTAAAATTATAAAGAATTAGGTGGGTGAAATTACACAAAATGAGGAGAATATTATAAACGCTAAAAATCAACAATAGGATCATTATTTGCAACCATAACATTAAGCCAGAAAAACAATATAAATTTTACAAAATTAGAAAGGGCGTAGCTTTGGCTAGGAGGGAGCCCTCACTCGGCCCAAGCTTCCTCCGTCATTGAATACAATGTCTCTAAAATACCGAGATTTTTTACTAATCTTTTTTAAATCTCATTCTTTAACATATAAAAAAATATAAATAGATAAATTACATAACTATACCTCTTAGTTTTATCATTTTCAAATTTATCCATCTGTTTTAAGAAACTATAAATATACCCTTTAGATTTGAAAAACTTGTTTTAATTTTATTTTTTGTAGACCTTTTGATAAAAGAAATATGGATATGAGACAAAGATACCTTAATTAGACACTGAATTTGTACCTAAAATATATTTTGCTTCTTGAGCATTCTTATTAAAAAATATTTTAACATTCAAAAAGCCATAAAACTTAAGATATATATATATATATATATATATTAAGAAATTTAATGTTTTATTTTAGGAGCTTTCATATTTTTAAATTTATAAGATATTTTTCAAAACTGTTTAAAGGTAATTATGTTGTTTTGTCCAATTTTTTTTAAAGAGGAAAATGAAACAATTTTTTAAATTCAAAATATACATTTATAGTCTTTAAAAATAGTATAACAAATGGAAAAATAGTTAAAACTAGGAAGTATAATTGTGTAATTAATTCAAAACATAATATTTGGATATGAGTTCATGAATACTCAAAATAAATGTCATCCAGAATTCGAATTCTATTGGGTTCAATTCAATGTATTCAAAATACAAGTGTTTTATTTTGTAATCCTATTATAACAAACCAGATAATGTTGTCTCATTCTTAATAGAAATAGACAACACTACAATTTTATTGAAATAATGCATCTAACTTTAGTTACCGATTGTGAACTTACGAGTATCCACTAAAATTATAGCTTCTTTTTTTAAAGGACTTGTAAGTAGTTAGAAGACTTATGGGCTTCACTCACAAATATAACAACCAACAATTATCATTCAAAGTATTCATAAAATGTACAAACAATATTTCTTGTATAATGTCTGTTAAGAATTTCAAGAATACATGACCAGAAAAACAAGAATCTCAGAAACCAAAATCAAAAACTCCATCAACTTAAATCAAAAGCCCCATCAACTTGGCGTGGCCTCCTCAGATCACAAGAACCACAGAAAAAATTAGATAGCTTTTATTGATCTTGCACATGAACACAAATATAAAAGCTTAATCCTTCTTTTCCAATTCTCTCTCTCTTCTGATCACTCCTGTCTCTCTTTCTTTCTGTTTTCTATTCTCTTTTAACTCTGAGACACACTTTTTGCCTTTTTTCTACCAAATAACAAAACTTCCAACAAATTCTTATTTATACAAAGTAATAGATTCTCTGCAATTACAAGTTTATACTTTCTATTTGTCACTAATACACATAACAACTAACCGTTACGATCAAATTGACTAGCTAAATCCAGTCAGCATGTCACGTCACCATTTTCCTAATTATCTCAATTCTCAACAATGTTATAATAGCATTACAAGTATGCTTTAAAAGTACTTATCCGAACAATCTATCACTTGTGTTAAAGCATATGTGACAATATTTCTCGCATCCCATGCCTTATTTTCATAAAAACTTTTTCTTCTGGCAAAGCTTTTGTCAAAGAATCAACAAGTTGTTAACTAACGATATCTCGTAGGCCGCCACATCTTCGTATTGAATGATCACCTTTATGCACATGTGATATTTTTATTTTTATGACTTCTTGGTCCTTGAAATTCGCAACGACACCAATAATACATATGAAATAAAATATAATAGGCTAGGACAACCCCCAGATCTCTCAGGAAGTAATAAAAGCAAACCACCTCTTTTCCAATAGGGAAACCATGGACTGTGTTCGCTTAACAAGCTTTGAATTATCTCATAATCACAATTTTCAAGGTCTCCGCGTGAGGAAGATTTACTTCAATTTTCTTTAGTCCTTATCAAACCTAGCTTTATCCTCTCCATCCCAATATGTATTTCCTTTTTTTTTTTCCCTTTCTTGTAAATCTCATGTGTATGTATATATATGTGTGTTTATATTTCAAATCAATATGTAAGTTTTTTTTATGTTGAAGTATCATATACATTTGATCATTTAAAATATATAGTGCATTTGGAAACTAAGTTCTAACTCTAAAGTTTCAACTATTACAATATAAAGCTTTCACATGCTATAATATGTATAAAAAAAAAGTATTCTACAGTGTAAAGCTCTCAGTGTTTTAAATTTCAACTTAGTTTGTTATAATTAGTTTGAGGAAGCAATCCTTTTAAATATGGAATGCCAATTTATTCACAAATGACAACATCTAAATAGTCGTCTTCTTCAACTACTGGATAATATTCTCACCATATAACGGAATATTATGGAAGTACATATAACATTTGCCACATGGATTAACAACATATTTGTGGTTCAACATATTAAGGTTCACTCATCTAGCTTCCCCGTACAACAAAATCAAAGGCATCTAATATAGATGTGGTTTTTATTCAAGCATGTACAAACCCTAGGTTCCTTGTAAATACTTCCGGCCCTACAGAAGTAGCCCTTGCCAGAAGCAAAATGAATCTCCGCGTAACCCTCCTTCATAATGGCCAAACCATCTTGGAGTCCCAAAACTTGGTCAGTCCAATCACTAGAGAAGAGCCCCTTTGGATCATAAGCCTCCTTAATCCTCAAAAACTCTTTGCTATTCCTGTACTTGTTTATAGCTCCTTCAAAGGCTATAAATGTTCGTATTCTTCCCCCAATGGGGGCAATCCTCTGTATTTGAATACAACCATTTGCTCTAATTCTTCAAATCTGTCTTTGAAAAGCCTTGGCGTTTGGGGATCGTTGCTTCGATAGCATGTGATATCGAAATCTATGGCCTCTTCTTGCTTTCCAAGATACGCTCTTGAGGCTGTGACATAGCGCATGAGAATTCCGTTGTAGAGATATCTAGGCGACACAAGGCCTTAGGTTCCACCTTGACCAGCTCTTGGACATCTTCAATGAAGCCCTTTACAATGGACAAGGCAATGCTAACTGTGGTTTGGTGATAGAACAAGCCATCAACTTTGGGGTCGCATGGGCAGACTGAGTCATCATTAGTACTATCTAAGCAAGCCCCAGATGCTTGGAGACGGTTTTGATATCCAATCATAGGGTAACCCAAAAAGATTTTTCTTATTTTATTAAAGTAACTCGCACAATTTAGTGTATTTTAATTTTTGAAGAAGCTAAAGTGATGGAAAAAACACAAAACTAGTGGTGTGTGAATAACAACAGTATTAAATAATATGTAAATTTGACCGAATGTTTTGATTTATAGCTTGTTTGACTTTAGTTGGTTTCAACCAACTTTTTAGTTAAGAATACTCATATGCTACAATAAAAGCAAAAAAGATGTTATAGGGTAAAAGCTTTCACATGCTACAATATTTACATTTTTAACCAATGGTTGTAACCACCATGCCAAACACGCTATTAAAAATGTATAATACGTAAATTTCCAACTTTCCAAATACTATTTAGATAAATATCCCCACACCATTGTTAGATCATACACCAATTTGGAAAGAGCTAAAGTGTTGACCCTTCCATCTAAGCATTTTCGTCCGCATGACCAAAAAATTCTTCAGCATCCTCTGTCACAACCAACAAACGGATCAAAACGTCATGCTTTTGATGCATAATAATTTCCATTTTAGTCTTTTTTTAAAAAATTCTTTTCATCTCCATAGGTTATTGGTGTAAGAAATCTGCAAGTGCACAGAATCATAGACAAGGAATAAAGGGTGAGTAGAGTATCATTCTCACGAGGATTGTGTTAACCTAGCTTAGTATAGAAATTGGTTAGTTTTAAAATTATTTGAACTATCAAATATAAAATAGAAAAATTACAAAACAAAAAAATATAAAAGAAAACATAAATCAAAAAAATACTAGGGCATCCGATTTCACCTAAATTAATCCTATTCAAATTATCTAATTTAATCAACTGATGTTTACTCATATGCCGAAAATGAATTTCTCTTCGGTAATTGCTAATCTTTTCAAGCATTAACAATTTATCTCAGTTACGAAATTTCCTACATCTATGTGAAAATTCTAAACTTACCAAGATTCATTAAGAATAGGAAATTCATAACATTATACAAGTCTCATAAATATCTCTATCCTATGACAATCTCATGACATTCAATCATAGTCCAATTTAATTATCGCTTCTTAGCCTCAAATTAAATCAGAAATCATGCAAAAGATGAGCAAACTTTTACAAGCATTAAGATTAGATTAAACATTCAATATAAATAATGAATAAACATCGAATTATATTAAATTAAACAAAAGTGAACATTCATAATCCGGCTACATCGTAGCCTTAGAAAAAGAGAAATTAGCTCCTAATGAAACTAAAAACGATCCTAAATAATATCTTAAACATGATGAGTGGAGGAAAAGAACTGTGTTTGAATGCGAAGATGGGTTTTGTCTCTGGGTTGCACCATTCTTCTTCTCCAACCATTGAGTTCTCCCCTCTTGTTTGTAATCTTTCTCTCTTAAAATTTGTCCATCAACCCCTCATAATATTCTATTTATAAGCTAGGGTTTGAAAGGAAAATTTTAGAACAAATTTAGACTCAAAATTGAATTGAGATCACAATAGCACCTAGGCTCAATTTTTCTGGTGCTTAGGCTTCGTAATGTCACCTAGGAGCCAGGATTGTAGCACCTAGGCACTACACTGCTTCTTCGAAATGGTGCCTAGGCGCTATACTCTTGAGTTTTTGTATGACATTTCTTCTGCAAGAGTGCCTAGGCGCCCATAAGCTGGCGTCTAAGTTCTATTTCATTTTTGAGTCTAATTTTGCTCATTTTTTGGTCTGTTTTGCCTGCGCTTTGTCATTTTGCTTTTTTTTTTTGGCTCAAAACCTAAAAAGGAGCATAAAACACTATCAAATTCCTATAAATTGCTCAAAATTAACAAAAATATTAAGTGAGAATTATCTAATTAATTAGCCTAAAACTTACTTGTCAGTCATAACCTCATTACTCACAAAATTTTGAGCTCTAATCTAGTATGTAGTGTACTTTTTAGGCTCTAATCTAGTATATAGTGTACTTTTTAGACCGGGTTCTACTATTCTGCTAGTAGCGGGGTTATAACCCATGGGATGAAAATTTTTTTTGCTCTTTTGTTTAAAACATGCAGGATCGAGATATATAATTATCGTTGTTTTTTAATGCATTGTTAGCAAAAGAGTTATAAATAATTACCTCTAATTCTAAGAGTTTCAATTGCAAAGGAAGGCGCGGATCAAGTAGAATGAAATGGAGTCATATAAGCCATCGCCCCAAGGTGTTGGAGCTGACACAGTCATCAACTCGATAAACGACCTTTTGCTGCTTTATGAACCATGTCATGCCTGCAAACTCATGTTGTCTGCCAAAAGTTGACACTTGGTCTCCCAAGCCAGAGTCGTTCTTGGTCTCTCTTGAACATAGGCTGCATTTAAAAGTCACCTGCAAATGTTGAAAGAGGTAATGAACTTTTGGTTTTTCAAATTTATTCACAATGATCAACTTAATAGGAGAAGCCCTTCTTTTTCGAAATTTAATTACTGAAATTAGAAAAGAGAATATAGGTTTTCATAATTAAATAATTGTTATTGTTGATGAATTGTAGCTTATGTTTCACAAAATTAATTTGGGCCTCATTAATAGAAAGATAAGCTGGAAATTTCACGTAATGTATAGGCACGAGGTACTGATATAATATTTTTAAAAATTACTAGGTATTGTTTTGTATATTTCTGAACATCAAGTATAAACATGATGTTTCTCTAAAGCACAGGATATCGAAAATGAAGAAATTTTTTTGAGTTGCTTTAAAGAAATTTTTTTAGTTCACAAAATTGTAATTATATTTAAAAAATTGTTTTTTTATAACAAAAATGGTTATATTGACAAGTTGTAAAATATAAAGAGGAGCTTTTTATATAGGGATATCTACACGTTGCTAGTCTACATTCTAGCATTGGATCCGATAAATTCATATCTAATAGCAAAAAAATAATATAAACTTCGATTATCGGACAATTTGGTGGTTTGAAAAATATTTAAAATATTACCTAAGTACATAAAATATCAATAGTCATTAAATTAAATAAAGTATAATAATTAACAAAATCTGATTAAATTCTATTATGTGTACGGTCTGCTACTAGCTGTAACAAGATTCTCTAGTTTTTACCATCTTCAAAAAACTTCTTTTTTAAAAAAAAAATATATACCTTAAGAACTTACTCATACTTACCTGCGAAAAAACTTCAAGAACTCCCAGCTAAACCTTGGCCGCGCTAAGATCTTCATCGCCATTAACGAGCCTCCTAACTTTTTCAAATTCGTCTTTGGACTCTCCAGGGCTGACAATGGTGAGTCCGACGACATAGTCTGGAACAGAACTTCCCTTGCCCCACAATGTGCTTCCATGAGCACCAGTACCCAGCAGCCCTCCCACTACCAATCCCCACCATCGCAGCCTCATTTTTGATCTCCCTCAGGGACACCCCGCTCTCGACCGTTCTCGTCATCGCCTCAATGTCGACCTTCAGCACTCGGTTCAACAGGCTGGTGTTAGAATAAAATTGTGATGAAAACCATCATCATCCAAGATCGTTCATGTCAAATCACCAAGAATATTAATAAGATGCGGAAGCTAACCTGAATCCATTGATAGAATGTGATTCTTGAGTCTTTTGGTTGAGGATCTTCCAAGTCTGGTACGTAAATCCTCCTTTTCAGAATGCTTTGCAATCTCTCTGTAGATGGGAAACAGAAAAATAATGTACGTACTAACTTGGGGACCACAACCCATTTTTATAATTGCTAAACCCTAGCAATTATCTGTAATTACTAATTTAGCCCATCATAAAATTAGTAATTATATTTTTAGTCTCTACATATAGGAGGCCCACACTTAATGATGCATTAAAAGTCCAAAACCCAAATTGATCACTTTTAATTGGGCAACCTTATTGATAGCCTTTAATTCACATTTATTTAATATATTAGCCCATATATATTGGATTTTGATCCAACAATCTCCCACTTGGGCGATATATATGAAACTTTATAAATGTGTATTATACCTTATGAGCTCATAAATTTTGCTATCAAAACCTTATGCACCTCAATAATCTTGTCCATTAACCATATCAATATAGGACCAAAGCGACCTTCGTTACATATGTCGTAACTAGACCCATCAATGATCACATATACGAATACAACTAATGACAAGATCAAGCATGGATGTGTAGCATGGAAATTTCATGCAATGTGATCTTAACATGCCTATTTCTAACTGGTCCACCTGAAAACTTTAGTGAGATCAAACTATACCAAAATCAGAGTGTGAATAAACTAAAAACTTTATTTCTGCAGAAAATAACCTTAAAATATCCATAAACTGAAATAATTGAAAAATGTCTATATCATAAGAGCATTTAAAATTACAAACTCTCACTAAAACTAAATATCCTTAAATGATATGACACCCATACAAGCAATGTGCTCATGAAACATTTTGGGTGGCAATCCTTTAGTAAGCGGATCCGCAATCATGGAGTTTGTGCCGATGTGCTCTATAGACAACTGTCCACTCTGAACTCTTTCTTTCACAACTAGGAACTTGATCTCTATATGCTTTGACTTCGTCGAGCTCCTGTTGTTGTTGGAATACAAAACTGCTGACTTATTGTCACAAAATATCTTGAGTGGTTTTTGAATACTGTCCACTATACACAGCCCCGTGACAAAATTTCGCAGCCATATTCCATGATTGGACGCCTCATAACATGCTATGAACTCTGCCGCCATTGTAGAAGATGCTATAAGAGACTGTTTAGCACTCTTCCAAGAGACAGCACCTCCAGCCATAAGGTAGACATAGCCCGATGTAGATTTCATACTATCTTGGCATCCAGCAAAATCAGAGTTAGTATACCCAATGATCTCAAGCTGTTCTGACCTCCGATACGTGAGCATGTAATCCTTTGTTCTCTGAAAATACCTCAAGACTCGTTTGGCTGCTACCCAGTGATCCTTTCTAGGATTGCTTAAGTACCTACCCAACATCCCTATAACGTACGCAATATTCAGACGCATACAAACCTGAGCATACATTAGACTCCTTACCACTGACGCATAAGGAATCTTCTGCATTTCCTTAACCTCAAAATCATTCTTAGGGCACTGATTAAGACTAAACTTGTCTCCCTTAGCCACAGGGGTATCACCTGGTTTACAATCTTACATGCCATATCTCTTAAGAATCTTTTCGATATAGCCTTTTTGTGATAATCCTAAAATACCCCGAGAGCGATCCCGGTGTATCTGTATACCCAACACAAAAGAGGCATCACCAAGATCCTTTATCTCAAATTTCTTTGATAGAAATCTCTTGGTTTCGTGCAGCAAGCCTATATCGTTGCTGGCAAGCAAAATGTCATCGACATATAAAACCAGAAAAATATACTTACTCCCACTAAACTTGTGGTATATACAATCATCGACCAAATTCATCTCAAAACTGAACGAGATGATAACCTGATGAAATTTGTAATACCATTGATGAGAAGCTTGCTTAAGCCCATAGATAGATTTCTTTAATTTGCAAACCATATTCTTTGCATCTCCTGACACAAAGTTTTCCGGTTGCACCATATAGATTGTTTCATCAATGTCACCATTGAGGAACGCAGTCTTAACATCCATCTGATAAAGCTCAAGATCAAAATGTGCCACTAATGTCATTATAATCCTAAAAGAGTCTTTCGAAGAAACCAGAGAGAAAGTCTCTTTATAATCAATGCCTTCTTTTTGTGTAAAGCCTTTAGCGACAAGACGAGCCTTATACCTCTCTACATTGCCTTTCGAATCCCTTTTGGTCTTAAATATCCATTTGCAACCAATGGGTTTCGTACCTTCAGGCAATGGGACAAGATCCCAAACATCATTGTCTTTCATAGACTTTATCTCTTCATTCATGGCATCAATCCACTCTTGAGATCTAGAACTTTCCATGGCTTGACGGAAGTTGATTGGATCATCTTCCACCATACCAATGTCATACTCATATTCTTGAAGAAATACAATGTAATCATCTGACACCGCATTTCTCCTTTCTCTAGTGGATCTCCTTAATGGCATAGGTTCTTGAGGTGGTTGAGTTTGTTCTTCTGGAACAATTTTTGGAATGAGAGGTTCTCCGACATTGTCTTGATTTGGGTTTGCTTCTTGAACGATGTCAGGAGTAGGAACCTGATCAATGTCAATAACAGCTGTGGGAATATCAACATATTCCTCTTCAAAGACAAAGTCCCTAACCATATCTCCCCCCGTAAACTCGACATCCTCAAAGAACCTGGCATTTCCCGTCTCAAATATCAATTTGGTCGTGGGATCATAAAACTTGTACCCCCTGGATCTTTCAGAGTATCCAATAAAATAACAACTAACTGTCCTTGAGTCCAGTTTCTTTTCATTAGGCCTATAAGGCCTTGCCTCAGCTGGACATCCCCAAACATGCAAATGCTTTATACTAGGCTTCTTGCCCGTCCAAAGTTCGTAAGGGGTTTTGACAGTTGCTTTAGTTGGAACCCTGTTAAGGATATACGCTGCAGTCTTAAGTGCTTCTCCCCAGAGTGATTATGGTAAGGTAGAATGAGAAATCATACTCCTCACCATGTCCTTAAGCGTTCTATTTCGTCTTTCAGCAACACCATTCATAGTGGGCGAACCCGGCATAGTGTACTGTGGGACGATACCGCTTTCCTCTAGGAACTTAGCAAACAATCCAGGACGTTGTTCACCTGAACCGTCATATCTACCCTTGTATTCACCACCACGGTCAGATCTGACGCTTTTAATCCTATTGCTGAGTTGATTTTCAACTTCAGCCTTATAATTTTTGAACACATCCAGCGACTGTGACTTTTCATAAATGAGATATATGTAGCCATATCTGAAAAAATCGTCTATGAACGTTATAAAATATTATTGACCATTCCAAGAAGCCATAGGGAATGGCCCACAAATGTCTGTATGTATAAGTTCTAAGGCGTCCAAAGTCCTGTTGGCTTCAAATCTCCTTTTATTGGTTTGTTTCCCCTTAATACAGTTAACACAAATATCAAAATCTGTAAAGTCTAAGGGGTCGAGAATTTCGTCTGACACAAGTCTCTCTATTCTCCTTCTGGAGATATGACCCAATCTCTTGTGCCATAATGCAGCTGAATTCTCATTGGTTAATTTTCTCTTTATACCTCATGTACTTAATTGCAAGGATGCATTAAATGAAGTAATTGTATCAAGTAAATAAATATTATCGTAACCTGATAAAGAACCGGAACCAACTAATTTTGAATCATGAAACAAACTAAATTTTTCATTTCCAAATGAACAAGAATAACCAGATTTGTCCAAAGCTGAAATAGAAATCAAATTCCGTCTAAAAGATGGTACACTAAATGTTTCATCAAGATCCAAATAAAATCTAGTCTTTAACAATAATCTAAATTTTCCTATTGCTTCAACTTCAACTTTCTTGCCATCGCCCACATAGATGTATCTTTCACCATCAGTTGGCTTTCGGCATCTCAGGCATCCTTGCATAGACACACTGATGTGAGTGGTTGCACCAGAATCCATCCACCAAGTGTGTTCAGGTACCGAAGTTAAATTAACCTCAGAACAAACAAAATTAAGAAGCATATCTTTTCTAGCACGCCGAGCGTGATAGTTGGCGCAATGCTTCTTCTTATGTCCTGCAGCTCCACAGAAGAAACAACCCGTACCTTCTGGATGAACCGGTCTCTTTTGTTGCTTCTTTTGAGGTGCCGTAACTGCAGCTTCCTTATCCTTCTTCCTTTTCTTCCCTTCGTCCTTGGAAGTATTAGCCAAGTGAGCACTTTCTTTCTTTTCTTACTTCAACCTTTCCTCTTCTTACACACAATGTGAGATGAGCTCATTAAGAGACCAAGTCTCCTTTTGGCAGTTGTAGCTCACCTTAAACTGACTGAAATGTGCAGGAAGAGATATAAGAACCAAATGCACTAGCAAGTCCTCAGAAAGGTCAAGCTTAAGTGCTCTTAGTTTTGAAGGAAGATGAGACATCTCCATGATGTACTCCCTAACGTTCCCTTTACTTTTGTATCTCATTAAGATGAGGTTTGTCAAAAGTGTACTTGTTTCAGCCTTTTCATTTTTGACAAATCTCATCTCAATGTCCTCAAGGAACTCTTTGGCTGTCTTTATCGTTTCCGATATAGTGTCCCTGAATGCTTCTGGAATGGCCTTCTTCATGATCATCATACACATACGATTTGACTTCTCCCACCTTTCCATGTCCTTCTTTTGATCAAAGGAACTTTTATCTGTAAGAGGTGCGGGAGAAGGAACCCTTAACGCAAGGTCGAGATCCATGACTCTGAGAACTATTAGGAGGTTCTTTTGCCATGATTTGAAGTTGCTACCATTCAGCATAGGAATTGAATTGATGTTGGCAGTAATATTAGAGACAAAACTAGTAGCTGAAACAGAGAATAAAATAAACAAAACCAAAACAAACTCACATAAGAATCCTTAATAACAATAATAAATCCAAATAGAGGTAACCCCATCTCAAGATATCGGGCACTCCATTAATATTTAGTCTTTGGACAGAAATATTAACTTGTAAGTGATATCTTAGTATAGTAATCAAACACTGACAATAAGAACATGTCAAACAATAAATCTTCCTTCGGGCTGATTTATTGCTTACATGTAAAACCGAATAATCATCACGTGTTTATCACCACAGGTGTACATGCAATTTTGTCAAATATTGCCTTTCCTTGGGCCGGTCAATATTCACATAAGTTACATAAACACAACCTTTTATATTTCAAAACAAATTAATTTTCACAAGAGAGGCCACTTTGGTGACATGTTGCTTCAATTAATTCATCTCAAAATATATATAAAATACCAATATTTGAATTCAAAGTTACACCAAAAATGACCCCAAAAATTGGTCAAAGTCAACTTTGACTGGGTCGGGGCTAGACCGAGTCGGGAGGACCCAACCCGGCTCCTAAACCCAGCCCCCTTTTATTTTCATCTTTGTGTTATAGGCTTAGGCCCATGACATCCTCCTTTTTTTTTTTTTTTTTTATGAAATGCGGGTCACCCAGGGGTTTAGCCCCTAGGTGAGAGTCTGGTCACGGGCCAAAGATTGGCCCGTGTAAAGGTCCTTTAGTTTCCAGTCACGGGCCCAATTGGCCCCGTGTATTCTTCTCTTATCTTCTGGGCTGTAGGCTAGAATCATTGCAAACCCTAGTCCACGCAGTCTAACAAATGTGCAGCCAGGATTTTTTTTTTTTTGACCTTTTCGGCAGGTCACTGTCGTATATAACACATAAAGAAAGAAAAGAAAAAAATCCTCTGCACATGCACATAGCCGCCGTACATTGTCATCAATTGAAACAATGAAGCCGAAAGAAAAGTTATTCAATCTTAAATATATATATATATATATTATATAACAAATCTTTTATCTTTTCCTTTCCTTGGCAGCTGGACTGCCGTGCACTTAACAAAATCAAAGAATCCTCATTCTAGAATAACGATTTCTATCAAATCATTTAACTATATAAATATATATTCATATATATATATATATTAAACAAAGTCATAAAAAAATTGGATCTTTTTGTCTCGTTCGGCTGAATGTGACGACAAAGAAGGAAAAAAAAATCATGCTGAACCCATAAACAATCTCGTATATATATGCGTGTATATATATATATATATAACATATTCAACTGAATAATTAATTCCTTAAATTTTCTTTGATAAATGTTCTCAAATCCAACAATTTTAAAGAAACCATAGATTGTTAAATTTGAGATTTTTTTTTTATGAGAATCACATCTAGAAAATTTATTGATTCTCAATGATTCAACATGAAGAGGCTCTAGATACCACTTGTTAGAATAAAATTGTGATGAAAACCATCATCACCCAGGATCGTTCATGTCAAATCATCAAGAATATTAATAAGATGCGGAAGCTAACGTGAATCCATTGATAGAATGTGATTCTTGAGTCTTTTGGTTGAGGATCTTCCAAGTCCGATATGTAAATCCTACTTTTCAGAATACTCCGTAATCTCTCTGTAAATGGAAAACAGAAAAATAATATACGTACTGACTTGGGGACCACAACCTTTTTATATAATTGCTAAACCCTATCCTTAATTACCAATTTAGCCCATCATAAAATTAGTAATTATATTTTTAGTCTCTACACATAGGAGGCCCACACTTAATGATGCATTAAAAGCTCAAAACCTAAATTGATCACTTTTAATTAGGCAACCTTATTGATAACCTTTAATTCACATTTATTTAATATATTAGCCCATATATATTGGATTTTGATCCAACAGCTGGTGCTTATCAGCAGGCCGTCCTCGCCGTCGGGGCAAACTAGCTTCGGGATGCTGTGGGAGAAGCTTGTCGCCGCCTCATCTTCAGTCCGCTAAGTGTGGCGCTGGCAACGACGGCGACAAGCTCGTCCTGCGTGGCAGGGTACACCACGGCGCCTGCTCAACAGACGGATCGGTCGGGGAAGGCGCCGTAGGTGTTGGTGATGGTGCAGTTTCTGTTGTTGGCCGAGGAGCACAACAAGCCGCTAAGAACAAAAGGAATAAAGAGTTTGATAGAAGGGTTTGCCGTGACATACCCCTTTTAGAGGCTAAAGAAGACATGATATTATGATTCACTGTTTTATTAACTACTAGTGTTGGATATTGTATAGTGACGCTGAATGAAGACAATGACTCTCCTATATCACCCTATATATATAGATGCTCATTACAGGAATATTAGATAAATAAGATTAATCATGTTGTGGTTGTCGATATAATATGACCCTTATTTCACACGTGACTTTATTAGAAGATGTCAAAAAAATTTTAATTTATTAATAAATTTAACGAAATTTTTATGTTTATGATACTAAAAAATATACAATATAGATCTTGATTTATTCATCTCTTTATTATGAACACAATAAAAAAAAATCTTCTTAATCGAATATCAAACGAATAAGTTATAATATATTTTTTCTCAAATGTAGGAGAGAAAGTTTGAAAAATTAGGTATTATTGTACTCTAGCATTTGGATTCAAATATTATAAATTTTGAGAAACAAAAACTCGAATTTTACACTCAAAACTTAACTAAGATTCGCATTAAGATTTAAATATTGAAGTCATTAAGATTTGAATATTGAAGTCATAAACACTTATCCAAATCTAATCTAAAATTCTAAGTTCAAAAAGTCGAGTTAATCTAGGAAACAAAGAGATCACCAAATATTTTCGGTTCTCGGGGCTCCCTTCCTTTACCTGTTCCACGAGTCTGTAATCAAACATGCACGTGCTTGTTGTTTTTTAAATAAATGTCGAGCTGTTGTCGTTTCTTAAGTTGTTATAAGGTTCGCGGCAACTTTTGTCTATCAAGCTAATGTCGTATTTTGGCTCAAAATCAAGCAAATGTCGTTTAGTTCTCAACTCCATCGTTTTTAGAGACTATTGTCGTTTTCAAAATTAATACGTTTTCTAGTCATTGTGGTCTTTTTTTTTTGGACGTTTGTGTTGTTTATAAAAACATTTTCGTCTTCTCAGGGCTTGCGCATTTTCCTGCAGCTTCATTTATGGATTTTTTAAATGTCCTGTGTTACGGCCAACAAATACAAAAGAATTCTCACCCTCAAAAAAAAATCAAAAGAATTTCATGATTTTCATGCTTGCAAACTTTAAATTAAAATTGCCTCCTAATTATCATATTGTGAGCTGTACTTGAATAATTAATTACCTATGGTTCTAATACCTTTTGCTTCCTTTTAAAAAAAAAAAAAAAAAAAAAAAAAAAAAAAAAAAACTTTTGCTGACTTGAGTACCATGTTATGTCTGCATGTTCTTTATTACAATTCTAGTAAAATACGTTCTCAAAAAAATCTATTTTTGATTGTTGGCGGCTTTGTAAACGTGGTCATTTGTTGAGTTTACTGAACTTTTTGCCCTTGATGTCGTGTTATTTCTCAGTTAATGTCGTTTTCCCATCTGTTGTCTACCGCCGCATATTGTCATTTTGTTTAATTTCAAGTTGATGTCGTTTCTTAAGTCTTTATCCTTTGTAACAAGGATGGCTCTAATTTTCATCATTCAATGATTACTCCAAAAAATTATATGGACGTATCATCTCGTCAATTGTTTATTAATTTGCTCTTTCTTTGGTTAACATTCAACAATATCATTAAATTACTTGCTTTTTTTGAGGGAGAATTATTAGCTTTCATGTATTATCAATTAGAGGAGTAATATTAACTAATTTATGATAAGTGCTTGTTTAGTTAAATTAGTAGATATAATAATAAATAAATAATATTTTTTAAAAATATATAATTAGTAGACATATTATTTTTTTAATAATTGTAGTGAATATATATAATTTTTAATTTAAAAAATTTCTTTATGTATGAGAAAAGCTTCAACAAAAAAAAGAGAGAGAAATAGAGAAATAAGAATATTAAAATAATAAAAATGATGAATTTGAAAAGAAAAATAGAGTGAAAAAAAAGTAATAATTATAAGGGTTGTTTTGAAACTATAGGGGTGCAATAAGTAAATTTAATTATTTTAAAATTATAAAAAGAGTATATTTAAAAGAGGAAGTGAAGAGTTAGAGACGAGGATACAAAAAGAACCACCTTATAACAATCGTTTTTTTATGTTGCTATCGTCTATCAAGATAATGTCGTTTTGTTCTCAACTTAATGTGGTTTAAAAAAAACTCTAACATCTTTTTAGAGACTTGATGTTTCCATAATTGATGTCGTTTTTTTAAATCATTGTCGTCTTTCTTTTTTTGTAATTTTAACAATAATCCATCATATAATTTTTTTTTTTAAATGTGTGTTGACGTTTGAAATTTACCATCGTTCTTGAAAGCATTTTCATCTAGAAGCAAATTTTTTTTTTCCATTGACAACCTGATGTCGTTTTCGAATGCCTTTGTTATTTTTATGACTTTATATATCAACTTCATTGTCGTGTTCACTTGCATGTGTCGTTCGCAAACTAGCTTTCGTTTTTAAATAAAATTATATATATATACACGCGCACATACACACATACTGATGTTGTCCTGAGAGGCAGAGTACGAAGAGTGCCGTTTGTGATAGTCGTGATAATGGTGGTGGAGCAACGGGGTAAGCGTAATGCTACCAAAGCAGCAGGTTGCGACGAAGCTGTGAAAAAAAGGCAAAATTAATAGAGAATCACACATATCATCCGCTTCTGAATTCATGTCTGTCGTCTCCAACGATCTTCTTCTCGAGATATTTTTTCGGCTCCCCGATTTGGTCACAATCCAATGTAGCGTCGTTGGCAAGCGCTGGTTCTCTCTAATTTCTGAACCCCAATTCATCTTCAACTTCGCTCACCGTCACAGAGGGCGAGGCTCTCCGCGGCTTCTCTACAAGCTTCTGCTTGATCGCCCTGGTTTAAGCGAAATCTTTCAAAGATTCTCCGAGTTATCTTTTGAGAAACCAAAGAATACTACCCTCCGCGGAATGCCAGCGTGTGAAACATGTCCAGATCTTTTGCCTCGGCCATCGGGTGAAATAAATACGTCCTTTGAGGACTTATTGGTAGTGAGACGCAGCCCGGTAGTTTACGATTACTGCATCTACAATCCGCTCACCAGGCAATTAGTGGTGCTCCCTCCCGCTCCCACAAACGCACATGACGCCAAGTGCGCATTAGTGCTTCAATGCCCTTGCAACATTAAATCACAAAGTGGATGCAATATTTGCCCCATGATCAGGTTCAGGCTGCTATTAGTCTTGACGATGCTTGTTTTTTATCCTCCGTACCATCGGCCTCGATCTATGGTGTCGATATACTGTTCTGAGACTGGACAGTGGAAATCAACTGACATCTCAATTTCGGGTCATAATTTTGGATGGGTGTTAGTGCAAGGTGAAGCCGTGGTAAGCAACAGAGTTGTATATTGGCTACTATCTTATAATAATGTGCATATTAACAGAATTGTTGCCTTCAATCCGTTCAAGGGCATAGACCATCGACAACTATGGCGAACCATTAACATGCCTATTGGCTTTGGCGGTGGGTGGCGAGCTCAAGCGCAATATTCACGGCTTGGACTGGTCCAGGGGCGATTGAGGATGTCACAACTTTCTAGGGTTAGGGATTCCACCTTTGCTTTGAAAGTTTGGGAAGTGATCTACAACACAGAAGATGATGATGCATCTACATCCTGTCTTTTGGTGCATGATTTAAGAATAGATATGGAGAAGACAAGGGGCAAGTTATCTGTGATTGCTTTCGACCCAGAAGATGGCAATGTGATTTTCTTATTACGTGGCGTTGATATTTGCCAATATGAGATTGGTGGTAAGAAGTGTGAAAAAGTTTGGGAGTTTCCATTCCCAAAAGACATGTCTCCACAAATTTCCCCTGCCTATTTAGAGTTGAGTAGTTATCTTTTAGTAATTTATGGTGTCAACCAACTATTAATATTATTCATTACTTTTGCATATAATTGTTAGTTTTTTCCTTTTTCTATTCTTTGATCGTTGCGCACATTTAGGGAAGGTCCTTAAAGACAAGATTATACATATTTTGTATTATATTGATATAAAATACATATCAAGTATATTCAATATACGTAGGATCCTTTGCTCATGACCAAGCTTTCCCTTAGTGACAAGGCATATATATGGGAGAATAAAAAAAACATGACATGTATGAAATCAATGTCGTTGATTATAATTACCCGTTCGAGTACAAACTCTAGCGTCCTTGTAAATTCTCCCTGGCCTGCAGAAGTAGCCCTTGCTAGGGGCACAATGAATGTCCTCCGTACATATGCACAGCCCTTCCAACGCGCAACCCTCCTTTACTATGGCCAACCCGCCTTTAAGCCCCAAAACTTGGTCACTCCAGTCACTAGAAAAGAGCCCTAATGGATCACAAGCCTCTTTAATCCTCAAAAACTCTTTGCTGTTCTTGTATTTTTTAATAGCTCCTTCAAACGCTACGTTCCTATTCTTCCCCCAATGTGGCAATGCCCTGTATTTGAAGATAGCGAGTTGTTCTATTTCTTCAAGTATGTCTTCGTAAAGCCTTGGATTTAAAGGATCTTTGTTTCGGTAATATGTTATGTCGAAATCTATTGCGTCTTCTTGTTTGCCTAGATAAGCACTGGAGGCAGTGACATAGCGCATGAGAATGCCGTTGTAGAGTTCTAAGCCGCACAAGGCCTTAGGTTCCAACTTGACTAGCTTCTGCACGTCTTCTATAAAGCTCTTAACAACGGTCAAGCCAATGCTGAATGTGGTTTGGTGAAAGAACTCGCCTTTGACTCTCGAGTCCCATGGGCAGGCTGTGATTCTCGCGTCATTAAGACTATCCATGCAAGTCCCGGAAGCTTGAAGACGGTATTGGTATCCGATCACCGGGTAGCCCGTAAAGATAATTCCTGTTTCACCAACACTCACAAAATTGAGAATAATTTAGAGAACACCTGGCGACTAGTACTATTTAATCAAAATTTAGTTTATTTTGCAAGAAAATAACACAATTGATCTTCTAGTTTGTTCATGTTTCTAAATATCGGATTATGTTAAACCGTACCAAGTAGCTATCATAGCATGTACCCACCATTATTTGTTAAACCGTAGGCGCTGGCGGAGAGAGTGGAGGTGAGCAACTTTGCACCTATGCATTTTCCTTCGGCGTCATTCATGGATTCTTGATTGTCCTCTGTTATACGGTCAACAAATTAAAACACTACGATTTTCATGATTGGTGAACTTGTAATAAACTCATCTGCTAATCACTTTGTTGGCTACTTAAATAATTTAGTACCTGTGGTTCTAATAACTGCAAGCATCAAACTAGGTGTAGAGCGGAATGGAATGAAGTCATACAAGCCATCCCCAGAGGTGTTGGTGGAGACGCGGTCGTCGACTCGATAGACGGCCTTTTGCTGACTTGGGTACCATGCTATGTCTGCAAACTCGTGTTTTCTACCAAAACTTGTGACTTGATCTCCCAAGTCGGAATCATTCTTTGTCAAATAAGTAATGGATCTCTTGAACATAGGCTGGAGTTTTAATCTCACCTATAGAAATTGAAAGACAATAAATCAGTAATGTTTTGCTAGCATTCGACGTCTGTTTGGCACATGACCAAAGCATATTTTATTTCCTTTCTAATCTTACTAAATTTCCATCAACAAAGATAACTAATTTTAGGTGAGATATCCAAGTATATTGGAAGTCTCCCTTCAAATTATAAAACATTAATAGACTGTTTGATGCTTTAATTAGAATTGAAATTTTAAATTTGAAAACTATAATACGTAAAAGTTTTACAATGCAGTCAGTAAAGTGTCAAACGAAGCTAAATCAATACAGCATATCCTTCAAGCAGAGTATTTATAATCTCTTTCCTTATTATATTGATTATATATAAGCTAGGATAACAGTACTTCATAAAAGAAAAGAAAAAACTAGAATGTCGTGGCAAAAATTTATAGTGGAACTGAGCATTCTGTGTACTAATCTACAAATGCCATACTGTACTATTTTGTTTGTTGTATACTAATCTACAAATGCCATACTACGGTTCAGTAAATGGGGTTTATCTCGGTTGATGTATAGTAATCTATAGGTGCCATATACTGCGTTAGATTAAATTTAAGAGAATAATGTATCGAAATTATTTGCCATTAATTTATTCCTTATTTGTGCAATTGGCGTATAAATGACTTACAAGTGTTTAGTACTAAGCAATTACTTCTATTTAACAAATAGTGTAAAACTCTAAGCAGCAATAGTAAAACGCAAAATATTGCTACAATGTAAAGCTTTACATGCCACAATGTTTTTAATCAATTAGTTTTAATCAATGCTAAACTCTCTTTTTATTTCTACATGCCATTAAGTGAAATCATAACGACAAATTTTTTTTGTGGATCAATTAGGGGGACACAGAGAGTGAGAATAAACACCATGGCAAGGACTATGAATTTTTATGGAGAGTCCCACATCGACTAATAAACAAAACCAAGGCAATTCTCATTATATAAAAGGCAACATCTTACTGTCGTTGCACTAGGTATAATTAAATTGTAAAAAAGTCCTATAATATTTAGAGTTTTCACATTTTTAATGCTATTTTTCTTTTAAACTTTTTAATTAAAGTTCTTTGCTATCATAGCAACTTCCACATCATAAACTTCAAATTTGTCCACATCATCAACTTCAAATCTGGTTTTCATCAGGTTTTCAATGAACATTGGTTTTCATCAGGCGCAGATTTTTAATGCATATTTCTATGAGAAATTTTTGCTTTAAAATTTTTTTGTGAGTCAATAGTGAAAAAGATAATTATTTATTATTATTTTTGTTTGTCTTTTTATTTTTTCATTTAAAAAAAAAGTTGATTGGCAAATGAAAATAAATAAAAAAATTGTATGTGTTTTTTTCTTTTTTAAGCATGAAATTTTGTTTAACAAAAATAGAACTTTGTTTTAATGCACTCGAAACTTGATATACTCCAAACTTGATATGAATCAGCGAGTTGAGATCTGCTAAGCTAGCCCTTTTTCAATCCCTCGAATCACATACTGCCATATCAGTTTAATTTTATGGCTAAACCTAACAGAGTTTTCTCTGTTTAAAAAAAAAATCCTCTCTGATCCTATGTTCACCTTTCTTTTTTACTTTTTTGTTTCCTTATTTCTTAATGAGTAATGAATTGCTTTCTATTTCTTCTCCTTTTTTTCCTTGGTTTTGTCTATGCTTACTGCACTTAATTATAATGGTTCTGTGACGTTCGAATGGCTTGAATGTTCTATGGTTCCGCTTACACATCAACAACTAATCGGTTGCTTGAAAGCACTAGAAACCCATAACTTCCAAATCCTCAAAAAATTGCCTTTGTATCCTTTGTGAAATTGATTCATTCCCCACCGCTCTGGACCATAAAGAAGAGGTGTCAAGGATAGGTTATTGTGGATTTGGATAAAGTGGAAAGAGATGAGCAGTAATCGTCGACGGGAATATTTGGGGAAGATAAGAGTTTTTCTTTTCAATGCATAAAAATTTAACTGAAAAACAACGCTGTTAGTTTGAAAAACGTTGTCGATTTTAGTTACAAAACAAACTATCGTGGGAGTGTGTGATTCATGGGAAGTGACAGTTTTTGGGGACAACAGATCTCAATAATCAGCACAAATCTCAAGGCACCATGCAAACCAAATAACAGATGATTTGAAATCAAATAGTTTTGGAGAAAACGCACATAATTTCTGTGAGCATTTGAGAGGAGATAGAGTTTCTAATTACAGTTGGATAAATCAATAATTTTTGAGCTGTGTGGTGGGAAAAAAATGAACGACAAATACGTTGGTGAGTAACGTAAGCCGTATTTTTTTGAAAGAAAAACCAGGATAAATTAATAGAGCAAATCTTCCATTACAAAAGGAGTAATAAACCCAGGAATAATAACTAGTTTATAATGCGTCAACATTACAAAAGAAGTGAGTTGGATCATTGTGTAATATGTATACTTGTGCTAGTTGCAAGATGGGTCTTTTATTTATTTATTTTTATTATTCATTCTTTGTTTTTATTTTATTTTTTTTCTGAAGAGATGGGTCTTTTATATATTTGCTTTTGTATGTTGCTTAGACGCTTATCGCACGAAGAAGAAGTAAAAAAAAAAAATTGAAATGAAGAGTTTGAAATTAGACATATGTTTCAATTTCATATTCTCTCTGCATGCATCCTAAAATAGTTTTTATTAAATGTTTACAGGATATTTGAAAGAGTGGTTGAAACTAAAAATTTTAGTTCAAAAAATGTAACGTAAGAGATTTACGTTATAATAGCTTTTTAATTTTAAGAGCTTTAAGAGGGTTTTTTTTTTTTTTTTTATCAAAATCATAAAGCAAAATGTAACTTTTTAAGTAAACTAAATTCGCCGCCCACCATTTTTTTTTTTTGGGCTCAGGATTTGCTGCCCATAATATTATTGAAGGAAAACATAAAATTTCTCTCAAAATGTTCTTCAAAAATTATTAAAATATGATTTTTTTCTTTTTTTTGGACAAAAAAATTCAGAAAGGAAGAAATTAAATAAAAAGGGATATGTTCTTTCAAAAAAAAAATAAAAAGGATATTCTGTAATTTGTAGTTTTTAAAAAAGGAAAGGATAAATTGAGGGAAAAAAAATAAACTAGAGAGGCATGCTCAAAAGCTCTCTAGTGTTTCACTTCTTTCTGTTTGTTCAAGCTCTTCAAAAGTTGAAATTGTTAACGCGTCATTTTTTTTTTTTTTTTTTTTACTTTTGCTGAGTAGGACATCATTGTTCCATCGTTTTCATTAAAACTAGCGCCTAAATGCCAGAAGTACTCACTATAAAAAATCAATTATAGATTATAAATTACGACAACTTTCACAACACTAAAACATTACTCTGTCATGTTTTGCTTTAAGCAACGTATATAATGATAGTGTTTGCGTTTGTTTCGCAAAAACTTAACTCATAATCATAACCGAAAAGAAGTTAATTGACTATCAAAAAAGAAAACGTTTCATGAGATCCATACCTGAGAAATAACCCCAAGAACTCCAAGCGAAACCTTGGCTGCATTTAGCTCTTGATCACCGTCATTAAGCCTCCTAACTTTGACAAATCCATCTTTATCCGCACCGGGACTGACAATGGTTAGCCCAACTACATAGTCTACGACAGAACTTCCCTTGCCCCACAACGTACTGCCATGAGCACCCGTGCCCAGAAGCCCTCCCACCGTCAAACCCCACCAATATGGTGCGTAGGGCAAGGCCAGACCCGCCTTTGCAGCCTCACTTATCAGTTCCCTAAGCGTCACGCCGCTCTCAACCGTCATCGTCATCGCCTTTACGTCGATGTTTAACACGCGGTTCAAAAGCTTGGTGCTTATGAGAAGGCCGGTTTCGCTGCCGGGACAAGCCAGCTTCGGAATGCTGTGGGAGAAACGCGTCGCCACCTTCATTTTCAGCCCCTTTTTGGTGGCATTGGCGACGACGGCTATTAGTTCTTCCTCCGTGGTAGGGTAGGCTGCGCCGCCTGCTCGGCATGTGCTCCGGTCGGGGAAGGCGCCGTAGGAGTTGGTGATGGTGCAGTTTGTGCTGTTGGATGAGGAACACTTGATGGGGTCCTCAGGAGGAGTGCAACAAACCGCCAAGAAGAAGAGAAAAAAAATGTTTGATTGAAGGATTTGCCTCAACATGACTCCCCTATTAGAAAATAACATTGGCATATGTTGGTCCGTTAATATTGTATAAATTCGCAAGTAAATATGCACATTATATGTCTCTGCTTTATTTATAATACTTGTAGTTGAGTGGCTTGAACAGGAATTAATAAATACAACCCCGTTTTAATTACTCTAAAAGTTAATTGATTAGATTTAAGGGGCAAAAAAAAAACCGAGGACATGAAATAGGGTCGGTTGTTACTTAAGTTTGTGAGGGCGAATTCACATTGTATTAAAAAAATTGTTAACCTTTTTATGCGTGTATTTTAGGTTGCTTTGAATATTATACTTTCAGTTTTTTATTACATTAAATATATAATTTTCATATTAAATTTGATATACAAATTTATACATTTTTTTAATTAATCTTCAATTTTGATATGAAATTACTCAAAATGCCCTCAAATTAAAAAAAAAACTTGATACTAAGGTTTTTTTTTTACTTCAAAAATGTATGAAATACCATCAAAAGTGCTTTTTTTTTTTTTAATTTTCTTCTCATCTTTGGAAAGTTTTAAATTTTTTTATCTTTTACTTAAAAAGATAATTTGGTTATTTTAAAGATAAAAATTAATTATCGACTGAGATAATGTATAAATTTATACATTCAATCTAATCAAAATACATTCGATCATATCAAAATCAGAAATATACTTTTAAATTAATGTAAAAAAGAGGTAATAAAAAGATAAATATCTCAAAAATAACATATATATATATATATACATATATATATATATAGAACACACTACTTCTCAGTCCATGTTTGGGTAGACATTAAATCTTTTTCTAATTATTGATAGGATCACATAATGTTAGACCATAAATGTGGGGTGAGCCAAAAATTGAGCCGCGTTAATGTTATATCACTCGTATATAATTTGGCTAAACTGGTACTCGGGCTTGTGATTAATGGGTGAGTGGCTCCTTTTTCTTAGGCTTTTTCGTTTCTTCCTAATAATTTCCTTTCCTTTTTTTCTTTCTTTGTTTTTTCCTTAAAAATTTTGCTTTAGCTTTAAATAATGGTATTTTGTTTCCTTTACAAGCACTGGACTTAATTTCAATGTCTTCGTCCCATTCTCCACTTGTCCCAGGAGACTGCAATGAACGTGTTCTTTCTTCACTTGCAAGATTTTCAATCTCTACTCTCTTTTTTTTTTTTTTTTTTTTTGTATTTTCGGGTTGGGAGAAGGATCTAGAGCCAACAGTGGGAACAGATCATAATAATAGTACATTATTATCATCGAGTAAGTGCGCGCATTAGTTTTTCTTTTTCTTTTTTTTCTTTTTTTTCTTTTTTTTGGTAATAACGCATTAGTTTCAAAACTAATGGAATATTACTCTCGCCACTTGATGTTGATGTTCAAATAGACTTCATTAGAGGATCAAGTAGTAGTGGACTCTGCACCATCTTAACATTAACTCGTTTTTAAATGTTTTGTAACACAATTGCCCTTTAATGTTCTCGTAGAAAGAAGCTTAGTTTCTTAAAATGGAATTCTACGTGTGTGATTATGTAGCGGTTCATTTCACGAGTGCTTCATAATTCAAATTTTAAAAGGAGTAAGAGCATCTCTTGGATTATCTATCATGGAAATGTAAATGTCAATACCAATGTTATATTTGTTATCAAAAAGTATAAAAATAACATATTTGATATGTTATTTATTTTGTACACTAATACATAATGTTATTTTAAATGTCATATTTATCTTTTTTCATAAATATTAAACCTTAAAACTTATAAAAATAAACTTTTGATATTTAAATTATTAAAAAGCTGTAATTTTTAAAATAAAAAAATCAAGCTATCAACCACTAAGACTCAAATGTCACATTTATTATATGTTAAATTTAGAAGTAAATTTGCCACCAAATTTAACATATATAGCAAGTTTAGGTATAAAAAATAACATTACATTAGAAAGTATTTTCTTATGCTTAAACGTCAAATTTGCTATTAACACATCAATTTAGCATTACGTCAGAGATATCCTCTTAATGTTAAATTCTTATTATTATTTTTTTTCGTGGACATGGATTTCATTTACTAATTAAGGGTCGGACAAAAACAACCTTTGCAGAAACCTCAGTAAAACGTGAAAACTCTACAATCTGCTAGTCTAGGAGATCCACTCGCTACTCTGTCGGTTTTAACTGTTTGCAACTATGGGGATTAGAATATGCTATTAAAGTACCGTGATTCTAGGAGCATTTCAAAATCAAATTCAGGATACGTGCTTTTAACATCATTAAATATGGTTTGTGAAAAGAGCACTTCTAAAATAAATTTTGAAAACTTGTATTAAAGTTTTAATAAGGCATTATAAATTTTATTATAGCATAAATAGGTATCAAGTTTGAAATAGCGTTACATGTGAGTTCTTTAGCCAGCAAATTCACCACTTGAATGTAATGCCAGAGAAGGGTGAAAATATGATGGAAAGTAAAGGGCTTCTCTTGAACGATAATTGATTTTGTGGTTATAGGCATAACCTAACAATACATTCGCAGTTGCCTCTATCGTAAACTGAAAAGTTGGAACCCCTACTCTCAACTTAAAGAAAAAAAAAAGAAAAGAAAAATAAATAATGAACTAGCTCAAGAGGGAACAATAAAAGGGTGAACTCAGGAGCACGATAAATAATCAATAGCTTCAGTAGTTGGATCAAGCGTGTGAAAGTGGCAAAAAACAAAAGGATAAGTTTCAATATTATAGCCTGCTATCAATAAGTTGTTTGATAAAGTATTGTTAATTAAGATTTTATCTTTAATACTATTAAAATCATGAGTCAAATATCAGTTTTTTTTTTCTTTAAATCTGGGAGTCAACTATCAGTTTCAAAAATACATCCCTCAGAAAACAATGCAGCAAAATTATATAGATTTGATTAAGAAACCAAACTTTTCGAAAATCATCAAAACCAATAACAAATATCAAGATCACATTTCTTACGTTTTAAGTGACTATGGCCACACATCAACGTTGTGGTCTAGGCCTATATATAGGGCCACAATAATTATCCATTGTGGTTATGTCACGCCCCGAAGTACGGGAGGTGACATGGCGGATTATTTAAATTAATTAAAAGAGAATTTAATTAAAATCAAGAGCTTAGGGGTTTGGATAAGATATAAAATGTGAGGTTTTCAAAACAACACCTTATAAAGGGTTCATATAGATTAGGCAATTTAAATCATTAAATGAATAATAATTAAAACAATAAAGCCGCGAGTATGGGTCCCACAGACCCACAACTTGTGCACACACATGGTACTGACAATATCATAAATACAATCACAGTCCAAGATACAAATAAAGTTAAAACCTTACATGCCTTGATTAAATGATACAAAAGATAAATTAATTCTTCTATTGCTCCTGAGTTCGGTCCGAAGAATCTTCTCCAAACCTAAATGGAAAACCACCTAGAGGGGAAAATTTAAAACAAATAAAACGTGAGCGAAAGGCTCAGTAGGACTATGTTTTATAAAATAATTTAATTTAAAGAAACAGGTCATTATTCAGGAGTTATTTAAAAGAAACCTTAAATGAATAAATAAATAAATAAATGAATAAATTTGAGTAAAACCGTTCTTACCCAGAACAGCTTACCCGTATAACCAATAATATCATTTTTCTTTCCTAGAAAAACCATAATAATATCACCACCGTAGTGGCCCAGCTGGGTTTCGAGACCTGCCCCCAAGGTCGATCGCTATACGACCCGATCTCTGATATGGCATCATGCCTATATATCTATTATCATCATCATTCAAAACCCAATTATCGAGTGTTGTCATTTACATTCATTATGAAGTCCATTTTAGTTCACAATATATTAAAATATAACCAATAAATCCATTTTCAAACAACCGTTAAAAACATTTTAATAGAAATCCTTTTCAAAGCCGAATCATTTTAAAACTAGGCTACCAAGGAAATGGGGTAAAAGTCCTACCTTGATACTCGTGCCGGTGCCCCACACCGTAATCCCGGTCCGCTATACGTTAGCTCCGCAGAACCACGAACGATCCTAGATACCAACTAAGTTGATCAATATCGAGTTCAAGACATTCTATGTTACTAAATCATTTCATGATGTCCTAGTGTGCCATTTGTATCTTTAAAATCATTCTATAATGTTGGAATTTAAATCAGGGTTCAAAACAATGAAAACGGGTGAAAATCACAAAATTTTCCATGCCTCGGCCGGCCTGCCAGACTCCCTGCTTCGGCCGGCAGAACTGTACAGTTTGGCCTGCCGGAAGCCAGGTCCGGTCGGCCGGTCATTTCCCCAGGTTCGGCCTACCGGACGGAAGAACACCGGCCTGCCGAACACGTGATCCGGCCTACCGAACTGGGAAAACCCAGAAATCCAGCCACGAGTTTCTCGATCCCCAAAATTCAAATCTTGGTTCTAACCTATTTTTCTCAAATCTCAGGCATAGAAAATAATCATAGTTGGTAGAAAAACATATTAGAACACATTTGGACTCATTTAAACAAGATTTAAACTCAAAAATCTCAAAAATCCAAAAATGAGAAAATGGGAAGAAAAATGAAAAATCTTGAATCCAATCCGTTTTTCTTCAATCTAAGCTTAGATTCTAGTTGTTCTAAGTTCATTTAACTCAAATCAAGGGTTTTCTAGGCTGAAACAAACCTAGATTTCAAATATGCACAAAATGGAAAATTTTGAAAAAAGTTTAGAAATTTTAAAACTAACCTCGAATCGAAGCTTCAATCCGCGTTCTCAGTTGCCAAATCACGTTCCCGAGCTTCCTCCTTGCTAACCCGAAGCTTGGATTCAAATTTAATTTTCAAAAATTTGAGGAGAATTTGAGAGAAAACCAGGAGAAAGAGAGAGAGAGAGAGAGAAGAGAGCCACGAGAGAGAGAGAGAGAAAGGAGAGATCTGAGAGAGTGAGGAGAGAGGAGGAAGAGAGAGAATAAATAGAGAGAAACGGTGGGCAGTTTTACTGTGCGAAAACCATGTGCCACCCACAGTTTTGTAAAACGAAATATTTTTAACATTTTACAAATTGTTGTGTTTTAAAACTCCAAAACATCATTTTAAAACAATAAGAAATCATTTGTATTCACCAAATTAACAAAACAACCAAAAACTCAAAATCCAACCAAATAATCAAATTAATGTTGAAACATTAATTATGACACACTAATTCATCATTTATATTACATTATCATTAAACAAATTTCGGGACGTTACAGGTTATAGGTGTACATTCAGTGCCACAATTAAACCTTGAGGTTTAGGCACATTTAATCTATGTGGTCAGGCAATTACACTGACACGGCTAGTAATTGCTACGCCCTATGTTTATATCACATTGTTAGTAAAACCTGAAAATGATTTTGTTAATATCAACAAATTAATCTTTGAAGCAAAGTAATGCAATTTTTATTATTCAATAAATGAAAATTTAATAAATCAATATTTAAAACAAAATAATAAGCTTAATTTAACTTTTTAAAGAGTTATTAGTACTATTGGTACCGGATTGTGTAGGTGACAATTTGGTTTATGTTTTCTGTTGATGAATTGTTGAGATGGTCTTCCCAGTGACATAAAGAGTTATCCTTCACCTTTAATTCGACAATAAGTATCTCAACGCTTTGGTAAATAAAGTTTGGCCACCTAGTCGACATGGATGAGGTCGGCCTAATGACGAGGTCGGTCAACAAGGTGGCATGGATGAGGTCGGCCACATAGTTGAAGACAAGATGTCGCTCACCTAGCCTACGCAAGATGGGTTCGACCACATAGCTAACGCAAGATAGCTACCTAGCCGATGTGGATAAGGTCAACCATGAAGCTTTAGGGATAGCCAAAGAGATACCTCTTCGTCCATATTCTCTTCATCCATGTTCACCTTGGCTATATTTACCTTGGCCATATTTACCTCTGCCATATTCACCTCAGTCGTATTTACCTCGGCTTGTATAGAAAATATGTAAAAATCATGTCCAACTTGGTAAATAGATAGCTACAAAGCTATTTAAAATCCGAGAATTATAGGAAACCACATTTAATATTTAAACTAAAGCTCTCCAAGATGTCGATAAGCACTCAATCTTATCAGAATCTATAGGTTCTAGATATAAAGAAGAGATAAACTCAAAAAAAGATCTTATCAGAGTCATCAAGACAATTATATAAGAGATTATCTTGTATTTAAATTTGAATCATAACAAAAGTATCAGAATATGACCGACCTAATAAGCTATAAATAGGAGCCAGCTGTAGAGAGCAGCCTAAGTCTAATTTTTGGCACAAACCCTTGCATTAGCTTTGTAATCAATTTTTCTCGTAGTGAAATCTCTATACCATAGAAAACCCAAAGTGGACTTAGCCTTTAATTGAGGCGAACCCTTATAAATCTTTGTGTTCTTGTTATTATTTTCTTTTATTGTTTAATTATTCCATTTATTAGTAATAATCACGATGAGGAATTGAGAGATTCTTGTGTGATGAGTTTTGCCCCTCAATATATTCTTTTTTAATTTTTATAAGTAAATATAGTTTCTTAAAATAGACTTTGAAAACTTGTATCAAAGTTTTAATAAGGCATTATAAATTTCATTATAACATAATTTATTATTATTAAAAAAATTTAGAACCATTTTGACCTATTTAAGTTATTTTAAAATGTGACTTTAAACTAATTAGAAAAACACGACTTTTACTTCTTCTTCTTTTTTTTTTTTCCTACCGGTTAAAAGCACAAACAAAAACCTTGCCAAATAGGTATCAAGTTTGAAATAGTGTTACATGTTACTTCTTTAGCCAGCAAATCCACCCCTTGAATGTAATGCTAGAGAAGAGTGAAAATATGACAGAAAGTAAAGGGCTTCTCTTCAACGATAATTGAGTTTAGTGGTTAACGGTAAATTCAAATTTAATTATCTGGTAAACTGAAAAGTTCGAACCCCTACTCTCAACTTTTTTTTAAAAAAAAAAGATAAATCAATAATGAACTAGCTCAAGAGGGAAAAACAAAAGGGTGAACTCAGGTGCACGATAAATAATCAATAACTTCAGTAGTTGGATCGAGCATGTGAAACTGGGTAAAAAAAAAAAAAAAAGAAGGATAAGTTTCAATATTATAGCCTGCTATCAATAAGTTATTTGATAAAGTATTATTAATTAAGATTTTATCTTTAATACTATTAAAATCATGAGTCAAATATCAGTTTTTTTTTTTTTTATCTGAGAGTCAACTATCAGTTTCAAAAATACATCCCTCAGTAAACAATGCAGCAAAATTATAAAGATTTGATTTGGAAACCAAACTTTTCGAAAGTCATCAAAACCAATGACAAATATCAAGATCACATTTCTTACGTTTTAAGTGACTATGGCCACACTTCGACGTAGGCCTATATATAGGGCCACAACAATTAACCATTGTGGTTATAGGTGAACATTCAGTGCCACAATTAAACCTTGAGGCTTAGGTACATTTAATCTATGTGGTCAGGCAATTACACTGCCACGGCTAGTTATTACTACGGCCTATGTTTATATCACATTGTAAGTAAAACCCGAAAATGATTTCTGTTAATATCAACAAATTAATCTTTGAATCTATTTAATGCAATTTTAATTATTCAATAAATCAATATTTAAACCAAAATAATATCTTAATTTAACTTTTTAAAGAATTAATAGCACTATTGGTGGTTGGGTTGTGCAGGTGACACTTTGGTTTATTTTTTTTGTTGATGGATTGTTGAGATGGTCTTTTTGGTGACAAAAAGAGTTATCCTTCACCTTTAATTTGGCAATAAGTATCTCAACGCTTTGGTAAATAAAGGTTGGCCACCTAGTCGACGTGGATGAGGTCGGCCTAACGACGAGGTCGATCAACAAGGAGGTGTGGATGAGGTCAGCCACAAAGCTGATGTCGTTCACCCAGCCGACGTGGATGAGGTCGGCCATATAGTCGAAGACAATGTCATTCACCTAGCCGACATGAACTAGGTCAGCCACATAGTTGAAGACAAGATGTTGCTCACCTAGCCTATGCGGGATGGGTTCGACCACATAGCTAATACGAGATCGCTCACCTAGCCGATGTGGATGAGGTCAACCACGAAGCTTTAGGGATAGCCAAAGAGATACCTCATCCATATTCACTTCATCTATATTCACCTCATCCGTATTCACCTCGACTATGTTTACCTTGGCCGTATTTACTTTGCCATATCACCTCAGTAGTATTTACCTCGACCTATATAGAAAATATGTCAAAATCATCACAATGTCCGACCTAGCAAATAGATAGCTACAAAGCTATTTAAAATCCAAGAATTATAAGAAATCACGTTTAATATTTAAATTGAAGATCTCTAATATGGCGATAAGCACTTAATCTTATCAAAATCTATAAGGTTCTAGATATGCAGAAGAGATAAACTCAATGAAAGATCTCATCAGAGTCATCAAGCCAATTATATACGAGATTATCTTGTATTTAAATTTGAATCACAACAAGAGGATCAGAATATGACCGATCTAATAAGCTATAAATAGGAGCCAGCTTTAGAGAGCAGCCTAAGTCCAATTTTTAGCACAAACCCTAGCATTAGCTTTGTAATCAATTTTTCTTGTAGTGAAATCCCCGTACTTGAGAAAACCTAAAGTGGACTTAGCTTTCAATTGAGGTAAACCCTTATAAATCTTTTTGTTCTTGCTATTGTTTTCTTTTATTCATCCTTGGTAGGAAGATTGACCTTTGGTATCAGAAATCTGTAACAAATATTTTTTGTTTATTTTTTCATAAATTTTGGAGTAATACATTAAAGTTTTTTTTTTTTGGCTAGAAATACACAAAGGTAATAGAATAGGGTATAAAATACATTTCAAGAATACAAGGACGGTATTTTTCCTAAAAGTTCAAAGGAATTTTCCAATATAAATAAATTATTTTGATAAAAATTCTGTCCTAAAATGTAATTTTTTCTAAGAAGAAATTAAAATAACTAAAGCAAAATTAATCAATCTATAGGAGATAAATTAAGTTAGGTAGTTATATGTATCACTTTTATGTATAAATTAAGTTAAAGTTCAAAAAAAAACAAAACATATATATTTGTATTTTAAGTCTCTAAATCATGTTATGTGATATTTTAGAGGACTTAAGTTCGCCCTAAAAAACCCTTTATGATTTGAGCTCATAATTAACTATTAAATTAAAGGAGAGAAATGGTTGACAGGGAAAAACAGAGAGTATTCTTTTTTAATTTTTATAAGTAAAGTACCAAGTAAAGGAAAACCATTAACTTGTGCCAAATTATCGATGATGCTCTTTTGCATGAAAAAGGGCGCCCATTCTTTGTGTATTGAAGACATGAACACAAGGGGAAAAAACCCAAACCATAAAACAAAGAGAAAGAGGGAGGAGATTGGTTCTGCAAATCCCAAAAGAGAGGAAATGAAGAGAGTGCTGCCAACGGCCAGCCCCGCCGCACCCACCCCTCCTTTGCACTAGACCGTCCAAAAAAAGGCAAGCGCAAAATTTTTGACGACGGTTTTTACAAATATTTCCTTTAACTTTTAACGGCGATTTTTTCAAAAATTATCATGACATGTTCCTTTGTTATATGTTATCTTTGCCGACATTGAGTCACATTCTAATAATTTTGTCCAAATTATTAAGAGAGAGAGAAAGAGGTGGAGGGAAGATGGAGATCACTTGAGCCTGAGTACCCTTCACTTTTCAGGTTATTTCCTTACAAGGCAAGAAAGTCAATTGAAGAACGATTGAACCAACATAGGATTGGCTACATGTCGTTTGATTTCGTTTTGTCTGCGGATTGAGGTGCAGCTCAAAGATTGGACTTACTGTACTTTTTTGCTTTAGCCCAAAAATAGTCTGTCCTTTATTTTTTTTTTGCCCCAACGTAAGCTGGTATTCATTGTTCAAAAGGGGCCGAAATAGTTTGCCTTTGTTTTTATCTTTGGCCCAACGTAAGCTCGTATTCATTGTCCAAAAGGGGCCAAAATATTTTGATCTTTATTTTATTGGAAGGTCATTAGTCCAGCGGTCATACGGGTGTGACACTTATTATTATGTTTTATTTAATATTGTACTATCGTTTATATTTTCATGTAACACTTCCGCCTAAAATATGTTACATTCTACTTGCTTCAGTATAACAACAAGATTGCATGAGAAATTTCACACGTATCCAACGGTAAGTCACTAAACTAAAGACTTTACCTACATATAATTTTAAAAAATATATATGATTAAAATTAGTGTCTTTGACATTATGCTTTAAACCTTTTAATTTACTTCGTTAAGAAAATGCTCACTTCATAGTTTATGGACAAATAAGCATTGTAATGTTAATTTAAGGTGCTGCTATCAGTGAGGCGGGATGCAAGTTGCAAGTGGAGGGCACGAGCAGCATGAAGGTCTCAATTTCCAACCCGAGAGCTCTTTTATTATCACTACTAGTATTGACATCGTTATTGTATTTTCTTGGATGGATACTAAAGAAGTTATTTATGGATAGTATTTTGTTTTTTAATCGTTAGAATTAAATGTAATCAATGAGTCTGCATATAAAAGGACCTATTTTCTTTGTTCTTATGATAAAAAAAAAAAAAAAAATTACTTCACAGATTGAGAACAATATTTTAACCGTTGATCTATGACTGTTTACATTAAAAATTTATAATGCATGACACAAAATTACTTCTAGTTACAGATCATATAGTTATAGATCATATAGCTAAAAAGTTAATCCGACAGTTAAACTCTCAGTGCTTCACTGATCGGACAAAATTATTTTCTTCCCTGTAAAAATTGTCATTTTCTTTTGGTGGAAAGTGGAAACCGGAAATAAGAAGTGCTGTCTGCTTTTTCACGTTTAATTTAGGTATTCCATGACTTTGATAGCTACACTTACAGAGAGCGGGTAAGAGTCATAATGGACAGAGAGAGGCCCAGAAGCAGATGTCCACTTGTAGTGCCGTTACTAAAGTGGCCCCATCATTATAAATTTCTGTGAAAAAAAAATGACTTGGGAGGTAAGCCATGGGGCCTCTGTCAGTTCTTTATGATATCACCATTAACCACTGGCACTTCACAGCTTATGGATGAAATTGTAAAAGCAACAAACAATGATGTTTCTCCAAGTGAAAAAGAAAAAAAAGAAAAAAAAGATGACTTACTAGTGCAATGAATTTCTCAAAAGCTTACACAACAGAAAGCAATCTTCAAAAATCCAATATTCATTCCTTTCTTGGGTCAGAGATCTTCTACACATCTAAAATCACAACCTCAAAACTAGCAAAGTCAAATATAAATAAAAATAAATCTTGGCATAGTACTATTTAATCACCTAAGCCACCTTCTAAGGTCAGTAGTTGAAGAAGGTGAAATCTCACCACCACCAAGGCTCTCAGTGCAACAAGAGGAATAGTTAGACTGTTGCTCAAGCCCACCAAAATGTGAGCCACTCACACTCTTGAAGCTTGGGCTCCTCAAGCTATGCCTATAGCCATAATTAGGCTCGGGTGCAGCCGGGAAGGAAAGCCGCTTCTTCGCTGCTGATGACCCGACTCCTCTTTCTCTCTCCGGCGTAGACGGCCTCTGCCGTGGCGCACTCTGAGACCGAACCCTGGCCTTGGCCGACTCCGTCGCCACCATGTAATTTGGCAATGTGGATCCACTGCTTGTTGTGCTTGTGCTTGTCCCAACTCTACCCAAACTGCCAGTATAGTAGTAGTTGGATCTTAAGCTCGGTGTTTGGGACATTTGTTGTGGGATTGATCTGTCTTCTCTTCCGCACCGAGGGCTCGCCGACCGGACCTGAATAGGCCTGGTTTTGGAGGGAGAGGGTGTCACTGGTGAATGGTGGTGGTGTTGGTGTTGGTGGTGGTTGTGATGGTTTTGTTGGGTTCTATGGAGAGGTGAACTTGGTCTTTGTTGTTGTTGTTGGTATTGGTGATAATTGGGATTTGATCTTCTCAAATTTGGTGCAAAGTATGCGTAAGGTTGTGAGGTATCCATTTCAACTGTTTTAATGCTCTCTCTATGATCAGTGGAGGCTCTTCCTCTATTCTCCCATGGCTTTGCAGCCATCCAACGGTCAAGCCACTTGGGAGGTCTCTCTTCAAGCTCCTCTTCATTTCCCATTGAAGGGCTTCTTCTTCCGCTTCTCCATATCTAAGAATTGTTTTTGCTAAGTTTCATGAATTGGGTGGTGAAAAGGACAGAAGAGAAACAGTGGAAAACAGAGGAGTCGAGTGTAATAATAGTATTTGAAGAAAACCTGTTGAGAAAAAGCCTGAGACAAATTCTTCTCACGCTTCATTGCAACCTCTTTTCTGTGTTGCAACATGGCTTTTACTTCCTCAACAGTGTGAGGGCGTTCATCCCAATCATCCGCTATGCTACTTCCCTCTCTTGACTGTGATATATAAAAATGTCATTAGAATAAATATATATATATATCAAGACCAAGAATTTGAAACTGAAAACTTTGTCTTTGAATGTACAACAAAGACAAAACAAAACTCACCATCGATTTTCTGTCTGAAATATCATGAAGGAACCGGGAATCCCAAACGCTATTAGTGTCACTAAAAGTTGACTTTCTGCTGCCATCATGTGAGAGCCTCATGCGCTGATCCAGAACTCGAGCCTGCACCCGAACCAAAGCTTGCATGCATCTAAGAGTCATCTTTGCCTGCTTTCTCACATTGTGACCCCTAACCAGCGCCTGCAACTTCACTAGCCCTTTAAGCGCACGAAGTGCTCTCCTTGCCTTTTTTTTTTTTTTTGTTGGTCCATTCCACCAAAACGCAAACCCCAAAAACCCAAAATCACAATTCATTCAAAACACAACTTCCTTAACATAAAAAATCACATTTCCCAGTTTTAGTTAGATCTCATATTATTGACTCACTCACCAAGTACCCTCTAAAAGCCGTTTGAATAACAATTGCTGCAGAACGTTCTCTGGCGTGTTTAGAAGGCCTTGTCAGGCGAGCCACCTCCGCAGCCGCCTGCGCCGTGGCCATTGCAGCCTCGGCGGTCGCCACAGCCACCGCAAGTGCATGCTTTTGCTCTGCTCCATTATGCTGTTGCAGTTGTTGATCAGGGGTTTGACTTTGCTGTTCTGATTGTGCCGCTATTGTTTCTTGTAGATTTGTGGGTTTCCTGAAAATCCACCTCCGTTTTTCTCTTTTCTGTGACAAAAAGAAAAAAAAATATAGAAAAACAAAACAACCACCATGTTTTGATCTTGCATAAAGAAACTCAAAGAAAAAAATAAATAAATAGAACAAGATCACCACAGAAACAAAAAGATACCTTTTCTAAGTCGTCCTCTTTGGTAGGAGATCTGAAAGCCCTTTTCACGGCAGTCAACCATGAGGTGCCTCCTTTTTTACCCATATTCAGAAAATGCGGAAAACAAAACCAAGCTGCATTTACAGCGTCAAATCAGCAGATCACAAGAGAGAAGAGCCAGAAAACTGTGTGTGTTTGAGAGTGAGAGTCTTGTTTGAAGATTATGATGGTGATGATGGGGTGATTAGAGAGTTTGTAGGGTAGTGATCAGCTCTTGAACTCAGTGAATGAAAGAGAGACATATATTAAATGCAAGTGTGACCCGGAGAAAAGAAATAAAAAACAATGGGGTGAGAGAAAGATGGTGTGACGTATAACTGTGGAGCTGGCGGTAAAGTTATCAGATTCAATCAAAGCATCCATCAATATTCCCTCTTAAAGGGGATAATTTTGAAGGGGCTAAAGTTGGGTGCTCGCATTTGTGTGACATGGGAAATAGTAAATGATGGTGTCAGAAGCCACGTCCAAATAACACTTGCTTATTAGTTTTAACTCTTAACCATCACAAATTTGTGGGGTTAATTATAAGGGAGGTTTTATGATAAGATTTGTGTGTTTGATCTTGGTAGGCGATGACATTTTAGCTATTAGATTAACTTTTTAATAGTTTTGACATGCAATTGTTTTCATAAAAAATCTATAGCACATAAAGTAAAATTATTTCTAATCATAAATCAGATTATAAAAAAATTAATCTTATAATTAAAATAACAAGACCTCTTGATAAGGTCAAAATACATGTTCTATCGTAAATTTGCTTACATAAAATAAATTCCCAAAACGAGATATTTAATTAACTCAAAATGAAACAAGAGTCTTTTTTGAGTTTTTTTGAAATCGTAACTTTGATATTTTTGTGTTTTTTTTAAAAAAACTCTCATCTAAGGTTTAAACTCTGACTCTCAATCATTTGAGCTAGCCTTAAGACTTTGATACTTTTATCATTAAGATATTGATTTTATAAATGGTTTTAATGATGTATGAGCTAACTAGTTAGTATGAATTGCTTGACGAGAAATGTGTTTAAAAACGTTAAATAAAAAATTAACATCTCAACAAAGGAAGTACCAAAATTGCAAGTTGTAACCTATCTATAAGTTGAATGAGGAGTTTTGTGTTATTAATTGCTTGGTTAAGTAAAATAGTACTATTTTGAGATAACCCAAATTTCTAAGAGGAGAAACTAGAAAGTGTGGTGTGACGGGGCAAGAGACAGAGTGTTTGGTGGGGGGTTTGAGTGATATCGAGGTGCTTGAAAGCCACGAGGTGGAGGGCACGTTGAGAAGCCAAAAAACAAAAGTGCTTTAGTAGGGGCAAAAGCTGTTTTCTCTATACCAATTCTTTTTTTTATGGACGAATATGAATATATAAACAGGGACCTTTTTTCTCTAAATAAAAAAATCACAGCTTGGCATGCACCTCTCATGCTATCACGTGGCTGTAGCAGCAGAAATGGGAAATTATCATGTGGTGATGGCCCCCTTGAACCTCCCTCTTGTCAAAATCAAGTGCCTTTTGCTTTCTACATTCTTGACCACCTTGAAGCTCCCTCTTGTTAAAATCAAAGGGCGTTTGGTTTACAGTAATTAGTAAGGATTATACTCTCGAGAAAATGATTGTAAGGAATATGATTCTCAGAAACTAAGATTATTACGTTTAGTTGCACATAAGAATCTTCTATTAAATTTCTAAAAATAATATATTACTGTTTTTGGTTATACATAGAAATCTTGTATAATTGACAAAATAATTTATTGTATTACCATTAAATGTATCAATATAATATATTAGAACTAATATTAAATAATAATAATATAAATATAAATAATAAAATAATATTATATATAATTTAACATTAATAGTACTATGAATATTAATGTTATTATTATCATTATTAATAATTATTATTTTATATTAATATAATACTTTCTTTATCTTATATAAAAATATTAATTTATAATAATCATAGAATTATTAGTTAACAATATATTAATATTAAAATGTTGTATATAATATAAAATATATTGATATGAATATAAATAATAATAAAAATACAATTCTTAATAATATATTAATATTTATATTAATATTAACATTAAATAAACATATTTTTATAGAAAATATTAAACATATTTAGCTATATTTTATATTTATAATTATTATAATAGTATTTATATAGTTTAATATTGATATTGCTATGCATATTAATATTAATATTATACTATTCATATTGATGTTATATTATTATGTTATTATTGTTATTATTATTCTTATTATTAAATTATAATTTTATATTGATATAATATTTATATGTATATCATATATTAATATTAATTTATAATAATAGTACAACATTATTTTATTTTATTATTATAGTATTTATATATATTATATTTAGATATTGTATATGTAATATATTATATATGTTTATTATTATTGTTAATGTTATTATTATCATTATTATCAAATTATTATTTTATATGAATATAATTTTTATATTTATATTGCATAGAAATATTAATTTATAATAATAATATTATTATTATATTTAATAATAATATAATTATTATCATCATCATCATGGAAACAAAGATGAGATTTCTATAGTTTTGAGATTCCCAGAAATATGAATATCACCTTGTGGGTGGGCTTCATATTACCCCAAAATGAGGTAATCTGAATCCCACAGGAATTAGTTTCCCAGGAATCCAAAACTTAGATTACTGTATATCAAACATAGGAATCTTACAGATTCTCATTCCCATCTCAGGATTACTGCATACCAAACGCCCCCCAAGTGCCTTTTGATTACTACATTCTTGGCATCTGTTGTGGAGACTGAACGAGTCAAACGCGCGTTTTGTGTACCGAACTTTTTAGCAACATGAAAGCTTAATACTGTAACAGTTAAAACGACAAAGTTGAAACAATGTTATCAGAAGTTCTTTTAATAACTTCCACTGTGCTGTAGTGTAGGGACTATATGGTGGGTCTCACTCACTGAGTTTTGTTTTGGCTTGATTCTAGCATTACAGCAAACATGTTCCAACGACTCTTAAGAGGAAGATCCAGTCAAACACTGCCTGATTGGATTCCCTTGTTTCATATTTTATTTATTTATGTATACACAAATATAAAACATTTTGTGATCTCATTTCAAAAGCCCAAGAAGACCAATCCTTTAGAGAACTCCTTGGCAGTGTCCGGTTGAGTATATATTTTTTTAACCAAAAAAAAAGGGTCAAAAATCCATTGGAGATAGAAAAGTCAGGATATGATGCAGAACAGTTTCGTATGCCCTGTCTGACATGAAGCTTTGTTCTCTCAAGAAATCCGTAAATATAACATATCCAAGTACTTAGTTAATGAATAACAAAAGCATATGGTTCTATATTATGTTGTATTCTATTTTCTTTTTAAGGTAACCCCTTACATAACAGTCACAACTCAAGATCCAATGTTTGCCATCAGCTTTTTTTTTTCTTTTATCTTTTTTCCTTTTCTTTTTCCTCTTTTAAACTAAGGGGACAAGGAGGATGGAATGGCTGCAAAATGCCAAATCCAAAGCCTATATATGGGGCCTCAGTTTTTTGGACGTAGAATTGGGCCTTCATTAAACGTGGGCCTTAATTGAACAAATGTCATGGACAAGTGAAGGGTTAATTTGACAGATAGGTGCCCGGATTAGCTCACTTGCTTGAATTGTATTAGTTTGAACGAAAAAATCCAATTTAAATAGTTTAAATGGTAATACAAATTGAAATTTAAATGTGTAGTTAAAGTGTTTAAATTTTTATTTGATTGAGTATTGAAAACTCTTGTTTAAACATGAAAAATTATTTAATTAAAGAATAAATATGAAATATATACAAAAATTATTTAATTAAAAATAATTTGAAATATTAGTGTAAAATTATAAATACAAAGATATAGGAATGAAATTACTATTCAATATAAGTTTGAAATGTTGATTTTAAACTCTAAGCTGGGTAGTTCAATTCAGTCTGAACTGTTAGTTTAGTTCGAATTAAATGTTTTACCAAACATAAATTCAAACTGTGATGGGCATTTGAACTGAGTTGAATTGAATTGAACCAGTCAAACAAATAAGGTGATTACTTTTGTGAGACATAGTTGATCATATGTATTTTGTGTTAGGATTTGACAAACATATATTATCTAATGATATTTTGACCTTTTTAATTAGGAGAAATGAAATGAATCAAAGAAAGAAAAAAATAATAGAACACAACAACAACAACAACAATAATAATAGTAAAACAACAATATAACATCTAATTTACTCTCAAAACGAGGGTACAGGATATCAATCTAGATCCCACGTTAGTTTGTGGTGAACTGATCCGGATTCGTAATGACACTCTCTCTAGTCTGTGTCTTCGAGGGTCGATTTGGCAAACATTACTTTTATAGTGTTGTTTTTTAATTTTCTACTTCAGTGGGCAGTTTGAAAAATATCATTTTCAAAAAAAAATATACATTGATCTCCCTTTTTTTCTCTCTCCATCAGTTGTCGATTTCTTCGTTAAAAGCCAATCTCCTTGCTCTTTTCTGCTTGTCGTCAATCCCAAACGTCGTTGTAACTGAGTTGTTTTTTGTGGTTTTCTTCCTTATGTTTTAATTGTAGTGTTTTTTTTTTTGTTTTTTTTACTATTGAAAACCGATATGTTTCAAAGATTACAGAGAAAAATAGTGTTGTCGAATTAGTGTCTATTAGAAGTGCTTTGCGAATGGAGCTTCAATTATTTGCGTAAAAATTCTACTTTTACTTCTCTCTCCATTTATTTCAGTGGCATAAATTTAGATAAAAATTTAACTTAATGCAGAACATTTAAGCTAAAATATTATATTCAATTTTAATATATATATATATAGTATGTATAATATTATATTTAAATTTAATTTGTATAGGATGAACATATCCAAGAAAAATAAAATTTCAATATCATGATGAAAATCTGTCAATAATAGGACACATGAATAACACAACAAGAGTTGAAAAAAAAAAGTACATATTGTTATTCGCTTCGCGTAGAGACGTGTCATTGGAAATGACGAAATAAAATCAGTTGTGCATTTTTTTTAATCTATATGCACACATTTATAAAAAATATAATAAGCATTTTTTTTTTTGTTTATATATCTAACGCGATTGAGAATTATGTGTTTTTGAAATAGGATATAGAAGAACTTGTGGAAAATGAATAGAGTTTCTTCAAAATAAGGGACGACTCATTACAAAACAAATAAAAAGACAACAAAAATTAATGAAAAAAGCCAACAATTACATTCAAATCAACTATTAGGACTTAAACTATACGGTGAAATTACAATGAAAACAGCCATTGTTGTCATATTTTCTTTGGACTTGTGTTGATGATAGACTGTTGATTGAGAAAATAACACAACAAACGTGGTAAATATGGATGAAGTAGTAATAGAAGAGGACAGATTCAGAGTGGTTCTTCATCCATTAATGAGGCATACGTTCACTATTTCATCCCATCCTGCAACTCACAAAATAGGACTTACTATTTTGTTAGTAATAGGTTTTACTATTTTGTTAATAGCAGGTTATAACCCGATAAGATTAAATAGGATTACTCAAGCTTTTAAGTTGGGATACGAAAATTTCATGGACGAGGTCCTCCTACTCGTGCGAGATTTTCAGTCCTGCTTATTCTCGTGGACAAGGAGGACCTGAAATGCAGCTGAGAACCTTTGCCCCTGGGCTATCAAGTCGTCTGAGTGTGGTCTTCCTTCCTTCCTTTGCTGTGCATCAGACTATGTTCTCTGTTTTTTTTTTTTTTTTTTGTAAAGTCAGTCTGTTGTTTGCTTGGTTGCTGGGCTGTCTTTTGTTTTGGTGTTGGTTTTACAGTCTCTCTTGTCTACCAAAAAAAAAAAAGACAATAGACCTAAAAAGGGAGGTTGCTTGGCTGCTTTAAAAAAATAAAAATGAAAAAGAGAATGATATTGCGTATACATTAGTAATCGCCACATTGAGAGTCGTGTACGAATATGGCGTGAATAGAATAGCTCATTGGGATTCCTGAGGCATTTGCGTGCTTGATGTCATGGGCTACGTGTTTTTCCCCACTATCACTTGGAAGGATTGTTCCAAGACTCTAGTGTCTCGTTGGGTGTCTCGTTGGGTTTATTGATTCGAATTATGTTGGTTTAAATTTTTCTCATGAACAAAAAAATTTAAATTGTATAATTTAAATAGTAATTTAAATTAATATTTAAATACATAATTAAGTGTTAATTAGAATTGGATATCCAATTTGAATTTGTATTTGGATGAGTATTGCAATCTTTAATTTGAAGCATAAAAAATTATTTAATTAAAGAATAAATATAAAATATATAAAAAAGTTATTTAATTAAAAAATAATATGAAATAATAGTGCTAAGTTATAAACACAAATATATATAGGGCTGAAATTACTATTCAATATTGGTTTAAAAATGTTGAAATAGAAGGGGATTTGAACTTTAAGTTGGGTACTTCAGTCTAGATTAAACTGTTAGTTTAATTCGAATTAAATGCTTTATCAAATATTAATTCAAACTATAATAATCCTTCAAACTGAATCGAACTGGACTGAATCAGTCAAACAAATATGGTGTAGGATTCTCTAGAGTATTATTTGAGGTTTAAAATCTTGTGAAATATTCTAGAAGATCCTAGAGAAATTAAAAAATAATATAAAGGAAACTTGATAATTTTAAAAGGTTCCAAGATATATTAGAAGGTCGTACAACACTCAAACATATCGTGAAATGTTCTAGAAGTATCAAGATCTGTCTAGAACTCTCTAAATATCTTTGGAAGTCTCAAGAAGGTTTTAGAGTATTTGAAAACACATAAAATGATTATGAAAAGTTCTAGAATGTAGTGTAATTTTGTATATTGATAGGAAGCCAACAAAAAGTTTCTAAGCATATAAACTTTTCTAAAGATCTAAAATATTCACTAGAAGATCAAAGGCCTATAAATAGGAGAAAGGTCCTTATTTGGGACCAACTCCTATAGATGAGAATCCCATGGATCTAACTAAGGCAACTACCACACTTTGTACTCCTATCTTGAGTTAATAAAGCTTTCTTCTATTAAAGTTCTCTTTCCTTGTTATCTTGCTCTTTCCCAAGCCATTTGACTTGGTGTTTAAGGTTTATAAGGCTAACTTAACATCAGGAAATTGCTAAGTGTCGCAGGGTTGCTTTGTGAGAAAATCGGGCTGTAACGTTGAGCTCACAACGGTCTTTAACACGTGTTGGTGATTGCTAGTCACTCCGGCATCTGTACTCTTCTCCTGCAAAGTCATTCTGAAGCTAATTTGCATATGATATATAAGTACTTTCATAACAATTTGTTATGAATATTATTTTTTAAAATTTTTTATGGCTTTATAATTTTTATTTCAAAATGTTCTATATAAAAATAAATTCATTTAATTTTTAGAGTTTTGATGTAACACCTAATTTTTTTCTTTCGTTTTCTTCTCCTCGAGAACCACCCCTAGAGGCACCTTTCTTTTCTCATTGACTCTTTTTTTTTAATTTTCCTCACCTACTTCCCAACTCTTCCAATTATTTTCTTATTTTTCTTCTTTCTTTTTGTCTTTTTTGTTTGTCCTTCATTGCTTCCACCCACGTGAAAACACAATATGTGGGCCAAATGTTGTTTCCTCTCCATTTCCTTTATATAAGCCCAACTTCTCATTCTTTCCCTATGGTAGAGAACCCAACAGAGAAAAAGAAAGATGGAGAAAGGAGAGCGAGAGGGAAAGAGATCGAGAGAGAAAGAAAACCCCTTAAGCAGTTTTGTAAGTATTTCCTTCATTGCATTAGTTGAATAATAGTATGTTGGGAAGGCATGTTTTTAATTAAATACTATGATAATTGTTATGAATATAATTTTTGGGGATTTTCAACATCAAACAATGTTTTTGAGCTAAGTTTTGTGGTTAAATTTTTAAAACTCAAACTTTGATTTAAATTATGATTTGAGTATGAAAATTGTTAGAAATTGGTTTATGATGATTGTAGATTTATTTATGCATCACTTTTATACTTAGAAAGCTATTAAGAAACCAAAAGTTTGAGTAAAGAGTTCAGAATTTGGATTTTAGGTTCTTTGTGAAAAATTTTCAAGTAAAAAACGATATGTCCTTTTCATAAAAACTACATGTCGTTTTCCTAGAAACAACGCATCGTTCTCATAAAAACTACATGTCGTTTCACTGTAGATTTCACTGTTGCACTATAGCAGACGTTGTTTTACTATAACAGTCCAAATTTACATGCATATTTATAGTCAAATTGTTTATATGGCACACTAATATATAAATTGGCATAATGATAATTTGAATGGTGATATTATTAGAATAATTTCTAATTATGTACAACCTAAAGTTGTTGAGATTTTTGGAGCATACGTGGTGATGGTGATAAGCTAGAAGTTATCAGTGGATTAGTTGCCAAAGAAGTAAGGATTCTATTACTCAACTTTTGTGAGGTTTTATTTGATTAACATTGGTTGTTATTTTCTAAGATAAATTATATATTATTTGTTAATATTATTATATGAATATCACTTAGAACATGATATTGTGGACTTGTCCCATGATGTATAGCGAGATCCAGTTGATTTGACATGTTTTAACATAATTTAAGAAGCATGGTTAGATAATACAGACTTTATACATATCGGTAAGGATATGAGACGATGGTGAGACGTGAAGAGGGCAACGGTTACGTCTTTAGGTATGTACACCCTAAAAGGTAATTAAGGGGTGGTTTCGGTGCTCCTTTAGGTCGAAAGTCCTAAAACGCACTATACAAAAAAAGTCTTAGTGAGGATCTGGTACTCGATGTTCCCTCACTCGATAACTCTTAGACTGTTAGCTTTGAGTTGTTAAGTGCACCCTTTAGGGTTACTTTGAGTAAAGAGTCGTGATTTTTAATTCATTATGAATACCGAAAAACATTATTTAATTATGAATTATATTACATGTTATAGAAACATGGTAAGATTTATTATAAGTATCCACCAGATATGAACATAATGGGATTGTTATAAAATAAAAAATATTGTTGAATAATAAACTAACCATGTGGGTGTTAATACGGCAAATAATAAAACCTAAATGTGAGCAATGGATTTCTTATTAAGCATGTTGATGCTCATTTACTATTATTTTTACCTTTTAGGTAGAGCTCAGTGTAATCTATTCGACAATGAGTAGACGACAATGTTACCTGTAATGTGTCGGAGTTTCTTTTAGCTTTATATATGTTTCAATTGATCATATAAGACTCTTAAATTGTAGTGTTGGCCATATTAAATTATCTAATAACTGAGAACTGTATAATAAAGATGATGATTGTACTTTTAATATTTAGTGCTATACTAAACTGTGGATTAAAATTTTAAATATATTCACATTCTGTTTTATTTTAAAGACCCATAAGCACTGTTTTAATGATTTGAAATGATATTGTAAAATTTACTTATATTTACTAAATACTACTAACCCCACTTAGGGGTGTTACATTTAACCTACAATTTGATGATTCTAATTTACAATAAAATTAGACCCCTTTTTTCCTAAAGCAATTAGAGATTATAAGTTTTGTTAATAAAAGGGCCTATGTTATATATATATATATATATGTATGTATGTATGTATGTATGTATGTATTTATATGTATAAACTAATTTTGAGAAAAGGAATAGTTGCACATTCTATTTTTTCACAATTTATCGTTCTATATATCTAAAAACCAAAAAGATATCTCTTTAAATGTTAAGAATTGTTTCAATTTTATCCTTGCATGCAAATGAAAAAAAAATCCCCAAAAAAAAAAAAAAAGACAAAGACACCTTTCATTAGATTGAACTTATTTGCAAAAAAGATTTTTTCTTTCATTGATACTTTATGAAAGTTATAAAAAGACTATAAAAGTATATATTTATATTTAAAAAGTTATTTTTTTCATAATTTATTTAAAGGGGGTTATTATTATTTTTCCACTAAATACACGAGGGATAAATTTTGAAACAAAATTTCAAATTGAAAAAATATCTTTGTCTTTTATAAATAGAATTATTTAAAAACTTAAAACTAGAAAGTATATTAATAAGAATTCAACACTTAAAAATAGAACGTATATTTATACAACAAAATACATAGAACGTATAGTTATACAACAAGATACATAAAGTTTGAACTACAATATCATAGTATGTAAGAGTTTTACACTAAAATAGGATCGCTAATCCCATGTTATATTAATTTGTAAATGTCGAATTTGAGCATTCAAGAGTGAAAAACACTCTTGAATCCAATGCTATATTTTAAGTTAAATTTGTTAAAAGCTAAACTTAGTAGTAAATTTTTCATCAAGTATAGCATATGACAAATTTGACAGTCGATTTATATTTATTGATAGATGGATTTTTTTGCTTTAATAATTACAACATCTCATTTTTTAATTATTTTAATTTTAAAAGCTTACTTTTACAAATTTCAAAACTTAATAATTATGACAAAAACAAATATGGTATTTAAAATAGCATTATGTATTGGAGCATAAAACAAGATAACACATCAAATATGTTATTTCCACACATGAGGCATAGCAATAGCATTAACATTTGTATTCGAAATAATTTAAGATATGAAAGTTTTACATTATTTAGGGTTCAAACTTAGTGGTTTGAATCACAAAGTTAAGATTATTTATGAAATTAAAACTCAAAAGGGTAAAATTTTTTCATTTGATAAAACTATTGATTGACAAAATTGATTTTATATGAAATTAAAATTCAAAAGTGTAAATTTTTTTAAGGAAAATCAAAAGTAGAATCTTGGCAACACAAAAAATGGGTTGTGACAATATATATTTTGCAAATTTAAAATAAAAATATGATAATAAAAATCTTTTTAAGTAGAAAAAACAAAGAAAAAGAAGAAGAAGGGGGAAAAAAAGAGAAGAAACCTATTACTTTGCTTCTTTTTTCCAACCTTTTTTTAGACAATTTTTTCTGACGTTTGTCCATTTCATATTTTCTTTATTACACACATTATTTTGGGTTGATTATATAACTATAAGAAAAAGAAAGGAAGGTTTTTTTTTTCTTCTTTTTTTTGACTTTTTTAGGGAATTTTTGAAACATATTTTCATTGCACATTTTCTTTATGGCACACATTATTATTTTGATTTAATAACATAACTATACCTCTTAATTTTAATTATTTCTTAATTTATTTTTCTATTTCAAAAAATTTTATAGGCATCATTTAAATTTGAAAAACTTGGTTTTAATTTTAACCCTTATAGATTCTTTGGACCAAAAATATAGAGACAAGACAAACGCCTTTACTTAGACCAAAATTGTTTGTGAAAAATATTTTTTCTTCTTGAAAAAGTTTTTAAAAAATATTTTAATATTCAACAAGTCATAAAACTTAAGATATATATATATTTTAAAATTTGATGTTTTGTTTTAAGTGTTTTTATGTTTTTAATTCTTTAAGATATTTTTATAATTGTTTAAAGATAATTATGTATTTTTGCCTAATTTTTCTATTTAAAAGTATAAAATTGAAATAACTTTTTAAACTTAAAGTACTTTTATAAATTTTAAAAATAATAAGATAAATTAAAAATAATTAAAACTAAAAAATATAATTATATATTTAAAAAAGGTAAATTATATAATTAACTCATAATAGATTCCTTTTATTTCTTTTTATTTTTTTAACTTTATTTACCCTTTTCAGTTTTCAGAAAAAAAGGGGAGAGGGGGAGAGAGAAAGAGAGAGAGAGAGAGAGAGAGTGAGTGAAGAAGAAGGGAAAAAAAATCAATAAATAAAAAAGAAAAGCGGATTTCAGTTCAGACCCAGTTAAAAATCATTTCTTTGGAAGCGAGAGAGGTGAGAACGGGTAGGAAAGACGAAGATGAAGAAGAAGAAGCAGCAGAAGAAAGAGAATCAGAAGATCGTGAATAAAGAGATTGAAGCAGAGGATTGGTGCTTCCTCTGCAAAGATGGTGGCCAATTGATGTTCTGCGATTATGGGTCTCATTCTTTCCCACTAATTTCTTCATATTTTTTCGCACTTATCATGTTGCCTGATCATTGCCGATTCTAGTTTGCCATTTTGTTTGCTTGGGAGACAAGAAAGATCATTCTTTTAATCTCTGTCCTGCATTCTTAGGAAAAGATGAAGAACAAAGTTTTGTTTCCTTTTCGTCTCTATTTGGTGTTGGAAAACGCATTGCAAAGTTTTGGTCTAAAAAAAAATAATAATAATGGTCACTAATGCATTCTCCGAAGTGTTTGTCTTGTACGCTAAAATTATTATTTTTTCTTTTTTTAATGATCTGTGTATTTCTCTCTTTTTTTTTTTAAATATAAAAATTTGAAATCAAGTGCCTTGCATATTAAGTGATTATAAAATTTGCAAACAAATTTTTTATTGTTCAATTCAATCCAAGCTGTTAGCTTTATCACAATTTTCAATTTATTCTTCTTTAATTTAATTTAATTTAATTTTTTTAAGGGAAGAGAATAATGGTTTGTTAGTGATAAAGTTCAAGGTAAAACCAGACTAACAATACAATGCACGTGTTACCATTCTTTTTGTTTTTACTTTTTGTTTTTTGTTTTTTTTCATTATCTGGACAGATTGTAAGGCTGGGCATGTGACAGCATCTTTATAAAGATTTGCAATATATTACTGATATGCATGCTCTGATTTTAGGAATTGTCTAAAGGTCTACCATCCTGACTGTGTGGGAAAAGATGAATCTTTTTCAGAAACTGGAGAGTTCTGGACTTGTGGTAAGTGATGTAAATTATTACCACATAATATATGTAATGTCTGTTAAAATCCCTGGTCTAATCTGTAACATGTTGCTCAAGTCTTCCATGTCATGCTTATCTGCAAGATATACTTTAGCATGTTGGTATAGTGAACAATGAATTGTTTTTTTTTTTTTTTTTGCCTGTTTTTCACTTGATTTAATTACATTAAGCAGATTTAGGTAATTACCATAATTGTTGCAAAGGAATGAATTGGAAGTCCCATGAGTTATTTCTTGAAGTTTTATATTTTTTAATAGAGTGAACTAAGGTGAACACATATTTATAGTAGAACCTAATTGCTTCTGATAGCCAATAGCATAGAACTGATAATTTGCTATTCAATCACAGATCGGCATTCTTGCTCAAAGTGCCAAAAAGTCCCAAAATTTCTCTGCTTTTGCTGTCCAATTTCTGTTTGTGAAATGTGCTTCAGCGCTTCTGGGTTTGCACAAATTAAGGGTGATAACGGTCTATGTGACCAGTGTTTGGAGCTTGTTCTACTTGGAGAAGAAGAAGTGGCTTATGACATCAATGGGGTATGCAAACGATCCTACAAGCATATTGTTACTTGTTAATTAGATTTGCTACTTGGATTACATATTGAGCGATCTTATTCGTGTCCACAAGGAGCTGGTTTAGCAACGAGATACAAGGTGGTTCTCACTGCCGAGAACCGCCTCTGTGGGACCCTTTGTATCTCTTTTGGAGCTGGAGCTGCTTAAAGCTTTTTGGTCTTGCATTTAAAACTGATTAAGATAATCTTTTGTCCGTCTGCTTAAACTATACTTCAATCAAATAAGATCACTTCTGCCTTAGATTTTATTTATGTTTGTGCGTGTCCATGACTAAAGGATCATAGCCTTTTTCTTGTTCTTTAGATTGAAAAGGGAGCATAGTTATGTTGCTACATTTGTTGCTTTAGCTTTAAAGTGATTTATTTTCAGGAGAAGATAGATTTCGGAGATAGAGATACATATGAGGGCCTATTCAAAGAATACTGGGAAATTGTTAAGGAGGAAGAAGGCTTGACCATGGATGATGTCTATGCTGCAAATACCCAATTGAAGAAGAATAAGCATAAAAAACGTGGATTGGTTTCGGTTAAAACTGTAAAGAGACGGCAAGAAGATGAGTTACTTATAACTGACTCTGATGAAGAAATAGAACCAGGTAAGCCATTAGGCGAGAGGAGGAAGTCCAAGAAACAAGAGTTTATTGGATGGGGGTCGAAACCACTTATTGAATTCCTTAAGTCCATCGGTAAGGACACAACTGAAAAATTATCGCATTATGAAGTGGATTCTGTCATCAAAGGCTACATTCGAGACAATAACCTTGTTAACCGAGAGAAGAGGTACCGGGTTAGTTGTGACGAAAAGCTCTATACTCTTTTCAGAAGGAGGTCACTGGCAAAGGGCAGAATATTTCATCTTTTGGAGGCCCATTTTGTTGAGAACTTGGTGGAATCAGAGGAAGATGTAGGTGATGGTGATAGCGATCAAGTCCGTTGTCCAAGCAAAGATGAAAACGGTCGTGCAGCATGTAAGAAGCAGAGAACTTTGAGCTCAGATGTGGAAAGTGACGAAAGGGAAATCAAAACTATTGTCAAGCAAAGCTCTTTTGCCTCTATAGTTGCTGAAAATATCAAACTCATCTATTTAAGGAGGAGCTTAGTGGAGGAGTTATTTAAGGAGCCTGAAAGTTTTGAAGGGAAAGTAGTTGGAAGTTTCGTTAGAGTCAAAACAGATCCTAAAGATTATCTGCAAAGGAATTCTCACCAGCTTTTGCCAGTGACAGGTGGTTTCTTCCAAGCAATCTGATCTGAGACTTTATTAATACTTCGTGGATTAGTTTGATCTGCAATGTCCATTCCAATTAGTATTCATGTTTCTCTTATTATGTTACATAGTTATATCCATCACATCTCAAATGAAATTTTGGATTTACAAACTTATCTTGCTTTGTTTTTGTTGTTTGCTTTGAGCCTTCTCAGGTGTGGAAAAATCTTCAACTGGTGAAATCCTCCTGAGAGTTTCTTTGATGCCACAAGACCTCTACATACATATGCTTTCTGACTCCGACTTTACCGAGGTAAAAAAATAAAAAGAGAGATAATAATAACCATGTGTGCTTTCACCTCCTCTTGTGTTTTTCTCAGGAATTTGAGTCACAAAACATTATTCCGACGTTTGTCTTTCCTCCCTTTCTTTTTTTTTTTCTGTCTCTGTGCTAACCTCCTAATAGCCTGTTGATATATTCTTGTTCTTCCCACAAATAATTATTAATTTGCAGATTATGCTGGAAAGAAGGAAGTAGCATGATAATTGTATATATAATTGCTTCTTTTTTTTTTGTATGGGCTGCATTATTGACAGGAAGAATGCCAGGATTTGCGGGAAAAAATTGAAAGTGGCGTGCTAAAAAAACTTTCCGTTGTAAGTTTTATAATACACGAGCTGTCGTGCGCTTTATGCAGCAGAAATTTTCTGAGTACTTGCTCATGGATTAGCAATTAATTATTTATTTGGAAATACAGAGTTTTGTCTGATAATTGTCCTCGAATATTTTGGTGGTTTTCATTATATTAACTCTCTCTACGTGCTAAACTTACCTTGCAAAGAGGCGCTTGAAACGTTTGCTTATGATTCACATATGTTGTTTTTCTTCTCTCGTTCTTTGAAACAAACCTTGTATGGATGTACAACGATAAACAAAAAGAGAAACAGGCTAGTTCAAAACTGAAGAAATGTCTAATTTTTGGCAGGTTGAGCTTGAGGAGAGAGCCAGAATTGTGCATGAAGATGTCACTAAGCATGTATGTTTTTTCTGATTTCAACGCTAGTTTTAGAAGATACATAATATGAAATAATCTAAACTACATCTTTAAATGCATGCTCCTCATAAGTTCATAACTGCCAAGTCTTTTTGAGCTTTTGTATGACATATTCTTTCCGTCTCTTTTCCCTACGAAAAAGAATCTTTATATGCTTCTTTTTGTCTTGCTTAATCCCCATTTGGCATCGTACTGGCAGGCGATCAAGAGAGAGCTGGTCCTCCTACAGAATCGCATCGATTGTGCGAATGAGAAGGGACGGAGAAGAGAATATCCTTTTTACAAATCTTGCAATATGGATTTAGCATTTAGAACTAATAACATATACCAAGTTATCACTTTAGTGAAAAGAATTTCACTTGAATTTTCCAACTAAAAAGATCCCCCTTTGTTCTCATCTGAATGGACTGCAAATTTTCCCACAAAAACTGTTTTAAATAGCGAAAATTGACATAATTGTCACAATATTTTGGTAAATGGTATATGTCCTGCAAAAATTTGAGGTTCTCTACTATCTTTGTTCTGTTTGTATGCTTTGATGTGCTAAATTGGTTCTTTACCAGTGAAGGTGGACCTTAACTTCTTGTGTTGTGAACATTGTTCCATTATATATGCAAAAGAGAACTACTCAAGAAACCATCCGAACAGGAAAGATTGCTGAAAAAGGTGCCCAATGTCATTCCTGAAGTTATAGAGCTCAAAGCTGAGTCTGCAGACCTGGAAATTGATTAGTCAAGAGCCTAAAATCAATGCTATTTTTGAACTTTAAAAACTCCCAAAACCTTTCCTTGGAAGTAAGGTCTTTGTTTTTTTTGGCACGTGGAGCTCCCAGTTTTGAGATTGTACATATGTTTGGGCAGTACGTTGCTTGTGTTTTATAACAAACTTGCCTCTTTTCTTCTCCGAATTTTCATGTTGGTTATGGGTTCCTTTGATGGAAGGTTGCTTCTGTCACGAAAGAAAGGGAGACAAGTTGCAGAACAAGAATAAAAAAAAGGGGAAAAAAAAAGGGAAATAGCCTATGTTTGAAACTTTTATCAAGTAAATAGCATGTTCTGAAAATATTTATAGTAAATAACATATTTATGTTTTAAATATATTATTTTTGACACTCTTAATAAGATGGAAAATAAATTATTTATATCTTAAATAAGAATTATCTACACTGTAAATAAATAAGTGGTAAATAAATTATTTATAGCTTAAGTCTATTTATTACATAAATAGGAATTATTTATACTGTAAATAAAGAGTAAATTAATCATTTAAATCACAATTTTTTTATTTATTATAAATATTTTTAAAACTAATTAGTTTTGAAAAATAATATTTACTACAATTTTTAATAAACAAAAAAGAGCCCAACTAAATTCATAACTTGAAAATATGAGCCCAAATATTCTCTGCAAAGGAATATCGGCCCCATGTATTTGTATATAGAGAAATTGCAGTGGATATCGATTTTTGCAAGATATTTATGCTATGGAGTAACTTACAAAAATGCTTCCTAAATGCCCCAACTTAATAAAAATAACTTTCAACAAATCACTTATTAAAATTGCCATTTTATTGAAATGGAACCTGTTAGGTTTCGTCTCAGTACCCGTTACGCCAGGTTTTATCGTAGAACCCGCCCGAGCCTACCTTCAGTTGCTGGAGCGGGTTGTAACCTACCAAGTTCTAACTTAAAATTACTAGATTCTAACATCTTTTTTGAAACAAAGAAGCTACGACAACCTCCGTTCGCCGGTGTAAGTGCCAGGTTATAACTTGCCAGGTTTTAACTTGAAGCCTACTAGATTCCAACATTTTTTTTGAAACAAAGAAGCCGGTCGGGTGCCGGGTTGTAATCTGCCAGGTTCTAACTTAGAACCTACTAAATTCTAACATTTTTTTTAACCTACCACATTCCATCACGAAACTTGCGAGTTTTCTTCCCTGAACTAGCCAGAACCTGCTAGGTTCCAACATGAAACCCATCGAGTTCTGTCCCGAAACTCATCAGAATTTGTCAAAAAAAAAAAATCAAAAACAACAACTGATCTACAAATCTAAAACTACAAGCAAAGGAATTAACATAAAAAATTTTCAATTGTCAATACTATGCTGAAAAAATCTCATAAACAAAATTCCTCTGATTTTTTCCCTGAAACACTTGAGAAGTCACAAGATCCACAAGAAAAAAAAATCAGAGTGCACAAGCAACAAACACTAAAAAAAGAAAATAAAATTGGTAGAGGGCGACCGTGGATCTCCTTCATGCTGCTGCGACGACGTCGCCATCTCCATTCGACGCAGAATTGCCATAGATCTCCACGACGATGGAAGGCGGAAGCCATGGATGCACGAGATCTCCATCGCTTCATCTCGATGGTGTTGCAAGCTCAGTGAGTAAAGCAACGTCTTTGTCATCTCCCATGCTAGTTGTTGCACAATCCCAGACAAAGTCCGACGATGAAAGATCGCACTTGTGCTTCCTCGATGAACAATGACCAGATCGGCAGTGGAGATTCATGTGAGGAAAGAGCCACCGTGGAGGAGATTTGCGAGAGGGGAAAGGGGGGATGTCAGGGAAGAAGGCGAGGAGGGAGAGAGAGGGGGGAGGCTGAAAAGATGGTGAGGATAGAGAGAGAATGCATCAAGGGAGAAAAGAGGGGTGTGAGAAAGAGAGCACGAGAGGCTCAAAGAGAGAGAGTTTGTGGGAGGAGAGAGAGAGGCAAATGAGAAGACAATTAGGGTTTCTAAAAATTTTGAAACTAAATTATAATGAGCAGAACAGTAAATTTGTAATTAGTATTTAAAAAAAATAGAAAATAGACAGTTTTGAAAAGTCAAAGGGAATCTTAATAAGGGGTAGCATTTGGGGGACATTCTATGTAGTTTTCTCTATGCTACGTGCTACACAGTTACCATTTGGATTTATTTATTTCATTGAACCAAAAGCTATTATATGTTACACTGGCATAAATAAAATTTAGTGTGCTGACTAAAATACCCATAAACTAGATCTTTTTTTTTTTTTTCACTTTTCCCAACTGCTTTCCCCCTCTCACACACTTTTGCCACCTCCCCTCCCTTTTCCCCCTCCTTCTTCATCGGCCTTGCCCATCTCTCTCACCGCCTTCTTTCTTCGCTTCCCCCTCTCTCCTCGCACAAATCTCCTCCTCTGATTTGGTCACTATTAGTTGAGGAAGCATTGGTGCGATTGACTTCTTGAATACAAGTTGAAAACTGTTGGAATTAAAATATGAAAATGCAGCGGAAGTAACGGATCGTTGACAAATAAAAATTTTCTGAAAACTATGTTCATCGGGAATAGATATATAATTTTAATTATAGAAAGCTTTAGGTAATTTTACAAACCTTTTTGAAGACTATCAGGGTATCCTAGCTTTCCTCTTTGACACCACGATCTTCCAATCCAAGCCTCCACACCAATGGAAAGACGAGTGGGCGTCAAACTACAAGAATAAATTTTCCTCACATTAATGCTCAGTTAACAATAATCAATTAATTAACTAATGCTCAGTTAAATGTGATAACATTTATCACATTACATTATGTGTCACAGAGAATATTTTTCTGTGTCACGTTAATAATTCAAGTGTGAAAAACTTAATTCAGAATTCAATAATTCTGAATTAAACATGTATAATTCATTCTATGCAAAAATCCAATATAGTGTTACAGAGGTGGTATTGGGGACCTATGGACCTATAACCCAAGCTCCAATAAATTTGACATTTAATCAAACTCTTTAATTAATGTGCCAAATTTATTAGTTTTAGTGTTACTCCACTAAAAATCTGAAACTGAACTCTTGAGATTATAGTGAAATTACTCAAAGAAAATTAACGAGTAGTCCATTGATATAATCATTACATATAAGTCAGTCCTCCATAAATAATTCATAATAAGAGCTAGGTTCAATTTTCGTTCACCTATCTTATTACATCTTTATCCTAGAGTTCCAATAATTCTCTAATGAACAATTAATTCATAATCTTATTATGAACAAGCGCTCTACTGTTCAAAACTTGAATTATTACTCAAGAGAACTATTTTTCTAACTTCCATAGGGAAGGAATGGATTCCATATCTGTATAATATTATTCCCAGCCATTTATTACTTTATGTTTCTAAGATGCTAAGTTATAATCTGTGCTTAGACAAATCTTACCATGCAAGTCAAAAAACATAATGTAATAAATAAGAGTCTAATAAATACTCAGGATTAAGACTGTCAAATATATGATCATCTTAGTGATAAATTTGAATACTCTATTTGTAACGGATGATTATTAGAGATTCATAATTTATCTAGTCCAGTCCTATATAATCTCATTATATAAAGTACCTCTAATCCAATGTCTCTACATTAATAGTCCGGATAATGACTATTTCATTTTAGATGAGATTAGACCGTACTTGTAATTTTTAATTAAAGATCCCAAACTTTAATTAATTATTACGGACTATTTAGATTATTATCTATAAATTTTATCCCTAAGCAAATAACACTTATATGCTGAATTTATAGTTACATAAATAATCATAGAATTTTCTTTATGTTTATAAATGTATTCATAATACATATAATCAACCAAAATAATAATAAATGTCACTTTATTTATTGATTAACAATATGTACAATGTCACAGCTTTTAGGGCACCAAACCCAACAATCTCCCATTTGCCCTAAAGCAGGTGAGACATGTCTCTAAGACCAAAGCCTTCTAAGTGTCCCTTAAAGCTCTTTGTAGGTAACGTCTTAGTGAAAGGGTCGGCAAGGTTGTTTTCCGACGCTATCTTCACAACTTCCACATCGCCTCGATGCACTATCTCTCTAATCAAATGATATTTTCTCTCTATATGCTTTCCTCTTTTGTGGCTTCTAGGTTCTCTCAAATTTTCCACCGCACCACTGTTATCACAATACAGTGTGAGTGGTTTATCCATACTTGGAACTACTTCTAAGTCATTTAAGAACTTACGGAGCCAAACATCTTCTTTAGCTGCTTCACAAGCAGCCACATATTCTGCTTCCATAGTTGAATTAGCAATACAAGATTGTTTGATGCTTCTCCAAACTATGGCTCCACCACCAAAAGTAAACACTGATCCAGACATAGATTTACGTGTGTCTTTGTCTGATTGAAAATCAGAATCAGTATATCTAATGGGAATCAAATTCTCACCAGAATATACTAGCATATAGTTTCTCATTCTCCTAAGATACTTGAGAATATGTTTAACCGTTACCCAATGATCTAATGCTGGGTTGGATTGATACCGACTGACTATACCCACCGCATAGCAAATGTCAGGTCTTGTACACAACATGGCATACATTAGACTTCTTACTACAGATGCATAGGGTACCCGTCTCATATTTTCTTCCTCTTGAGGTGTCTTAGGACACTGCTCTTTTGAAAGATAAACTCCATGACGTGTAGGCAAATTACCTTTCTTGGAGTTTTACATCGAAAATCTGATAAGCACCTTATCGATATACGATGCTTGAGACAGCGCCAACAGTTTGTTCTTGCGATCTCTTATGAGTTGGATTCCAAGAACATAACTTGCTTCTCCTAAATCTTTCATTTGGAAATTGTTGGCGAGCCATTTCTTTACATCAGATAATACGCCTACATCATTCCCAATGAGTAGGATATCATCTACATAAAGAACCAAGAAGACCACCTTCTTATCTTTGATGTACTTGTAAACACAATGTTCATCAATATTTTGATCGAAACCATAAGATTTGATCGCTTCATCAAATCTCAAGTTCCAAGATCTTGAAGCTTGCTTGAGTCCATAGATGGACCTCTGTAACTTGCAAACTTTTTGCTCTTGACATTTGACTACAAACCCTTCTGGTTGCACCATATAGATGTTTTCCTCAAGATAACCATTCAAAAAGGCAGTCTTGACATCCATTTGCCATATCTCATAATCATTAAGCATAGCTACAGGCGAGAAAGTTTCTTCATAGTCAACTCCCTCCTTTTGGGTATAACCCTTTGCCACAAGCCTAGCTTTGAAAGTCTCAACTTTCCCATCACTCCTCTTTTCTTCTTGTAAATCCATTTGCACCCTATGGGTTTTATCCCTTCAGGTAGGTCTACAAGATCCTAGACTGAATTGGAGTACATGGACTCCATTTCAAGGTTCATAGCCTCCAGCCATTTTTCCTTCTCAGAAACTTCCATTGCATCACGATATGTCAATGGATCATCTTCATCATTATCAGAGATAGCAACATTTGCTTCTCCAAGTTCCCTATAGCGAGCAGGTGGTCTCACAACCCTCCCACTACGTCGAGGTGGCATGACATTCTGATACGGAGATGTGGTCTCCTCATTTTGTCCTTCGACAACAGTTGTTGGTTGCGGTCTGATCTGATCAAAAAGTAACTCTTCAAGTACAACTTTGCTACGAGGTTTATAGTTTATCATATAATCATTCTTGAGAAAAGTGGCATTTGTCGATACAAGTACTTTCTTTTCCTATGAACTATAAAACAAACCTCCCCTTGTTCCCTTTGGGTATCCCACAAATAAGCATACTTCAGAACGTGGTTTCAACTTCCGGTCTTTCCTTTCAGCACATGTGCTGGACACCCCCATATACGGATATGTCGCATACTAGGTTTGCGACCATTTCATAACTCTAAAGGTGTTTTTGAAATAGACTTAGATGGAACTATGTTTAGAAGATATACTGCAGTTTGTAATGCATATCCCCAAAATGAAGTGGGTAACGATGAGTAGCTGAGCATGGATCTCACCATATCAAGCAACGTTCGATTTCTTCTCTCTACAACACCATTTTGTTGTGGTGTTTCAGGTGCGGTGAGTTGTGATAGAATACCATATTCTATCATATAATCCTTGAATTCAGTATCAAGGTATTCTCCTCCTCGATCAGATCGAAGACTCTTCACCGTCTTTCCTAATTGCTTTTCAGCTTCCGCTTGGAATTCTTTGAACTTTCCAAAAGTTTTAGATTTCCTTTACATTAGGTATATGTAACCATACCTTGAATAATCGTTAATAAATGTGACGAAATATTCGTAACCACCACGTGCTTGTACATTCAATGGACCACAGACGTCTGAATATATTAGCTCAAGTGGTTCCTTGGTCCTTTCGCCTTTTGCAGAGAAAGGCCTTTTAGTCATTTTACCTTCAAGACAAGATTCACAAACTGGTAGAAAACTAACTTTTAGCTCTTTTAAAGGACCTTCTTTTACCAGTCTGTTAATTCTGTCAAGGTTAACGTGACCTAATCTAAGGTGCCATAGGTATGTATCATTATCAGAAGAAATCTTTTGCTTCTTGGGTTTTGGTTGTTCAACTTTGAATGTTTTGGTATTGAGCAGTGATTTTTCATTGGGCCTTAAAGTGTAAAGCCCATTTTTCAGATGCACAGAACAAATATTCAAACCATTTCTAGAAATATTAGCATAATTATTATTAAAAGAAACATTAAACATTTGTTCAAACAACCTGGAAACAAAAATCAAATTTCTATGAAAACAAGGAATGTAATAAACATTGTCCAAAATTAAAAACTTATTTCTAAAATAAAGTTTGACAACTCCCACTGCTCTTGCCGAACAACCTCTCCCGTTCCCACTCTCATCGTTTGTTCCCCGTCGGCAAGCTCCCTTGAAAAACTAAGCATCTGCAAAGAAGAACAAACATGGTTAGTTGCCCCTAAATCAATTATCCAAGGTGAAGTATCATCTTCAACTAAACAAGCTTCTAAAACGAGTAAATCTGATTTACTGTTGTTCTTCTTTTCTTTGAGCTCCTGAACATACTTCTTGCAATTTCTCTTCCAGTGCCCAACTACGTCGCAGTGGAAACATTTTCCTTTAGGCTTCTTTTGGTTTGAGCTCTTTTTGTTGTTGCTTTTGTTCTTCTTAGGTTGCCCTTCATTCTTAGACTTACCACTTCCTTCAGTCCCCTTCCTCTTCTTATTCTTTTGAGCAAAAGAGGAGGGTTGAGCTTCTGCAACATTTGCCTCAGCTTCTTTAGTCTTTTCTTTCGAAATAGACTCGAAGGTTTGAAGCTCATTAAGCAACTCAGTCATGTTATATTTCAGCTTGTTCATGAAATAGTTGCTTTTGAACTGAAGGAACGCAGGGGAGATGATGAGGACATCGTTAGCACAAGCAAGAGCACGTGGGAGACATATTCAGATCCAATTCAAGTTCCCATTGGTCCGGTTACGAGAGCTCGTGCGAAGAAGTTTAAAGAAACGCTTATTGGGCTGATTCAAGCAACTTGGGCTCAAGCCATTGCATGGAGGCCCATTGAGGGAATTGCATGCGACAACCAGACCAACAAATGTGTGATTCAAGCTCTAGAAGGGATTGAGTAATTTCCATTTCAGTTACTTTCCCGTTTTGAGGCGACACATGGCGAGAAGAATCAACTTATGACCTTTTAATGTCTAGTTTCCTTTTTGCGTTTGTGTTATTTCTATTATTGTAAGGCTTTTAAGCCATTAAGGGAACTTTCCTTATTTAGTTTAGATTTGACATTTGGTAAATGATTTTCCCGAAATTCCATGGGAATTAGGAGCTGAAAATTTCCATAGGAACCCCTATATATTGTAACGAATTTCATTCAATGGAATACAAGTATTAACACAATTTGAGGTTTTAATTCTCTTTGGTTCCTAAACGAACTATTCGAACTTATCGGAAATTTCTGTGGCGTTCATAGACTTATCAGTCAGTCCATCCATAGCTGATTGTGGTGTCCTCACATACCAAGACTTATCAGTCAGTCCATCCATAGCTGATTGTGGCGTCCTCACATACCAAGGTTCGTGCTTCTTGTTGGGCATCGGGTCGCGGTTCCATCCAAAACCGGTTAGAAATTTTGATCTTGGAAACCAATCTTGGTTAGGGTTGCGTCAGCTCCTGGCGTGGTTCGTATCATTTGGTAATCAGAGCGAGGTTCTAATCAGGTTTTGCTTATCCGTTCTCTTAGTTTATGTTTGTTTCAGTTGTTCATGAGTTTTGATTTCCATTATCAAAGTTGGTTAAAAAAAAAAAAAGATCCGAAAAGAAAAGAAAAAAAGAGGATCCGAAAAAAAAAAAAAAAAAGAGTCTGGAAACCTTCCTTAAATTTTTTTTTTCTAGATTCTTGTTATTCATCATTTAAGGAATCCGAAATTGAATTCCCTGCATAGACCAAAATTTTTGCTCAAATTTCGTTCCTTTTGGGTGTGATTTCTGAAATCCTAAATTATTTGTTCCTGTTATAGTCTTGTTTCTAATCTGAGCCCCCTTGGTAATATATTTGTGAATTGTCAAGGAAATTTTGATATTGATTTGACTAGTTTTATAGGAACTGAGTGAGAATTAATGAGTGGAAGAAGGCATAGAGGCGAGAGCATTAGAGTGGACAAAAGCCGAAACTATTGAGTGTAAACACAAGTGAAATTGAGTGAACCATTTCACGAGTGAAACACGTAAGGAAGGGTGGTAAGGTCCTTCGGAAAATGTCAAACAACAGCAAGAACAATATTGAGGGTACCTCGGGTGCAGCAGACCCAAAACTTCTTATGGAAGCGATGATGGGGGAGATGAGGCGATTGTTGAGGGGAGAGTTAGGACAGCTACATGAGAGGATAGACCGGATAGAAAACGCACGTGTGGAACAGCCACAACATGTTCCTCATGCGCGTAGGCGAGAAAGGGTTTCGGTTAGAGGAGAGATTGATGACTACTATAGGATTGATGGGGAAGAGTTTGACGAAGGAGAAGATTCAGCGGGTAGTCACCGAAGATTTGGACAGGATAGAGGAGTTAGGAATAGGGAAGATGATAGTTTGAGAGGCATAAAAATGAAGATACCATCATTTCAAGGCAAATCCAATCCAGAAGCGTACCTAGAATGGGAGAAGAAAATGGAGTTCATCTTTGACTGCCAGTACTATTCTGAGGTGAAGAAGGTAAAATTGGCTGTAATTGAATTTTTTGATTATGCTATTACGTGGTGGGATCAGCTTGTTATAAACAGGAGATGAAATAGAGAGCGACCTATTGAGTCATGGGAAGAGATGAAGACCGTAATGAGTAAGCGATTTGTACCAACTTACTACTACCGGGAGTTGTACAACAAACTACAAAACCTTAAGCAGGGCAACCGGAGTGTAGAGGAGTACTATAAGGAGATGGAGGTTATGATGATTCGGGCTAATATAGAGGAGGATCGGGAGGCTACAATGGCAAGGTTTTTGGCGGGTTTGAACCGAGATATTCACAATGCCGTTGAGTTACAACATTATGTGGAGTTGGAGGACATGGTGCACATGACTATTAAAATTGAGAATCAACTTATGAGGAGGGGCAGTAACACACGTCCTAGCCAAAACCCGAGTACATCGGCTTGGAAAATCAACCAATGGAAGAGGGATGAGAAGCAATCTAACCCCAAGCCAAAGATCGAGCAAAAACAAGAGGTGGCCAGCCATGGGAATCAAGGTAAATCCGATTCTTTCACTACTCGGACTCGTGATATTAAATGTTTTAAATGTCAAGGCAGGGGTCATATAGCAAGCCAATGTCCGAACAAACGAGTTATGGTGATGCGGGGCAATGGAGACATTGAAACCGAGGAGGATTCGGACAATGATTCTATGCCTTCATTAGAAGATGCTGACGATGAGGAGTGCGCTGTCCAAGGAGAATTGTTGGTTACAAGGAGAGCTTTAAGTGTGCAAGCCAAAGAAGAAGATGAAGAGGTGCAACGGGAAAACATCTTCCACACTAGGTGCCACGTCCAAAACAAGGTATGTAGTGTGATTATTGATGGTGGGAGTTGTACTAATGTTGCTAGCACAACCATGGTAGAGAAGTTAGGGCTGCCAACAATTAAGCATCCTCGACCATATAAATTGAAATGGTTAAATGATACTGGTGAGGTAAAGGTGCATAAGCAAGTGTTAGTTTCTTTTCGCATTAGAAGATATGAAGATGAAGTTTTGTGCGATGTGGTTCCGATGCAAGCTGGGCACTTGTTGTTAGGCAGACCATGGCAATTTGATCGGCGAGTTAAGCATGATGGTTTCACCAACAAATACTCATTTGTTCACAATCAAAAAACGATCACTCTTGTTCCATTAACACCAAAACAGGTCTATGAAGACCAAGTGAGCTTACAGAGAGAAAGTGATAAAAAAATGAAGAGCAAAGAAAAATCAAGAGTGGGAGTGCAGAGAGAGAGTTCGGCCAGTGAGAGAAAAAAAGAAGAGATGGCCGAGAAAAAGGAGAGCAAAGAGAGCAAGGGAGAGAAAATTGAGAGGGCTGAAAAGAATTCACAATCAGCCAATGAGAGAAAAGTAGAGAGAAAAATAAACTTTTATGCAAGAAAGAGTGATGTGAGAAGAGCTTTGTTTTCTAATCAGCCGATGATTTTACTCATGTACAAGGAGGCGTTATTAAACACTAACGATCTTGATTCCACCTTGCATAGTTCTGTTGCTTCTCTTTTGCAGGATTATGAGGATATCTTTCCCGAGGAAACACCGCAAGGTTTACCTCCAATCCGCGGGATTGAACATCAAATCGACTTCATACCTGGAGCTACAATCCCAAACCGACCAGCCAATAGGAGTAATCCCGAGGAGACAAAGGAACTCCAAAGGCAGGTAAATGAGTTGATGGAGAAGGGACACGTGAGAGAAAGCATGAGCCCGTGCGCCGTACCAGTTTTACTTGTGCCTAAGAAAGATGGGACTTGGAGGATGTGCGTTGATTGTCGAGCCATCAACAACATCACGGTAAAGTATCGACATCCCATTCCTCGCTTGGATGACATGTTAGATGAATTGCATGGTGCTTGTGTGTTTTCTAAAATTGATCTAAAGAGTGGATATCATCAAATTCGCATGAAAGAGGGAGACGAGTGGAAGACGGCTTTCAAAACAAAACAAGGCTTGTATGAGTGGTTGGTAATGCCTTTCGGTTTAACCAATGCGCCTAGCGCATTTATGCATTTAATGAACCATGTTTTGCGAGCTTTTATTGGAAAATTTGTGGTTGTTTATTTTGATGATATCCTTATCTATAGCAGCAATTTAGATGATCATATTGAACATTTGAAACTTGTTTTAGATGTTTTACGGAAGGAAAAGTTGTATGCTAACCTCAAGAAGTGTACCTTTTGCACAGATAAGCTTATGTTTCTTGGTTTTGTTGTTAGTGCTCAAGGTATACAGGTTGATGAAGAAAAGGTGCGAGCCATCCAGGAGTGGCCGAGTCCAACTAGTGTGGGAAACATACGGAGTTTTCATGGACTTGTTAGTTTCTACCGGCGGTTTGTAAAAGATTTCAGTACTATAGCCGCACCACTGACTGAAGTCATCAAGAAGAATGTTGGGTTTAGATGGGGAGAAGAGCAAGAAAAGGCATTTCAGCTACTCAAGGAGAAGTTGACAAATGCTCCATTGTTATCCTTATCTAATTTTTCCAAAACTTTTGAGATTGAATGTGATGCTTCAGGTGTTGGAATTGGTGCTGTTTTAATGTAGGAAGGGAGACCAGTAGCATATTTCAGTGAGAAGCTGAATGGGGCAACTCTTAATTACCCAACTTATGATAAAGAGATGTATGCATTGGTTCGGGCATTAGAGACGTGGCAGCACTACCTATGGCCTAAGGAGTTCGTGATTCACACCGATCATGAGTCCCTGAAGCACTTGAAGGGCCAACACAAGCTGAACAAGAGGCATGCTCATTGGGTAGAATTCATAGAGACGTTTCCGTATGTCATTCGCTACAAGCAAGGTAAGGAAAACGTCGTTGCCGGTGCACTTTCTCGCAGGTATGTCTTAATCTCAACTCTTAATGCTAAACTACTGGGTTTTGAACACATTAAAGAGTTATATGCTGATGACCGTGACTTTAGTACTGAGTATCAAGCTTGTGAGAGATTTGCTAGTGGTAAGTACTTTAGGCATGAGGGATACTTGTTTCGGGAGAATAAATTATGTGTGCCTAATTGTTCATTAAGAGATTTGCTAGTGAGAGAATCCCATGGGGGAGGATTGATGGGACATTTTGGGGTATTGAAGACTTTGGCTATGTTGCAGGAACACTTCTATTGGCCACATATGAAACAAGATGTTGAGAGGCTTTGTGGTAGATGTGTAACTTGTAGGCAGGCTAAATCAAGAGTGCAGCCCCATGGTTTATACACCCCTTTACCAATACCTAGTGAACCCTGGATTGATATTTCGATGGATTTTGTGTTAGGTTTGCCTAGGTCTAAACGGGGAAGAGACTCGATATTTGTGGTTGTGGATAGGTTTTCCAAGATGGCTCATTTTATTCCATGCCACAAGACAGATGATGCTTCCAATGTTGCTGATTTGTTCTTTAGGGAAATTGTGAGACTTCATGGTATGCCTAGGACAATTGTTTCTGATAGGGACACCAAGTTCTTAAGCTACTTTTGGAAGACTTTGTGGGCTAAGTTAGGGACTAAGCTATTGTTTTCGACTACTTTTCACCCACAAACCGATGGTCAAACAGAAGTTGTGAATAGAACCTTGTCTACTTTGTTGAGGGCTATCATTAAAAAGAACATCAAAACATGGGAGGAGTGTTTACCACATGTTGAGTTTGCTTATAATCGATCTGTTCATTCTGCTACTCAATTTTCACCATTTGAAATTGTTTATGGTTTTAATCCTTTAACTCCTTTGGATTTAATGCCATTACCTTTGTCTGAGCATGTGAATTTAGATGGAAAAAGAAAAACTGATCTTGTTAAGCAGATACACGAGAAGGCAAGACTCAACATCGAGCGAAGGACTAAACAATATGCTGAACAAGCCAACAAAGGGCGTCGCAAGCTCGTCTTCGAGCCTGGCGATTGGGTGTGGTTGCACTTACGCAGGGAACGGTTTTCGAAACAAAGGAAATCTAAGTTGTTGCCTAGAGGGGACGGTCCTTTTCAAATCCTTGAAAGGATCAATGATAATGCATACAAGCTAGACTTGCCAGGTGAGTATGGTGTAAGTGCCTCCTTTAATGTTTCTGACCTAAGTCCTTTTGATGCGGCGACGATTTGAGGACAAATCCTTCTTAAGAGGAGGGGAATGATGAGGACATCGTTAGCACAAGCAAGAGCACGTGGGAGACATATTCAGATCCAATTCAAGTTCCCATTGGTCCGGTTACGAGAGCTCGTGCGAAGAAGTTTAAAGAAACGCTTATTGGGCTGATTTAAGCAACTTGGGCTCAAGCCGTTGCATGGAGGTCCATTGAGGGAATTGCATGCGACAACCAGACCAACAAATGCGTGATTCAAGCTCTAGAAGGGATTGAGTAATTTCCATTTCAGTTACTTTCCCGTTTTGAGGCGACACATGGCGAGAAGAATCAGCTTATGACCTTTTAATGTCTAGTTTCCTTTTTGCGTTTGTGTTATTTCTATTATTGTAAGGTTTTTAAGCCATTAAGGGAACTTTCCTTATTTAGTTTAGATTTGACATTTGGTAAATGATTTTCCCAAAATTCCATGGGAATTAGGAGCTGAAAATTCCCATAGGAACCCCTATATATTGTAACGAATTTCATTCAATGGAATACAAGTATTAACACAATTTGAGGTTTTAATTCTCTTTGGTTCCTAAACGAACTATTCGAACTTATCAGAAATTTCCGTGGCGTTCATAGACTTATCAATCAGTCCATCCATAGCTGATTGTGGTGTCCTCACATACCAAGACTTATCAGTCAGTCCATCCATAGCTGATTGTGGCGTCCTCACATACCAAGGTTCGTGCTTCTTGTTGGGCACCGGGTCGCGGTTCCATCCAAAACCGGTTAGAAATTTTGATCTTGGAAACCAATCTTGGTTAGGGTCGCGTCAGCTCCTGGCGTGGTTCGTATCGTTTCCAAAATCATCCCCACCTGTGTGGCTTCATCTATCACTGCCCCGTTCACCTCGGCCTCATGGAGATAGTTAACCATGTTGAGAACATGTTCTCTGACCGAAATCCCTGCCTTCATTTTGGCATTCATTACTGCCTTAACGACTTCATGGCATGCCTTTTCAGAAGGTTTACCAAACATGTCTTGCAGAGACTGCATTATCTCATAAGCGGTCTTCATGCTTCATCCTAAGCACGTCAGACATGCCAGCCAAAAGAAAACAATGGGCCTTATTGTTCACCTTGATCCAATGATCATATGCTTCCCGTACATTACGAGGAGCATTGGTAGCAGGCTCTGGAGGACATTCCTCCGTTAGGATGAACTTGTAACTTTCGCAAATTAGTACAATGTTCATGTTACTCTTCCACTTGACAAAATTATCTTCGGTTAATTTTTCATTTGAGAGAATAACGATGATAGGATTAGACATTGTTGCTGTAATAAATAAATAAAAATAGCATAAATTAAAATGGTTGCATAAACATCATAAATATATGTTTTGGAATAGTAAACGTGATGCATGATGCATAAAAAAATATTTTACTAATTCCATGATATTCAATTTTAATAAATAAAGTGCCGCCGGATGGTGGGTCAAATTATTTATGAATTGAATTGAGACATTCTCAATTAATAAATATATTCAAAATCTCTCATATTTTCTATATTTATTAATAACTGTTTATTTTGGTCAAGATATAATTAACAATTTAATTATGTCTTTATGAGTGTAACCCACTATTTTTGATTTTAACAACTTAACTCAAAATTGCCGCCGTAGGGTAGGTCAATTTTGAAATACATTATAAAATCCTATCTCAAGGAAGCCAACCTTGATATTGATTTAAATGGAGACGAAATCAAAGCGTCACGAGACGCCACATAAATCTTTCGGTGTTGTACTAATAGTGGAGACTGCAGGTTATATTGTCATATTACCTTCTCCCACTCATTATTTTAAAAGATATGTTTTATCTTATAAAACATCATATGTTTCATAATTCTAGTAGATAAAAACAATTTTTAATTACTAGATTATATTATGTGTTAATAGAATCTCATTCTATTTACACTTAAATAAATTACCAGATTTTCTAAAAATCTAAATTTATTATGAATTGTCTAAGTTACCAAATATTAAACAATTTAAAATTAGATAACTTAGAATTTATGTGAATTTTACCAAATCTTAACTATTAAAACTAAATTTACATTATTTTATTGATTAATAAATTAAGATTCTATAAAACCAACCCAATTAATTTAATCTCATTAAATTAATGCTAACACATATTAAATCATTTTATAGACTCCTTTATAAAAAAAATAATATGTTAGTGTATGCATGTCATGTTACAATAACTATAAGTAGGCACTTTCCTAGATGACATGTTATCATACATGAACATGTTATCACAATCATCACATGAAAATAAACAATGGATTTTTGACCAGGTCCTTTTGGATAATTAAATTACAACCCATAAAAAATAAGAGAGAAAAAAAAATTACAGGGGTCTTCTTGTAATTTATACATAATTCCCTGCTCCAATTTTACAGTCTTCATCAGGTGGTTTATTGTTCAACAATCTGCTGGATTACCTTTGAAATTTGATAGGCCCAAAGTTCTCAAATGGGCCAAAAAATCCAATGGACATCTTTTTCTTTATTGCTCCACGTGTAGCAAGTGAATGAGAGGAGAGAAGAAAAAATAATAATAAGAAATTACAAAAAGCCTATACCCCTTTATGGGTTTACACAGATTGATCTAATCAAACTAAAAATAAAATTATTAATCGAAAAGGACTATATAATTAACGACCAAAAATCCCTTCATTAAACAACCATTCATCACATGAATAAAAATTAACAAAGATGCAAAGTGCCCACAAACATACATCAAAAACATGATATTATCAAAATAAAATCATGTTAAATTAAAATTATATATGCTATAACCCGCTCTGATACCTTTATGGGTTTACACAGATTGATCTAATCAAACTAAAAATAAAATTATTAATCCAAAAGGACAATATAATTAACGACCAAAAATCCCTTCATTAAACAACCATTCATCACATGAATAAAAATTAACAAAGATGCAAAGTGCCCACAAACATACATAAAAAACATGATATTATCAAAATAAAATCATGTTAAATTAAAATTATATATGCTATAACCCGCTCTGATACCATTTGTTGGAATTAAAATATGAAAACGCAACGGAAGGAACGAATTGTTGACAAACAAAAATTTTCTGAAAACTATGCTCATCGGGAATAGATATATAATTTTAATTATAGAAAGCTTTAGGTAATTTTACAAACCTTTTTGAAGACTATCAGGGTATCCTAGCTTTCCTCTTTGACACCACGATCTTCCAATCCAGGCCTCCACACCAATGGAAAGACGAGTGGGCGTCAAACTGCAAGAATGAATTTTTCTCACACTTTTCTGAATCTGCTATGTACTCAACATATGAGATAGCAGACCTTTTTTTTTTTTTCAGAGAAGAACTCTCAGTTTTTCTCTCTAAGTATTTTGTAAAAATTATGTGAATAATAATTCTGAGATAACTGTTATCTCTCCTTTTTATATTTGAGCCATTAGTAATTTTTTAATTGATTTTTTTTCTTTCCCTTTTTCTTCTTTTCCCGAATCACTACGTGATTCCTTATATATATATATTAAAAACTAAAACGTGAAAGTAAAAGGAAGTTTACTTACTTTTTTTTTATTTTATTAGACCGAATCAGTGTGATTCGGTTTCCTTATATATATATATATATATATATAAATAAAAGGGAAACGTGAAACTTTCACGTTTCCTTCTTGCTTTTTTATATATTATATTAATATATATATAAATATATTATAAAATCTTATATATATAAAAAGATTTGGTTCAAAACCATATATATATATATATATATCTAAATCTAAATTCAAAAATAAATCACATTTATTTAAGAATAGATTTTAAAAATAATCAATTAATTAATCAACTAATGCTCAGTTAAATGTGACAACATTTATCACGTTACATTATATGTAATAGAGAACATTTTCTGTGTCACATTAATAATTCAAGTGTGAAATAATTAATTCAGAATTCAATAATTCCAAACTAAAAATGTATAATTCATTCTATGCATAAATCTATTATAGTGTTACAGAGGTGGTATTGGGGACCTATGGACCTATAACCTAAGCTCCAACAAATTTGACATTTAATCAAACTCTTTAATTAATGTGTCAAATTTATTAGTTTCAGTGTTACTCCACTAAAAACCTGAAACTGAGCTCTTGAGATTATAGTAAAATTACTCAAAGAAAATTAGTGAGTAGTCCATTGATATAATCATTACATATAAGTCAGTCCTCTATAAATAGTTCATAATAAGAGCTAGGTTCAATTTCCGTTCACCTATCTTATTACATCTTTATCCTTGAGTTCCAATAATTCTCTAATGAACAATTAATTCATAATCTTATTATGAACGAGCGCTCTACTATTCAAACCTTGAATTATCACTCAAGAGAACTATTTTTCTAACTTCCATAGGGAAGGAATGGATTCCATATCTGTGTAATATTATTCCCAGCCATGTATTACTTTATGTTTCTAAGATGCTAAGTTATAATCTGTGCTTAGACAAACCTTACCATGCAAGTCAAAAAACATAATGTCATAAATAGGAGTATAATAAATACTCAGGATTATGACTGTCAAATATATGATCATCATAGTGATAAATTTGAATACTCTATTTGTAATGGATGATTATTAGAGATTCATAATTTATCTGGTTCAGTCCTATATAATCTCATTATATAAAGTACTTCCAATCCAATGTCTCTACATTAATAGTCCGGATAATGACTATTTCATTTTAGATGAGATTGGACCGTACTTGTAATTTTTAATTAAAGATCCCAAACTTTAATTAATTATTACGGACTATTTAGATTATTATCTATAAATTTTATCCCTAAGCAAATAACACTTATATGCTGAATTTATAGTCACATAAATAATCATAGAATTTTTTTGATGTTTATAAATGTATTCATAACACATATAATCAACCAAAACAATAATAAATGTCACTTTATTTATTTATTAACAATATGTACAATGTCACAGCTTTTAGGGCACCAAACCCAACAAAAACATCATTAGCCATAGACTCTAAGCCGAGCCCCCAAATGAGATCCAACTTTTGCAGAGCCATGATCTAAAGTTCAACATTGTGCATCACCATGATTTGAGCTTCCCCGTGCCAGAGATACATGTATTAGTCGCCCCTTTGTGGTGGCCTCCATGCATGCATGTCATCTTCAGAGCCGAGGTCTAAAGTTTAGCAAGGTGCGTCACAGGGATCTAAGCTTTCCCGCATCGTCGATATGCAAATTAATAGCCCCCCTTGCTGCAACCACCTTGCATGGAGGTCGCCTCCAAGCATGAAATATGATTTTTGTTTCCTGTTTGGAAATGCTTTTGTGCTTTGTCTTTTTTTTTTTTATGTGTTATTTGATGGGTTTTTGTGTTTTGTTTTGCATTTTCTAAGTATTTTGGTGGCATGGCAGATTTGGGCGGATACTGATTGGTATCACAAAGGATACTGGCCAAATGCTAGAATTGCTGTTGAATGTTGGCTGATGTCTTGGTAGGATACTAGTATCATGGTAATTATTGGTCAGTATTGTGGCCGAATACCTTGAGGGCATATTTGGTATTATGAAATGTAGTATGATAATGTAGTGTGATATTCTATGTAATTATTTTTTAGTAGCATAAATCAATTCAGCCTCTATTTTTATGGCAAATATGTAAAGAGCCCGATTTTTTACAGCCTATTTTAAGTTGTTTTTTTTCCCTAAGAATTAACTTACTAATGGTCCCCAAACATTATCCCAATCTTATATTAGTCTTTGATTTTTATAACCTTGAATTATTAACTTGTTTCAGATTTTGACCTTCCGACAGCTGAATCTTACAAAGAGGATGAAATCTAGGTGATGTTTTATTAGAGGTGTTATTTTTATCAAGATCATGTATATATTGTTAGCAATATATTGGATGGATAAAATGAACAGGTTACAATTATAAAATTGGAAATTGAAATTAAAGAAACAGATACAGCAAAACCTTTAACTTCAATGGAAGCAACGCAATGTGAAAATTAGATGAAAATGGTCGAGGCACGTGTAGGTCATGCTTTCCTTAAAACAGATTCGTCCCCTCCGGTTGTGCACGAGGATTCTACGGACGTCTGTCTCCCAGGATACAACGACTACCAACGGAATCTTAAGCACTATTGGATACCGTTTCTAGCGAACTTGAAACTGTTTTTCTCTATCACCAAAAAATGACTACAACAAAAACTAGATGGAACTTGAAAAACAAAGGAAAACTCTATGACTTGATGAGTGCAAATTCTATGCAATTGAGTGTTTCAAACATGTGGAGGAGAGTTCATTATATAGGCTTAAGAGAATAGAAGTTACAATCCATATTATAATGAGGCATTATTCAGAATTTATGTGCATAATAACATTGGTTGCAACCTTCCATTTTCCATGATAATGGTGCTCATAATCTTCTATTAAACCATTGGTTGTAACCCTCCATTTTTATGATTATGAAGCTCATAATTATGATAATGGTGTTCATAATCTCCCATTAAACCATTGGGTGTAACCCTCTATTTTTCATGATTATGAAGCTCATAATCACATATTAATCCATGCCTTTGGGTGTTACAATATGAGGTTTATGACCTCCATTAATCTCCACCAATGAGCATCAATTTCTCATTCATCCAATTGCCATTTTTCTAACAATCCCCCACATGAATGAAATTGACAAACTACAGAGGAAAAACAAAGACACTACACGATGATAGAGTTCTACGGTTAATATCTACATAGGATAGGTAGGCGTTAACCCTTGAACCTTCCCTTGTGAAAGTATGTTTACTTTACTGGCTGACTAGTAGACGCGATGTCCTTGAACTATTCTGCCATTTGTGCAAACGATAACATACCTCACACAGATATTTTCCTGACACAGTTTCAATTCTCATGGTTATGTTCATTTTGGCCATGAACATCTCCCTGGTTCTGCAAGAGTTTCTAAAGAATTGAGCCCTAGCAATTCTCCTTTGAAGCAGCCCCACTTCTCTCTCACATAGGTGATTTCTTACTTAATAGTAACCCGTATTACTCCGCTCGAATTCTCAACGTATTCGACGCATAAGAATCATTAAAAGCAAACTGCTTAACCTTTCCCTACGGGTATCACTGTTTTTATTATAGGAATGGGTTGGGGTAACCCCCACAGTGATCTTACTCAGTCTATTCAATTTAGTTATCCCATTGAACCTAGATCTTGGGATCTCCAGTCAACAAGGTTGGGTTTTCACTGTTTTGACCTATTCTTTTATGGGCTTAAGTCCCATTCCTCTTGAAGTTTTCTCAACTTGATCTCTATTCAGTCCTTTGGTTAAGGGATCCGCAATATTTTCTTTAGACCTTACATAGTCTATTGTCATGACTCCAGTTGAGATTAGTTGTCTAACGGTATTATGTCGACGACGTATATGCCTCGACTTACCATTGTACATCACATTCTGTGCCCTGCCAATAGCGGATTGATTATCACAATGTATGCATATTGCAGGCATAGGTTTAGGCCATTCAGGGATATCCTCCAAGAAATTCCTTAGCCATTCAGCTTCTTCACCGCTTTTATCCAAAGCTACAAATTCAGATTCCATAGTAGATCTGGTTATTACCGTCTGCTTTGAAGACTTCCATGAAACTACTGCACCTCCCAAAGTGAATACATATCCACTTGTAGCTTTAGAATCCTGTATATCAGATATCCAACTCGCGTCAGAATACCCTTCAAGAACAGCAGGATCTCTTGTATAATGTAGCCCATAATTACGAGTATACCGTAAGTATCTGAGTACTCTAACAATCGCTTTCCAGTGATCATCTCCTGGATTACTCGTGAATCTACTTAGACTACTTACAGCATAGGCAATATCTGGTCTTGTACAATTCATTAAGTACATTAAACTGCCTATCACTCTAGCATATTCCACCTGGGATATACTTTCTCCTCTATTTTTGGACAGATGTTGACTAGTATCAATTGATGTTCTGGCCACACCAGTGTCATTTTTACTAAATTTGTCAAGTATCTTATCCACATAGTGTGACTGGCTCAAGATGAGTCCATCAGGCGACCTTTTGATTTTGATTCCTAAAATCACATCGGCAGGTCCCATGTCTTTCATGTCAAACCTAGAGTTCAACATATCTTTAGTAGATTTGATCATCCGATCATTGCTACCGACGATTAGCATGTCATCTACATACAGACAAAGAATAACATATCCATCGTCTGTTCTTTTGACATAAACACACTTGTCACACTCATTAATTTTGAAGCCATTTGACATCATAACATTGTCAAATTTCTCATGCCATTGCTTTGGTGCTTGTTTAAGCCCATACAAAGACTTCACCAATTTGTAAACTTTCTTTTCTTGTCCTAGAGCAATACAACCTTCTGGCAGTTCCATATAAATTTCCTCTTCAAGGTCTCCATTAAAAAAAGTAGTCTTTACATCCATCTGATGTACTTCAAGATTCCATAAAACGACAATCGCTAAAATCATTCTTATGGAGGTTATTCTTGTTACAGGAGAATAAGTATCAAAGTAATCAAGGCCTTCTTTTTGTCTATAACCTTTTATAACAAGTCTAGCCTTATACTTGTCAATTGTTCCCTCAGCTTTCATTTTGCGTTTGAAAATCCACTTAGAACCTAGCGGTTTACTTCCTGGAGGAAGGTCCACTAATTCCCAAGTATGATTCTGCATGATGGAATCAATTTCACTCTTTATGGCTTCTTTCCATAAAGGACCCTCAGATGAGCTTACAGCTTCTTTGAAAGTTTGAGGTTCAGCCTCTAGCATGTAGGTCAGAAAGTCAGGTCCAAATGATTTTTCTATCCTTGCTCTTTTGCTTCGTCTAGGCTCTTCCTCTTCATATTCGGTTTCAACTTCTTGATGATCCTGACTATTCTCTTCAATAGTCTTAAACGTTCGTTTAGATGAACTTGGACCATCCTCTTTGGATTTGCAAGGAAATACATGTTCAAAAAATGATGCATTCCTAGATTCCATTATCGTGTTCTTGTGAATCTCAGGGTTTTTAGATTCATACACGAGGAACCGATAAGCACTACTGTTGTGGGCATAACCAATGAAGATGCAATCAACTGTTTTTGGACCTATTCTCATCTTCTTTGGTATAGGTACCATTACCTTTGCAAGACACCCCCATACTCTCAAGTATTTGTAAGAAGGCTTTCTAGCTTTCCACAATTCATAAGGGGTCTTGTCTTCTTTCTTCCGGGGTACCTTATTTAAAAGGTAATTAGCCGATAAAATGGCTTCTCCCCACATGTTCTGTGGCAATCCAGAACTTATTAGCATCGCATTCATCATATCCTTTAAGGTACGATTTTTGCGTTCAGCCACACCATTTGACTGAGGTGAATAGGGTGGCGTAACCTCGTGGATAATACCATGTTGTGCGCAAAATTCACTAAATGGTTCTACATATTCACCACCACGGTCACTTCTTACCATCTTAATTTTCTTATTAAGTTGGTTTTCAACTTCTTGCCTATAGAGAGCAAACTTCTCTATAACTTCATCTTTGCTTTTAAGCAAATATACATAGCAATATTTTGTGCTATCATCTATGAATGTAACAAAATATTTATTCCCACCTCTAGTTTGAATAAATTTTAAGTCACAAACATCGCTATGTATCAAATCAAGTGGCTCAGTATTTCTATCAATTATTTGGTATGAAGATCTCGTTAGTTTTGCCTCTACACATATTTCACATTTGTGTTTGGGATCAATATTGAACGTGGGTATGTGATTTAAGTTAATTAATCTACGCAAAGTATTATAATTAACATGACCTAGTCTACCATGCCATAAATTAGAAGACTCAAGCATATAAGTGGAAGACTTGTTAATTTTATTGATGGAATTGAGCTTAATAGCCATTACATTCATTTTCCACATTCCATTTTTCACATATCCCTTTCCCACATACATTCCATGTTTAGACAAAACTATTTTATCAGCTTCAAAAACCATCTTGAAGCCATGTGAACTCAGTAGAGTTCCAGAAATGAGATTCTTTCGGATATCAGGCACATACAGCACATTTTGAAGCTTAACTTCCTTGCCTGATGCCATTTTCAGAACCACCATTCCTTGGCCCTTAATCTCAGATGTGGCAGAGTTGCCAATATACAGCTTCTCTCCAGAATCTGACAGTACGAGTTCAACAAAAGCAGCTCTATCATAGCAGACATGGCGTGTGGCCCCAGTGTCTAGCCACCACTCCTTTGGGTTGGAGTCCACCATGTTGACTTCAGAGACCACGCAAGAGAGACTGATGTCTGACACTTCTTGTGTGATGGTGTCTACCACATTAGCCTCTTTCTTCTTGTTTCTCTTTGGCAGCCTACAATCTGCCGACTTGTGACCCACCTTGTCACAGTTGAAACATTTTCCTTGGAATTTTTGCTTCTTTGAAATTCCACCCTTAGGCCCCAGCTTGGACCCCGACTTGGTTTTCTTGTTCTTGGAGCTTTTATCATGCTCCACCACATTTGCTTTGGCAACAGACTTGTTAAAAAGCTTTTTCTCAGATTTTCTATTGTCTTCCTCAATGCGAAGTCGAACAATAAGATCTTCAACGCTCATCTCTTTGCGCTTATGCTTTAGATAGTTCTTGAAGTCATTCCACGCAGGGGGTAGCATCTCTATGATTGCAGCTACCTGAAAAGACTCACTAATTACCATTCCTTCAGCATGAATTTCATGAATGAGTAATTGCAGTTCTTGTACTTGACTAATTACAGTCTTAGAATCCACCATTTTGTAGTTCATAAACCGTCCAACTATGAACTTTTTAGCACCAGCATCTTCTATTTTGTATTTATGGTCCAAAGACTCCCATACTTCTTTGGCCGTTTTTTTCGGACTGTACACATTATAAAGTGCATCAGTCAAGCCATTCAAAATATAATTCTTGCACAAGAAGTCAGAATGCTTCCATGCTTCAACAGCAAGCAAGGTCTGAGCATCTGTTTCATCCTCTCTAACAGTAGGAGGATCCTCTTTCAAGAATCTCGCAAGATTCAGTGTTGTCAAATAGAACAACATCTTTTGTTGCCACGTTTTAAAATTTAGTCCATTAAATTTTTTAGGTTTTTCATTGTGGTTTACAGGAACTGTAACCGACAAAGGTTGCGTCGAGGTCGCAGCATGAACCCGAGGAAACGGCATTGGTGTTTCAGAAGTGCTCCCAGTTGGAACATTCTCAGTTGGAACAACATTCATATTATCACCCATTTCTGAAAATTAGAACCACGAATTAGTATCCTTTAAAATAATTAAAAAATACTAAAAGGAAACAAAATTGAGAACAAATGTTAATTGAACAATTATATAATCTAAGAACAAATAATAAAAGTTATATATTAAAACAATTTAATACAACATATTGCTGAAAGCAAAACGTAACAGTAAAAGGAAAACTATTATATTATAACATAAACGTACAAACCAAAACGTTTATAAAATAAATGTTTTGATTAAAACATAACAAACTCTATACTGTAAAGGTTTTTAATAAACAGTGAACAAACTGTTTATAACAAATGTTTTCTACAAAACTGAAACCGAGAACAAGCTGTAAATGTTTAGATAAGAAAAACAACAACATTTATACATATACATAAACACGTAGAAAGCATTAAAGCCAAGACATCTATGAAAAGGCTACCTAAAAAAAACTGTTCAATGCACTATATATGTAACAGAAGCTCAAAATAAACTCTTAGAATCAAACAATTAAAACTAATTAAACCACTGAAAATGGAACAAAGAACAAAAACCAAAAAACTATTTTAAACTTTTATATATAAACGTAATATATATGTATATATGACAGTAAACCATTAACAGTAATAAACCGATATATATATACACATACAGAGCATGTAAACCGTATATAACATTAACCAATTAATATAACTGCAACAACCATTTATAATGAAAACAATGACAAAACATCTAACGCTAGTGTATATAACATAAATTATAGATGGAATGTATACAAACGATTTCCCTATAGTTAACAATAAACAAAGTCAGCAAGACAATTGTTCAACTTTATAAGTAATGTTTTCCAAACTAAATAGCAGAAAGCGAGAATTCAAAAGTAAACATATATGACTCAAAAACTATTCCTTCGATTCAAACAGCCTGTCCATCGTTGTAAACAACCCATGCAATGAAACATGTATATATATACACACACACAAGAACAAAGATTAATATACAATCCGAAAGAATATTTTATTTTATTATTATTATTATTTTTTTTTTAATAAAATAGACTAAACAATTATGTGTGTTATGGCAAATAACAAAACAACATAAGTCAAGATACGTAATGGTTTGGAGCCAATATATATATATATAATAATGCAGTCAATCAGAAGCAATATTCTATCTTCAAATCCAACATCCTGTTTTTCTTGAGAGAAAATCTATTTTAAGATTGTTAGCAATATATTGGATGGATAAAATGAACAGGTTACAATTATAAAATTGGAAATTGAAATTAAAGAAACAGATACAGCAAAACCTTTAACTTCAATGGAAGCAACGCAATGTGAAAATTAGACGAAAATGGTCGAGGCACGTGTAGGTCATGCTTTCCTTAAAACAGATTCGTCCCCTCCGGTTGTGCACGAGGATTCTACGGACGTCTGTCTCCTAGGATACAACGACTACCAACGGAATCTTAAACACTATTGGATACCGTTTCCAGCGAACTTGAAACTGTTTTTCTCTATCACCAAAAAATGACTACAACAAAAACTAGATGGAACTTGAAAAACAAAGGAAAACTCTATGACTTGATGAGTGCAAATTCTATACAATTGAGTGTCTCAAACATGTGGAGGAGAGTTCATTATATAGGCTTAAGAGAATAGAAGTTACAATCCATATTATAATGAGGCATTATTCAGAATTTATGTGCATAATAACATTGGTTGCAACCTTCCATTTTCCATGATAATGGTGCTCATAATCTTCTATTAAACCATTGGTTGTAACCCTCTATTTTTATGATTATGAAGCTCATAATTATGATAATGGTGCTCATAATCTCCCATTAAACCATTGGGTGTAACCCTCTATTTTTCATGATTATGAAGCTCATAATCACCTATTAATCCATGCCTTTGGGTGTTACAATATGAGGTTTATGACCTCCATTAATCTCCACCAATGAGCATCAATTTCTCATTCATCCAATTGCCATTTTTCTAACATATATTATGTTTGCGTTGGCAAAGTGTTATTCTGATTTAGTATCATCTTTTTAACACTTAACGTACTGATCGGAATAGTAACCAACAAATAGATTATGGCCAAGTTTAAGACGTTTTATAAGTGAAGGATTAAAATAAAAATTGAGGTCAGGTTTGGGGATCATTTGTTAGATTATCATTTATAAATTAAGATTGAGAAATTTTCTTCTTTTTAAAAGATTAGAATTTCATAAATCCTTGACGGAAATAAATAAGTTATTGATTAAACTTGATATTGATTAATCAATCATGAGTGTAGATTGTATCGATTTTGAATAGGTAAATTATTGAGTCTTAATTTAGAAAAGAGACATATATATATATATATATATATATGTGTGTGTGTGTGTGTGTGTGTGTATATATCTCTAAAGTTTATAAGTATGCTTCGGAAAAGCTGATTCTTGCACATATTCATGTGTTCAAGAAAAAACAGTTTCAAAAAATTATCAACCCGAATTGATTATCAGGTTTTTTCTGTTAAATATTCTCATCGTGCTTTTTCTTGCGTGGTCAAATATGTCAGGGATGTGCGAGTGATAAAATTTTCAATTTCACTCATTAAAAAAAAAAAAGAAATACATTACTACTCAATCAGATTTTAGCCAAGGCATGAGCCCACCTCATTGGTGGATCATCTGGCCACATGGGAGAAAATATAATGTTTGGTTTACTGTTTCAAGCTTAAAAATTCTGATTCTAAGTAATTTTATTATTGTATTTTTACTCATAAAATTTAAATTGCTATTACATTTCCAATTTAAACCCGTAATCCAAATGTCCTAACAGCAAATTGTAATCATAGAAAAATAGCAACATGTGGGTGTGTTTGGTAACCCTATTCTAACTATATAGTTGAAACTTCTATAATATAAAGCTCTTATATGATACAATGTAAAACAAAAATAGATTACAATGTAAGCTTTCACATACTATAGTAAAACTGTTTTAATTTTTAGTTTTAATTGGATTACCAAAGACTATATTGACAAATACAAAGAGAGAGATGGTTGGTCTGATATATGCATGTAGTATAAAAAATATAAACACACACAGTATAATTTGTATTGAGACTTTAAGACGCAGAGACCTTTCCAAAATTACGTATAATAACCATGCAAAAAATGTTGGTCTTCACTTGCGTTGACTGATAGACGAGTTACATTCATGAAGCGAGTGCCTGATCATGATTAGCTAATTCTACATACGAACAGACAACTTGAAGCCTTTGTTACTACCAAGAAATTTGAAGATTTTATTAAAGTAATATAAAGTATAGTATAAACAGATACAACTATATTTTTCTTTAAGGAATATTCCACTAAATCCGTCGTTATGCATGCAGAAAACTGGGTATGTTTAGCCTTTGGGACAAAATCTCTGTCAGGGAATCGGTCAGATGCATGCGCCAACATATGCCTGCATGATTACGTGACCTTTCACTTAGTCATCTACTGGAGCGGGAAAAAAAAAAAAAAAAAGCCAAATGGGACCCAAAAAGAAGAAGAAAGACAGAAACAACACGTTGCATATGCGCACACTTTAATTAATATAGGTCACTAGTTTTTTTAAGCAAAAATGAAATAAGATTGAAATAATGATAAAAATTTAATACGTCTGAGTTAAATTGGAATTTGGAATCCACTAAAAAACTTGTTTTATTTCAAAATGATCTTTCTATTTTATCAATAAAAAGGAAAAAAAATTACAAGGCATAAAGAAGAGCAAAATCCTGCCACAAGTCGTAATTACAAAGCAACTAAAAGAAACAACCCTATAGAAAGGGCAAATAAGAACAACCTGAAAGTAAAAGGATACACTCTCTTGATAAAGAAATAAGAGAGTCCTCGTTTAAATCCTCTAATAGAATAACCAAACGGGAAAAACTTAGCAGAAGGAAAAGAAGTGCGCGATCAATTTTAGATTTCTTTGCGCATTTTTTTGTGGAGTTCAAAAAGTACAGGAATTTTTCTTTTCAGGATTAGGGGTCACAGACTTTCACAAATTATTAAGTTCTGTCAAGTCCTAAGACCCTTGAAAGCACTATCTTTATTTCTTTCTGAGCAATATTGCATAATTATCAAGTTTTTCTTCTTGAAAATAGTAGTAATAGTAATAATAATTATAACATACAAGAGAAAAGCAAGTTCAAAATGCATAAAGATATATCCATGCACTAATTGTTATCAAAATTTCCTCCATAATTAAATTAAGTGATCGGTAATAAAGCGTAATGTAATGTTAAAATTAAAACCAAAAAAAAAAAAAAAAGATCAACGCGTTGAAGTTAATATTCCGACATCTTTTTTTCGGATACTTTTTTTTGGCGTTGGATCCCCAATTAACTCACAATGAAAAGGCCTTAATGCAAAGAGCTATACTTTTAAGTGACTGATGCAGAATATATATAACTAATAGAGAATCATTTGTTTTTCACTTTTAATGATCCCGATATTAATGCATCAAAAAATGTAACTTTCGTAAGCAAAAGAATATATATTAGCTCCAGCAAACAGTCCTCTAAAGAACTTAAAAAGGGAATCTCTCACTGAACTAATGGGGTATAAGATTGTTGGGTAAAGTATGTCTCCTATTTTTACAAAAACCCCTCATGTTTCTTGTTGTATATATCTAAATTTTAGAAGAAAAAACAAATATCCAAATTCAAGGGGATATTTTATTTTTTATTTTAAAGAAGAAAGCCATTAGTCTTTCTCTTTCTCCACACCTTTTAATGACATCAAAAATCCTTTGGAATTTGATTCCCTGGCCTTGTTTTTCAAAAAGGGGATATGATCATCAGCTAGCTAGCTTCTTCTAAAGCTTGAATGGTCCCTTAAAAAAAAAAAAAAAAAAAACTACAAATAAAAATTCTTTTATGTGCTTCTATTTCAATCTAGACGTAACACCTTGCCTGCATTTGCCTTACCCTTACCCCACTCTCACCTACCATGATTACCTCACTAATTCAATAAGCTAGCTATATATAGCTCCGATTCTCTTTTAATTTGTTACACATTAATTTTCATAAGTTTAATATTCTACCACCATTATGATTAATTTGGGAAAAGAATCATGACTGCTTACTTACTGGTCCTTGGTCGACAACACAAAGTCAAGTCCCTAGCCAACAACCATTTTATGCCCGGAGAGCATATATATGATGGCAATATATAGAATGCAACATATTTTATGACTACGTTTCTAATATACACTGTTATTTTAACTGTTTGTTGTAAATCTAACGGTTGTAATTAAGTCGATGATTAATCAAAAAAATTTATGATAATTAATGAAATTGAATTTTTATTATGACACATCATCAATTGTAGTTAAAACATATATTTATTGAAAAGATAACCATTTGATAATGTAACAATTGAAAACTAATTTATGTGTTACAGATGTATGCATTATATATGGAATTAAGGTAGTTGTTATCAATATATTTGTGTTTGTCGGCGAATCCCTTAACGCGTTTTGGCTTCATCTTGGTTGTGGGTTATGATGTAATAGGGTCTTAATTAATTCTCTTTTCTACCTCCTTAGCTTGAAAAACAGACCGACAATCATTATTTGAAAGAACCCTTTACTTGAAACAACTAACTCTTCTAATTAATTTCAGTGCAATAAAAGGTTGGTGTCTTTTTCCATTTCCTATATAGTCACCATCATCTTGGAATAATAGTACTACTCCAACCTTTAATTAACACACACACACACACACATATATATATATATATATATATATTGAAAATATCTCCAACAATATCGAAATACCAGCTAGATACTTGTAATTTTTTTATTCAGAATTATAGCATTATTTATATGTCCGTGTAATATTCAATATATTTTTGTGTAACATTTGATAAATATAATGTAACACTTATAAAATTATAATACTTATAAAATTAAGTGTTATATTTAAATAAATTAAATGTTACACAAAAGTATAAAAAATGTTATAAAGACTTTTTGGATTAGGAGCTTTCGATCGTGATTATAAATGTACATATAATAAACATAGTATCCTATTCAAAGAGTCACTATCACAATCTTCAAAAGTTTTTTTAATTTTCATGAATCATAGGGATGGTTGGCGTGCGTATGGATGGATAAAGTCTCCATCACAAATAGGTCTATAGGATCCCTATATATTGGTTTGGCTTTTCAAAATACAGCTCATGAGAACTAGAGATCTTATCATCCATTAGAAAAAAGAAAAAAGAGATAAACGTAGTCAAGGAGGGAGACAATATATATGGTTGATGTGAAGATACGATAGTAACCTTTTTCTATTTCTTTCTTAGTTTTGTGTCAATTCAAATATTAATTACCTTTTTTATTGTTAATGCAGTCTCGTTTTCGTTTGGGGGAAAAGCTGAAGAATCTGTTACACTACGTTAGTTGTAACAAGTTGGAATAAAGTTACACTTTGGTAGAAGGGAGAATCTCCTAAAGAGTTTCGAGAATTGACGTAAAACAATTTTTGTTGGCGTCCAATAGAGTCTTTTTTTTTTTTTGTTGACACTTGAGTTTTATTTTTATATTGTAATTTTAAGCGTCATTAAAAAAAAAAAAAGGTCTGAGAACAAGGAAAAAAGTAATAGTACTAAGTACCGTCAAGTTCGTTTGGAAGGAGACTGGACTTAGTCAAGAATGCGCTGCGGCTACTACTAGTAGTTAGAATATCATAAGTATTATAAACCAATACGATGCAAAGAGAAAAAGAAATGCAAAATTTCAACTCTGATGGTACTTGGATAATAAGTGACGGACGGGGACAGAAATTCATTTTAGTACTATGCAAATGTGGACAGCATCTTGTGTATACATTGGGAGAGCAGGAGACATCACTTCAAGACACGTCCCATCTTTTGAAATGCACAAGTTCTGCTTCTCTCTTTCCCCTAAAAGAAAAAAAAAGATCTTTTTTTTTTCCCTTAATGAAAAACCCAAGTCCAGCTTTTTAGCATATACATTATAATATCTTATCTTACCTCATTGTATTCCAATGATTCTTTTAATTAGGACATTATTCCAATGATTTTGAGTCATTAGATTGAGGAATGATTTCAAAATCCTCTTATTTATACCTTGTGGTTTTTATGGATAGTTTTTTAGTTTTAGAAATTAAGATGAGTCCATTTGAATCACATTTATATCAAAATTTTGACACAATTAATAAACATTGATTACTCAAAAAAAAAAAAGAAAAAAGAAAAAATGGACTTGATAAGATTTCTTTCTTCTTTCTTTCTTTTTAAGGAAAAATGTGCTGGTTTAAAAGGGTTAATCTTATCCTCTGTTTGGCAAACCAGTTCAAACTAATAACAGCTTAAAATATTATATATTATAGTGTAAAACAAAAAGCTGATATATTGTAAGGCTTTCACATGCTATAATTTTTAATTTTTTAGTTCAAATGAGTTTGCCAATTAATATTCTTCCCTTTCTTTTGCAATTTTAAACTAAAGTATTCAAATTTAGAATTTCCAAATTCCTAAGAAAAATCTCAATAAAAAACTAAAACTGAAATTTCCCTCACGATATAACATTAAATATTTTTTTTTTCAGTAAAGCCATAAGTCTCTTTTTTTTAACAAAAGCGTTTTGGCTAATAATTTTTCTTATTATCCACTACTTAATTTTACATAAAAGAAGGGACAAAAAATTACTTTCAGAAAAAAAGATATATTGTAGAATTTTTTTGCATGTTAATAAAAGGGAAGCAGATTCAAAATTTAGCAGGTCTATAGCCAAATCAAATGAATATGATAAATAGAAGATTTATCCCATGACTAAATCTAGTCCATTTAAAATTTACTGTATTCTAGGACACGACCAACTTTGATATATGATCACGATATTTTTCAAATTTACGCTCATGCGAAACCAAGTTATTTTACATTTTTATTAATATTTTTTTTATTTTCATGATATTTATTTATTTAGTAATAAGTAAGCTCATTTTTATCCTTACAATCTTCTTTTAAAATTAAAAATGCTACCTTCAATAGCAATTGTAGCAAATATTCTATTAAAAATAATTTTATAATTTTCTACTGTAATTTATAAAGATTCATAAGTAGTCCATTAACTACATTTTCTATAAATAAAGCATGATCAGAAGCCAGGTTCTTATTTATTGATGCCGAAATTGTCGCATTAAATTTCATAATATGGTACATAAATTACGTCAAACTAATAGTAGTGTACGTTCTTAGCAAAAAAGAAAGTAAAAAATAAAAAATAAAATAATAGTGTTCGCTACGATTGCATGCAAAGCTTCTGCGTGCTAATTAATAAATGTTTTTTCTTGATACAATTACTAAATGCTGAATAACTGCATGCATATTATAGATTTCCGATCCTTACTTCTGTAGGTAGAATAAAATTATATGGGCCTCTTTTTTAAGGAAATATTGTCATAGACTTCTCTTATATTAATTTTTCCCACCAAGTATATGTATTACGAATATTTATGCAAAGGAATATTCCATTAATTGGGAACATATTCTTCATCAGCTCTGTGCTCAAGGGGGAAAAAAAACACCTTTCTTTTCATCGAACAATTTTAAAAAACAAAATTCGACCGTCGATAATTTAGGTTGCTTTAACCTTCTAAGGCCTATTACCAAGAGCTAATTAATTTCTTTTTTTTTTTTTTTTGTGAAATGGGAAACTTTTATTGAAACTAAAACAAGTACATAGTTATATAAGACCACCCATCATGGAAGAATCTAATCTCAAATATTAATTAAATCTATCAGTAAAGACGAATGACATACGGGGACTAAATTTAAGTATCGAGACCCAAAAGAGAAAAGCAAGCTCGACACATACAATAGAGCACAACAAAGGCTCATTTTAAAAACTCACTACAATCAATGGAAAAGACCAATTTACCAAAGGTAAACCCTCCTCGCCGAGGAAACATACCACTACAAGAAAAACTACTTTTAATGACATATTATTTACGACATGTAGTTTTTGAATGTCGTTAAAAGGTATACACAATGACATCTGCAACAAATATGTCGTTAACGACATTTGAAACAATAATTAATGACATCTATATAAATACCGTATTAAAACTCTACTTTTAATGACAATAATTTAGTGTCGTTAAATTATTTAACGACAAGTTGGAGATGTCGTCAAATCATTGGAGATTCTATGACACCCTTTTATAGATGATATTGGTCAAGATGTCATCTATAAAGGGTGTCGTAAAATCTCTAAGACTTTGAGGACATCTCCTACTTGTCGTTAAATAGTTTAACGACACTAAACTATTGTCGTTAAAAGAGGACCTTTATTACAGCGTCTATATAGAGGTCGTTAATTATTGTTTTAAATGTCATTAACGACATATTTGTTGGAGATGTCATTGTATGTACTTTTCAACGGCATTCAGAAATTACATGTCGTAAATAATATGTCGTTAAATGTAGTTTTTCTTGTAGTGGACAACACGGTCGATGACGTCTAGCCAGATACCTACACACCTTCCACAGGCAATAACAAAGAGAAAAGACAAACAAAATAAAATTAGAGGTACGAAGACTACCTCCATTATTATAATAACGAACCAACAAAACACATAAAATAATCTACTTTTAAATGACAAAAACACTGCCGATTTTATTTGATAAACACAGCAAAGGCTCGTTTTGAAAACCCACTACAGTTCATAAAAAAGACCAATCGACCAAAGTTAAACCCTCTTCGCTGAGGGAACATATGACATGGTAGACTGAGATCTAGTTGGATACCTACACAGCTTCCACGACCAATAACAAAGGGAAAAGACAAACAAACTAAAATCGGAGGGAAGAAGACCACCTCCATTATTGTAATAACAAACCAACAAAACATATAAAATAATCTACTTCTATATGTTAAAACACTGTCGATTTTATAGGTAAGACCCAACCTCAATGACAAAGACACTAGTGATAAGTTGGCCTCCATCGAATAAGGATGGGGACTCTATAAACCTACCAAAAACTAATGGAGAGCTCAATCGGATCTCTACTACCCTCCTCTACCAACCCAAGAAAACAGCACCACCATGGCTTTATCTTCCTGTCGAGGCCAAAAGAACACCATAGCAAACTCGATAAAAGACGATCTTAATTTTAATTTAGAAATCATGTTAACATCAAAAGAATACACATAAACAACAAACAACTATTAAATACGTTTGATTTTCAAACTTAATATCTTTTTCATTTCTTATTGTTATTTGAATTTTACGTTTTTTTTTTAAATCTAGTTGCGTGGACTTATTTTCAATGATTGTGTTTCTAATGGGTATATTTTTAATAAGATATATTTTTGTTCAAATTAAAACATGAAATGCAGCGGAAGGAACGGATCGTTGACAAACAAAAATTTTCTGAAAACTTTGTTTTATTGGGAATAGATATATAATTTTAATTACAGAAAGCTTTAGGAATTTTTTACTAACCTTTTGAAGACTATCAGGGTATCCTAGCTTTCCTCTTTGACACCACGATCTTCCAAACCAGGCCTCCACACCAATGGAAAGACGAGTGGGCGTCAAACTGCAAGAATGAATTATCCTCACACTTTTCTGAATCTGCTATGTACTCAACACATGAGATAGCAGACCTTTTTCTTTAGAGAAGAACTCTCAGTTTTTCTCTCTAAAAATTATATGAAAAAAATTACTGAGATAACTGTTATCTCTCCCTTTTTATAACTGAGCCATTAGTCATTTTTCTTTCCTTTTTCTTTTCCTTTCCTTTTTCTTCTTTTCTTTTCCGTTTCACTTCTTGTTACCCGAATCCTTATTCGGTCAACACTTCACACACATATGCACATATATAAAAAAAATCTTTCCCTTTTTTTTTTTTTTCTTTTTCTTTCTTTGACCGAATCACAACCTGTGATTCGATCTTCACATATGTATATATATATATGTGTGTGTGTTGGGGGAAGCGTGAATCTCATTCACGGCTTTCCCCTTTTTTTTTTAATTATAATATTATATTAATATATATATATATTAATATATTATAAAATCTTATATATATATATATAAAAAGATTTGGTTCAAAACCATATATATATATATATATCCAAATCTAAATTCAAAAATAAATCATATTTATTTAAGAATAGATTTTAACAATTATCAGTTAATTAACTAATGCTCAGTTAAATGTGACAACATTTATCACATTACATTATGTGTCACAGAAAACATTTTTCTGTGTCACGTTAATAATTCAAGTGTGAAAAATTAATTCAGAATTCAAAAATTCTAAATTAAACATGTATAATTCATTCTATGCAAAATCCAATATAGTGTTACAGAGGTGGTATTGGGGACCTATGGACCTATAACCCAAGCTCCAATAAATTTGACATTTAATTAAACTCTTTAATTAATGTGCCAAATTTATTAGTTTCAGTGTTACTCCACTAAAAACCTGAAACTGAACTCTTGAGATTATAGTATAATTACTCAAAGAAAATTAACGTGTAGTCCATTGATATAATCATTACATATAAGTCAGTCCTCTATAAATAGTTCATAATAAGAGCTAGGTTCAATTTCCGTTTACCTCTCTTATTACCTCTTTATCCTTGAGTTCCAATAATTCTCTAATGAACAATTAATTCATAATCTTATTATGAACGAGCGCTCTATTGTTCAAACCTTGAATTATCACTCAAGAGAACTATTTTTCTAACTTCCATAGGGAAGGAATGGATTCCATATATGTATAATATTATTCCCAGCCATTTATTACTTTATGTTTCCAAGATGCCAAGTTACAATCTATGCTTAGACAAATCTTACCATGCAAGTCAAAAAACATAATGTAATAAATAGGAGTCTAATAAATACTCAGGATTAAGACTGTCAAATATATGATCATCATAGTGATAAATTTAAATATTCTATTTGTAACGGATGATTATTAGAGATTCATAATTTATCTGGTCCAGTCCTATATAATCTCATTATATAAAGTACCTCCAACCCAATGTCTCTACATTAATAGTCCGGATAATGACTATTTTATTTTAGATGAGATTGGACCGTACTTGTAATTTTTAATTAAAGATCTCAAACTTTAATTAATTATTACGGACTATTTAGATTATTATCTATAAATTTTATCCCCAAGCAAATAACACTTATATGCTAAATTTATAGTCACATAAATAATCATGGAATTTTCTTGATGTTTATAAATGTATTCATAATACATATAATCAACCAAAATAATAATAAATGTCATTTTATTTATTTATTAACAATATGTACAATGTCATAGCTTTTAGGGCACCAAACCCAACAATTTTAACAACAATTAAGGATACGACGTGATAATAATTTAATCTTATTGTTGTTATAATTTTTTTATCAAATATTTACTTAATTACAACCGTTCGATTCGTATTGTACTGTTAATGATTCTACTTCAAGTAAGAGCTGCCACTGGTATTTTTCTTTCTCTGTCAATTCAAACTTTATTTAAAGAAGATCCACATGGATCATAACCACGGCCACATCGGGGGACCTCTCCTTCATCAAAAGAGGCAGACGAATGCGTAAGCCTAGCCCATATGTGCAGAGCGTCTCTATAATTGATCGACGTATATTTTTCTCTTTATATGAACTCGCAAAGTCAACTTAACGTGAGCTTTTTACTTTCTGCGACTTCTAACTAACTCATATACCTTAAGAAACTAACTCCCATATTGCAAGTGCCATTTAAGACGTGTGTTTTTTTTTTTTTTTTTAACAAAAACCACTATATATCTTTTTTATTTCAAAATTTTTATAGATATCCTTTTAAAATTTGACATATGTTTAAGTATGATAAAACTAAAATATGTAATACAAATAATAGTATCATATTTTTTTTAAACATGACATAAACAAATATATGTTTTTATAAAATGTGGCCTAACTTGTAATTTTTTATTTTTTTCCCATCTTTTTATTGTTTTTTTTTTAATTAAGAGTGGGTAGGTCACTTTGGCGTGTGTATATTTATTCCCATCCATGAGAAAGCTAACTCATTGTACGTTTTTCTCTTTCTCCAAAGTCAAACTGACCTTTATTAAAGTCAAATCAATTTACTTCTATAACAATCTTTATAGTAAATGACAGTAAATTTTATCTTAATTCGTCTCACCCAATGGAATTTTGAAGACATATTAGTGAACAAATTTTCGAGTACAATCACACAATTCCACATTCTACAATTTTCTAGTTTCTTCTCTTTTTTCTTTCTTCAAAATTTATGTCATTTTGTTTTCCGTTGTTATATGTATATATATTGTGATTCATAATAATTTTTGTAACCCTTTTTTAAGATCATATGTTTTTCTTTTCTTTTATCTTTTTCTTCTTTATGTGAAACTGTTTCTTATACCCACCATAAAGCTGTCATTAGTTTTTGTCGGGTACATTTTTCTCTTCACAAAGTCAAAGCCATGATCGTTCTCCTCTACAAAATTACTCTTAAATTTATTTTTCACTTTTAACTTTGTTACTGTACTGAATTTTCCCTAACTCTCCTTATGCTAAATCTTCATGTTTTCAATCTCTCTCTATGACTACCAGAAGGTTGTAGGTTTTGTTTTCCATAAATATTGTTTCAAACATTTTTTTTATACGATGTTTGAATAATTTGAACCAACAACAATGTAATATTTTGGTTTTTGAATCAAAATTTTTGGTTTAAGTGAATTTGTAATTGATTTTTAAAAGGGGGACCATATATTTGATTTTTTTTTCTTTTGCCTAAAAGTTCAAATTCAAAAATCGATGTTGACGATCAGCCCCCTAGCATAGGCCTAGAATTTCGGTACTTGTTCAGTTGTATGGGGGTTGCCTTTAGCTGGAGTCACTGTCTCTCAATCTTTATCTCTTTCGCTTCCAAATTTTAACCACATGTCATCCTGCCATCACCACACTGTCCCATAAAGTTGTATATGATGGGTCGATGCATTTCATATCCAAATTTCCTTTCCAGGCTTACCCCCAAAAAAAAAAAAAGCATAATAACATAACTGAAAAATTCTCGTGATTTTTTTTCCTAGTCATCTTCATTCCCATGTTAGTTTGGTGGTCAAGGAATTTGAAGGTGCAGGTGTTTGGATCCTCGGTTGAATCTGTTCAAATTAAATAGCAATTTACATTTTGTGAAAAAAATGCCACAACAAAACCAGTTTAAACAAGAAATTTTTCTGTTTGAACTGATGAGACAAAAATCACTATGGTTGTCCGTTGTTTGAAGAATTTATTCTATGTCATGAGAAGAGATTATTAGGAATTCGGAATATAAGAGCCTGCTTGTAACTTTTATTTATTTATTTATTTTCTTTTGGGTGGGGGGGTTTGGAAATATTGTTATTACTGAAAGCTGACTGCGTGCGCGCATTGTTTTGTTACTCAAATACGAAAGAACTATAACGATTGTTCTTTTATCAGGCCGGGTACTAGACACTTCACTTTTCTTTTGCTTAAAAAGAAACCAGTAGTACTACATGTTGTTGCTGCAGATTGTTGTTAAAAAAGTGTTTTTTTGGTCAACTCAACATATATTTTTAAATACTTTTAAAAATATTTGCAAAGATTTCAAAAAATATTTACAAAGATTTCAAAGTAAATGAATTTATATAACTATATACATAATATGACCACGAGTTCTTAGATTTTTTCCTCATTAAATGAATATATATATATATATATATATATGCGTGTGTGTGTGTGTGTGCCTATTGCATTGTAATTATGATTTATATTTCCTAATTAAAAATTTTATCATGTGCTTTGTCAAAGAATGAAATTATTGTATACTTGATCTCATGATCGATAAAATTTATTTTAATTTGTTTATTTGCCTATAGAAAAGGAGAAAATAATTATTCGGAACTACTTAGACATATATTTGGACTAGGAAAATCAGAACTTCATTACTATTGGGAAAAAAAATCCTCTAATGTAGTAGAATATACACTTTGCTTTGAAAAAAAGGTTGAGTACTTTATATCAGAGCAGAAAGTCAATCGCTAGGTCGAAACTAATATTCAAGTCAAAAAATTTTCTCAAGTATTTGTTAAGAGATAATTTGAAACTTTGGACAATATATATATCAAGACACATTTTGGTGTCCCAATAATTTTTAATTAATTATATTATTAAACACCTTTTAAAAATTTAAAAATTCCTTTCGCTAACTTTAATATATACTCAGCAAATAAAACAAACTTGTATGTTTGAAAACATTAGCTCGAATAAAAAAGTTTTAGGTCAAATCTATTTTATTATAATATTTTCTTTCATAAAATTTAAATTGTCATAACATTTTCAATTCAAATTAAAAATTTGAATCTACAATTCAAATATTCTGTTATATATATTTCATTCAAATGATGTAACACAATGTGGTTTGTACAAGTGAACTATCAATCCAAAAAAAATTTATATATATATATATATATGTGTGTGTATATATATATATAGAATTTTGGATGTAACAAGGTGAAAATATTAGAGACCACGTAGAAGAAGAAAATGGCTCCCGGTGATAATGGCAACAACATAAATAGCGTAAAGACAATATGGGTGTTATAATTGTTACTTGTAGCACGGTGAAGTATTGGTTTGAAATTTCCTTGTACGTTATGTACAAAACTTGTCCTTATGAGTTTTATTAATGTACCTTTGACCAATAATTCCATAAGAATTTATTAATATGTACAGAGGAAAAATAGTAAAAGATATTTGTAATATAGTTTCACGTATGCCGTACACATGATAACACAAAGGCTTAAAATTGCTTTTTTTTTTTTATTGGGACATATAGATACAGTTGGTGAACGTATATAAATACACATTCACAAAATGTTGTATATAACTATTCCGAATGTGAACCAGATTCTCGATTGGTCGTATTATTAAGTACAAATGCGTCTACGGACTCTGAGAAGTGGCAGTACTAATCGACTCAGATTGTCCAGGCATTATAAACCAGGGTCAACTCGTGTTTTTTTTTTGGCCCGTCTGACTAGACAAAGGTGCAAAGATTGCGTCTCATTGATGCTCTTTTGACTTGCTTTTAATATATATATAATTTGGGAAAGCGGACTAGTCTCTCACTCTGTATTTCTGGTGGTCATATATATGTAGGTATACATATATATGCACCTTATTTCTCTCTAGATAAACAGTGTGCATATATATATATAGATATGGACCAGTACTAGAAGAGCCATATGGGAGACACAAACGGTCCTAAATTCTTAAACAAACGGACAAGCCACGTGACTGATAGATATAATTGATTATTGTCCATGATCAATTTGGTCTTTCTTACTTGTGCTATTTAAAAGGAAAAAGAGAGAGAACAAAGAAAACAAAGGTGTGTAAAATTATAGTTGCAGTTAGAAAAAGGTGATATTATGATATCTAACCTCCATAATGAACAATTTTGCTAAGGCCTTCTAGATAGAGAATTCAAAAATTAATGGTAGACATCGTGATTAAGCAAAGAAAAGAAACAATATGGTTGACAATGCCACCATATCTGAAACTCCTTGTAATCATGTTTTTATTTTATTTTACTTATTTATTTATTTATTTACCTATGTAACAAGTAAAAAATGCAATAACATATAACTGCCTGGTAATTATATTCTTCTTCTGACTTTGAACAAAACTACAATGACAATATAATATTTTTTTATTATGTGATTTTTTGTAGTTCCGTTACAACTGAGCGTTTGCCACGTGGCATATTGGGTCTGACGATGACAACGACGAAGACGACCTGGCAAAAGTACTCCACAGCTCCATCTCGTTGCTGTAGTCTTGAGTGGCGTGGTAATTAGGCTTGTTTGATGAAGACGATGATGATCGGAGGGCTGCAGACATTTGCAGAAGATCATCATTATTATCATGATGATCATCATGGTTATTACTAGTGCAGTAATTCATGATTGGTTGAGTGTTGGTGCTAATAGTACTAGTGAAGCATAGAAATTGTCTAGAAGCCTGATCCGTAGTAAGGCCATTTAACTGGGAAGCCACAAGGCGATCAAGTGTTGCCCAGTTGGTGATCATCTCCGTCTGATGGTCACGATCATGATCATGATGAGAGAACCCAAAGTTATTGGGATCCGAGCCCTGCAAGAAGGGTTGGTAGCAGTTTTGGCTGCTTGTGGAGTTTGGGCTATCAAGGCTCGGAAGTTTCAGGAATCTTTCATTGTTGTAGTCGTTATTGACAGTACCAGTACTGTTCATGTTCATGTTGATGCCCGTACTACCGTTGAAGCAGGACGGAATAATTCTTGTGTTGTGGCGATTGTTGTCATTAGACTTGACGTCTTCCTTGCAATTACCACCGCCTCTTCGTCCCCGGTACTGAAATATCTCCTCCAGAGCTCCTTCTTCGTTCATCTGATCGGAATCGAACATCATCAGTTCATTGTTGCAGCTCCTTGTGTCCGTACTAACCGTGACGGATGACATCACTGGGCTGTCTAGGGTTTTGTGATGGTTTTTCTTCTTGAAGATTCTACAAACCACCCATCCTTCTTCTTGTGCTGTCTCCACCATAACCGCTGTGGACTGGTATTCATATATTACAGACAAATTTTGCATATATAAAAGGTCAATATTTTATGAAATGGAAAAAAAAAAGGAAAAGAAAACTGTATTTTGTATAACATGATACATTTTGTAAGGACATGACAAATTAATTAAGGGCTTACAATATTGGAGTCTATAGTTGTGTTATCGTCTAGTCTGTACTCGTGCATGATCCAGTCGGACTTTTGGCCATGGGGAGCTCGGCCTTTGTAGAAGACAAGAGTCTTTCTCATGCCGATCCTTTTGCAGTTGCTGTATATCACTTTGTCACGTCCGGTGGCCTTCCAGAACCCGGCAGCCGTGGCGCGGTTGGTGCGCGTTCCAGTCGGGTATTTCTTGTCCTTGTGGCTGAAGAAGTACCAATCGTTTTGTGGGGTGGTTCCGATTCTACATTTTTCTGAAGAATTTTTTTTAAAAAAAGAAGAATCCATATTTAGGTTAAATTAGTTTTTAAAGTAAATCAGACAGTAACTAATCATCAAGAAAGATCTCAGACATTCAATTAATTAGGTTGGCACCCATAAAATTCTATTCCATGAGTAATCACCCCCTAACTTAAGAAAAAAAATTGATGCATATGGATATGGTTAACTCTTTTACCTTGGATATCCCATGGTTCAAGCTTGTTGAGATCGACGTCGCGAATCACATCGAGATCGATCCTTTGGTTGGAGACCTTCTTCTTCAAGTAGTACTGAAGAAGTTCCTCCTCGGTTGGGTGGAATCGGAAGCCCGGAGGGACTTGAGATTGGCCGTTCACAGATATACTCATGTTGCTTTCGGGCATTTGATTGATAGATCTATTTACTATAATAGGAAAAAGTTTTGTCTCACAAGAAAAACATAGGTTGGTTAAATCACAAAAAGTTTGTGATGATCAATTCCCTGGATCCAAACAAAGGAAGAGATGATGTTGCATATTTGCCTCGAAAAGTACAAGAGAGATGATCAGAAAGAAAGGAAAGTTATAAGTAAAGAGAGAACAAGTTTGGTGATGTATATCAAAAATGAGTGAGGTTGGCCTATATATATACGAGTTTTGCTACATAAAGGGCAAAATACATGAAAATAATCTAAGGCTCAAAAGGGACACAATTTAAATATTGAGAATATATAATATATAAAAAAAGAAATTTATACATGTTTCCAGTGTGGGGTTCGTTTGAGAAGAGCCACCCACCTGCAAAGATGGAGAGAGAGGGTTGATTGGTGTCATTGGTAAATGGGTAAGTTGTGGGGTCAAAAATAGATGTGGCTGTCAATAAAGAGTCTCAAAAGGGACGTTTGTGGGCAACTAAAGAGAAGTGCAAGAGCGCAGGCTAACATCCACAACTAAGACCGTCGACCTTAAAATGAAAATCTACTGATATAATCTCCCCGGAAAAGCACATCTTAAGTCTTAATTAAACAACCGTGGACCAATTTCTTTTTCTCTCTCTCTATCCATCTTTCTCTCTCTTTCACCGCTTCTGCAACCACCGCAACAAAAGCTTGAAAAAAAAATTGGAAAAGAAAATTACGTATTGGTGGGGACAGGATTGATGAGTGCTTTGAGATTTAAAAGATAACATATTAATGTGTTGTATACATGGGGGAGTGACATTGGGCTTTTTACCCTTTGATTATTGCTTTATGGCTTACAGGCGACACCCATTTGCAATCATACCTTTTTAGACTTCCTTGATTTCTCTCTCTCTCTCTCTCTTTCTAAATAATACTTAACATAAAAGTGATATATCTTTTTTCGTTTTGTTTATTTCTTTTCCTTTGTTTTCTGCAGATCATTTACTTTCCAGTCGTCCATTTTTTTTCTAAATTTATGACTAATAAAACTCGTGAAAAATTTCCCCACATTTTGGAGGTATATATATATATATATATATATATATATGATTTCCCATACTTTCGTTAAATCATTACCTTCCTAAGGAGGTTTCGTTCAAAAAACGATTTATTATATACATATTGCCCGTTATATACTAGAAAGTATATTATTTATTTTAATAATAAAAATGTATTTGATTTATTAATAAAAAAAATTAGAAGTGCTGTTTATGTGAGAGTTATCACCTGCCGCTGGGCGCCGTCTTTGTAGCAGTGTGACAACACACAAACACACACACACACACACACACAGAGGGAGAGACGCAGATAACCCAAATACACGCTAGCTCGATGACCTCAGTCCTATACTAATCAAACAAAGCTAGCAAGCTAGCTAGCAAGCAATATAGATAGCATTTTGGCTGATAAAGAATTGCATCACTAACTTGTATCAAATCATGGTATATCATTCCTTCAAGAAAAAAATAATCATGATATAACATATGCAGCCACTTAAATGGGAGCTTTTACACTTGGAGAATTTTCTTTTATCCTATTAGGACATACAGTTATTTTAAACGTAAAATTGATTTTTTAACAATCTAATCTTTAAGTTTACACCTTAATAATTTATAATAAACTATGCCGAACTACTTTTAGTTATAGATAATTAGACTATTAAAATTAGTTAATCTAACATTAAAATAACCATACCTCGTAACAGGACAATAAAATGCCTCCTACACTATAAGTTTTTGCGTGCTTAATATTGTATGTCAAATCTAACAAACTTTGTGAACGTTATTCTAGAAGTAGATCATGACCATTCCCACTTCTTTTATTTTTTTTGAAAATGATTGTATCTCGAAACTGAATGGATATCATGAGTACTAGAACTACATATGTGTACATTCAAAATGGTAAATTTATTTTCATGTGACTATACAACTTTGACACATTAGTATTTGATGTATGTTTTCAAGGCATGTCCTTGCTTATTTGGTGTTCAAGAATGTTTACATTACATCGATAAATAGCTCTCTGTTTGAAGGGTTTGTATAGAGATGACCAATCACATTCGACATTATCAATTGAAACACCCCTTTGTCATACTCCAGTTCTAAAATTTTTTATTTTTCATTTACCTCAAAAGACAGAAAGGGTGTAAGTTTTATATAAAGTCAAAGTTTTGTGCTTTTACATAGCTTAATTGAAAAAATTTAACAAAAATTTTTACATTTACATATATATATATATATATATATATATATATATATATATATATATATAACTACACAAAGAAAAAGATGAGTCGACAGCCGTTTCTTAAACTTTTTTTTTTTGTAATTTCAATATTGTCTATAAACTTTTAAAAAAGTTATAGTTTATCTTTTAAAAATTATATTTCATTTTTTGAAAATATATTCCATCTATTTTAAAATTTTATACCTTCTTTGTTTAATTCTTTATAATATTTGTATACATTTTATCTCTCTTGATTAATTTTTCTACCTCTACCCGTCTATAGTACGTGACACTGTTTTTAGTAAGGAAGCTACTCCATAGATTGAGTACTGAAGTATTCTCCTACAAACAAGCGAAAAGAAAAGAAAAGACAAGTAAAAATAAAAAAATAAAAAAACAAACGCAAAAGGCGTTCCCAAACTCAAATTCGATCAACTGGAATCTTTGACTGACGAAATTGACCGATATTCAAATATGAAGATTTATTATATACACGTAAGGTTGTGGCCCTACTAGAGACTGATTGTGCATCGTATACGTAGTATTTTATTTACGAAGAAATTCTATTTAATCTTGTATGTTTATAATTATGTTATTAATAAAATAATAAAACTCAATCTAAAAAATACACTATTGTAACGCCCTTATATGGGGGTTAACAGTTTTTAATGAGATAAAATAAAAATAAATAATAAAAGTAAAACCTTAAAAATAAAATTTGCCCGGGACTTAAATGAAAACTCCCAACTCAAAAATAAAAATATAAACGACAAATAAACCACAGTTTTAATGTAGCACCTTAAATTTAATAATATAAACTGTTGTCATCATCATTTTAACCCTCAACACATTGTAATACAGTCACAGAAAGTAACAATTGATGCTTACATTATCATGAAGAACATTCTCAACAATTGAAGCAGTCCCAATGTAATATAGCTACATCACTTCCTCAACTATATTTCTCGTAGCCACCTCACACTTAGTGAGTCCTGAAAAGATATAAACATAAGGGAATGAGCGACACTATGCTCAGTAGAGAAAGCCATTACTCACCTTTAGGTTTTTATCATTACCACATTAAAACCTGCATGGTTAGTAAGTTACATCATATTCCAGATTATGAGGTTTATTATGATCACATCTTATGGATACCGTAGTTACTCATTACCAAGTGTCATAATTACACATTTATACAAATATTACCAATCATCATTGTTCCTAGGTATCCATGTTAAATTGAGTATCACTCAACTCATCGAAACCCAAATGGGCGCACTTGATCACCCTATAAACATTCCAAGGGTGTTCCGGTGAGGGGACATCAAGCCCCGAGTCCTCACCAAATCAATTCCTGTACAGTGTGTTCTGGGACTTTCAACCCAAGGAAGCGTCATCGCCTTCCCCCTATTTTACCTTTTAGGGTATTCATGCCCAAGGACGTAACCGTCGCCCTCTTCATGTCTCACAATTTCTCTATATTGAATCATTATCAATAGAGTTAGTTTTCCTAACCATGCTTCTCAATTTATAACATGTGTAAATTCATTATGTTCCTCGCCGTACAATACAAGACGAGTCCATGTCATAGTTTCATATGTGATAATCATATAATATCAGTTCAACATAGATATATATATATTGCGGCAAAACAATCAATTTTAATTATATAAAAACCTCACAAAAGATGAGTAATAGAATCCCTACCTTTCAAGCTTATCAACAATCTCTTAATCCTGGAATCAATTAACGTTAGCTCCATACTCCCTTGATCCTAAGGCGTGCATAAGGACAATTAAAACTAAAGCACAACATACAACTACATTCATAAAATTTATTTTAATTTAATCTTAGAATTTCAAGAAATAACCACTGCCCATAGAGGTATTACAAAGTTTAACAATATAAATTTTCTGTCTAGGGCATATACACTTAGACTTCATACATATGCTCCAAAATAGCAACAAACATATACTTAGGTTTAAGAACGCAAATTTGAATAATCCTTTAGTATAAAAGAAAATTTATAAATGAAAGACTAAATTTGTTCATAAGATTCTAACCTCGGATTATGGTTAGTTGGAAGCTTGAAATGGCTTCAAAACAGGTTCCTTTACTTCGGTATGACTGAAATTCTTGCTCAAATGGAGGTGATGGTGGCTGATTTTTATGGCTGCCTTGAAGAAGTTCTCTAAGTATTTTGCTTCAGCAAAGAAATGAGAAGAAGAGTGTGGGAACCGTGGAAGAGAAAGGAAGAAAAGATGAAGTCTTTGAAAAGAAGTGATAGAAACAATTATAGAGGAGACATGTTGAAGCATGTCACGGAGGAAATAAAGAAAATGAGGGTCAAGAGTAGTTGGAAAAGATATCCTTATGTCTCATCTAAAGACTTTAACACACATAATACCAATATGACCTTTTTGAGATTTATTAGAAGTTCTAAGACTTTTTAGTAATCATACTAAATAAATATAGGAGAATTTTAGAAAATTTAAAAATAGATAAAAATAAATATTATAAAATAAATTTAAATGAAGCAATTTTTTTTATACATTAAAAATTAATTTAATTACCTCAATACCCGTTAGAAGAATAACGGGTGTCACAGCTCTACCCCCCTTAAAGAAATTTCGTCCTCGAAATTTCAATTCTAGTAATACTAGTAAAAATTATGATTCCACTATGATTCCAATTCCGAGTCTAAACTGTTAATGTTGTTTGTCCTTCAAATTTAAGTCATCGTATCTCCACTTATTTACTTGCATAATAAATCTTACTCCTAAATCCCTCAATGAGAGTATTTCTGACAAGTTTCAACTTGTAACACCGTATAATAGTCTAAGAATCTGATCAGGCATACATATTTACCATACCATGATTCCAGTCCTTCATTGTCCATGGACTGTGATTTACAATCACATTTAAGGAGATTGCCAGAGAAATTTTATATACTTCATCTTTAGGTTCCTTTTCCTTTTTGAGTAAGGAAAAGTCAAATATATTTGATTTCATACCTCAACTAATAAACTAAAACATAATCATAAAACATATATCACAAACACTTTTATTCAAAACTATACATTAAACTTACTCATAGAGATATTAAACGGAATCTCAGAGTTGCAAACATACCCGGCATATTTTTCATTAAACAGCTATCCTCATGACACAAACATTCAATCCAAATAATATACTCATATTTCATATGGAATATCCCCATAACTGACTCTGATACTTCCACATAATATTAACAGAATATTACACATTACAAACATAATACGGATACGTTTCGAGAGTACAAGGCACTCCGTATACCAGCTATCCATATCATGCATGCTTAGAGGATACAAAAACATCGATAAACAAAAGATCGGACCTTAAAAAGGATGCGTTTCGAGAGCATCAAGTACTCCGTATCCAGCCATCCCGGCATTAGGCTCAATGAATCTAAAAGATTGAACAACGTACCACAAGAAACACAGAATACAAGGCAAACGGTTATTCGTAACACACGAAATACGGACACACATGCCTACATGCCAAAGATAAAACAAAAAGATTACAGATGGAGATTCAAATCAATTGGCCGCTCCCGGCTTTCCCTTTCCCATTCAAGCTTGGATGTTGCAGTGTCGGATTCTGGATGTATGATTTGCATTTTATCTATCAATTCCTCAGCTGTTGAAGCAGTGACAAAGATTTGTCTCTCCGATTCTGTAGTGATGTTTTCTTCCACAGCGTAATCTAGAAATTTCAAAAGACCGTCATAAAAACCCTTTACGTTCAGCAGTCCCAAAGGTTTGGAATAAAAGCCCAACAATTGCCCACAAGCAACTATAAATATTTCCTCAAGAGTACCTAGACCACCAGGTAATGCTATAAAAGCATCAGAATTATAGATTATGTCTTTAAAATTTTTAGGGATACTCCTGACTCCTTCTCCCTTACCTATGACTTCCTTACAAAGGTTTCCTTCAACTGGAATATGAGGCCAAATTCTTACATCAGTAGCGTCGCTAGACCTAGCTACTAGTGCCATATTTACCATCATTTTTATACTACCACCCCCATAGATTATGTTAATCTTCTTGCGCGCTAGGACTTGCCCTAAGTGATTTGCAGCTTCTAAATAAGCTTTATCTTTTCCAAGGCTGGAACCACAAAAGACACAGACATTCTTTATTTTCTTCGTGGACTGGGAGGTAGACATATTTGGTTTATAGAAGTGGTTGCTTAATGTCTGCTCCACTTAGACTTCGGGTTCTACATGAGATTTTAAAGATGAGAAATATACAAAAAGGGCTAAAGAGATAGACGAGTAGGTAATGAAAAAGTAATCCAAAGATTTAAACAAAATCTTGTGCGGATAAGAAAGTAAGATAAGGTGATTGATAGTTTACAGAAAATCTGATTCACTTTTTGAAAAAGATTAGACTCTAATTGTATAACTTTTGACAATTGAGAACAATTCGACAGAAGACCCTCATGACACAACTGTAGACTTTTTGACAAATATACACCAAGTCTAGAAATTTAATATAAACGACAAATACTGTAGAACTTTTGAAATTTGAGACACAAATCTTGAAATATCCGGATAAGCTTTTCAAAATTCAAACATATTACTGTACCGTATGTAACGTGTCTGATAAGATAATATATTTTATTATATATATATTTAAGAAAATCATAAATTAAATAAGATATTAACACTTACTGTATCAATCTAATAATCACAATTATTTCAAACACAAAAGCAAATATTCTGAGTAAAAGAAAAACACAAACTGTTGAACATCAGCTAAAACTGCTTCAAATAAGTAAAGACTAAATAACCTTTATAGAGCGATGACTTATTCCCCATCCAGTTTTCTTATGGTTTGGCAAACAGGATCTAGAAATACCATATTCCTGAGGCGTTGTCTTTCTGTATAAAATTTAGGCCAGAGTTTAAAAATAGCTCCTTAAACATATCCACTAGGGTGACCGTGGAGAGGAGGATGGATGCTATCCAAGTTCTCCTTTGAAAGTCCATCCCTACAAAACCTTATTTTATCCTCTCTATTCGTAGACATATAACCAGGTGAAGTACATTTACCGTTACAATTTTGTCTTCCACATTTGTTACAAGTGACCACGATGGCACGAGCTCTTCTTTTCATTGCACTACGACTGGTACCCGTTTCTGGTAAATCGACATCTTGACTGAAGTCACTCGGACAGATCTTCCCCTCTATCAACATTCTCACATCACAAGGGATGCCAAAACGCATAAGAATCCACAACCGAGTGATTCTAGCCTTGTATTTCTTTTTGAGAATCTTTTGGGAGAGTGATGGGAAATACTTTCTCAGGTGTTGGTACTTTAGGCCCATGATGAGATGAAAGAAGAGTAAATAGAAAGGAAAAATTAAGATAGTAAATTGCAGAATCCTATAATTCCTTCTTCTTTTGGAGGAAAAGTAAACTCGGAGAAATAAGCTCCTATGCACAGTAAACGTATTTGTAAACAATGATTAAACCACTGTATATGACACGTATAGAGATCACGTGAGAGAGACAGTGTGAACCAAACTGATTTAAGATTTGAACTAGGCCCAAATGTTCTTAGTTGAAAATGGTCAGGTTGTTTCGGGCCTTAACACATTTGGAACGAGTTAAATAACAAACATAAAATTGAAAACCAATTCGTATGAATCTTAAACCCAATTCAAAGCCCACTATAGATAAAGTTAACTATAAACAACAAATCTAATTTAACGACAACAAGGATCTTCCTGAATGATATTTAAAATCATTTCATAACAACATAATCTTCCAGCAACTCAAATAATTTTGTTTTAATCAAAACTTTATTGAACAATGCATACACCCATATGTTATTCCTAATACTCAACATCTATCAATGGATTCATCATCATTGCTACCAAGGGTTTAGAATGTGACTAACCTTGAAATCAATACGATTTACGTCTTTCAACATAGACCATATCAATGAACAAAGACACTAGATGTTACTACTTAAGAACATCTACAATCCCCACAATTCTACTTATACAATATATAATTTCCTCATATAACAAAACCTTAGGTAACCAAAAGATTCACATCTAAACATCTAAAACTTAAACATTTTATTGTAATTATCCAAAATTATTATAAGTGCCTTAAGTATTATGATTTACTTAAGGAAACTCCTATTGATCATTTTTTTTATATTGCATCTATATATAAAGATTCACTGATACACTTAAATACAATGTACGTAACAAAATATTCCAATTTTGAGATTCATGCATTCTAGACTTTACACAGTCTCAACAGACCAAAAGTCTAACATTTATCTCTCTCAAGATTCAATACCATGATTCCCAACTTATATCATATTCCTCAAATAAATAGAACTTTCAAGAAAAGTTATTGACACTTATGTGCTCCATCGAATCCACACATAATCATTACTTAGGTTTGAATCAATTACGAAAAATTTGGCATATCTATGTCAAACTTTAAAATCAATAAATCAAGCCTTATATTTCTCATTGTTTTTCACGAGACAAGAGACTCTTAAATCCTCTTATCTATACGAATTTCTCATCGTTTATACGAATTAAATATGCTTATAGATCCAAATATTATACGAATCTCTCATAAGCAATCTACTTATAAACTCATTCCATATAATTATCATTCCCTCATAACTATTAATACTTTCCTTCTATATAATTATTGTACTCATATAACTATTAATATTTTTATTCTATGGCCTTTCCATGTTACATCCTTTTAGACTGTATAAATCAATGTGAAGGTTCATTTTGATGATGACAATGAAAATTCAGCTTCAAAACCATCTCAAAAATATATTTTTTTTAAAGTGGTGCTACACTCCCTAGGTTAACCGAACCTAGGCTCTGATACCAAAAATTCTGTAACGCCCCTATGTGGGGGTTAACAGTTTTTAATGAGATAAAATAAAAATAAATAATAAAAGTAAAACCTTAAAAATAAAATTTGCCCGGGACTTAAATGAAAACTCCCAACTCAAAAATAAAAATATAAACGACAAATAAACCACAGTTTTAATGTAGCACCCTAAATTTAATAATATAAACTGTTGTCATCATCATTTTAACCCTCAACACATTGTAATACAGTCACAGAAAGTAACAATTGATGCTTACATTATCATGAAGAACATTCTCAACAATTGAAGCAGTCCCAATGTAATATAGCTACATCACTTCCTCAACTATATTTCTCGTAGCCACCTCACACTTAGTGAGTCCTGAAAAGATATAAACATAAGGGAATGAGCGACACTATGCTCAGTAGAGAAAGCCATTACTCACCTTTAGGTTTTTATCATTACCACATTAAAACCTGCATGGTTAGTAAGTTACATCATATTCCAGATTATGAGGTTTATTATGATCACATCTTATGGATACCGTAGTTACTCATTACCAAGTGTCATAATTACACATTTATACAAATATTACCAATCATCATTGTTCCTAGGTATCCATGTTAAATTGAGTATCACTCAACTCATCGAAACCCAAATGGGCGCACTTGATCACCCTATAAACATTCCAAGGGTGTTCCGGTGAGGGGACATCAAGCCCCGAGTCCTCACCAAATCAATTCCTGTACAGTGTGTTCTGGGACTTTCAACCCAAGGAAGCGTCATCGCCTTCCCCCTATTTTACCTTTTAGGGTATTCATGCCCAAGGACGTAACCGTCGCCCTCTTCATGTCTCACAATTTCTCTATATTGAATCATTATCAATAGAGTTAGTTTTCCTAACCATGCTTCTCAATTTATAACATGTGTAAATTCATTATGTTCCTCGCCGTACAATACAAGACGAGTCCATGTCATAGTTTCATATGTGATAATCATATAATATCAGTTCAACATAGATATATATATTGCGGCAAAACAATCAATTTTAATTATATAAAAACCTCACAAAAGATGAGTAATAGAATCCCTACCTTTCAAGCTTATCAACAATCTCTTAATCCTGGAATCAATTAACGTTAGCTCCATACTCCCTTGATCCTAAGGCGTGCATAAGGACAATTAAAACTAAAGCACAACATACAACTACATTCATAAAATTTATTTTAATTTAATCTTAGAATTTCAAGAAATAACCACTGCCCATAGAGGTATTACAAAGTTTAACAATATAAATTTTCTGTCTAGGGCATATACACTTAGACTTCATACATATGCTCCAAAATAGCAACAAACATATACTTAGGTTTAAGAACGCAAATTTGAATAATCCTTTAGTATAAAAGAAAATTTATAAATGAAAGACTAAATTTGTTCATAAGATTCTAACCTCGGATTATGGTTAGTTGGAAGCTTGAAATGGCTTCAAAACAGGTTCCTTTACTTCGGTATGACTGAAATTCTTGCTCAAATGGAGGTGATGGTGGCTGATTTTTATGGCTGCCTTGAAGAAGTTCTCTAAGTATTTTGCTTCAGCAAAGAAATGAGAAGAAGAGTGTGGGAACCGTGGAAGAGAAAGGAAGAAAAGATGAAGTCTTTGAAAAGAAGTGATAGAAACAATTATAGAGGAGACATGTTGAAGCATGTCACGGAGGAAATAAAGAAAATGAGGGTCAAGAGTAGTTGGAAAAGATATCCTTATGTCTCATCTAAAGACTTTAACACACATAATACCAATATGACCTTTTTGAGATTTATTAGAAGTTCTAAGACTTTTTAGTAATCATACTAAATAAATATAGGAGAATTTTAGAAAATTTAAAAATAGATAAAAATAAATATTATAAAATAAATTTAAATGAAGCAATTTTTTTTATACATTAAAAATTAATTTAATTACCTCAATACCCGTTAGAAGAATAACGGGTGTCACAACTATATATTAAATTAAGACTTATATATTTATAATAACAGGGTTATAATGTTATAGATCAGATGAAAATGATTTTTGTTATCTCAATCCCTATTGAATCCAAAATAAATAGATTATTTGAACCTAAAAATGGGATTTTTTCTTCAAAATTGGGAGGAGGGGGTCTACTTAATAAAGATTTGAATCCAACAGAGTTATTTTTGTTATAATATTTTTTCTTACAAATATATAAAAATATATAAGAGTTATTTTTTTTATACCATCTATTTTAGGTTTATTCAAACAATATACCTTCATTTTTTATCTTATCAAATTTATACCTTTAGATTGATTTAATACACAAATTTATACCTTTACCTAATAAATCTTCAATTTTGACATAAAAAATTACTAAAATAGCCTCAAATTAAAAAATATGATAACTTCTAAAACTGAAAAACTTTATACTAAGGTTTTTGCCTTAAAAATGTATAGAATGCCTTCAAAAATAGGTATTTTATGTATTTTTATTTTTGTTTTCTTCTTATTTCTTGAAAGTTTTAGTTTTTTTTATATTTTACTTAAAGATAATTTGGTCATTTTAAATATCAAAATTAATTATTGACTAAAGTATAATATAGATTTGTGTATTAAATCTTATCTAAAGATGTACATTTGATGAGATCGAAAACCGAAAGCATAGTTTTTGAATTAATCTAAAACAAAAAGTAGAGAAAGATAAATATCCAGTATATAAACATTTAACCTTCTCATTTCACACCCTCTCTTAATTAATTGTATTATTACAAACATAATCCATGATAGCATTACATTTTTTTTTGGTTAAAAATGATAAAATTAACACTTGACTTAAGTAAAAATCAAAATTAACAAGAAAAAGCCTCTTGTCACTCACTCTCGTTAAAAGCAATGGTGGAGCCTTTTTTTTTTTTTTTTTAATGGGCGAGATCTAAGCTAAATTTTGAACTGAAACATCGTGTTATTATTTTTTTAACTGTTCTTTTGTTTTATCTTTTGATTTATCTAACTGTATCTTTCTTTTTTTCTTGCATGAACTTGATAATCTTATATTTTAATCTACTTTAAAAAGTCCAAAATATTACGAATTTAAATAGAAGTCTAGTTGACTTTTGGTTTATTTAAGGTTTAGAGCTTCAATTAATAAGTATGTTTATGAGTCAAATTGGGATATAATTAAATTCTTTTTATTCAATAAATAAAAAAATTACACAAAATATCATATTTTTATGCACCAATAATAAATAATGTCAGAAAATTTAAAAATGTAAAAAAAATAGCAGATGTAAATGATTTAGTATTTTAGAGTAAAGCAAATCTCAAAAATACCCTTTTCTCTCACTTCCTCTTTCTTTCTCTTCTTTTGCTCTTTGTGCTGCTCAACACAGCTGCAATTGATGTGCCCTCCAAGCCAAGCTGTCATCATTGACGTCAACATCGGCACTGTTGAGGTTGGAGCTTTGAGAAGGGAGATGATGAACATTGGATGGTAAGCATCGCGAAAAGAGCACGGCTCCAACAAGGTCGCGATCATGATCGAGAAATTTCACAGCGGTTTTGCAGTGACAAAGTTAGGTAATGATCTCCTTAGGTTTTGATTCCTTCTGGTTTCTGAGTTGATTGAAGGCAGCTGTGATTAATAACTCACGACGAATGGGGAAGGGAGATGGCGGTAGTGTAGCTACTATGTTGTGCAATCTGACGGCGACAGGTGACGGCTATACGCGTGCGTGCTGGTGTTGTAGAGATTAGCTCACTTTAGTGTCAGGAAGATAGGTGGTGTCATCAGAGGGCCATCGTATGGGTGGCGTATGGGTGTCTATGGCCAAAGCATCACCGGTGTCTATTCTCGCCTTGGCGGTGAGTTGCTGGTCCCAATGAATATCCGGCGACGCCACCAGGATCAACGATCGTCAGTGACTTTATTTAATTGATATGAAATATTGTATTTCCATGTTAATGTAGTGTTTCCTCGCTGCAAGCATTGTTGTTGGTGTCGGTAATGTCAGATGAAGTAGCTGATAAAATATAGTATTTACACTGTAATAGAGTATTACAAGTTTAATATTGTATTTCTTAGCCATCGGTGATCCTTTGAAGTCGCCGGTGAAATATAATATTTACAGTGAAATACAATATTATAAGGTTAATACTATATTTCTCAGCCGCTAGTCGTCTGACAAAATTACCAGTGAATTTTTGTATTTACATAGTAAATATGGTATTTCAAGGTAAATATTTTATTTCTCGGTCATCAGCAATCCAACGAAGTTGTTAAAGTTTTGTATTTACTCGATAAATTTGGTATTTTATAGTAAATATTATATTTCCTAGTTGCCGGATCGTCTGACGAAGTTGCCTGTAAATATTTGTATTTACACAGTAAATACGGTATTCTTCAGGAAAATATTGTATTTTTTGGCTGTCGACGATCTGGTGAAGTCGTTGGTGAATTTTATATTTACATGGTAAATATGTATTTTCCTATGAATATTGTATTTTTCGGCTGTTGACGGTCAGACAAAGTTGTCGGTGAATATTTGTATTACATGATAAATATGACATTTCTTAGTTAATATTATATTTTCTAGCCGTCGGTTGAGAGAGGAGGGTGAGAGATAAGGAATACAAAGTTGGGGGTGTTTTGGGGGTTTTTGTTCTCAATTTTTTATGAGAAATTAGTCAAATATAACGCATATTGGGTGAGATGGGCAGCAGCCCTTCGAGCCCAATGTGGTTCCGCCATTGGTTAAAAGTTGACTCTCTTATTACTTCCAATGTCACTCTACTAAAAACTTGAAATTACACTCCTGAAATCATAAATTTAATTATTCATATTTTTGAGTTGTCCATTTGATATAATCCTTGCATGTAAATCGATACCTCATAAATAATTCATAATTATAGCCAGGTAAAATCTATTAATCTCTCTAATTATTTAAATTTCCTTGATTCTCTAATGTATAATCATGAACTTAATCATAAATTGAGCGTTCATATTATTCAAGACCCGAGTCACTATTCAAAGAATTATTTATCTGCTTCTAATTAAATAAGGAACGGATTCCATCTTATAATATCAGCATTCCTAGCTACATATTCACCATGCCCCCAAAATACAAGGGATAAGAATATATTCTCAAATCCGCACCGAGTAACTCAAAATATAATTCCATAATTTTGAGTCTGCTAATCATTCCAGATTAAGATCATTTTATATATGCTTATCTATCAATATGATTAGAACTTGTTATATTTTAATAGAAATTATTTATCATATCATATCATATTCCAATCCTAATAAAACTGTTCCATTATTAATGGAAATAACCTAACACTCAATTGAAGATTATATACTTTAATTGAATAATTAATTGTAATAACAAATCATATATTACTGACCATTTTAATTATCATCCTTTAAATATTATCCTTTTTATATAAAGTTTATATACAATATTTAAGATCATATAGATAATTATAAAATTTTAATGATATTCATAAAGTATTCAAAAATGCATGCACACAAATTTAATGAAAATTTGACTTTATTTATTTATTTATTAATATGTCTTCTTACAAAACATCATAGGCTTTAAGGCATCTATCCTAACACGAACTCTACTCAATTTATTATAAAAAAAAAGGAAGAAAAAGAAGAAAAAAAATATTAGAATAATGTTGCGAAAAAGAAAATTGAAAAACAAAAAAACGAAAAGGAAAACAACTAGAGAACTGAAAATGAGTGGGTAAGGATCGAAATCCAACAAAACTCCAAAAAAAATTATTTGTGCTTCTTTAAAAACCTTTCTTAAAAAAAAAAAAAAAACCCAAAGGAATAAATCTCACTAGAAAACAAAAAAATCTGAAGTATAATCGACGCTTGATTAATACTCTTGTGACCAAAGAATCCCACAAGGAAGGAGAGTTAAACCACCAAAATTAAAGGATAATCCAAATAAGCCGCATGATGCGTCAATTTATTTACCTCTGATTGCCCTCTTTTTATATGTGTTAACAATTACATCTAAATTCCTATCCAATAATGCTTATAATTAATTAAATAATATGTGACTAAAATTCAGAAATAATTAGTATATGAATCAGAAGCTTCTTTTGTTATATATAGATACATATAGTTTAACGAACATTCTCCAACAACAACCACAACAACCAAATGTTTCATTTATATATATATATATATATATATATATATATATATATGTCTTCAATATATTTGTGTGCAAGGAAAAATTATCAGTGAAGGAATTGATATGGATATCAAACCATGCCGGTTAGTAACTAAAGTATAAAGTGGTTGCTCCGTCATTTTTCCAGCCAACATGATAATATTCATTTGAGTCTAGGAACTCGGAGGACCTAAAAAATGATTAGTAATAAGACCTCTTGGAAAATTTCTTAACCAAAAACATTAATTTCTTCCCACTATTGCTGACCTTATGTATCGTGCAGAAAGTGTAATATAATTAACTACAACTTAAGATACATACATACATACATATTTATATAATTTTTCAATGGCTATATTTCTATCGATGATTATAGATATACATCTAGAAATAAGTCTATCTCTTAATAGCATTTGAAGATATGGTGTTTTATATGATTTTTTTTAGCAAGGTAAGTAACTAGTCAACCTTTACTATTAATTACAAAGATTTTTTTTCTCTCTCTCTCTTTTTAATTAATTTGGAGGTGGTTTTTGTCACGACTCGAAAATGGGGCTGCGACTATAAAAAAAATAAATAAAATAGAATCAATCCATTAACAGAATGCTGTATGTTACAAACATGATGTTGATACATTTTGAGAGTACAAAACACTCTGTATAATTAGCTATCCTAATCATGCATTCATGGAGAACACATAGGCATCGATAAACACAAGATTGGACCTAAACGAGATGCGTTTTAAGAGTACTAGTTACTCTGTAATATTAACTATCTTAACACTAGAGTCAACGAATCTAAAGATTTTAACAACAGCATGTTATTAAAATACAAGCTGTGGAGGAGAATGGTTATTAAGGACACAATAAGTACAAATAGACACGCTATAGGGAAAACAAAAAGATTACAGGTGGAGGTATAAATCTAATGGTTGCTTCCTGCTTTCTTTCTTCAAGCTTAAATGTTGCAGTGTTAGACTCCAGATGAATGACTTGCATTTTGTCAAGCAACTCTTTAGCTGTTGAAGCTGTAATAAAGATTTGTTTTCTCTAGTTTACAATGAAGTTTTGTTCTACAACGTAATCTCAAAACTTTAAAAAACTATTATAAAAACCTTTTACATTTAAAATGCTCAATAGACTCCTACTAGCAGCTACGAATAACTTTTTAAAAGTGCAAAAATCACTGGGTAATGCTATAAAAGCATCAGAGTTATGAATCATATTTTTAAGATGCTTAGGGATGTCCAAAACTCTCTCTTCCTTACCTATGGTTTTCCCACAGAGGTTCCCCTCAGCTAGAAGTGAGGGATAATCCCTATGACATAGCTACTCATAGAATGTGTTGTTGTTGCTACATTCCCTAACTAACCCTAAACTACCTCCCCCATAAATCAGGTTAATTTTCCTCCATGCTAAGACTTGTTCTAAGTATTTTGCGGCTTCTAAGTAGAATCTATCTTTACCAAGACTAGAACCACAAAAGACACAGATGATTCTGATTTTCCTAGATGAATGGGAGGAAGACATGTTTAGTTTCTAAGATAGACTGACTCTTTGTTTTAACTATTTGATTTTGTTTTTATTTTTTTTTTTGTTTTAAGTCCGCTCTATTTAAACTTTAAACCATGAATAAGCTCTTAAAAAAGATGGAAATGCAAAAGGGCAAAGATTCGGAAAAGTAGGTGATGGACAGGTAACCCAAGAATCTAAACAAAATATTGTACAGGTACAAAAGTAAGAAAAGCTATAGACAGGTTGGAAAATTTTGATCAACTTTTGAAAAACAAGACTCTGACACTCTGACCCTACTATATAACTTTTGACAATTGAAAAGAAAGTGACAAAAAACACTCTGAGATGACTATACAACTTTTTAAAGAAATGACAAAAGACACTCTGACTCGTTTGTACACTTTTTGACAAATGTGCATTGAACCTAGAAAATTGACATAAACAACAAATTACTATAGAACTTTTTGAAAAATGGGACATAATTCTTGAAATATCAGATAAGATTCAAAAATTTTAAACATGTTACAGTACAACACGTCATGTATCTAACAAGATAATATATTTAAAAGAAAACAAATGCTAATTATTATTCAACACATACTGTAGCAATCTAAAAATAAACAAATATCAAGACCAAAAACACACTTATTTTACATATTGTAAACACAAATTATTAAATGACTACTGTAACGATTTCAAAACAAACCAACACTCAAACAACCTTTATGTATCGAGAATTTACTCCATATCTAATTTTTTTATAATCTGGAAAACAAGATCTTCAAATATCATGTTCTTGAGCCATTGTCTTTCTACATGGAATTTGAGTTAAAGTTTAGAAATTGCATCTTAAACAATTTACTTGGATGGTTATGAAAAGAAGCATGGTGGTCATCCTAATTGTTTTTAGAAAGTTCATCCTTACAGAACTTAATTTTATCCTTTCTAGTTTCTAACATAAATCCATGCAATATACATTTACCGTGACAATTTTGTCGTCAACATTTGTTATACGTGACTATGATGACACGAGCTCTTCTTTTTATCATACTATAACTAGTACCCATACCTTGTAAGCCGACGTATTGATTGAAGTCACTCAGTCGGATTTTTCCTTTATCGGTATCCTCACATTACTAGAGATGCTAAAACGCATGAGAATCCATAGTTGAGTGACCCTAAACTTATATTTCTTGCTAAGAACTTTCTTGGAAAGTGATGTGGAGTATTTTCTTAGGTATTGGTACTTTAGATCCATGGTAAAAAGAAAGAAAAGAAAGAAGAATAAAGGTAACAGAAAATTCGAGGTAGAAAATTAAAGGATACTAGAAAATTTCTATAGAGAGAGAAGAAGATCTAGAGAGAAAGGAGAGAATTTGATAAACTAGAGAGAGAGTAAGCTCGGATGAATGAGCTCTGATGCACAATACATGTATATATAGACAAGGAATAGACACTGTACTTGACACATTTAGAAAACACGTATGAGAAGCTATATATATATATATATATATTGATTTTTTTATTTACATGGTCGTATTTTTGTTTGTTTGTCTTTCCCGTATGGTGTTATCCATTAATGTTGGAATGGGGAGAAAAGAGTAAGCTGGTGTTACATATTTATCAAATTTTTTCATATTTGATTTCTGGAATCTATTGAATAATATTGACGTATATTCTTTCCCAAAAAAAAAAAAATTGATGTATGTAGGTATCATTAATTAGATAACTTGTACATCTGAGTTTCTTATATATGTAATAAAAAAAAAAATCATTGAAGTTTGCATGGGAAGCAAAAACATAGGTGGTCATTTCTATGGTTGGCTAGGGATTAATAGTCTCGTAGGTGGTAGCTGGTGGTGAAACGTCAACATTTAGTTACGTTTGCAATATTAGATGTTTTGAGAAGACACATTCCTATGATACTAGCTTCTGATAAGTTGAGAGTACCATATTTTTTTTTCCCCCTCAATTCACTCCAATTTATTTCAATACAAATTTATATTCTTTGACTTGAATTTAATTTATGTCCCATTTTCATGTTCAATTTTGTAACCCAAATAAAACGTTATTGAAAATATTTTAGCTACATGATTTTTAACATAATATTTTAATTAATATGTCATTTTAATTGATACTTTATGATGTTGTTAGTCTCAGATCTCGTAAGATTAATTGTGCTTTTGTAATTTTCTTAATAGAGGTTTAATGTGATGAGTTAAACTACTCGGTATATGATACCAACTTCGAATGACATTTGTCTTTTCTTATCATATATTTACTTACGAATGTAATAACCAAGATCATTAGAAAAAAACATGTTACCTAATTTTATATATATGTATATATATTGTTGAATATTATACCGACTCAAAGTCATTAATCAGTAGTTACAAACTTTCATTTTCACCGTTTGCATGCCTCGAAAGTTCAAGATGCATAGACGTTTGCAAATTTCATGTGTCATTGATTTACTTGCTAACACACAAGGAATCTTGATTATTTATTCGACTAAAGTAAATTTTTCAAAAAGTTCTTTCATATCAGCAATCAATTACCTGAAACGAAAATGTATATATCCAATGACTGGAAGGTCACAAGAGTTAGGAAAAACTATCATTATTTTTGTTGATGAGATAAAAAGTGAGAAAGATTCCCAAATAATTCGTTGGCTCGGGCCATATTCACCAGCGCGTTCTAGTTAATTACAATTTCACATTTTAATTTTAGGACTACTTGGTATTATTGGCATAATTAAACTTCACGCAAAAATCTTATATGCAATATTTAATTAATTAAAAAAATCAGCACTAGTGACGCACTGCTGGTGGTAAGTAACTTTTTTCTTTTTAATCGATTGTAACACCATAGGTTTAATTAAGCAAAATTAGTGTAAAATAGTATATTAGTATGCCTTAATGTAATTTAAACTTAATTTAATTATTTTGTGGTATTTTTAAATTAATTTCACTTTTAATTATTTTTACTTGTTATTTTAAATTTTAAAACAAAATAATTTGTCAAATGCCCAACACGTTCCTCTTTGGAAAACTGTGTGTGGGACATGGTTTTGCATTTGAAAAACCACCATGTCCCTCCTTTATTTAAACTCTTCTCTCGCTCTCTTTCCTCTCACTCTCTCAGACTCACTGTCTCTCTCTCCCTCTTTTCCCATTTCTCTCTTCCCTTTCTCTCATGTTGGTTCCAAAAAATTGCGCAAAAAACCCTTGATTTTCAACTGGATTGGAAGCTAAGAAGCAAGATTAAGCCTTCGTGCACTCGATTCAAAGATACAATTCGAGGTTAGTTTACTTCTTTTTTTTTTTTTTTTGAAGTTTCAAAGTTTATTTTTCAAACTTTTCAATCCTCCTTGAATGTTGAATCCGAGTTTCTTTAAGCTTAGAAAAGCTTCAATCTAAGTTTGTGGAACCCAAATCATCACGAATCTAATCTTGATTGAACAAAAATCGAGCTAGATCAAGTTTTTTCCCTTTTTCTCATTTTTGGAATAATTTGAAAGTCTTTATGAAAAGCTTGTTTAAAAGTGTTAAAATGAATTCCAATATGTATTTCTTTCATTTTATGACCATTATGCATGCTCTGGGAACTAAAAAACAAGTTTAAAAACAAATTTTGAGTTCGGAAAGGTCGAGACTCTAAATATGAAATTTCTAGATTTTGTCAGTTTGGCAGGCCAATCATGAGCATTGGCAGGCCAAATTCATGAGTCCAGCATGCCAGACTCATCTTGTCGGCTGGCCAAACCTGGAACAGTTTGGCAGGCCGATAGGCCAAACTGTATAAGTTCAGGAGGCCGGACCAAGAAGTTCAACAGGTCGACCGAACCTTGTAAAATTGTTGTTTTTCACCCATTTTCAGTGCCTAAACCCTAGATAAAGACTTTGACTTTGTGATATGATTTTGTGAATGTTAAAGGCATACTAAGACACCATGAGATAACATAATATAATAGAATACTTTAAGTTAGATATTGATGAACGTAGTTCATATTTAAGGTTGTTCGTGGTTCCGTGGAGCTAATGTATAGCGGATCAGGACTGCGGTGCTGAGCTCCTATACTGGATATTGAGATAGGACTCTAGACCTCCTTCTTTGGTAGCCATGTTTTAAAAAGGATTTTGGCCACAAAGTGATTTCTCCCAAAATGTTTTGAAAGATTGAGATGAATTTACCAGTTTAATTGTTGAACAATGAAATGATCATGATTAATGGAATAATGAATGTAAATGAGAATAATTGGTAATGTGAGACTTGAATAATGACATAGTACTGGACATAAAAGATATACTAGGGCATGGTGCCAAATTCAGAGATCGGGTCATGTAGATAACAACCTTGGGGGCAGGTCCTGAAATCTAGCTGGGCCACTACAATGGTGATTTTTATTGGTTTGCCCAAGATAAAGATAAGATGACCATTTTTGAATGAATAATGAACTAAATGGTAAGAATGAATTTCATGAATTTTATCTATTTACTGTGTTTTATAATTCTTATGTATAGATAGTTTTATATTCAAATCAATATTTTTTTAAAAAAACTTAGTCCTACTAAGCCATCCGTTCACAATTTTTGTTTGTTTTAAAATTTCCCCCCTCTAGGTGGATTCTAGTTTAGGACCAATTGGGAGTCTATCGGACGGACGCGTGAACTGTAGGAACTCTGTTTAGGTTATTTGTTTATTTAATCAAGACATGTAGTATTTTATTCATATTTCTTTCGTATTGGACTGTTGTTATAATTTATTTAATTGTTGATATATTGTGTGTTCATAAATGTGGGTCCGGTGAGGCCTAGCTTATATTTATCTGTCCTTATTATTTTATTTTTTTATCTGCTTTAATTTAACGATAATTGTTTAAAAAAGTTTTAAACCGTCACATTTTCAAAATAATTCAAATATTTAATTGGTGATTTTAATTAAAATATTGGTTAATTTAATTTTATTAATCTACCACGTTACTATTTGGATCGGGGTACGTGACATGGGTTCAACAAAATTGGCCGCTTTCTAATGTCATGGTTTTCTTTATTCCAATGATAACTGTTTTATTTTGGCAAAGCCATTCCAACTTATTAGTTTTAACTGTTATAATGTAAAACTCTTATATATTATAGTGTAAAGTGAAAATATGTTACAATATAAAGCTCTCATATACTGTAGTATTTTGGTTCCAGTTTATTAGTTCTAATTACGTTCCCAAATACTCTAAATATTTGGATTGAATTGGCCAAATACTCCACTCAATGTAAGTCCCTTTTCTATGTTTTTTATTTATGTCCTAAACTAAAGTTAAGATCCCTTGATTTATCTTTTGTATAATTAATTGTTTCTTGATATTAATTTGATTAATCATTTAATCATCTAAGTAGTTTTAGTATTTAGTATTTATAATGTGACTAAATTCTTAAATTTAGATACAAAATATTATTCAACAATAATTAACTGAAAAGAAATTTGGGTCAATAGATGTAGTGCCTCACTAAATAATAGCTATTATGGTCTGAAAGCACTAATTTGACAAATTAATTGATAAAGATATGTCTAATTAGTTATGTGATGGTGCTCTTACCATGGTGTAATTTCAAGTATGATACGCAATTCGAATAAATTTCTCATTAAATTATACCAATAATTTAAGGATTAATTATAAAAATCCCCTCTAAATTATAGCCTTTGTAATACATTGTCCTATAAACTTCAAAACGTAACATCCGTTCTCCCTGAATATGAACTATTAACAAAAATGATTCTTTTGTTAGAATTTTAAACAAAAAATTAAGGATATTTTAGTAACTCTGGTTATAAAAATAACCATAAAAATTAAAAATATAATAAAAATAGTCTTTATTGATGATTAAAAACAAAAAAAAATTAAAACCATTACATCATTCGAATCCTTCATTTTTTGATATATCAAAATTTTCTTGAAAATTTTATTCATTTTTCACACCCAAAAAGTATTTTGAAAATTTAAAATCTATGTATATTAGTGAAATAAAAAGAATATAACACAAATCTATTCAACATAATATAAAATCTAACACAAATTTTTCAAAGAGAAAAAACTCTGATAATATTAATAAAATTTCTTTCATATTTTTTTAAGTTTTTATTCGTATTTATACCTTTTAAAATTTAAAAATACTTTTTTAGTGTGAAAAAAATTTAATAAAATTTTAAGGAAAATTTTGAAATATTGATAAAAAGAGGGATCTGAATAATAGTATGCTCTATAATTGATTTTTTTAATCATTAATAAATACTATTTTTACTATAGTTTAAATTCTTTTTCTTATTTTTATAACTAAGATTATCAAAATATCCCTATTTTTAAAATTGTTTGTCAATTTGTCATTAAAATTTTAACGAATGTTACATTTTGAAATTTGAAGAGCAAAGTGTTATAAATGTCATAGTTCAGGATGATTTTTGTAATTAATCCTAAATTTAAATGTTAAAGACATATTTATTTAAGCAAAACTGTGTATATATATATATATATATAATGTTGATTGTTGAACATGAGTTCAAGTATATTTCGTCATATTCCTATTATTTAGCCACCTGCTCTAAAAGTTGACAACCAATCTTACGCATGTATTAAAACAAATCAATTAAAGCAAAATTTCTATGTGATAGTATTTTTAGGTTTTGTCTGATAACATCGTTAGAACTTATTAGTTCTAACTGTGTAAAACTCTTATATGTTATAGTGTAAAGCAAAAGTATACTACAATATAAAACTCTCACATGCTATAATGTTTTGATTCCAACTATGCTCCTAAACATACTTTTAAAACTTTATATATAAATACATATAGATGGACATAAACTTAGGGTATATTGGTCATATCGTATTGTATTATATTGTAATGTATTGTATTACATTTCATTGTATTGTATTATAGTTATGTTGTACAATATATTGTTTGGGTTTGAATTGTATTAACATGTTGCAATATACTATACATGTTTGTTTACCATCGTATTGTATTGCATTGATTGTATTAGTATTTAAACTTTTTAAATATAGTAAATTTAGGTCATCAGTCTAGAGTTGAAATTTAGGACTAGGTCAAGGTTGGGATTTATGACTAGGGTCAGGGTGGGGATTCGGACTAAGGATGAGATCGGGATTCAAGGTTGGGATTTGGGACCGAAATCAAGGTTGAGGTTGGGGTCAGGATTTGGGACCAAGGTCAAGGTTGGGGTAGGGATTTAAGACCAGGGTCAGGTTCAGGATTTACGATTTGGGTCAAGATTTAGGACCAGGGCAAGGACTTAGGGCCAGGGGCAGGGCCAGGGTCAGGTTTGAAATTCAGGGTCGGTATTCAGGATCAAGGTTTGGGACCAGGGTGAGGGTCAAGATTTGAGGTTAAGGTCAGGATCAGGATTTGGGTTTAGGGTCGAGATTCGGTGTTGGGGTAGAGACTCAAGGTCGGGGCAAAAATTTGAGACCAAGGTCAGGGTTGGTATTCACGATTTTGGATCGTGGTCGGGATTCGAGGCTGGGTTCAAGGTCGAGATTTAAGACCGGGATCGAGATTTGGGTCTAAGATCTAGGTCAGGGTCAGGATTTGCGATTCAACATTAGGGTCAGGATTCACGATTCAACATTAGGGGATTTGGGACTAGGGTAGGGGATCAGGATTCGGGACCAAGGTCAAGGTTGAAATTCACAAGAATTGGGGTCGGGATTCGGGGCTAAAGTTGAGGTCGGGATTTGGGTCCAAAATCTAGGTCAGGGTAGGGATTTGTGATTGAGTTTGGGGTCAGTTGAGATTCAAGATTGGAGTCAGGATTCACGATTCAAGGTCGAGATCGAAGTTAGGATTTGGTACTAAGGATAGGGCCAGGATTGGGGTTAAGATTCAAGACTGGGGTTAGAGTTAGGATTCGTGACATGGTATGGGATTAGGATGAGAATAGGAGTTGGGGTCAGGGTTGGGATTGATTCGTGGTCGGAACCAGGTTGGGGACGACATCGGGACCAAGATCTGGGTCAAGACTCAAAACTAGGGTGAGGGTCAAGATTCGATACTAGGGTTGGGGTCAAGATTAGGGTCTAGATTTAGGACCCTAAATCCTAGTCCTAAATCCCGACCCTAGCCTCGATCCCAAACCTGGTCTTAAATCCTGACCTCGACACCAATCTCGAATCTCGAATCCCGACCTTGATCTCGGTCCAAATCCCAACCCCGATCCTAGTCCCGAATCCCTACCCTAACCCTGACCCTAGACCTTAGACCTCGATCTCAAATCCCGACCACAACCGTGAATCCTGACCCTGACACTGGTTCTAAATCCTAGCTTCGAATCCCAAACTTAACCTCAACCTCAACCTCGATCCTGAACCCTGGGCCCGACCCTAGTCTTGAATCCTAACCGTGACCTTATCCTCGGTCCCGAAACTCGTTCTAAAACTTTAACTTCTATATCTATTTTTAATATATTTTAAATGTTTGATTAGTTTATTAATACACACATTTGGTTTAGATTATACAATATGGTTTAATATGGAGGTTTTTGCTTGTATTTGATATCAGGCCTACATTGTATTAATTTTTGATTTCATATTAAATAATGCAATACATAAATGTCACCAAACAGTCTATTATTTTTAAATAATATGATACAGAATGCTAACATGGCATACCAAACATGCTCTTAAGGTATTATCTTATAACTCTCATTATAAGTCTAGCTAGTAGCAACATTAGCAGTGAGGAAATCATCATAATTTTTTTTTGCCACTTAATTGCTAAAAAAGTTACAGGAAGAAGAAAAATAATATATATATATATATATGATCATTGGCCGATGGTCTTTCTTTTTCTCATGAATTCCTTATAAATTGAGTAATATTATTACAAGGAGAGGAAGGGATATTGCATTAGAACACCTACAAGTGGGGTAGTAAAAAAAATGTTTATCATATTCAGACATTTTTCATCAATTCGCTTGGCCATAATAACTTGTCTGCCATTTTTAACAACTGCTTTTCCACAAGTTTTACGTGTTTATTGCATTGAATATATGTGCATCTCCATAAGTCCTAGATAGTCAAAAGATGCTTGGGCAAAGATACATTGCAGCTTAATCACGCTACATAAAACCAATTTTATTTATATTTTTTTAGAAAATATAGAGGTTCACTCATGATTCGACCGCGTCCAAATCCAACATAGAGTTTCACGTTTGCAAAAACAAAACATAACAAAACAAAACAAAAGAGAAAGAAAAGGGAGAGAAAATGAAAATTGAGAAAACAACTACTTGCATTTATTTTATTTATTATCTTTTTGTTTTTTGTATATGAAAAACTAGAATTACACTTTAAAAAAAAGTATTTATTAGGCCGTTTGAAAAATAAATTGAAATTGATAGTTAAAATTAAAAATGCTATAATATGTGAGAGAACATTGTCAAAATAATAACTAGAAGGTTTGTCAAACAACCTAGACAATTTGAGACAGAATTTTGTCGATAAAAGTTTTCGTCTCTAGCTAGTTTGTTTCTATAATTATTGGCGGCTCATAATTATTAGGTGCCAAGCATATATATTTTAGACTCAAAACTCTTCCACAATTATACACTGACCGTTGAAATAAAAAATGTGCGCTTCAGTTTTCTCTCTCTATTCCCTTTTGTTTTTCCTTTATTCTAAATAAAGGAAGCACTTCGTTTTCAGTAAAATATTGTTTAAATATTGTCTAATTAACGAGGAGAAAAGAAAACAAACAAAAAGATAAAAGAAATTCTAATTTAATTTCCTTCTGTGATCTCTACTTGATTTTTTTCTCCTCCTTTTTTTTAATCATTGATTTGATTTAAGAACCAAACGTATTACTGGCACTTAGAATAAAGCACGATATATACATGCATACATATATATATATATATATATATTACTTTTTAAGGTATAGTTAGTATTTATTAGACTCTCGTATAAATCTAGAAAATCTTGGTTAAGAGCCATTATTTCTTACAAAGATGTCATCACTTATCAAAAAGACCAATAATTCACGTTCAATTTCCTTACATATTATGATGAATCCGGAGATATTGTTGACTAAAGATCGCCAAATTCGTAAACTTAACTAGACAAAGGGACAAGAGAATTAGTTAAGATGTTTTTTCCCTTAATTATTTGATTCATTCCATTTCCTTGTTTTTAGGTGGAAGACATACAACTATCCTACGTACCACGTGACAAGCAATTGTAGTTATATCGATGCATTAATTCGTACTCTTTCTTTAAAAATGCACAATTAATGTATATCTTCTCCAATTAATTTCTAACTTTATATATATATATATATATATATATATATATATGACATACATAAATAAACATGACACACACATATTAAAATTTAAAAATAACCAGTACTTGTTTTTGCCCCTGAGCATGTGCCATGTTTGCAGGTTTTTTATTTGGATATAATATCCAGAATATATAAAGTTATCTTTTATTATTTTTCTAGCAAATCTTTTCTCATGGTTTAGTCCATAAATTTTTTTTCAGTAATTAATTAGTGTGCTATGTATACTATATATGGATCGACTTGAGTTATGACGATTTTATTATTATTATTGCAGACGTTTGGATTGTCGTGAAAGCATGTTGTGACAGGAAATTTTTTTTTTTTTTTTTTCTGTTTAGGCGAAACGATGATGTTTGTTGTTTTTGCTCGTTAAAAAACATTGTAGCTAGCCAGCTATTAAAATAAAGATATTTCAACACCACGACTTGAAAAAATAAAGTATTAATAGGTTTATGTTGTTTAGCTGTTATATTTGTATGAAAAATTGTTTATTCTATATATTTTTTAATTTTAATATGATTTTAATCAAATCCAATAATAGAAAAACGTGTACTGTATATAAGGCCCTAGCATAGAAGGACCCTTAAAATAATAACCATAAGGCCGTAATGCCAAATTGAGATTGTACAGAATTATAGAAAAGCACGTTGATAAAAATTGTATCTTCCAGCTGGCTTTGAGTTTATCAACCAAAAATCGATCACCAAGTTTGGTGGGAACTAATGTTGTAGAAAAACTCAAGAAAAGATCGCTTTGGGTAGCTATCAAACGGGTTCCTTCTCTAAATAAACAACATATTCAATCCAAATTTCATACTGGAGATGGGGTCTAATTTAATTATGAAAAAAAAAAAATATATATATATATATATATAGGTACCTGTGTTCTTTTTAATCTTTTACTTAAATACTATGCGTTTTTGTAAAGTAATCCAAAGACGATTCTTTGAAGATGAAATGCCATTTATATAATTTCTCCTTTTTTATTTGGTTGGAAACCCAAATCATTTATCAATATGTAGAAACAAAGATGATACTTAAAATATGTCTCTAGTCTTTCTTTTTTTTTCCTAATTTTGGACCAGTGGAAAAAAGAAGAAGAAGAAAGAGTAGAAAGATACTCTATGTCCCAAAAAATAGTTTTAAGATACCAAATAACATTTTTTGAAACTTCAAGGTACCATTTTAATATTATAAAAATATATATTAAACTGAAATTTTTTTCTGAATAAAAACATAAATACCAAATGATTTTTTTCTTTTATTTATTATTATTATTTTTTATCTTTTGGACTCTTTTCAAAGTGCAGAAATAGTTCGCCAAATATGTTCGGTCAATAGTTTTATTTTCAGTTATTTTGCATTAGTTTCAATGTGATGAGTTTATAATATTATATCTTATTCTGTCATACGTCTTTCTTTTCAAAAACTAAGTGGGAACCTTACCAATGTGATTGCTTCCTCTTTCTTTCACTTGGGAAATAAAATATATATAATCAAGCTAACACCTATTCTTAGTTAATTTATGTTTCTATGGATTTAATACACGTAAAAGTCCCTCTTAACGATCTACATTTTCTAATTTTTTCCCTCATCATGTGCACTTTATGATCATGAAACAAAGAAATATTGCTGATGATTAATTGATAGAATCCTATTTATGATCACGACAACAAGCAACAATAAATACTTAGGAGAAAGAATTATAAGTAGAACGAAGTTTGATATACTGACAAATTACAATCAAAGCGAACGGAGGATGAGACCAGATATCTATAGAATATAATATAAGTGATCCAGGAACAAGGCTGCTAATTATTATGTATCATTTTCGCCCTTGCCTAATTATTCTTGACTAATTTGGTTTTTTCCTTTGTGTAATTTTTGTGTCTCTCTCAGTCTCTCTCTCACGTGTCTTTAATTCTATGGGTTGACAATGGCGCAACACCTAAATCTATGGTAAGTAATTATCAAGCTTGGAAAAATACGGAAGATAAATCTACAAGCAAAAACGAAAAGCAGTATATAAATCTTTGAGATCAATGAGATATCATTCAATGAAGATTATTGTTTAAATAATGCATGTAAAAGAATTTTTTATTTTGGAATGGCTTTTGAGTTTGTTTAGTTAAATATATCAAAGGCATTTATTGTTGCAAAAAGTAAGCCCCTGATTTGTATTATAAGTTTGAACAAGAAAAAAAAATTGATTCAAACACTTTTTTTTACTGAAAAATTGTTTCCTCTTGCAAAAGTTCAAGTAAATTTGAATATAAAAGTGTAAACTTTTTATTCAAATCTATAAACTCAACAAACCATAAGTAATACACAGTGGCAGAGCCAAAAATTTGATTTAGTGGAAGCATTGTAGGAATAATAGAGATAATATTTTATTAAAGTGATACGTTATTATATATTTTTATTATTGAGTTAGGACACAATTAAAAATTTTCTTGTAAAAAAGGGGTATAATAATATTTTTTAATTGTTTGATATGGATACGGTTATAATTTTTTTTTACAAAAATAAGGGTATATCTAACCTTTAAATAAAATTTAGGGTGAAAAATTTAAATTTCATAAATTAAGTAGGGGCATGTGCCCAAACTCAAATATAATCTTTTTATGCCCCCAGTAAAATTTTAAAAATATAAATAAAAACAGTTTCTCATAAATTCTTTTTTTTATTATAAGCACCAAATAATTGACTTTGTTTCAAAAGTGTTTATAAAAATTAAAGTTACATTTGAATAAGTCCATCCAATCCAAACAGGTTCAAAAATAGCATTTGGGCAAAATAAGCCCAAAAAGCTGTCTTTTTTTAGCCATTCTCAACAGGTTCTAATTATTAGTGCTTCGTAACAAGTAACTTAAACATTATAGCATATGAGTGCTTCACACTGTAATATATTTTTGTTTTATACTATAGCAATTAGACTTTTGGTAATAGAACTTGGTTTCTAAACACTCTTTATAACAACTTGATTTGGAAACAAACTTGAGAATTTTGTTTGTGGAAGTTACTCGTGAAATTTTTCTACGTACTAGTACTCAGATTCTGACAAAATGAAAATTAAAACTGATGATGATCAATGTTCGTATCCGCTAGATTGGGTCGTTTTGAAATATCACGTTGCAATGATCAAAATCTATATTAGGGAAAAAAAAAGTTGTTTGTTTGGTTCTTTTTTTTTTTAATTTTTTTCTTAAGGTTGAAAAATGTTTCCGGATTCATAGCTCGAATTTCTTTGCTAAAATCAGGGTAGATAAATTATCAAAGAGTGACATACGTAAAGATGTCATATTTATAGAAAACTAAATTTCACAATAGATGTCAAAATCCATGGCTATACCTTTATCATTTTATTTATTTCAAAGTCGACAATTAGTCTTGAAAAAGTAATAATTACTACAATTTCTTAATTAATTAATAATTATTGCTTCAACCTTATAAATTTATTTTTCGTTAATATCGCTATGATGACTAACCAGGTTTTCAGGGGATATTTGGGCTGGAAATTTCCGGATCCGGATTAGGATTAGTGAACAAGGTCCATCTTGTGTCTTCTAAGTTTTTTTTTTTATTATTTTTTTATTCGATGTTTGGAAGGGTGGTGGGTACCGTTGGTTAAAATCACTTTTATTATAGCATGTGAGAGTTTTATATTGTAGCGATTTTTTTAGTGTTACTATTATATGTGAGAATTTTATATTGTTTATAATTAAAAAAATAGTAAAAACCGTGGTTGTTTTCTAATTTTTTGTGAAGTATTTATCAGAAAATCTTTTTGAGGGAAAAAAAACGAGAGAGAGAGAGAGAACGTTTGCGCGACTGAAAGCCGATCCAGCCAAGCAGCATAGATTTTACCATTAATGGGCTTCAAAGTGCGACTGTCTAATCACATATTTTAAATATAAAAACTTAATTATTCCCCACGTTGCTCAACTAGAGCAAACATGACACATTTAGTTTGAATTAATTTATGTCTAATCAATTTTTTAAAATGATTTTGCAGGCACTGAAGACCAATTATACCCTCTAACCCCCGAGATTACTTGATAAATATTTATTACTTTTTTTTTGGAGAAAAGAAGCAAATCATTGGCGATAAATTAGTATTAATAATTAGGTAATGAATTTGAAATCAATCTGACCACAAATATATATAAATAACATAAAGATCGGGCATTCATTAGTCTTTTTGACACTCTTAATTTAGTTCGACACCCCCATTAAATCTGCCTTTCGAGATTTGATTCTGAGGCCTCGTTGTTTACAAAAGGCATAATTAATTAACCAAAGTTTTTTTTTTCTAATATCCTCGACAAATGTACTCAAAACAAGATGTTAGTTTATGTAAACCAATGTTATTTTATAAAAATTACACCACATATTATATTTATAAGAATGTAATTAAAATATAGAACTTTTTTTTTAGAATATTTTAGGATAACATAGTTACACGATTTTTATTACAATGATTTTCACATTATATACTACAAAATTACACACTAATTGTTATAATGGTACTACTTTTTTCTATTTGTAAAATACTTTAATCTTACGAAAATTAGACTGAGTGGCCTTTTTAATAGATTCATTAAAATAAATAACCACAATTTTTTAAAATTAGGAAGATTCATCCATACTAAAAAATAGGGGCATGTTTGGTGAAAAAAATCCTCCAACTTTTAGCCTATAAAAAGCACTTTTTTCCCTCCCAAAAGACATTCGCTAAACACAACCCTTGTTTTCCTTCGTTGTAATAGAGTGGATCAGCTATTTTTTAAATTTTAGAAAGTTTGGGGCTATTAGCTTAAAGTTTGCAGGTAAAATAGGCATTTTTGCTATATATCCCTTAATCTTATTCTAATTTTTTAATATGAGTTGTAAGATTACCATTATATGTCTAGACGGGTGTTTGGAACTTTAGTTCCAACCCATCAGTTATAACTATGAATAGTCTAAAACTCTCAGTAGTTAAAAAGCAAAAGGTTATTGCAGTGTAAAGCTTTCGCATGCTATAGTTCTCAAACTTAAAACATCAGTTATAATACAAATTGAAGCTTTTTTTATTTTTTAAGACGGAGCAACTTGATCAATCTGCCTTAGCCCAAACTGACCTTGCTAATCTAGGCATTAATAATTCTTTGCCACTCACCTCTAGAACTCTTAGAATATATACGTATATATAAATATATACACATATATATACGATTGTGAAGTGTGAAATGTTTGTTTCCAAAAGGAGATTGATAAAAATATATAAAAGCTTATTGTAGTACATATCGTTTGCGACGTGTATACTATGATTGTTTATGCTTTTCACAAGGCAAGTGGTTGTTTTTTCCGGAGTATATTCGCAAGTGATATTGATCTTGTCAAAGATAATTTGGCTCCACCTTCGTTTATGGATAATGACGAAGCAGATTCTGTGTAATAAAAATTGATCCCAAGCATATAATAATATAATATTATATGATTAAAAAGGGGCTTATAATATTTAAGTGTCCTTTATCAACTGTTTTATTCAAGTGTATTGTTTCATCATGTGTCCCGATGAACAAGATGTGATCATATGAAATAAATTGACTAATTATTGAATATATAATTTCAAGTTGTTATGTGTGTACGTGTGTATATATGCCTATATATGTGTGTGTGTGTAGAAATATGTATACGCAAATATATCAAAAAAGGATGTTTATATATAGAAAAGTGTGACCGCCATTACATATTCAAAAACCAACATGACCACTGACCAAGAAGAGGAGCTACATTGGCCCCTCTTATTGCTTTCATTTTCCATGACAAACAGAATCTCTGCTTGTAGTTGAAATGGCAAAAATTTTTTAGTAACTTGTTTTCAATGCCAAGGAGAATCTTGAACAGCTTCTGGGCTCTGGGAATTGACCATATAAAGTGTAATATTCCTTGATCACTTTGAAAATGAACCAAATATATATATTTTTTTTGGGGTTAAAAAACGACAAGAAAAGAGTGCAAAATTAAAGAATGAAGCAAAAGTACCGGAAAAAAGAAGAGCAATGCGGATCTAGCTTGCCGGAAGTCATGCAGAATATAAGTACAGTAGTAAGGAATATATGTTGGGACACACTTTGCAGTTTATTGTTTCTGCTTTTAGTTGAATGAAGCCTTACTTATCAAAAAACAAGGGAATTATTGCTGCGTGGAATCTTTTTATGTCACGTAATATATATGTGAGAGGTCCAGTCAGAATGCATGAATGAGCTTAGTATTTTATATGTTTCAATAATCATAAATAATGTCTCCTAATAAATTTATCCTAGATTGATCTTAAATTTTTTAAGGGTTTTTTTTGTTCTTTTGACAAACTTATATTTGTATGAAAATGGACCAAAGGTTGTGTGATGTCGTTATGTTTATATGAATAAAGTAGTCTCAATGTTGATCCATTTATATTAGTATATGTGTTGGCTCCCAACCTTATCTAAAAGAGGGAACATGTTTCTTATCTAAATTTTAAGTAAACAAAAGAGGACAACATTATATTACATATACCTAAGGATGAAAAAATTACTATGGTAGAAATATCAGGATTTTAATTTTATGGAAATTCTAAAAAAAATATCGATATCGGTAGATATTTTGACGAAAATTATATATTAAATATCTATATTACGTTAAGATACAATAAACACTAAAAAGAAACTTAAGCAAACATGATTTACATATAAAAAAAACTCTATACATATAAAATTTTTCAATACCAAAAGGAAGTTTTGTAATACATAAACCTCATTGGAATTCCATCTTGATTCAAACAATAGTAGTGTCCTGACATGTTATTTAGGTAGTGCTGAATACAATTATAAAATGTCACATGTAAGTTTGTTAACTTTTTCTCGCTGTAATTTTATGAATGAGAAACTGTGAATGCTCTCAATTGTTTTTCCTGAGATGGTAGTGGTATGCTCGGATGAGAATAATTGAAAATTCCATAACCATCATAGTTTTTAAAGTCCTTATTGTATGGATAATAAGCTTAAGAAGTCTTATAAGAGGAGCTGCTATAATTGGATCCTAAATTTATTGCTTGTGAACGTGTATAGGACAAATATCATTGATTGAAACTACAAAATACTGATTGATTTTTAAAGAAAAAATCCATTAAATTTTGTAATTTTTAATATTACCAAAATTTGGATAAATTTTTTTGGATATGTTCTAAAGTTTTGTACAAAATACCTTATAGATTTTATGATATCGACATTTTAACTTATATTTTCACGATATGTTGAGAAATCAATATTACAGCCATTAAATATTTTGCTACCTCGTAAAAACCGAAATTCCCACAGATATTTCGTGGATATTTGCATCCTTGCATATATATTAAAGGATGGGGAAAAGAATCCAAGAAAAAAGAAGCTGCTCCTATCATAAGCCCTTCTATTATTAGCTTCACACAATTTGGCAATTTGCTTGGCTATGTCTAATTTCATGTTCGCACCAATATGGACGGTAGGCCAATATGAAACTTATACAAGTCTAGAATTTAAGGAAGGAATGGAAACATCATTCCAATTAAAGGTTTGAATTTAAAATAAGATAACGACTTCAATTTTGCCAAAAAAAAACTAAAATAAAACTAGTTTAAACTAAAGCTTTTTTTTATTCGAATTGGTGTCTCTTATTTGAATCAGTGTTTCTAAGAATAACACAAGATTTTTACTTACAGTTCTAATACCAACTTTCTGACTTGCTTTTGTAAACTGGGGAGAGTTTGTGAATAAATCACATATGTAGGTTATACCCTAGGCGATTAACAAAGTATCACTAACTTATTGACCAATCCATATAATATGATTATGTGGAAGACTATGTAGAGGTCGTTTTGTAATTTTTGCCATTTGGATTTTTTGGTCCACCCCATACGTTGCCCAACCTACATGTAGTCAAGTGTTTAGCGCTACTGGGCCTGAGATCGCCATGACCCCCCTTCTCCAAACCAGTTACAAAATAGAATAAGAGATAAGAAAAATTTAGGCGTACCCACCTAATATAAGTTTAAAACATATAACTTACCGATGTATTATTATTCTTAATTATTTACTTACAATTCTCTTCCATCAATTACATTGGATATTGGACATGCAGTTAACATCTTGTTTGGTTGCTTGGACATGCAGTTAACTTCTTGTTTGATTGCAAAATCTCTTTAGAAATCTAATTTAGATAATAAGGAATTCTAAGTTAGTCCACTGGTTTACCTAGTTACAAAATTCATTGCAATATCTTCCCGTTTCTATTGTGAAATCTCTAACGGTTATAAAGTGCCAGCTCGTTTCAGATGTGCAGGCTTTACTTGCTGATAAGTAATGTGCTTTTTATGAATTCTATAATGTCTATCTTCATCCCAGTCACCAATAATAAGCTTTTAGATCCTTTTCACATCTAAATTGTAGCAAATAATCTAGTATTTCTGAGTTTTTTTTTATAAATAACATGTTTACTACAATTGTTAATAAATATCATTTTCATTATAAAAGAAGATTTTTAAGAATAAAAAACATTGAGTTTATCAATTGAGGAATAAGTATGTATCACGTAAATAAAAGAAAAAGGATACAATTTAGAGTTTCATAAGAGTAAATTACAAAATAAAGGGTAAATCTCTCTTTTTTTTTGGTCGACAGTAACGAGAGTGTTTTTAAAGTTTTTGTAAAAATTATTCTAAAAGACAATACCAAATGCAAAACATTGTTTTTTGGAGTCGGTGTGTTTTGTCGTTGCGCATGTCATTTTAATTCAAAAAATCGTTTGAATTTATATTTTACAATTTCTGGAGTTTACAAGAATAACGTCGTTTTTGTTTTACTTTGTTTTGATGTTGTTAGTGACTTTATCTTGATGTCACATTCACGTTGTTGTTGTGCTTTAAGTTTTTGTTGTTTGCAGATTTGTCGTCTTACGATTTTTTTTTTTTTTGCTTTTAAATAAACGTTCTTAAGCAGTTGGCAATGATCATAGAGTGTTTAGCAAATACGATTAAAACTAAATTTTTAGTTCAAAACATTGTAGCATGTGAGAGCTTTATATTGTAGCAATTCTTTACTTTTATTGTAACATGTGATGTTAGAATTCTCAATTCTAGAAATTCATAATTCTGTAGAACCCTAAAATAATAATATCAAAGTTCTAGGATTATATTATGTCAGATTATCAAGATATTGAATTAAGGAATAAATGCATGTATCCATGGAAGCAATGTAACGCCCCTATATGGGGGTTAACAGTTTTTAATGAGATAAAATAAAAATAAATAATAAAAGTAAAACCTTAAAAATAAAATTTGCCCGGGACTTAAATGAAAACTCTCAACTCAAAAAATAAAAATATAAACGATAAATAAACCACAGTTTTAATGTAGCACCTTAAATTTAATAATATAAACTGTTGTCATCATCATTTTAACCCTCAACACATTGTAATACAGTCACAGAAAGTAACAATTGATGCTTACATTATCATGAAGAACATTCTCAACGATTGAAGCAGTCCCAATGTAATATAGTTACATCACTTCCTCAACTATATTTCTCGTAGCCACCTCACATTTAGTGAGTCCTGAAAAGATATAAACATAAGGGTATGAGCAACACTATGCTCAGTAGAGAAAACCATTACTCACCTTTATCATTACCACATTAAAATCTGCATGGTTAGTAAGTTACATCATATTCCAGATTATGAGGTTTATTATGATCACATCTTATGGATACCGTAGTTAATCATTACCAAGTGTCATAATTACACATTTATACAAATATTAACAATCATCATTGTTCCTAGGTATCCATGTTAAATTGAGTATCACTCAACTCATCGAAACCCAAATGGGCGCACTTGATCACCCTATAAACATTCCAAGGGTGTTCCGGTGAGGGGACATCAAGCCCCGAGTCCTCACCAAGTCGATTCCTGTACAGTGTGTTTTGGGACTTTCAACCCAAGGAAGCGTCATCACCTTCCCCCTATTTTACCTTTTTGGGTATTCATGCCCAAGGACGTAACCGTCGCCCTTTTCATGTCTCACCATTTCTCTATATTAAATCATTATTAATAGAGTTAATTTTCCTAACCATGCTTCTCAATTTATAACATGTGTCAATTCATTATGTTCCTCGCCGTACAATACAAGACGAGTCCATGTCATAGTTTCATATGTGATACACATATAATATCACTTCAACATAGATATATATATATATTGCGGCAAAACAATCAATTTTAATTCTATAAAAACCTCACAAAAGATGAGTAATAGAATCCCTACCTTTTAAGCTTATCAACAGTCTCTTAATCCTGGAATCAATTAACGTTAGCTCCATACTCCCTTGATCCTAAGGCGTGCATAAGGACAATTAAAACTAAAGCACAACATACAACTACATTCATAAAATTTATTTTAATTTAATCTTAGAATTTCAAGAAATAACCACTGCCCATAGAGGTATTATAAAGTTTAACAATATAAATTTTCTGTCTAGGGCATATACACTTAGACTTCATACATATGCTCCAAAATAGCAACAAACATATACTTAGGTTTAAGAACGCAAATTTGAATAATCCTTTAGTATAAAAGAAAATTTATAAATGAAAGACTAAATTTGTTCATAAGATTCTAACCTCGGATTATGGTTAGTTGGAAGCTTGAAATGGCTTCAAAACAGGTTCCTTTACTTCGGTATGACTGAAATTATTGCTCAAATGGAGGTGATGGTAGCTGATTTTTATGGCTGCCTTGAAGAAGTTCTCTAAGTATTTTGCTTCAGCAAAGAAATGAGAAGAAGAGTGTGGGAACCGTGGAAGAGAAAGGAAGAAAAGATGAAGTCTTTGAAGAGAAGTGATAGAAACAATTATAGAGGAGACATGTTGAAGCATGTCACGGAGGAAATAAAGAAAATGAGGGTCAAGAGTAGTTGGAAAAGATATCCTTATGTCTCATCTAAAGACTTTAACACACATAATGCCAATATGACATTTTTGAGATTTATTAGAAGGTCTAAGGCTTTTTAGTAATCATACTAAATAAATATAGGAGAATTTTAGAAAATTTAAAAATAGATAAAAATAAATATTATAAAATAAATTTAAATGAATCAATTTTTTTTTATACATTAAAAATTAATTTAATTACCTCAATACCCGTTAGGAGAATAACGGGTGTCACAGCTCTACCCCCCTTAAAGAAATTTCGTCCTCGAAATTTCAATTCTAGCAATACTAGTAAAAATTTTGATTCCATTATGATTCCAATTCCGAGTCTAAACCGTTAATGTTGTTTATCTTCCAAAGTTAAGTTATCGTATCTCCACTTATTTACTTGCATAATAAATCTTACTCCTAAATCCCTCAATGAGAGTATTTCTGACAAGTTTCAACTTATAACACCGTGTAATAGTCTAAGAATCTGATCAGGCATACATAATGACCATACCATGATTCCAGTCCTTCATTGTCCATGGACTGTGATTTACAATCACATTTAAGGAGATTGCCAGAGAAATTTTATATACTTCATCTTTAGGTTCCTTTTCCTTTTTGAGTAAGGAAAAGTCAAATATATTTGATTTCATACCTCAACTAATAAACTAAAACATAATCATAAAACATATATCACAAACACTTATATTCAAAACCATACATTAAACTTACTCATAGAGATATTAAACGGAATCTCAGAGTTGCAAACATACCCGGCATATTTTTCATTAAACAGCTATCCTCATGACACAAACATTCAATCCAAATAATATACTCATATTTCATATGGAATATCCCCATAACTGACTCTGGTACTTCCACATAATATTAACAGAATATTACACATTACAAACATAATACGGATACGTTTCGAGAGTACAAGGCACTCCGTATACCAGCTATCCATATCATGCATGCTTAGAGGATACAAAAACATCGATAAACAAAAGATCGGACCTTAAGAAGGATGCGTTTCGAGAGCATCAAGTACTCCGTATCCAGCCATCCCGGCATTAGGCTCAATGAATCTAAAAGATTTAACAACGACGTACCACAAGAAACACAGAATACAAGGCAAACGGTTATTCGTAACACACGAAATACAGACACACATGCCTACATGCCAAAGATAAAACAAAAAGATTACAGATGGAGATTCAAATCAATTGGCCGCTCCCGGCTTTCCCTTTCCCATTCAAGCTTGGATGTTGCAGTGTCGGATTCTGGATGTATGATTTGCATTTTATCTATCAATTCCTCAGCTGTTGAAGCAGTGACAAAGATTTGTCTCTCCGATTCTGTAGTGATGTTTTCTTCCACAGCGTAATCTAGAAATTTCAAAAGACCGTCATAAAAACCCTTTACATTCAGCAGTCCCAAAGGTTTGGAATAAAAGCCCAACAATTGCCCACAAGCAACTATAAATATTTCCTCAAGAGTACCTAGACCACCAGGTAATGCTATAAAAGCATCAGAATTATAGATTATGTCTTTAAAATTTTTAGGGATACTCCTGACTCCTTCTCCCTTACCTATGGCTTCCTTACAAAGGTTTCCTTCAACTGGAATATGAGGCCAAATTCTTACATCAGTAGCGTCGCTAGACCTAGCTGCTAGTGCCATATTTACCATCATTTTTATACTACCACCCCCATAGATTATGTTAATCTTCTTGCGTGCTAGGACTTGCCCTAAGTGATTTGCAGCTTCTAAATAAGCTTTATCTTTTCCAAGGCTGGAACCACAAAAGACACAGACATTCTTTATTTTCTTCGTGGACTGGGAGGTAGACATATTTGGTTTATAGAAGTGGTTGCTTAATGTCTGCTCCACTTAGACTTCGGGTTCTACATGAGATTTTAAAGATGAGAAATATACAAAAAGGGCTAAAGAGATAGACGAGTAGGTAATGAAAAGGTAATCCAAAGATTTAAACAAAATCTTGTGCGGATAAGAAAGTAAGATAAGGTGATTGATAGTTTACAGAAAATCTGATTCACTTTTTGAAAAAGATTAGACTCTAATTGTATAACTTTTGACAATTGAGAACAATTCGACAAAAGACCCTCTTGACACAACTGTAGACTTTTTGACAAATATACACAAAGTCTAGAAATTTAATATAAACGACAAATACTGTAGAACTTTTGAAATTTGAGACACAATCTTGAAATATCTGGATAAGCTTTTCAAAATTCAAACATATTACTGTACCGTATGTGACGTGTCTGATAAGATAATATATTTTATTATATATATATATTTAAGAAAATCATAAATTAAATAAGATATTAACACTTACTGTATCAATCTAATAATCACAATTATTTCAAACACAAAAGCAAATATTCTGAGTAAAAGAAAAACACAAACTGTTGAACATCAGCTAAAACTGCTTTAAATAAGTAAAGACTAAATAACCTTTATAGTGCGATGACTTATTCCCCATCCAGTTTTCTTATGGCTTGACAAACAGGATCTAGAAATACCATATTCCTGAGGCGTTGTCTTTCTGTATAAAATTTAGGCCAGAGTTTAAAAATAGCTCCTTGAACATATCCACTAGGGTGACCATGGAGAGGAGGATGGATGCTATCCAAGTTCTCCTTTGAAAGTCCATCCCTACAAAACCTTATTTTATCCTCTCTATTCGTAGACATATAACCAGGTGAAGTACATTTACCGTTACAATTTTGTCTTCCACATTTGTTACAAGTGACCACGATGGCACGAGCTCTTCTTTTCATTGCACTACGACTGGTACCTGTTCCTGGTAAACCGACATCTTGACTAAAGTCACTCGGACGGATTTTCCCCTCTATCAACATTCTCACATCACAAGGGATGCCAAAATGCATAAGAATCCACAACCGAGTAATTCTAGCCTTGTATTTCTTTCTGAGAATCTTTTGGGAGAGTGATGGGAAATACTTTCTCAGGTGTTGGTACTTTGGGTCCATGATGAGATGAAAGAAGAGTAAATAGAAAGGAAAAATTAAGATAGTAAATTGCAGAATCCTAGAATTCCTTCTTCTTTTAGAGAAAAAGAAGAATTTTTAATGAAAAAGAAGAGGATTTGCGATTTAGAGAGAAAATAACAAATTAAGAGAGAAAAAGTGAACTCGGAGAAATAAGCTCCTATGCACAGTAAACGTATATGTAAACAATGATTAAACCACTGTATATGACACGTATAGAGATCACGTGAGAGAGACAGTGTGAATCAAACTGATTTAGGATTTAAACTAGGCCCAAATGTTCTTAGTTGAAAATGGTCAAGTTGTTTCAGGCCTTAACACATTTGGAACGAGTTAAATAACAAACATAAAATTGAAAACCAATTTGTATAAATCTTAAACCCAATTCAAAGTCCACTATAGATAAGTTAAGTATGAACAACAAATCTAATTTAACGACAACAAGGATCTTCCTGAATGATATTTAAAATCATTTCATAACAACATAATCTTCCAGCAACTCAAATAATTTTGTTTTAATCAAAATCTTATTGAACAATACATACACCCATATGTTATTCATAATACTCAACATCTATCAATGGATTCATCATCATTGCTACCAAGGGTTTAGAATGCGACTAACCTTGAAATCAATACGATTTACGTCTTTCAACGTAGACCATATCAATGAACAAAGACACTAGATGTTACTACTTAAGAACATCTACAATCCCCACAATTCTACTCATACAATATATAATTTCCTCATATAACAAAACCTTAGGTAACCAAAAGATTCACTGATACACTTAAATACAATGTACGTAACGAAATATTCCAATTTTGAGATTCATGCATTCTAGACTTTACACAGTCTCAACAGACCAAAAGTCTAACATTTATCTCTCTCAAGATTCAATACCATGATTCCCAACTTATATCATATTCCTCAAATATATAGAACTTTTAAGAAAAGACATTGACACTTATGTGCTCCATCGAATCCACACATAATCATTACTTAGGTTTGAATCAATTACGAAAAATTTGGCATATCTATGTCAAACTTTAAAATCAATAAATCAAGCCTTATATTTCTTATTGTTTTTCACGAGACAAAAGGCTTTTAAATCCTCGTATCTACACGAATTTCTCATCGTTTATACGAATTATATATGCTTATAGATCCAAATATTATACGAATCTCTCATAAGCATTCTACTTATAAACTCATTCCATATAATTATCATTCCCTCATAACTATTAATACTTTCCTTCTATGTAATTATTGTACTCATATAACCATTAGTATTTTCATTCTATGGCATTTCCATGTTACATCCTTCTAGACTGTATAAATCAATGTGAAGGTTCATTTTGATGATGACAATGAAAATTCAGCTTCAAAACCATCTCAAAAATATATTTTTAAAGTGGTGCTACACTCCCTAGGTTAACCGAACCTAGGCTCTGATACCAAAAATTCTGTAACGCCCCTATATGGGGGTTAACAGTTTTTAATGAGATAAAATAAAAATAAATAATAAAAGTAAAACCTTAAAAATAAAATTTGCCCGGGACTTAAATGAAAACTCTCAACTCAAAAAATAAAAATATAAACGATAAATAAACCACAGTTTTAATGTAGCACCTTAAATTTAATAATATAAACTGTTGTCATCATCATTTTAACCCTCAACACATTGTAATACAGTCACAGAAAGTAACAATTGATGCTTACATTATCATGAAGAACATTCTCAACGATTGAAGCAGTCCCAATGTAATATAGTTACATCACTTCCTCAACTATATTTCTCGTAGCCACCTCACATTTAGTGAGTCCTGAAAAGATATAAACATAAGGGTATGAGCAACACTATGCTCAGTAGAGAAAACCATTACTCACCTTTATCATTACCACATTAAAATCTGCATGGTTAGTAAGTTACATCATATTCCAGATTATGAGGTTTATTATGATCACATCTTATGGATACCGTAGTTAATCATTACCAAGTGTCATAATTACACATTTATACAAATATTAACAATCATCATTGTTCCTAGGTATCCATGTTAAATTGAGTATCACTCAACTCATCGAAACCCAAATGGGCGCACTTGATCACCCTATAAACATTCCAAGGGTGTTCCGGTGAGGGGACATCAAGCCCCGAGTCCTCACCAAGTCGATTCCTGTACAGTGTGTTTTGGGACTTTCAACCCAAGGAAGCGTCATCACCTTCCCCCTATTTTACCTTTTTGGGTATTCATGCCCAAGGACGTAACCGTCGCCCTTTTCATGTCTCACCATTTCTCTATATTAAATCATTATTAATAGAGTTAATTTTCCTAACCATGCTTCTCAATTTATAACATGTGTCAATTCATTATGTTCCTCGCCGTACAATACAAGACGAGTCCATGTCATAGTTTCATATGTGATACACATATAATATCACTTCAACATAGATATATATATATATTGCGGCAAAACAATCAATTTTAATTCTATAAAAACCTCACAAAAGATGAGTAATAGAATCCCTACCTTTTAAGCTTATCAACAGTCTCTTAATCCTGGAATCAATTAACGTTAGCTCCATACTCCCTTGATCCTAAGGCGTGCATAAGGACAATTAAAACTAAAGCACAACATACAACTACATTCATAAAATTTATTTTAATTTAATCTTAGAATTTCAAGAAATAACCACTGCCCATAGAGGTATTATAAAGTTTAACAATATAAATTTTCTGTCTAGGGCATATACACTTAGACTTCATACATATGCTCCAAAATAGCAACAAACATATACTTAGGTTTAAGAACGCAAATTTGAATAATCCTTTAGTATAAAAGAAAATTTATAAATGAAAGACTAAATTTGTTCATAAGATTCTGACCTCGGATTATGGTTAGTTGGAAGCTTGAAATGGCTTCAAAACAGGTTCCTTTACTTCGGTATGACTGAAATTATTGCTCAAATGGAGGTGATGGTAGCTGATTTTTATGGCTGCCTTGAAGAAGTTCTCTAAGTATTTTGCTTCAGCAAAGAAATGAGAAGAAGAGTGTGGGAACCGTGGAAGAGAAAGGAAGAAAAGATGAAGTCTTTGAAGAGAAGTGATAGAAACAATTATAGAGGAGACATGTTGAAGCATGTCACGGAGGAAATAAAGAAAATGAGGGTCAAGAGTAGTTGGAAAAGATATCCTTATGTCTCATCTAAAGACTTTAACACACATAATGCCAATATGACATTTTTGAGATTTATTAGAAGGTCTAAGGCTTTTTAGTAATCATACTAAATAAATATAGGAGAATTTTAGAAAATTTAAAAATAGATAAAAATAAATATTATAAAATAAATTTAAATGAAGCAATTTTTTTTTTATACATTAAAAATTAATTTAATTACCTCAATACCCGTTAGGAGAATAACGGGTGTCACAAGCAACTATCAGTTCTTTTGCAGAATTTCTATGACGATAGATAAACGAGTTATTATATTCCTCAATTAAATCACTTTAGTTCTTTAATGGATTCTCTCTCTTCTTAATGGGGAAAGGAAAAAGCTGTACACTACAAGAAAAGAACCGTTTAGGAACAACAATTGTCGTCGCTAAAACAAAAATCGTCGTAGCTAATGCTCAATGTCGTCGCAAAATATCATCTCTAATAAATAGTGGCCAAGGGCGTTTAGCGACAACATTTTATTGACGCTAAAATTATCGATGACTTTGTCGTCGTAATTGAGAACTAAATTTGAAAATTTTCAAAGTTGTTCTAAATTCAGCGACGGTCTTTGTAGTCGCTTTATACTTTAAGCTACTATAAATTTAGATTCAGCGACCACAAATGTCGTCGCTAAACATATTCAGAGATGACAATTTTTGTAGCTGAATATTTACATCGACAACAATTGTCATCGTTGAATATTTACATTGACGACACTCGTCGTTGAATATTTACACGGACGACAATTGTCGTCCGTCAAAGTTACTTTCAGCGACGACAATTGTGTCACTGAAATTAACTTTCAGCAACGACAATTGTCATTGTGTTTGTTCGGGTTTTTTTCTTAAATTGTTTTAAATTTTCATTCCCAGCCATAATAGACCTGCAAGCAAATAACTACCAATTCACCAAATACATTCATTTCATTTCTCATCATACTAATAGCTAATAAAATTGGATATAAACAAAATAGAACTATAAAGACAATAAGTTTATATGTACATTAAGTCAACAAGTAAGTCTAAATCATAAAAGTAGAAACTAATCTCCTAAATTAGTGGTTTCATCATCATCATCATCATTGTTTTCTTCTTGAGGTGGGTAGGAAGACATAATAGGTGGAGGTGGTAGAGGAGGGAGGCATTGGTAAATCTAAATTCGGTACTAAACGCTTGATTATAGCCATCATTTGATTTTGATATTCGGCCATTTGATTTTGATATTGAGTTTGTTGCGTGTTATACTGAGATTGTTCCTCCCTCCATTGTTGCACCTATGGAGGGACTTGTGGTTGCTATGAACGAGCTTCCTCAAGAGTAGCTGCTACAAGGATGTCTTTTCTCATCCGCAGGCCCAGTCCTTTCTTATGTCCTCTGTGCGATCCAAGCACATTCTCTACTATCTCTTCTTCATTCACGAGATGTGTTGTCTAAGATGTGCCCAAATTAGAAACAGAAGCAGATGCAGCAACAACTTTAAAAAAAAAAAAAAAAAAAAGATACTAGCATTCGATGCAGGAGAGTATAAAATATATAATTTGATTCTATAGCTGACGCTGCCATCACCAGCTATATAATAAAAGTAGTCATTTTCTTAATTCCTGCCTCTTTTTAGTGTGATAATTTAGAGTAAATTTTTTGGTTGGTTCCTGAACTAATTAAAAGGTGACTCATTAGCTCTTGTTGTTTTTTAGCTCAACTGACCCAAACTCATAAAAAAGATAGGAAAGGACTAAGATACTTGATGTCTATTAATTTCCTTGCTTTTTCGGCAATGTGGTTGTCACATGATCATATTTACTTAAAAAGTCCAAAATACCCCTAATAAGCTAACTACCATTTAACAAAAATTAAAAAAAAAAAACAAATAAGAAAACATCCGGTCAATGAAACTCAAACCCCCATCAAACCCAGTTATAAAATGATCAAACTCAAAACTAAACCAAAACAAAAAGATCAATGCTTAATTACAAAAAGATTAAAATCAAATTCATTTACCCATTGCAGCCGCCCCCTTCACCATCGTCTCAATATTACAGTGTTGCCCTTCCTTCATCTTCATCATAGTCGCAGCAATTCACTGTCACCTCTTACTTCGTCTTCATCGCAAGCATAACTTGGATTGTTGGTTGGTTGGTTATTGAAATTTTAAATTTTGATTCAGTTTTTAGAGTTTAATTTTGTTGTTTTTGGAATGCCATTTTGTATGTCAGATTGTGTTTTAGCATTTTGATTTCTAGTTTTTTTTGTTTATCTCTCTCTTTTAATTTTTAGATTTGATTTAGGAATATGATTTTGTTGTTGTTGTTGTTGATCTAATTGTTGTTGTTGGTTGCTGCTGGTGAATGTTGATTGTGTACGAAAGGATTTTTTTTGCCACAAGTTGTTTGGCCTCCTATTTAAATTCAGAACGCTATTAATAACCGAACATTCCAACTAGAGGCTCACAACATAGACGAGGAGATCAGGCTTGCGGTGGAGAAGGTTCTTTCATGGCTAGGAGCTCAAACTCGCGACGGCCTCAACTTGAACCGATGGTAGAGAGGGTTGGTTTGCAACGACAGGTGGCAAAGAGGGTTAGTTCACAATGACGGTTGGCTCGCCGTCAAGAGGTAAGAGATGAGAGACATCTGATGGGGGGTAGGTCGATTGGTGGAGGAGGGATCTTGTGTGGTTGAGTGATCTGGTGTGGTGGACGGTGACCGGAATAGTGATACCGATGTGATGAGGATCTAGTGGAAAAGAGATAGAGGGGTAGAAGAAGCAGAAGAAGAAGAAAACATTCCGTAAAATACATAATTTTAAAATTCTAAAAACATTTCATAAATCTCTGATTTTTCTTAAAACTTTGATAACTCTAAAACAAATAGTGAGAAAACATTTTCTTGAACAGCAGCGGAAACATACTGTAATGGTATCTATACCCAAATTTTCACACTTGCCCTCCGTAGCACCAAGCTCTTCAAACATGTCCTACTAGTCGGACATAAAACTTCCTACAGCATAAAGAAACTTTTTATGAGCTTTCGCTCAGTAAGTTCAAACATAAATTGACAAATCATTTAAACATGCTTTAAAAACTTTTCTCATAAAAACCTTTCTCTTAAAACATTTTTTAAAAACATTTTTCGTAAAAAAAAAACGTTTTACATAAACATTTCTGAAAACGTTTCTTATAAAACATTTTTGAAACGTTTTGCATAAACGTTTTTCGTAAAACAATTCTTGAACGTTTTTCTTAAAATGTCATTTATAAACCTTTTCTTGTAAACATAAAAATGTTTTTCATAAACACTTAACATAAAACATTTCTCAAAATGTTTTTCATAAGCATTTAACGTAAATACTTTATAATAAGGAATACAAGCAAATTCATAATGCATGATTCCAATTATGCTCAATTATGAGCATTTTATGAACATTCTATAAACTTAAACATTCATTTCTTTCTTAACCTTTATCCTTGTTCCTTAACTTTTTTTATCTTATAACCTTTAATGTTCATACCAACATCTTTAATCATGATATCATAAACATGGTGCTTCCCTTGTGGAAGACTTGAGACCATCGAACATCGAAGTCATGTACCTCACATCTAGAAGGTCAAACTTTAACTTTACTTGTGTACCTCACATCTAAAAGGTCACAACTTTAACCTTACTTTTAGTACCTCATAACAAGGAGGCTGGTATGACACTTCCTTTTTATTATCTTTTCTTTACCTTCTTTTTAACGTTAGTAAGCATATCAAATGCTAACACATTATTTACAAACACATTTTGCAAATCATAACTTGTACTGTAAAACTTATTGCATAACAAATGCAGCAAAAAACTTATAACTTAAAATGTAAAACATTATGCATTAACAAAATGCAAAACATACTTTAAACATAATTATTGCAATTACATTGCAAACTTTTACTTGATCTTCAAAAACTTTATGCATATTAAATACAATCATGCTTTAAAAAAAAATACATTGCAAATCATGATTTGAACTTTAAAACCTTTTACATAACAAATGCAAACATTCTTTTAAATCAAGTTGCTTGACAATTGCAAACACATTTATAAACATGTACATAAACATTTAAACATCATTTACTTCATGCTGTAAGTGAGGTTTGAAACTTACCTGATTCTAGCTCAACCTCCTCTTTCCTTCCTTTTCCTTTCATTAGTCGGCCTCTATGTCCTGATCATACGACACCTGATTAATTAGTTAACTTTTATTACAAATCTACTCGATTGATAACATAACTTAAACATAAAGCATTCATTCCCTTTTTTTCATAATTTGGTATACTATCGGTTTACCCTTTTCTTTACTTAATTTTGTAACCCACCGAGTTACCTTTCCCTTTGCTTTATTATATAACCACCAGGTTACCATGCTTTCTGCTTAGCTTGGTAACCCATCAGGTTTTCTCCTTCTTTACTTGACTTTGTAACCTACTAGGTTACCTTTCGTTTTACTAAAACATCCCTTATTAAATTGCCCGTCTTACATGACGGTTTTTTTTCTTAACGTATTATAGAATATTTTCCATCTACGAGCGTTATGCTAAATCGGAGTGTCCAACTCCATTTAGCTGTTTCCTTAATAATGACGATTTTACCCTTGACGGGTTTTTCTTCAATTTTGTAACTTTATAAAACTCATTGCTTAACTTACCGTTTTAGTACTTACATCTTACAGAAAAATTCCTGCTAAGGAACGTTTTCCAATATTAGACGTTTCAAATTCGTTGTGGTCATTTTTTATAAAATGACAATTTTGCCCTTAATATCTTTTTCTTTCATTCTTTCCTTGCCTAAACTTTGAATTCTTTAAAACTTAGCATCTATAATCACTTTTGGCCTATAGCAGTGTAGGAAATCAACATTCACTAGTGAAAACCTAGTTTTCATACAATTTCACGATTTTGACCCAAAATATAAAATATTTACACTTTTGCCCCCGGAACCAAAAATGATCAATTTATACCATAACGTTCGGTTTTTCTCAAGGAATGAAACTTATAAAAGCACCATGATCGAATACTAAACATTTCATAACGTTTTCATTTCTTGAAATTTTGTGCCCAAAATTTCGTAAAATTCATAACTTATCAACCAGGAAGAATTTTGGAAAACTGTCTATGTTGTCCTAACAATTTCGACAAGTTCTACAACATTTGTGTTGTAACTTTTTTGAAATTCCAACATTTAGGAGGACGTTTTGGCCGATTTTTAAATCTGTCGAGAATACCTTTTTTCTTTGCAATTTAGTCCCTTTTGAAATTTCACCAAAACCCTTACTTTCTTCTTTCCATCAACATCACCATCAATATATAACATAAAATACCCATGCCATATGTCCATATTACATGCCATAGACCAAAATCATTTCATCAAACACTTGGCATACTAAAACATAAACTTTTGCTTAATTCAAAGATCAAGATTTTAGAATTCTTACCAAGAATTCCTCCGAGCTCTCAATCCTCCAATTGTGTAATTAAACTTGCTTAGATTCCTTTGTCATAAACTATGACAAAATTCCACTGAAACCCATCCATAACTTTGAAAAAAAATGACAAAACCCTAAAAAAAAAGTTTAGAAATTTACCTCCAAAGTTGCAAAACTTTGCACTAAAACATTAGAGCTTGCTTCAAGCATGATTTGGAGGCTTGAATTTCACCAAAACTTGAGGAAGAAAGTGATCATGGAGGGGGCAGTTTTGGAGGGAAAAAAATGGAGCATTTTTTTTCTTCCTTCCTTCCTTCCTTCCTTCCTTTCTTTCTTTCTTTCTTTCCTTTTTTTCCTTCTTTTCACGTTTTTCTCTTCTTCATTTTTTCCCCACCGTGGAGACCAACTTTGGTCTCTTATATCATTAAATAATTAAACTTTCTTTTTCTTTTTTTTTTTGAAAAAAGGTTGTGGTGAGTCATCTTAGTCATCAAGTGGATTCCTTTGGATGGCCAAATGTGATTAGGCCACATTTCATAATGTGGCCTCCCAATCAAAATCCATTGGGTGTCCACCAAACTTTTTACGCAGTTTAAGTTTATAATGACAATATTTTTCCTATACTACCAGTATTCTTTTTCATACAATTCATGAGGTCCCATAACCTCACATACTTATTTTCATCCATCACATAATGAAATTCCAACATTATCTAACTTTGTATAGTCTAAATTTATACTGACTGTATTTTTCTTATACTGTCGGTACATTCTCTATACTGTTACAGCATTGCTTATTCATTCATACTCTCCAAACAGTATTATTCATATATTGCTTTAACTTAAACAGTCTAATTTCTATACTGCTTATCCTTAAATAGTCCAATTCCTACATTACATTACTTTTGCAGTGTAATTTTTATACTACATAATTTTATCGATGTACTTCCTCACAATGCATTATTCTAATACCGTATAATTTTTTGTATTATTATACGGTATTTTTTCTTAAACTGTATTTTTGTCTTAACATAATCTTTAAATTATTACATTTTTAATACACTAAAAATGCTCGGGTATTACAATAAGTCATCTTTTAAATAGTTCGAGGACCTGTCAAGCAATTTACTCTATAATTTAGAGTAGTTCCCGCTCAATCTTATTTGTACTTCAACTCTTGTTTCCTTTCTGATTCTTCTTTTACAGTGGGAAACAACACTGTTGGGTAATTAAATGGATGTTCTTTACAACTTGGCTTATGGGTTTACGCTTTGTTTGGTTGCTGAGAAAATGGTTTTCCTTTTTCCACTGTTTCATAGGAAATCAATCCTTCTTGTGTGAATCTTGTTTGGTAAACAAACTGGCTACTAAATGGTGTTTGGCTCTTAAATAGAACCAATTGGTTCTAATCAACAAACATGTAAAACTCTTAACAGCTATAATAAAAAAGTAAAAAATTCCGACAGTAAAAATACAAAAAATTACGACAGTATAAAACGCTCATATGCTACAATATTTTTAATAGAAATTGATTTTAACCATACTTTCATGTTGCAACATGTAGATGACCTTTTCTGACCCCGTCGCTTTTATTGATTTGGAATTCGCCGCGTAATTATAAGAGGGGAATTTATTTCCACTCAAATACAGTTTAGATTATAATATAAACATACATAAATTGTAAGAAGAGAAGCTCCTTGTTTGACATGACAAGTATCGAGTAGCATGCATGGAAAATACGCCTGTCTCAACTTCTGAAGCACCTTTTGATGACATTGTACCAACAAAGGTTGCAGTCTTTACAGACACAGGTAAGAGAAGTCTACAAATATTGCAGCGATATACAAGGACAACTGGGCGTGAATTCCTTCAATTGTAGACTTTGTTCAGCTAATTAATATGGCGTTTGGATGTCGGTTTGATGTATCGGTTGGAATTGAAAGCATTTTTTGTGAATAAATATAAAATAACAAAATTGAATTAAATATAAACTGATTTATAATCAAAATTGTCACCCAAACTTCGATTCAAAACTTGTCTCCCAAACATTAATCTTGGCACTTCATCTCCTAATTTGTACAATTGTTGCAATGCATTTCATAGAATTAACGGCCATTAAATTAGCAAACGAAAAAGCCTGAGTTTCGTGTCAAATGAGGACAAAGAAGATCAAATCTAACACAAGTCACTCTAGTATCTAAACCAGTCTGCTTTAGGCTTTGTTTGGCAATAAATTTCAACTATTACAGGTAAAATTCTCACATGCTATAATATTTTGGTTCTAATTTATAGTTTCAATTATGTTCTTAAACACTCTATTAATATGTTGGGACGGTGTCAAAATGAAAATTTTATGGAGCAAGGTATATCAAAATCCAAAGAATTTGAGATGTAAAAGTGCTAAAGAAAAAACAAAAGGGATTATAGCAGTAACTGATCAAAATATGCCCTTTAGATTTCATCATTGAAAAATAATAGAAGAGTGGTGACGTCTGGCATCAATGTTCAACCAAAAATCAATTGTGTCCACGTCTATCGTTGATGCGGCTCTGAGTTGTGCAGTACTCTGACAAACCTTACCATGGCAAGATTCAAGAAAAGCACAGTGAGGGAATATTTTTCATGGGGACCAGCTAATTGTCTAGTAATAACCATCTATAATCACTCTTTCATTAGTTAAAGAATTTAGTACTACTGTTAAAGGGGCAAACAACTTTTTCAAGTAGTAAACCTGCTTTGTCATTTCATAAAAGAAGAGACAATTAAAAAGCAAAATCTCTGATCACCTTTGATCTATGATAAGATGATATTTTTAGGGACTTAATTCATTGAGCAATCACCTTTAATCTTAGGGGTACAACCCGCTGTTAACAAAATAATAGGTCTTAGTATAAAAAAATATACTTCATGTTAAATTGAGACTCAAGTTTGTAAACAGTGGGAATTTACCCATGAGGATAAAAGGGTTTTCTAATTTATTTCTAGTTTTCATGTTTTGGCCTAAATTTATTGGATTAAGATGACAATTATATGTACTTTAGGAAGTTACACTATTATGGAAAAGATACAAATGATCTTGAAACATAGTCTAATATTCATGAATCATAACTCCATACTTATTTTACCCTAATCATGTCCTTGTACTTCGTGTTTTTTGTTATGGAGATTTATTTATTCTATGTATATACACAAGTGTGGGGTCGTTTTCCTGTAAAACAAAACATATATAAAAAAAAGTATACATATTCACATGCATGGCACTTTCCTAAACCATATATAGTAAGATATATAACAGATACAAAATACAACTACAAGTACCAAAATAATATTAGAAAAATAAAACTAGAGAAAATTACGAGATTTAGAAAAACAAAAATAAATAAACAATATTATTGAAACATCAAATGCTCATCTCATGATCCCTTCCAACTACTAGACACACTCCACTGATCAAAACTAGCCACGGAGGAGGCCCCGCCTCCGCCGCCGCTACCGCACTTAGCGACCGTCCTCACGCTCTCGATCAGCGCCTCCGTCCGAGCCTCCTGGGACAAAATCTCCGACAGCTGCTCAGGGCTTATCACGAGCTTAACCTTCCACACCCCACTACTATTGTACCTCGGGACCACCTCGGGACAATTATTAGGCCGCCTGGCAGCGCTCTTCGTGGCGGCAGCGCCATGGCCCTCGCACAACATGCGGTAAGGCGTGGCGACGACGTCGTTGTTGCCTCCGGCGGTCGTCGTCTTTTTGTAAGGGTTGAGAGGGAGGAGGTAGTAGAGCTCGCCGGGGTGAAGCTCGTCGTTGTGGAGGAGAGGCTGAGAGAAGAGGTCGCGGCTGCGGAAGATGGCGTGGCCTGGGAACTCGTTGGTTATGGCGTTGACGGTGATGGGGGCGAAAAGCTCCATTATTCCTCCACTTGATGTCACCACTTTCACCACCTCCGTTGCCGATTCTTGGAACCCTTTGAACAAGCAATTTCCCATGGTTTTCAAGATGTAGTTTGTTTTTTCTTCTTGGTGGTGGTGTGAGAGAAATATTATAGATAAAGATCATGAATAGTTAGCTTCTTGGGGGCTTCGTGGTTGATCCATGACATGGTTTTCGGTTTTGTTTCTGCAGCCGACACAAGAATCCTTTTCTTTCCCAGTCCAAAATGACTCTGCCTATGGCGTTTTAATAGAGGAGGACCCCACTTTTGCTTCAAACGACAGAAAGTTGGCAAGTTGGTCAAATTGGGAATGTTGAGCCTTGAGACATGTTGATCGGTAAATGCTTCAACGGTTGGGATATGATCGTTTCACTTAAGAAATATCACACGCAAAGAATAAAAACCATTTATACACGACAAGTTTACTTATTATTATCATGAATAGAAAAGGTAATTCTTTTTCTTATCTATTTGTATTTTAATACTTTGTATAAACAAAATTTATTAGAAATGAAATTAGAAAAGAGAAACCCATGTTTATAGGGTTCCTATTTTAAACAAGCTATAAAACACCACTTTGCTTCATTCATACCATATTTTAGATTGTCTACAATTTTCCCACATCATTTATTTCTTTCTTGCTTTCTTTTTTTCTTTGCGTGTGATGTGGTTTTTACTTTGATATTAATTGTTCTATATATTCTCTTTCTTTCTCCGGAAACCAATTTTATGCTACTACGAATTATTAAGGGTGAAAATTTTGTTACTGACTGAGAATGCGGGTGATTCAATTTTGACCCCCCATGAAAAGGACTTTGGTGGGGTCAATGGGCTGCTCACGTGTGATACAGCAAGTTAACGTTGAAATGGACGAGTAAGAATGGAATTATGTTTACAATGAAAAAAATTTCAAAAATAAAAAATATCATGTTTTTTTTTTTTATATAAAAGAATGGAAAAATACTACCACTTTCAAGACTCAAACCCTCAACCAATGGGCTACTCTCACTTGTAAAAAAAAAAAAAAAAAGAACATGTTCAAATACTTATTAATGAGTAACGAGGAGGACGGGTTTAAACCTTGAGCTATTTGTTGTGCAGTGGTCAACGGTTCAGAGAAATAGTTCATGAAATGTGACTAAGTTGGATGGATAATCATGATCTTGAAGCAAGGGTTGATGGTCAAGGCTCACCACTATGTCTGTGTAAGGACTTTTTCCCTTTGCTTTTTTATCCTGTGGATCCCACGTGTCGGCATTGTCGCTTAGCACTAAAGTAATAAAGGGTGTTGCTTAGGGGGTAATGTAAATAGGCCCTACCTTAAAAAATACAAATTTTTGCCGACCCACAAATGGTGTCGTTTTTTTGTCACGAGTTTTCCTTTTTCTAACTAATCTTTGTCTCATTTCTCTTACATATATATATATATATATATATATATATATATATATATATATATATATATATATAAAATCTAATGTATGATAATTAGAGAGTTTGAGGTTATAATTATATATATAATCTAATGTATGATAATTAGAGAGTTTGAGGTTATAATTTTAACTACACAGTTTCAATCGCAAAAAACATAAAACTCTTGTATATTACAGTATAAAGTAAAAATATATCACAATATAAAACTCTCACATGTTACACTGTATAATTCTTTCGCTCTATACTCAAACATCACATATATATCTTGAGCAGGAGACGGAAAAAAAAAAAAAGCTGTCATGTTGGCCCTTATAGGTTGCATTTTCACAATTCATAGAAAAGGAAAAGTGGCTAGGCCACCGCCGGTGCGGGGAAAAAGACAGATTCTTATTAATCTGAATGAAAACGAAAGCCGACCTATAGATGTAAAAAGTCCATTTACAATATCGAACCCGATTCCTGCCCCAAGTCTGGATTAGGTACTAGCATCCTTTTTTTTCTTATTAAGAAAAATTATGAATGAAGCTAGCCAGCGCCTCTTTTTTTTTTTTTTGGTTTCTTCTTTCAACACCTTCGAAGTGCAATATTATCCAATGTGAGATTGACGAGCTAGGAAAGAATTTTCTTAGAGGTTAATTAGCATTACCAAACAAACATACGTAATAGGGAAAACATGATCTTTGCTATATATTACATGCTAGCTTAGTGCAAAGTAAAAGTTACATATTACATGAAAATATAACAATTTTTTAAGTATATTTTAGAAATAACAAAATTATATTATGATTTTCATTTTTTTTTGTTATGAAACCAAGTAACAATTGTTATAACAATTTAAGGGTATATTTATTTTCCATCAAAGGGGAAAAAAAATAGCGATTTCTTTCCCTTTTTAATAATGTGTGTTGATGCTTATCAATGAGTGGCGCAGAATCAACACCATATGCGACTGCGCACAGTGTTCAGACGGCTCTTCCGTGCTCGTCTCGGCCTGCTTGGACGCACCTGCAACAAAAGGAGGGATGTTTTGAAGGAAAAGGGGGATATAAGGTACTGAACAATGGCTCTCCGACGCTCAAGGCAGACGCTGCTCTGTAGAGAACGAGAGCTAATTAGTTAGGACGGAGCACGTTAGCCTTGAGTTGCAGTAAATGCACTCTATTTATAAGCCGCCACTTAAATCGGGTGTTGGATGGGTTTTATCCATGACCCGTATGTCATATTAAGACCTGTCAGAGGATAGGTGACATGTGTGACAGTCTCCGTCGATAAATTAGCCTCTATCTGACAGCAGAAATATGGCCATATAAAGGCTGCTTGTGGCAAGTGGTTGTTTTCAAGTGTCCTACCCGAGGAGGCGACAGCTTGCATCGCAGCCAGGAGGGCCCTATAGAGCACCTCGGGAAGACCATCCAAGCTCTAATGAGTTAATATAGCTCTTCCTAGTGAATCAACTGAGCAAACTTGCCGACCACCGAGGATCTATTCCCCGGCAAACAGCACCGAGCACACCCCCAACAATTTGTTTATTTACAAACCAGTAATAAGAGTTTTGTTGGCCCATATAATATAGAAAATGATAAAAGGAGAATGTACACATCCATTTAGTATTGATTCTCTATCAAAGAAAATGAATGTTAGATTTACAAAAATATCTAAATTCAAATGTTATTAGTTAAAAATTATTATTTATATAAAAATGATATTTTAGTAATTATATTGAGTGAGATCCCAATTTATAAGTAAGTAAACAATAGATAGATAACTAAATTATTTGCAATTACACCATCAAATATATAAGTAAACACAAAAAAGAATGAATGATTCTCATTCTTCTTACTTTACTTTGCTTCCCAATCTTGTTACCTTTTTCATTATATTTCTTTACCGTTTGATAAACACACCCTAAGATTTTATAATTTATAAAATAGCTTATATTTTTTTGTTATGTTTCAACTGAAATTATGTTGTATGATCTAAAGCCACCTAGTATAAATGCCGAACGTTGATAAGTTAGTTTTAGGCTAATTAATTATATGATTCTCACTTAATATTTTTGTTAGTTTTGAGCGATTTATAAGAATTTAATAGTGTTTTATGTTCTTTTATAGGTTTTAAAGAAAAACGATGCATAATGTCAAAGCGCAGGGCAAAATAGACCGAAAATTGAGCAAAAGTGAACTCGGTATGAAATGGAGCCTAGACGCCAACTATTGGGCACCTAGGCGCTGCTACAGATGAAGTTTCACACAAAAAACCCAAGAGCATAGCGCCTAGGTGTCACAATTTGGAAGCCTAGGCGCCATTTAGGAGGCCAATATAGCGCCTAGGCGCTATAATCCTAACGCCTAGGCGCTACTTCGAAGCCTAGGCGTCGTATTGATGGCGCCTAGGCGCCAGTTTAGAAAAGCATCCACGGGCAAGAATAGCGCCTACAATCATGGCGCCTAGGCGCCGTAATGAAGCCTAGGCGTCAGAAAATCGAGCCTAGTCGCCATTGCGATCCCAGTTTAAAATTCTAGTGTAATTTTGTTCCAAAATTATCCTTTCAAACCCTAGCCTATAAATAGAACATTATAGAGGGTTGGAACACGAATTCTAGGAGGGAAAAACTACAGACAAGAGGGAAGAACTCATTGCTTTGGAGAAAAAGAACGGTGCAAACCAGAGATGAAAATCATCTTCGCATCCAAACACAGTTCTTTTCCTTCACTCATCATGTTTAAGATATTATTTAGGATTGTTTTTAGTTTCATTAGGAACTAATTTTCTCTATTCTAGGGCTACGATGTAGCCGGATTATGAATGTTCACTTTGTTTAATTTAATTCAATTCCATGTTTATTCATTATCTATGCTGAGTATTTAATCTAATCTTAATGCTTGTAAAAGTTTGCGCACCTTTTGCATGATTTGTGATTTAATTTGAGGCTGAAAAGCGATAATTAAATTAGACCATGATTGAATGCCATGAGATCATCATAGGATAGAGATATCTATGAGACTTGTGTAACACTATGAATTTCTTGTTCTTAATGAATCTTGGTAAGTTTAGAGTTTCTACAAAGATGTAGAAAATTTGCTAATGAGGATAAATTATTAATGCTTGAGAAAGATTAATGACTACCTAAGAGAAATTCATTATCGGCATAGGAGTAAACATCAATTGATTAAATTAGATAATTTGAATATGATTAATTTAGGTAAAATCGGATGCCCTAGTCTTTTATTATTTAGATTTTCATTTATATTTTTTTGTTTTGTTATTTTTCTATTTTATATTTGATTGTTCAAATAATTGTAGCGTTAGCCAACTTCGGTATTTAGCTAAATTAACGCAATTCTCGTAGGAACGATACTTTACTTACTCTTTATTACTTGTTAACGATACGTGCACTTGCGTTAGAAAATCCACAACAAACGTACGTCCATGTTCACAACTCTCTCAACGCAGAAAAAGCTTTCGGTGACACTACTCGATTACGTTTTGAAAAATGCATTTCTTTGGTGATCAATGATGATGATGGAATTCATGTCCTTAAAGAAGAAAGGATTTATTATTTATAACGGTTAGTTTATTTGGGGGACGATTCGGCCAAGCTCGTTAGCCCAAGTACAGACCAATGAAAATGTGGGACACTCATGTGTTATTGCCATATATACACTGTATGACAAAAAGAGAACAAGCCATATCAACTGCATTATAAACAAGGTGATATTGGACACATTGGTTCCAACAAGGGAAACGGTGATTTCGAGTTAAACAATGCCGTAAGACATCCATTATTGCGCCCGTTTTAGGCTGTAAAGACACTGCTGAGCTAGCAGAGGCCCTACTTTTTACTTTACCGGTGGATGTCATGACCATCAAAATAATCTGCTTGGCCATGGGTGTATGCCAAGAACCATTTTAGCCTTTTGACTAGCCCGTCTTCACAGTCATCATTATTGAGTCGCTTTATTAATATTACCCAATTCGTTTTTTTTTTTTTTTTTTTTTTTTTTTTTTTTGGGGGGGGAAGACTTTTTTTTTTAATGGTATCATATTCCAAAATAGAACAATACGGGCACCATTTTAGACACGAAAGACCATGAAGCATTTGGCGACTCAACCCCAATAACATACCGGAACCACCAATAGATTCAATTGAGACGCTTAAAAGGATAAAAAATGTATTGAGTTTCAACAAGAGGAAACCAAATCGATACACAACTAAATGAGCATACAAATTGTAGGAGAGATTGTAATATATCACTCTTATATGTTAAAGATCATTAGACAACTTTTAGATGGTTAAAATATACATTTTATAAGTACATTTGAGTCAGCGAGTAGCGTTGTAGCGCTCGAATTTGAGGCCGCGACATCAAAGAGTGCAATCAACATTTTTGGAACAAAGGCACTGAGGCCGTGATGCCCATTTGAAAAGGCGTTAGTGCCGCACGCCCAAGGCTAGCGCTGCGGTGCCCATTGCCGAGGACGTGCAAAAATTGCATAGCAAACCTAGCGCCCCGCGCCGAAAAGCTGGTGCCGTGACGCTCTCCCTGGCTAATACAAATTGAATAAATGTGTTCTTTGACATATATCAAACCAGTGTAAACATTGGTTATATACTTTCGTACAAACCTGGACATCTATTAGCAACTGACAAATCTGTTGTAATAGATGCACTGATACATGAATAGAAACTTTTACAAATAAAGAGATACCTTTAAGCAAAAATTGTATGGATTGAACCGGCTGTATCCGTTCATAAAATGACACATCTGTCTTTGTCTAATCTCTATAATTATTGCAAAATTTATATATTGTTCTGAAACACCATATTACTGCTAGATATTGTGTTCAAGTGTTTGTTGTATCTTAAGGGTAATTTACCATAGAACTCGTTAGCAAACTTTAAAAAGTGAGGGCAAATAAAATCTTTAAGGAAAGTGCTCAAACGTACCTCAAACACATTTCTATTTTCCAAAATTTCTTAGCCTATATTCTCTTCTTACACACAAAATTCTCTAACACAAATAACTCTTTCAAATACACCACCATAATCGATGGATAATTTTAATCAATCAAAATCAAGAAATTAAAAGCATCAAGGTCAACCACAACTCTGCAAAGAACGACTACTTATGGACTAGACATAAAAACAATATCAAAAGTGGGAAGATCACTTCTTGTTAGAACAATTAGTTATATTATAATATAAAGTATTTGGGATACAAGTACCGCACATTAGGGTGTCAATTTTGATTAATAACTTCCGTTGTTTTATTTTGGAGAAAAACAAAACAGCCTAATAACTTCCGTTTGTTAGGCTCTTGTAGCTTGCGCACTAAGGCCTGACATGTAACACCCGAGATTTTTAGTGCATTAAAAATGCATTAAATTAAAGATTATGTTAAGACAAAGTACAATTAAAGAAAAAATACTGTATAATAAGATGGAAAATTATACAGTGTTAGAGTAACGCAGTATAAGAATTGAATTGTGTGGACCACAATTTTATCTTATACTTTTTATAAAAGAGAAGAAAAAAAAAAAGAAAAGAAAAATCAGAAAATTTAGGCAAATTCGAGACTTTCTCTCTCCTCTTTCTCTCTCTAGAATTTCTCTCTCTCTCCTCAAATCTCGTTTGAGATTCCGGCGTTATTTTTCGACACCTCCCATACCAGTGGGAAGCTCTCGTTGAGCTGAGTCCAACGAGGTGTCGTGCCACCCAAATAGCCGCCGGAGGAGGGCCCACGCGCCGCCCAAAGTGGCGGCGAAACCCATTTTTTCCCGACGTCGTTTCTCGGCCGTCCGACCACCAATCGACGTGATTTTGGTGTCTATGGACTCAGTGTGAGGAGAGGAACAAGATGGTACCAATTTTCCAGCTCAATTTTGGCTGGAAAGGCTTCGCCGGAGCTGCCCGTCTCCGCCGTGTCGCCGCCCCTCTAGAACCGCCGATAATGGCGGCGGTGAGGTACACCGCCGCCACCGTTCGACTCAGACGGCGACGGGGAGTGAAACCCCTCGCCTAATTTCACGCCACAGCCGCGGTTGGTCGGAGTTCCACCTCCGTCGTCGAGCGCCGCCGCGACAGCCACCGATCACGACGTTCCCGGCTGCCTCGCCCCAAATTGAAAGGGGGAAAACGTTCAGATGGTTGAGAAGAGCATGAAGCAACTCTCAATTGCACGAAATGACGGCCGGTCACCGGAGAACGACCTCCGCCTTGGTGCGCCGCCGTGGGGAGCTTCGGGCCGCCGTTCCACGCGGTGTTGAGCTGCCCCATCGTAGGGGAAACACTCAGAGGAGGTCGGGGAACAATTCCCCCACCTCAATTTCACGGTATCTTCGCCGGAGATAGGAAATCGGAGCCGCCGGTTTCCGCCGTGAAATCCATCCTCGATTGGAGCATATGGAGGCCGAATTGGGTGAAATTGACCCCACCAATCGACTCAGGAGGGTCGAATTAGGGGGGGTAGGCTCGAGCTCAGCCCTCAACGGAGCCAACCGCCGCCGGTCAACGGCGGTCAACGCCGGTCAACGGCCGGTCAAAGGGCAAAATGGGATTTTGTGATCCGGACCTCCGATCGAAGATCCGAGACCGCCTCCCGACTCGTTTCGACGCTCTGAACGCAATGGTGACCTCCGTTCGAGCTAATTCCACTCCGATGAAAATCGTCCGGTACCGACTGCACGCGGATCGAGGCGATTCAAGCAGCAATATCGGAGTCCAGAATGACAGTTTCAAGAATGAATGATCTCCAGGAAGCATTCCTAGCCATTCATGGTAGCTCGAGGAGCACTGCAGAGGATGCTTCACATACTGTAGATGCAGCGAGATACAACTGGATCTGCTTAGCTTGGAGTTCAAGTAAGTAGGAATCTCGACTACAGTATGAACTGTTTTAGATGCTTTCATAGAAATTTATGAAATGCATGATCAGTGATTGTTACACTGTTTTATGTAAGAATAAGTTTTATAACGTTATAAGGTGACGAAAAACCCGTTAAGGGTAAAATCGTCATTTTTAAGGAAACGGCTAGAACGGAGTCGAACACTCCGATTTAGCATAATGTTATTAGATGGAAAATGTTCCGTAATACGTTAAGTAACGTTACGGTCATATGAGATCAGAGATTTCATAAGAGATGTTTTAAGTAAACGAGAGGTAACCGATGGGTTACAAAGTTAAAAGGAAATGTAACCCCGGTGGGTTACAAGGCTAATTGAAGGAAATGTAAACTGACGGTTTATAAGGTTGAGTTAGACAGAACGGTAGACCGAAAGTATACTAGTCAAGTTATGAAAAAGGAATGAATGATTAATGTTTACGTTTTATTATCAATCGAGTGGATTGATAATAAAGAAAGTTAATTAATGAGTCGGCTGTCGTTTGATCAGGACGCAGAGGCCGACTAATGGAAAAGGAACGAGAAAGGAACGGAATAGAGAACGCTAGAGCATAGTTTGGGTAAGTTTCAAACCTCACCTACAGCATGAAGTAAATGATTTTTAAATGTTTATTTATATGATTTGCAAATGTGTTTGCAATTGTTAAGCAAGTTTCTTTTAAAGTATATTTGCATTTATTATGCAAAAAGTTTTAAAGTTCAAGAAAAAGAATTGCAATGAATTTGCAATCGTTATGTTAAAGGTTTATTTGCATATTGATATGCATAACGTTTCTTAAAAGTTTAAGTTATGATTTTCAAAGTATTGAAAGTATGTTTTGCATTATGACAATGCATAATGTTTTATAGTTTAAGTTAAAGGTTTAATGATGCATTTGCTATGCAATAAGTTGCATTTGATGTGCAATAAATTTAAGAATAAAAGTTATAGTTTGCAAAATGTGTTTGCATTTTATGATGTATTTATTAAGCAATATGTTGCATTTGTTATGCAATGAGTGTTAGAATGCAAATTATGATTAGTAAAATGTGTTTGCATTTTATGTTGCATTTATTATGCAATATGTTGCATCTGTTATGCAATAAATTTTATAGTACAAGCTATGAATTGCAAGTGTATTGCATATGATGTGATTGCATTTGAAATGCTCACTAAAGTTAATAAGAAGGTAACGTAAAGATAAAAAGGAAAGTGTCGTACCAGCCTCTTTGTTATGAGGTAATGAAAGTGAAATTAAAGTGTGACCTCCTAAAGGTGAGGTACAAGACCTCAATGTTTGATGGTCTCAAGTCTTCCACAAGGGAAGCATCATGTTTACGATCTCATGATTAATGAGTTGGTACGAACACTAAAGTAAAGTAAGGAAAATGAAGGTTACAAGATAAAGAAAGTTAAGGAACAAGAATAAAGGTTGAGAAAGAAATGAATATTTAAGTTTATAGAATGTTCATAAAAGGCTCATAATTAAAGTTAATAATTGAGCATAAATGAAGTCATGCATTCTAATGTTGCTTGAATGCCTTTCATGAAATGTTTATATGCTATGTTATGGAAAACATTCAGAGAAATGTTTTATGACAAGTGTTTATGAAAAACATTTTCATGTTTTCAAGAGACGGTTTATGAACGACGTTTTAAGAAAAACGTTCAAGAAATGTTTTAAGAGAAAGGTTTTACATTAAATGTTTATGAAAAACATTTCATGTTTGCAAGAAAAGGTTTACGAATGACGTTTTAAGAAAAACGTTGAAGAAATGTTTTATGAAAAATGTTTTCAGAAATGTTCTATGAAAGACGTTTATGAAGAACGTTTTTAGAAATGTTTAAGGAAAACGTTTATGAAAAATATTTTCATAAATGTTTATGGAAAACGTTCATGAAGAACGTTTCAAGAGAAAGGTTTTCATGAGAAAAGTTTTTAAAGCATGTTTAAATGCTTTGTGAGTTTATGTTTGAACTTGCTGAGCGAAAGCTCATTAAAAGTTTTTCATGCTGTAGGTAATTTATGGGTGACCAATGGGACCCGTTAGAAGAGCTGGGTGCTGCGGAGGACAGATGCGAAGATTTGGGTATGGATACCATCACTGTTTGCTTCCGCTACGTAAAGAAAATGTTTTCCATTGTTTAATGTTGTGTTTTCAAAGTTTAAAGAAAATCAGAGTTTTAAGAATTGTATTCAAAGTTTTAAGATACAGTTTATAAACTGTTTTATATAATTATAATGTAAAGTCTTAAGCTATGATTTAATAAGTGTTTCTTATTAAGTTTTAAGAAACGTTTTGAAATGATTTTAAGGGCAAGTGTTGAGCGATGTCTCAACTCGAATGCGACAGAGGTCGCATCAATTTTAAAGAACGTTTAAGGAAAGAAAAAAAAATTTATTACAGTATTTTCTTACTAAGTAAGTAAGATTACTGTTTACGAAACGATGATTATGAAAGTGAAGTGACTGCCCGAAAAGGCGGGTCGTCACAGGTGGTATCAGAGCAGTATCCTGCCATCCCATCTCGCGCTGTCATACGTCCGCTACACCATAGCTCAAGTAAGTAAGTTATGTTAAGCAGAAAGAAAAGTTAGAATTTAATGAATACGTATTTATGTTGGGCGTAGCCTTTGATATCGGCACACCTAGATGAACAACGAGAAGGCAAAAGTCAAAGGATGAACGTGATGATATATGCTAGAATATCTTCGCAAGTCGACTGTAGTCGTCGTCTCTTAGCGATATCAAGTCAACGATGATAAAACGTGATCAATGATGGTCAACAGATGGCCGACAGCTCAAAATCAAGAAGATGAGCTTGTGACACGTTAAGATGTTTAGGCACACAATGGTGTCTCCGTAGGAGCCAATATTACTCTGTTGTAGTTATTTTGTATTGGCTACACGTATAACGAGGAAAAGTGGATTAAGATAATGGAATAATGAAGGTCTGAAGTGATTTCAGTGTTTTATGGAACGAGAATGCCTGAGAGCAACTTGACGTTAGATCATTAATTATGTGATTTGATAGGGCTTAAGCACTCCTTCGCTAAGCTGAGACATGCGAATGAGCTCGTAACTGCCCGGATGGGAAATACGATCAAGACAATTGTGCCCAATCTAGCAGCGGAAACCACACAGATTGGAGGATGGAAGCTGGAAATTATACGTTATGAGGAAAATTACGGTAAAATGTCATTCTAGAATGGATATAGAAACGAAAATTATGGATTTTGTGGTCGGATGACCCTGATCTTTAGAAGGAAACGAAGAGATTAGAATGAAAATGAATCATATTTTCAAGAATAGCATTCAATGATGGAATGCTAAACCCTTAGATGAATGGAAACTGCGCTGAAATGTTGGAAGATCAGAGTTGCGCAGCAAAAGTGTGGTGTACAATTTAAAGGAATAAGTCAAGAATATGATGAAAATTGTTGAAGTTCTAAGATGAGGGCTCAGTTTTAATGAAAGAGTAGTGATTAAGGAAGTATGTCAAGAACGCAAAAGGATGACAAGGAAAATGAACTGCCTATGAAGGTGCTAATTTTCGAGGACGAAAATTGTTAAGGAGGGAAGATTGTAACACCCGAGATTTTTAGTGCATTAAAAATGCATTAAATTAAAGATTATGTTAAGACAAAGTACAATTAAAGAAAAAATACTGTATAATAAGATGGAAAATTATACAGTGTTAGAGTAACGCAGTATAAGAATTGAATTGTGTGGACCACAATTTTATCTTATACTTTTTATAAAAGAGAAGAAAAAAAAAAGAAAAGAAAAATCAGAAAATTTAGGCAAATTCGAGACTTTCTCTCTCCTCTTTCTCTCTCTAGAATTTCTCTCTCTCTCCTCAAATCTCGTTTGAGATTCCGGCGTTATTTTTCGACACCTCCCATACCAGTGGGAAGCTCTCGTTGAGCTGAGTCCAACGAGGTGTCGTGCCACCCAAATAGCCGCCGGAGGAGGGCCCACGCGCCGCCCAAAGTGGCGGCGAAACCCATTTTTTCCCGACGTCGTTTCTCGGCCGTCCGACCACCAATCGACGTGATTTTGGTGTCTATGGACTCAGTGTGAGGAGAGGAACAAGATGGTACCAATTTTCCAGCTCAATTTTGGCTGGAAAGGCTTCACCGGAGCTGCCCGTCTCCGCCGTGTCGCCGCCCCTCTAGAACCGCCGATAATGGCGGCGGTGAGGTACACCGCCGCCACCGTTCGACTCAGACGGCGACGGGGAGTGAAACCCCTCGCCTAATTTCACGCCACAGCCGCGGTTGGTCGGAGTTCCACCTCCGTCGTCGAGCGCCGCCGCGACAGCCACCGATCACGACGTTCCCGGCTGCCTCGCCCCAAATTGAAAGGGGGAAAACGTTCAGATGGTTGAGAAGAGCATGAAGCAACTCTCAATTGCACGAAATGACGGCCGGTCACCGGAGAACGACCTCCGCCTTGGTGCGCCGCCGTGGGGAGCTTCGGGCCGCCGTTCCACGCGGTGTTGAGCTGCCCCATCGTAGGGGAAACACTCAGAGGAGGTCGGGGAACAATTCCCCCACCTCAATTTCACGGTATCTTCGCCGGAGATAGGAAATCGGAGCCGCCGGTTTCCGCCGTAAAATCCATCCTCGATTAGAGCATATGGAGGCCGAATTGGGTGAAATTGACCCCACCAATCGACTCAGGAGGGTCGAATTAGGGGGGGTAGGCTCGAGCTCAGCCCTCAACGGAGCCAACCGCCGCCGGTCAACGGCGGTCAACGCCGGTCAACGGCCGGTCAAAGGGCAAAATGGGATTTTGTGATCCGGACCTCCGATCGAAGATCCGAGACCGCCTCCCGACTCGTTTCGACGCTCTGAACGCAATGGTGACCTCCGTTCGAGCTAATTCCACTCCGATGAAAATCGTCCGGTACCGACTGCACGCGGATCGAGGCGATTCAAGCAGCAATATCGGAGTCCAGAATGACAGTTTCAAGAATGAATGATCTCCAGGAAGCATTCCTAGCCATTCATGGTAGCTCGAGGAGCACTGCAGAGGATGCTTCACATACTGTAGATGCAGCGAGATACAACTGGATCTGCTTAGCTTGGAGTTCAAGTAAGTAGGAATCTCGACTACAGTATGAACTGTTTTAGATGCTTTCATAGAAATTTATGAAATGCATGATCAGTGATTGTTACACTGTTTTATGTAAGAATAAGTTTTATAACGTTATAAGGTGACGAAAAACCCGTTAAGGGTAAAATCGTCATTTTTAAGGAAACGGCTAGAACGGAGTCGAACACTCCGATTTAGCATAATGTTATTAGATGGAAAATGTTCCGTAATACGTTAAGTAACGTTACGGTCATATGAGATCAGAGATTTCATAAGAGATGTTTTAAGTAAACGAGAGGTAACCGATGGGTTACAAAGTTAAAAGGAAATGTAACCCCGGTGGGTTACAAGGCTAATTGAAGGAAATGTAAACTGACGGTTTATAAGGTTGAGTTAGACAGAACGGTAGACCGAAAGTATACTAGTCAAGTTATGAAAAAGGAATGAATGATTAATGTTTACGTTTTATTATCAATCGAGTGGATTGATAATAAAGAAAGTTAATTAATGAGTCGGCTGTCGTTTGATCAGGACGCAGAGGCCGAGTAATGGAAAAGGAACGAGAAAGGAACGGAATAGAGAACGCTAGAGCATAGTTTGGGTAAGTTTCAAACCTCACCTACAGCATGAAGTAAATGATTTTTAAATGTTTATTTATATGATTTGCAAATGTGTTTGCAATTGTTAAGCAAGTTTCTTTTAAAGTATATTTGCATTTATTATGCAAAAAGTTTTAAAGTTCAAGAAAAAGAATTGCAATGAATTTGCAATCGTTATGTTAAAGGTTTATTTGCATATTGATATGCATAACGTTTCTTAAAAGTTTAAGTTATGATTTTCAAAGTATTGAAAGTATGTTTTGCATTATGACAATGCATAATGTTTTATAGTTTAAGTTAAAGGTTTAATGATGCATTTGCTATGCAATAAGTTGCATTTGATGTGCAATAAATTTAAGAATAAAAGTTATAGTTTGCAAAATGTGTTTGCATTTTATGATGTATTTATTAAGCAATATGTTGCATTTGTTATGCAATGAGTGTTAGAATGCAAATTATGATTAGTAAAATGTGTTTGCATTTTATGTTGCATTTATTATGCAATATGTTGCATCTGTTATGCAATAAATTTTATAGTACAAGCTATGAATTGCAAGTGTATTGCATATGATGTGATTGCATTTGAAATGCTCACTAAAGTTAATAAGAAGGTAACGTAAAGATAAAAAGGAAAGTGTCGTACCAGCCTCTTTGTTATGAGGTAATGAAAGTGAAATTAAAGTGTGACCTCCTAAAGGTGAGGTACAAGACCTCAATGTTTGATGGTCTCAAGTCTTCCACAAGGGAAGCATCATGTTTACGATCTCATGATTAATGAGTTGGTACGAACACTAAAGTAAAGTAAGGAAAATGAAGGTTACAAGATAAAGAAAGTTAAGGAACAAGAATAAAGGTTGAGAAAGAAATGAATATTTAAGTTTATAGAATGTTCATAAAAGGCTCATAATTAAAGTTAATAATTGAGCATAAATGAAGTCATGCATTCTAATGTTGCTTGAATGCCTTTCATGAAATGTTTATATGCTATGTTATGGAAAACATTCAGAGAAATGTTTTATGACAAGTGTTTATGAAAAACATTTTCATGTTTTCAAGAGACGGTTTATGAACGACGTTTTAAGAAAAACGTTCAAGAAATGTTTTAAGAGAAAGGTTTTACATTAAATGTTTATGAAAAACATTTCATGTTTGCAAGAAAAGGTTTACGAATGACGTTTTAAGAAAAACGTTGAAGAAATGTTTTATGAAAAATGTTTTCAGAAATGTTCTATGAAAGACGTTTATGAAGAACGTTTTTAGAAATGTTTAAGGAAAACGTTTATGAAAAATATTTTCATAAATGTTTATGGAAAACGTTCATGAAGAACGTTTCAAGAGAAAGGTTTTCATGAGAAAAGTTTTTAAAGCATGTTTAAATGCTTTGTGAGTTTATGTTTGAACTTGCTGAGCGAAAGCTCATTAAAAGTTTTTCATGCTGTAGGTAATTTATGGGTGACCAATGGGACCCGTTAGAAGAGCTGGGTGCTGCGGAGGACAGATGCGAAGATTTGGGTATGGATACCATCACTGTTTGCTTCCGCTACGTAAAGAAAATGTTTTCCATTGTTTAATGTTGTGTTTTCAAAGTTTAAAGAAAATCAGAGTTTTAAGAATTGTATTCAAAGTTTTAAGATACAGTTTATAAACTGTTTTATATAATTATAATGTAAAGTCTTAAGCTATGATTTAATAAGTGTTTCTTATTAAGTTTTAAGAAACGTTTTGAAATGATTTTAAGGGCAAGTGTTGAGCGATGTCTCAACTCGAATGCGACAGAGGTCGCATCAATTTTAAAGAACGTTTAAGGAAAGAAAAAAAAATTTATTACAGTATTTTCTTACTAAGTAAGTAAGATTACTGTTTACGAAACGATGATTATGAAAGTGAAGTGACTGCCCGAAAAGGCGGGTCGTCACATGACATACATACGTACATACCTACATACATACATACATACACATATATGTGTGTCGCAAAAGTCTCAGTACGAGAAGCTTAAAAATAAGAGCCCAAGATTATGCTAAAATCTATATAATAATTTGTTCTCGAGGGCTAGCTATAATATTTTTAAATTTGAAAAAGTGGGGATTTGTGTAATAATGGGCTCATCACCTTTTGGACATGCTTCAATAACGGCATTATTGTAATGATTCGTGTGATGGAGTAAAAATATACTTGAAATTCTTTTAAGTTTGAGATAATATTCTACTACACAAGAGTTGGTTTATTAAGGACAAAAAAACAAATAAATAACACCCGTTATAAACATCAATCATTTCTCTACGTTCATATTGATAGTACTATTCCAACTGTTCCGCATTTCTAAAGTTTAAATTGAGCAAGTGTTAAAAGTAATTTGCCATTACATTTTCTCGTGCATGACCTATTTTTTATCACATAATTATGAGTCTCATTAAAATTTAAAAAAGAAAAGGAAAAAGAAAGAAAGAACGAGGAGACAAGGGTAACTGAGAACTAATAAAACTCTAGCATATCACATGTCGACGCAGCATTGGCATTTTTTAGGATATTTATCTTTTTATACCATCTATTTTTAGTATATTCAAAAACTATACTTTTGGTTTTTGATTTTATTAAATATATACCTTCAGTTTAGATTTGATACACAAATATATATCTTATCTCAATCAACAGTTTATTTTCACATTTAAAATGACCAAATTATCCTTAAATAAAAAAGAAATTTATTAAATCTTGCCAAAAAAGAAGAAAACAAAAACACGCAAAATTCCCATTTTGAGGATATCCTATAAATGTTTGAAGTCAAAACCCTTGGTATAAAGCTTTTTTAATTTATCTAAATTTTCTTATTTTTCAATTTGAGGTACTTTGGGAAATTTTTTAAGTCAAAATTAAACATTGATCGAAAAAATGTATAAATTTATATATCATATCTAATTTAATGGTATATACATATTTGATAATATAAAAAATCAAATGTATAGTATTTGAATAAAGTTGTACTTTTTTTTTATTGGGATCAATGATTGTAGGCATAGCTTTTCATAAATTATTAAATTTCACTAATCAATCAACGAGACTCTGAAACCATTAACTCTGTATCTCTTTTTGAACAATTTATACATGGAAATCCAACTGGAAACTCAAAATCAAAATCAAAATAAATATATAATCAGAGAATTGGAAACGCAGGTGTAGCCTATCATTCTACAGCCCATGAACTAACACTGTAGACACCAAAAGACCTTTTTGTGTCCATCTTATCATTTCATGTCTTTTTGAGCATAATATGATCAATGCTCCAAAAGAGCTTGGTGCAATGCATGACGTCGATGTTGCCGTTAGAGTGGAACAATTTGGTGTAAAAATAACAGTGAGACTTAAAAAATGTATATTTTTAAAAGATAAAATTAATTATTTCACATTCATATTTTTCATTAAACTCTTTAATTAAAACATTTATATGTTAAATAGTATTTTGAGTGTCTTTGTGTAAAAATATGTTTAATTATAAGTTTTTTGTGTAATAATATTCTCAGTAATTTTTAGAGTTCTTTTCGTATGTAAAAGATTAGTTTAATTTAAAATTAATTAAAACTTAAAATTAATATGTGGTAATTTTATTTTGAGTCTTATTATGTTTTATAGTATGTCTTAAGTTAGTAAATATATTTTATAATATTTTTAATAATTTTTAAAAATAGTTTTGAGTTTTAAAAAATTATATTTATGTCAAACTGAAGGGCCTCATAATCTTACAAGTTAGTAATTATTTTTAGTATGTTTTAATGTAAAATAAATATTTTTAAAATTAATGTAAGGATTAAATTTGTAAAATAATTAATTTTATTTTAATTTTTTATTTTTAGATTTAAAATCTAGAAAAAAAAAAGAGCAAAACGAGCAAAATCAGGCAATAAATACAAAAAGAGGATTAAAAAATAGATTTTCTTCACTTGGATCGCCACGTGGCACGCTTGATTGGTGCACGCGCCAACATAAAGGCCCATCAGCCGTTAGACTGGGTCCCGCGTGTCAGGCTCACTCAGGCTGCCTTGGTTATGCTGTGGCTGTTTCCATTTGAGGTCGCTTTATCAGCCCTCCAGTCTGCTTATTTAGACCAATTGCTCGGTCCGGATCTGGCCCAACCGTCCCAGCATCCCCACGCCTCCTTTTTGAACTCTGGTTGTAAGATAAGTCTTCCTAAGCATAGTCAACGTTCCAGATCGCAGCGTCTCCATGCCTGCAACTGCGACGAACCACAGAATTGCAAACCAGAATTTGCGTTCTCACGGGGTGGATCAGCACGGAAAAATTGAAGAAAAATTAAGAAAAAAAACTCAATTTGGCCGATAATTGTGACAAAAATTCAATAAAAAATAATTAAAAAATCCTAACTATAATAAAAGGGGTAACCTTAGTGCTTATAAATACCGAGGGTTCTTCCCTCCGTTCTTGATCTCCAAAAATATTAGTAAAAAAAAACTATTTAGTTCTTTATAGAAATAGTTTTAAGTTTTAGATTTTAATATTTAGTTTTAGTATTTGTGAGATAATTTTCAGTTTATATTGTAAAAATTATACTCAATAATATTTCGAGTGTTATTATTTTAAATATGTATTTTTAGTTTCTCCTTTAAACTAAGGAGAAAGGGGAAAATTTTACCAAAACTACCTTAAATATTTTTAGTTTTTCTTTTTTTTTAAACAGTTATTTTCTTAGAAAACTTAATATTTTAGTATTTTATTAGCTAGAACTCTAGCAAAATTCTGTTTTTGATTTATTGAAGATATAAACTAACACAAGTAATGCTTTGGAGGACCTTGTTTAGTTGTAGATAGAGACTGACTTGGTAAATGCTTAACTTATTATTTTGTCTGTCATTTTAGTTAAGTAATGCCAAAATTATATTTTTCTATTAAGTTAAGTTTTTGCTACATTATAGACATAAAATGATGCAGTAAATACTTGATTTATTGTTGACATAAGATAGCATAATGTATTCTTAAGCCAATTAGTAAATAATTAGAAAAATTAAAATATGTTTAAATTAATTATTAGAACAGAACCTTTAAACCTTAGCATTGTTATAATTATTGTTGCATCCCTTTTAATTAGTCCTTATTACTATTGTTCTTATTAAAGTTATTTTGAATTAATCATGCTTATTGTTGAAGTTCCATTTCAAATTAATCTGCATTTCTTGTTATTAAATTTCTAAAATCATAAAATTCTGAAAATGAAAAATGCAATAAAAATGTGTAAATATTGTAAATATTTTGTAAATAATTAATTTTAATCCTCATATTTTTAACTTTAAAAATAAATAATTAATTAATATAACAAATATACTAAACCTTAGCAATAGCTTTTCCTGTAGGTTCAATCTCTAATTCATCGAGTTTTATTATTTGTGACAACTTTATACCTGGGGTTATTTCAAATTGCAACTTTCAAGACCGAAAAGATAGCTTTAGGCTCAAAATTGGAAGTAGAAGCCTAACAAAAGAGAAAGTAGGGGGAGTGAGGAGATTGTTGTTTGAAATTCCATCTATGTTAAAATATTAACGCATTATTTCTTTAAAAAAAAAAAAAAAAGACTTATCCATTAGATGACCATTTTCGAGAACGGTCGTCATATGTACATGTAGGGCTGTACAAAAACCACCCCGCACCCGCCAACCGCCCGCGTCCGCGCCCGCCCATCTTAAAAAAAGCGGGTTTACGTTAGCAACCCAACCAATATATTCGGTGGGCGGGTTTGGTTTTAAGTTTTTGAGGACGGGTTCAACCCGCACCCATCCGCCTATATATTTTTTAAAAAAAACTTATCATTTATTTGATTTTGTTCTTATTTTGTTCTTATTTCTTTTTAAAAAAAAAAGACTTATCCATTAGATGACCATTTTCAAGAACGGTCGTCATATGTACACAGTACATGATCTACCTATGGTTGCCCCAATAACTATAGTTAAATCCCCACAAAAAGTTTCAGAAAAATTATAACTCTGTCCCATTTCTTTTTTTTCTTTTTTTTTGACATTTGATAACTATTTTTAGAAAACCGCCCTCTATTTAGCATCGTTAAATTTATCGAGTGTATAAGAGTTACAGTTCGGCTGCCATATTTGTTGTCTCATTGGTCTAGGATGTACCATCAATGGGAGCCACCAATTCTCCTGCACTTTTAAGGGTTCATTTTGTTCGTGGATTTAGAATAGTATGATTTTAAATTTTATAGTTTTAACTAGTAATTTTGTACCATGTGGTTTAAATAGTGGTCTTTGAATTGGCATTTGAAATGTAAAGATTTAAACATGAATAAAACATCACAACAGTTTTTGAAATAAGAACTGATGTTTAGAAAGCTATAGTTTATGAAAGAAAATGAAGGTGAGAATGATTTTTACCATAGAAAATGGTTCAAAAATGGTTAGAACCTAAGAGGAGAAGGTTAAGTTCTCAAAACTGACAGTTTAGCCGATTTTAAACGATCCTCACCGTCTTGAACAATTTGAAGCATGAGCCAACCAAACACCTTTTCTTATGTGTCCATAGGTTGAAAACCACTTAAAACGTTCTAAACATGCGTACTAAATGACAAATAAGAATTGTGTAATTTATCCTTTAACTCTCCAAACTTATAAGGTTTTTTTCCCAAAAGATAAAACTAATCTGCTATCAATTAATGAAGATCGACAATACCCAATACGTTCTATAGAAATTTTTCTTTTATTAATATTAGTAAAAAAAATTCCCTTTTTTTTAATCAGAGCTACAGGTTCAATCATTGTACAAATATATTTTGCGACCAAATTCCTGCCACAGGCAATTCCCACACAACCAATCCCAGGGTCTTTTGGTGATCCGATTTGGTCGCAAAGTCATTTGCAATAGAAACTTTCTAGACCAAATTTTTCTGGTTGGGGAAACTTTGGCGACCCAATTCCATATATTTTGTGGCCAATTTTTTGGTTGCAGAATAACTATTTTCGTGTAGTGGATCTTCATAGCTTGATTAGTAAGCAAAATCATAGCATAGGAATTACAAGCCGAATCTAGATCTTTTGATATTGCGATTCCTTCGTATGGGACATGCAAATTCACAATTTAAGGATGGCTAGTAGATGTGTCAAAAGGGTCATGCTAGGTTTTTGACCTCTTGTCAAGCCTAGCCCTCTAAGGCCGCAACCATGGTCCTTATAGGGTCATGTTGGACTTGGCCCCGGCTCTTATAGGGCCTAAGTAGGCCAACACATTAATTTTAAATTTTAAATTTTTTATTTATTTTTTGATAATTTTTAATAAAAAAATAAATAATTATAGAATCATGGGATTATTAAGTGTGAAGAAAGACTTTTGAATTTTACATAGAGTATTGAAAAAAAGAAGTTCTTTTTTTACTTGTGTGACTTGTGCAAATTTACATCTTAAACTTGTAATACACGTATGAACACAAAAAATATATATATATAAGGAAAATAAACATAATACACACATGAACATAAAATATCTAGTTTACTGGTACTGGTTGGTAGATTCTTATTTCTCGTAATAGTTTATGCTTAGAACCTTAGAGAAAATAAAAAAGTGTATTTTGAGTCACCTTTGGCGAGCTAAGGCAACCAATTAACTAACTTGACTTTGTGTTACGAATCGTTGAATATACAGCTAGCGGCATCTACAGTCTTGTCCAGAAGAATTACCTTGTACTTGTAAATGCTAGCTCGTAGAACTGATCATTTTATATTTGTGTTAGACTTATGTATGTATGTATACGTCATTTTCTAAACATTTGAAGTTGACAAATTTTACGACGGAGTCCATATCAAGATTCATGCTCGGCGTCGGGGATGACAGCATGAGGGGCCAGCGCATGAAGCCCAATCAAGCAGACGGTGGATTCATTGTTAATTCATATATCTGGCAAATAATGCTGGCAAGAAAATGGAATTTCTCGAAATTAAGTTACATGTTATATTGTCAACCATATTTATATCACTTGTGGGCAAGATGTATTTTTTTTTATTGTTTAACGAGTTTCATGTTCTATTAATATATGAAATTAGACCACACATGGGTTGTAAACTAGCATTTCTTCTGCCAATCTTTCAGGAAAAAAAAAAAACTTTGTTTGAATTTTTGTTTTAGCTCTAGTCCTATTAATTAATAACGTTTTAGCACGCCAAATGAATTTTAATTCCTCTTTTATATAGTGCAGCAAACTTTCTCCTGTCCTGTTCACATGCATATAATAAACATTTTCCACATTTTTTATGTAGTACAATTTCAGTATCAAAAATTATGGTTTGGAGCCTTGTATTTTCTATTTTCTATTTAAGGTAGTAAACCAAGCTAACGTACGAACGACAAGAGAGTGGTCAAGAAACATGGTCCTTGCTTTTTTTTTGAAGTCGTGTAGAAATCGATCGAGATGTTATGCTATTGGCGTGCACATCGTTTTCTCTTAGTTTATGTTAACCCCATGACAATAGTGTACGTGTGGGACTATTGACTGATCTTGTTTTTTAAAAATCAATTCACATGCATCTCAAGCATATAATATATATCTTTATATATATGTATGTATGTATGTATACATACACACACATGTTTGTGTGTATATATAGATATAGTTCGTTTAATTGGCTCATATAAAGGTGGAGCTACACACAGATAAGGTAGATAAAGTTAGACGGCCGTCTCCTGAACATTTTTTTCTTTTAATATTGTACACAAACTTTTATAGAAATTATATTTTGTCCCTCTTAAATTGTATTTCACCCTTTCTAAAATTATATATCTTTTTTTTTATTATTATTATTTTATGATTTTAGCATATGCGTTGTCCCTCCTAACTAATTCGGGCTCCGTACTTGGGCTCATGGACGGTGATTTTTGTTCCTTCAAGGCTTGTTTCGCAACTTTAATGTTATCCCTAGCTACATATATATGTAGGACCCACGTTATGTGTCTTGAAATTCTATTACGATGTTAAGGCGGTTTGATTTCTTCAATAGTAAAGGCCCGCCGGATAAATATCAGATGATCATATCAAACGATACTTGGGGGCGTTTGGTTGGATATTCGAATCACGGTTTGAATTATTTTGCTACAGTATTTTCTCTCATAAAAATTTAAATCTTCATTCAAATACTCTATTCAACTACTCAAACCAAACGGGCCCTTGATTTAAAACGTTAAAACTTTTCTGGCCAATTTTTCATTATTTTCAGATCATCTCATGAGGCGGGTCCCATTCCAAACGCATGGGACATGTTTTAAGCACAGGTGACATTAACCAATCAAATATTTCGTTACCAAAAATTGAAAAAAAAAAATCATTTTTTAGCATATTTTTTTCTTTTTTTATACAATACGTAAATGCCAATTGCAAAGAAACCAGATAAGCCAACACAGAACTAATGCTACAAGAGAATTAATTCCAACTTGTTCTGCTGATAAAGATCACAATCACGATCATAATATGAAAAATTATTAATTAAATTAGTCAACCTTTTAATCGGTAATCTATTACGTTCACGTCAACATTGAGGGCCAAAACCATGAATTATTATTTCTTGTGAGGTCATGGGCAGGTTTGCCTATTTAATGCCGCCATTGACCTCATTTTTCCAAACTTGAACGCCATAGAGAATAGCCACATCCACACATTTATATTAGCCAATCTCTTTACAACGTCACACCCAAAAAATAAAAAATAAAAATAAAAACTCTTATCAAAACGCAAAACGAAGATCAGAAATGGGAAATTGGTTTGGGAAGATCTTGATCAACAAGGGAGTTAAGCCTCTTGACGACATCGACGGAGAACGAAAAACGACAACAATTACGACAGGAAGCGCTAGTAGTGTGAGAATTAAGGTGCGTATGACGGCGAAACAGTTTAAAGATTTAGCCGCTCAGGTGGACATGAGCAAAGACACTAATAATTCGGAGCTTGGTCGGTTAATCCTCCAAAAATGCCTCGAAGGTAACCTTAGTACTTCTTCTCCGGTTATAATCGGTGCTGGTTATGGCCAGTTATCGAAAACTCCGAGAGATCGAAGCAGTTTGAGCACCATTCATGAAGATTAAATTGTAGTGGATCGTCATCGTTTTTGATTTAGTATTGCATAGAGCTTCAATTTCTTGGACTGTATTTATGTAAAAGGTGGGAAGGTACTATTACATAGGATTTTAGATGGATTTGTATAGGTATCATATATAATTGTTCTTGTGTTCTTTCTTTGATTTTGTTTGAAGGACGATTTTATTTGTGTTTGGGACTTGCAAATTTATTTTTTTTTTTAAAGAATGTTTTGCTTGGTAGTTTGTCTCTCGAAATTTTAGCGCCACAAGCACGCAGCCCTTCGCAAAAGGTAGCTCCTGAAAAGCACTATATCACGCCCAGCTCGCCCGCTCGCTGATTCAACGGTTTTCGCCTAGGACTTGGGCCTTTTTGGCTAGTTTTAGCAGGGGGCATTTTTGTTTGTTTCACTTGTATCGAGGGTTCAGATTGCCTTAGAGTAGTCTAGACTTAGTGGTTAAGTTTGCTTGACCTTGAAGCAGTTCTCCTTTTGTGTTCCACGTTCAAATTTGTGCCTTATCTTGTACCGACTGTCGAATTTGCACCATTTGGATCGATCATAGCTCTCCGTCTAGGAGACCTTGGCCTATAAATAGGGGTGACCGCCTCATTTGTACCATTATCCAAAAACTTAAGTTGAAGTTGAGAGCTCTTGTAAAGAATTCATACTTAATATGAGTCTGTTTTATTTTTCTCTGAAGTTCCTTCTCTCTACTTTCTCGTACTGTTTTGCTAACCTTTGAGTTTGTGTGAATTAAATTTACTTAGCATTTGTCGGAAGCGCTAAGGCCGTATGGTTGCCTTCGAGGAGTAAGTCCGCGACAACTAGTTGGCATGTATATGGCATATGATGTGGTAATTTTACTGAATGGTTACTTTTTATAAATCAGATTAGAATTTATGTTATGCATTTCGTTTTACTTTTACAATGCAAATAGAAAAGGAATATTACCATTTTCAGAGAAATTTTACTTTAGCATCTTTTTATTTGAAAAATACCAAAACAGAATTATATAGTTTTCATAAATATTGTTTTAGTACCATGAATTCGTTTTTTGGACATGAAATTTTCTTTAGACCTTTTATTAATAAATCCTAAATTAATTTTGTAAACTATAATAAAAAATCACAACAAAAAATTAATTAACAAAACTCATCAAAGAAAAGCATATGTTGACTTATTTATTTTTTAGCATTATTTTTATTTATTTTCTTTTATAATTTTCACAAAATAATTTGAAATTCAGTAATAAAAGGATAAGTTAGGAATTTCAGGTCACAAAACACGAACTTAGTGTACCAAATAATATTTTCAAAAACTGCATGGTATCATTTTGATATTTTCTAAATAACAAGGTATTAATGTGATGTTTTCTTAAGATACAAGGTACCAAAATCATAAAAATCTAATAAAAAATAATGAATGGCTACTCTAAACATAGTCCAAGCTTGGGTAAAAGCACAGGTGATTGAGGAGCTACCATAGCAATTTGAAAAAGACTATAGACTTTGTTTGGTAACATCATTACAACTTATTAGCTCCAATTGTTACAGTGTAATACTCCCACATACTACAGTGTAAAAAAAAATATACTACAGTATAAAATTCTCACATGCTATAATATTTTGGTTCCGATTACGTTTCCAAACACACTCATAACCATATAATTTTAGGTTCAAAATTTTGAACGGTTAATAATTTAATTGCAACTTAGGACAAAATAATCTGACTAAATTCATGTCATTATACTCCAAACTATGAATTAGAGAATGTGGAAATGGAACTAGACTCCCTTTGACTCATTTGAGGTCCCACTCCGGTTTAGTGAACCCTATGCGTCCCCATCAAATCTACAAGTATGGCAACCTCATTAATGGCAGAGGTTGAAGAAGAGGTCGTAGCCTGTGTCCCTTGCGTTTGTCTCTTTTGAACCATTTAGCTCTATAATTAAAAGTGAGGAAAAAAACAAATAAAATGTTATAAAATAAGATTTAATTATTTAAAAAAGGACTATCGTTTGCTTACATGTGCGGCCTCCACAACCTCATTCGCCCAGCTCCTGTCCTGACGAAAATGTTAAGTACGTCAATTGTCGATCAAGGATTGCGGCTGGCCTGTCTTGGGGTTTATATGTAACGTTGTATTAATGTTAGACTTCAATTATTGATATTGAGCTTATGGAAATAAGAATAAAATAAAAGTGTATATAGTATCTTACATTTTTGTAGCAATGCTGCGAAAAATATGCTTGCTCCTAATAGCTTAACCATTTCTTTCTTTACGATTTGCAGCATTTGTTTGTGATCGAGCCTATACAAAAAAAGTTACACTTTTACGTTGTATTTTACTAAGTGATACATAATAAAAGAAAGATTAATGGAGATACAAACCCTAAATGTAGGCAAGGCAAATCACTCACAATATTTCTGCTAATCATCCATACTCTTGACGGTTTTAGGCTTTACGTCCAGCCCATGTTTCTTGTAGTGATTGTTTAGGTCTTCTTGTAATCACGATAATACTTTTGGGCCTCACGGCTGATGTAAGCCCTCATCTCAGGCGTAAGCTTGATGTCAAACAATTTCTCCATTTTTAAAGACAAGTTACACTACATGTTCCACGAAAACATAAGTAAATTGAATTGATGAAAAAACTATTACTGTCATGCGATCAAAGGTCTTGTTTCTATCCTATAGCAAGATAGACCTGTGACACCCCGAGCATTTTTTAAACATTAAAGGTATGTTTGTTTCATGCATTCTTTGAACTCAATGGACTCAAATTTGGGTTCGAGTATCAAGAATTCTTTGGATACGTATTTGTTTCCCCCAAAATCTAAATCATTTGAGTATCAAGAATCCAAGTTTTCAGAGTTCTCATCATCCGTTAAACTTTTGATATTAGAATATCTTTGTTACAGCAAAAACTAAAATTCTTCCTCCTATATTTGAGGGAAAAATCATAATTTTTTCATTTGATATCAAATTGAGATGATTCTTTTTTCACTGTGTTCCTAATGAAAAGAAGAATAAATCAAAATTTATATTGCATTTTTTTAAGATCATTAACATTAAGATTTTATTAAACTTATTAATAAATCAAAAACTATCTTCACTACTTTTCCAAACATAAATTTCAATTTTGTTTCATACTCAGATTAAAACTTAATGCACATCCAAACATTAGTTCGAATAACAATTCAAATCGCTAACTCAAATCCTAATTCAAATCACAATAACTCAAAATAAAACACTAATTCGAATCTATTTCCTAAACGGACCCTAAAAATACAATAACTTAAGGATTAAGTTAAACAAAAATATATGTCAAAAGGATTATAGTTTACTCCAATTTTTATGATAAATTCCAAAAAAATCAAAAATGAGATTTTTAAGGGTAAAAATTATGCCATAGCCTTAAATAAAGAATGAATGATATGAAATAAACTAGAAAGCTTAATTGTTGCAAATTGTGTTGCAACAAATGCTAAGATAAAAATACAGTTTAAGAAAAATATTATATAATAATATAAAAAATTATACAGTATTAGAATAATGCAGTGTAAGGAAGTACACTGATAAAGTTAAGTAGTATAAAAATTACGATGCAAAGTAATACAATGTAGGAATTGGACTGTTTAAGGTTAAGCAGTACTGAAATTGGACTATTTAAGTTAAAGCAGCATAGGAATAATACTGTTTAGAGAAAATGGATGAATAAGGAATGCTGTAGCAGTATAGAGAATATATTGACAGTATAAGAAAAATACTACTAGTATAAATTTAAATTATGTAAAAAGTAACATGGGACCCAACTATGTGCCACCTTTATGGTTGAAAACTTGCCACCACACCCTTTGGATGGCCAAATCAAATCTTGCCAAATTACCCCTTGAGGTGGCCAAATCAAATTTTAGCAAGTTGCCCCAACTTTTTATTACAAATGATGCAAGATGATGACTCATCAAATTGGTAAAAAATCAAGCGTTAAGCATGCTTGGTTTTAAGGCTATAAGAACCAAAAAGAATGAAGCAAAAAAAATGTTCATTTCTTCCCTACCAAAATCGTCCCCCATTAGTAAATCTCTCTTAAAATTTTGATGGAATTCAAGTCTCTAAGTGATTATTTGAAGTAAAAGTTGTTGGAAAAAGAGTGCGCAGCAGAATTTTAAAAATTTTACATCAGAGTAATTTCCAAAACACAAGTTTGACATGCTATATGCATAAATTAACCAGTCTTACTAACCTTTGTGTGCCGAAGAACTTTCGCAATCCGTAAAGAGAAATAGCGTTCTAGAAAAGCTTCAACCAACTGGTCTTCTTTGTTATTCTCTATCCACGACTGGAGTGAGTGTGGGCTCACACGTACAGCTCTGCCACCTGGTGACTCTTCTTCCAACCAATCGAGAGAACCCAAAGCAAGTGTTCGTGATTTGGGAACAAAAGCTCTCAGAGAGTTTTTAGATGCTCACCAATAGAGTATCACTCTTAATCTCTCAACTGATCTGAGTAACTCTTAAGACTTACTCCCTTTATATAGAGGAAGGGACTAAGGTCAGTCCTTATCAGATTAGGTCTCAAAAACTCGAAACAGAATCAAGTTCGGATCAATATCTAATAAGATCCACGTGAAAACGCGTAATCTTATCATTTGCTCATCGGCAGGCCGAACATGCCCCATCGGTAGGCCGAACACATGGATCGGTAGGCCAAACACGTGGATCGGCAGGCCGAATTGAAGATTAAAAATCTCGCGAATCTTTTATTTTCCACCCGAGATTCTATAGGACAAAGTCTCAGTTTTAATTCAAATAACCCAATAGAGAAGTTATCTGATCAAAACAACTTTATCTAAATAATCTTTAAGAAAATAAATCAATTCCCAATAATTTTACAAGTTTATCTTGATCTAATTTATCCAAAAATTAAATCAACCAATAAACAGACAAGAATTATCTTATCCCAACTATTCAACAAGTTTATCTTGAATTAATTTTTATCACAAAATTAATTCAACCGATAAACAGACATGAATTATCTGATTCTTCCAAATTTCAAACCAATTTGATAAACCCGACATAAGTCACTAATTATTGAAAAAGCACGCCGTATCGTTACAGGATGTTGTGAGCTAGCAAAGGGGACCAAATGGACCTATATAGTTCAAGCTCCCGATAATTATGAAACCCAATATCCCAGATATACATTTCATAATTATCAACTCCAACGCTACTCCACTAAAAGCTTGGAGCTGCACTCTCGAACTACATAGAATTATGAAGCTCGTATAGCTAAGTCTCCATGACATATCATAGTGTATCGTATCCCCATATGATAATCCATAATCGGCTTAAAGACAAGTTCTATCTTACCTTCCCGATTATTTTTATCTTACGTTCCATTATCTCACCATCGGAATGTTGGAAAAAATAGTACGCAGCGAAATTTTAAAAATTTTTTATCAGAGTATTTTTCAAAACACAAGTTTGACATGCTATATACATAAATTAACCAGATCTTACTAACCTTTGTGTGCCGAAAAGCTCCTGCAATCAGTGAAAAGAAGTAACGTTCTAAAAGAGCCTCAACTAATTAGTCTTCTTTGTTATTCTCTATCCACGATCGGAGTGAGTATGGGCTCACATGTGCAGCTCTTCCTCTAAGTGACTCTCCTTCCAACCAATCGAGAGAACCCAAAGCAAGTGTTCATGATTTGTGAACAAAAACTCTCAGGGAGTTTTCGGATTCTCACTAGCAGAGTATCGCTCTTAATTTCTCAATTGATCTAAATAACTTGTGTGACTTACCCCCTATTATAGAGGTTGGGTCTAGGGTCACTCCTTATCAGATTAGGTCTCAAAAATTCAAATCAGAATCAAGTTCGGATCAATATTGGATGATATCTGCGTGAAAACGCGTGATCTTTTACTGTGAGATAGGTAGGCCGATCTGCCTAATAGGCAGGCTGAACTTGCCCCATCGGCAGGCCAAACTTAAGGATCGGCATACCGAACTGTCGAAAAAAAAACTCAGCGAATCTTTTATTTTTCACCCGAGATTCTATAAGATAAAATCTTAGTTTTAATTCAAATAACCCAATAGAAAAGTTATCTAATTAAAACAAATTTATCTAGATAATCTCAAAGAAAATAAATGAATTCCTAATAATTCTACAAGTTATCTTGATCTAATTTATTCAAAATTAAATCAACCGATAAACAGACAAGAATTATACGATCTTTACAATTCAACAAGTTTATCTTGAATTAATTTTTATCACAAAATTAATTCAACTGATAAACAGACATGAATTATTTAATTCTTTCAAATTTCAACCAATCTAATAAATCCGGCATAAGTTACCAATTATTGGACAAACATGCCGTATCGTTACAGGATGTTGTGAGCTAGCAAAGGGAACCAAATTGACCTATATAGTTCAAGCTCCTGATAATTACGAAACCCAATATCCTAGATATACATTTCATAATTATCAACTCCAACGCTACTCCACTAAAAGCTTGGAGATATACTCTCGAACTACATAGAATTACGAAGCCCGTATAGCTAAGTCTCTATGACATATCATAGTGTATCGTATCCCTATATGATTATCCATAATCGGCTTAAGGACAAGTTTTGTCTTACCTTCCCGATTATTTTTATCTTACGTTCCATTATCTCACCATCGAAAAACTTACCAGTATACCATTCGGTTACACCTATGTATCCAAATGGTTAAGCGCTCCAGTTTTTCAATTACAGGATAACACATATAAGAAGATATCACTACTCTTAAAGAGGAGCTATGGATTTCATATCTATAAATAACAAGTCTATGCCATCAAGAGTCATGCCTCCAACGTACCGGCATGCATACCACTATTAAGATGTAGGTGTCACCTTTTGGTACATCAAAAGACATAAGTCAAGACAACGGGCCTACTATTCATCTCAGGATTAAGATACAATACAAATGATTGTCTAAAGTGAATTGATTTGCCAAGACAGAATTATTAATCCAAATCAATTCACTTTATGTCCTGATCCAACACATCGTCACCTATGACAACGTGCCAATGTTTCTATTCACGAAGTCCACCTCTGATGGCCAAGACAAACCATCTCCCAATTAGGATATAGACAACATAACAATCTTTACATGAATAAAGCGCCCAACTTTATTCCCTCAATTACAGATTTTATGATTTAGACCGTCACCTTAAGAATCGTGTCTTCTACATAATCTGTCCATCATATGCCCAATTCTTAAAGGTTTAGACCGACAGTCTCAGACTTTTGTTTGCTTATCATACATTCAACAAATATAAATGTAAAGAGGACAAGATTTGTTATATAAATAATAAATAAATTCTTTATTGATAAAAATATCTCCAAAAACTTATTACATTTTATTCCTTAGGGCATACATGTCTAACAATCTCTCACTTGCACTAAGTGAGTAAATACGACAAATCTCGCATTCTCATAGCTTCCACATGCTTCTCAAAGACTCTCCCAGTAAGTGTCTTCATAAATGGATCAGCTAAATTGTCCTATGACATGATATTGCACATCGTGACATGCCCGCCCTCAATGAAGTCTTTTATCACATGATACTTTCGATCAATATGCTTACTCTTCTTGTAAAATCTTGGTTCCTTAGCATTAACTACCGCCGCATTATTATCACAGTACCACCTTATCTATACCGAAAACTACCTCAAGATCCCCAAGGAACTTGCAGAGCCACACTGCTTCTTTCAAAGCATCACTAGCTGCCACATACTCAGCCTCCATCGTTGAATCCGAAGTGCAATCTTGCTTAGCACTTCTCCAACTGATGGCACCGCCGCCCAGAGAAAACACAAAACCTGAAGTCAATTTCCTAGAATCTAGACAGGATTGAAAATCCAAGCCAGTGTATCCTAGAGGAGTCAAGTCTTCACCAAAATACACAAGCATATACCCTCGAGTTCTTCTCAAGTACTTGAAAATATGCTTTACCGCAACCCAATGGTTCGGTCCTGGATCTACCTGAAATCGATTTACCATCTCGACCACATGACTAATATTCGGTCGTGTGCAAAGCATGGCATACATGAGACTACCCACTCCCTATTCTATATGACATGTTATCAATATACATGGCAAATCATATTATAATGTAGACAAACAAAGCAATCAAGTAAAGCTATAAGCAAAATAATAATAACCGTAATATTATGGTTTCACCCTAGAGAATAGAAAACTAAGATTACAAAAGAATAATCGAGACATTTATCGATTCTTCATCCTTGAATCCTCAACTTGTATCCTTTTTCATGTGATTCCATCTTCAAGTCTTCAATCCCATATGAATCGAATACTTCATATTTCTGGTCATATCTAATTTAATGTTTCTCATAATTGTCCCAAAAATAAAATTAAAGCTGCATCAAAAAAACTGCACCTTTTTTGGAAATTTTTCAACTCTCGGTCGGTAGGCCGATCTAGGTGATCGGCCTGTCGGTTATGCTCCATTGGCCTACCGATCAAGAAGATCGGCCTGCTGCCTCATGAAATTTTGGTCTGCCAGCAGAGCCACCTGATTTCTGCCGCACTAACGGCCTGTCGATCCTCATGTTTGGCCTGCTGATCTATGACCATTGGCCTGCCAAACTGGTGAGTTCGGCATGCCGACCGAGCAGAAACCTTTCATTCTAGAAAATACAATTTTTAATGCAATTCATCAATTTTATTTTCAACAATTCAAAAACATAAAATTAGAGACTCAGGGAATACCTGTGAGCACCATCATCATTCTTCTAGATCCGTCTTCTCTGAATGATTATTTAATTACAAAATTCTTACAAATTTAAAATTAAATAACAATTCCTAGACGGAGATGATAATCTACCATCTAATTACATGAAAAACTTAGATACACATTCTAACCTCTAAGGAACCAAAACGACATAAATTAATTAATTAATAAATAATTAAATAACAATTTAATCAACCATAATTAATTAATAAACATTCACCATATAATCCATGACAACATATAAAATATATAGAAACCTAGAGTGTCAACTTTCTATAAAATTAAATTCAAACATATGAGAGATTAAGATCACAAAATTTATACATATAGTATGATCACAAACTAGTAAATCTATGTAAAACCATGGCTCTGATACCAATTGTTGGAAAAAGAGTGCGCAGTAAAATTTTAAAAATTTTACATCAAAGTATTTTTCAAAACACAAGTTTGACATGCTATATGCATAAATTAACCAGATCTTATTAACCTTTGTGTACCGAAGAACTTCCGCAATCTGTGAAGAGAAGTAACGTTTCAGAAGAGCCTCAACCAACTGATTTTCTTTGCTATTTTCTATCCACGATGGGAGTGAGGGTGGGCTCACACGTACAGCTCTTCTACCTGGTGACTCTCCTTCCAACCAATCGAGAGAACCCAAAGCAAGTGTTCATGATTTGTGAACAAAAGCTCTCAGGGAGTTTTCAGATGCTCACCAATAGAGTATCACTTTTAATCTCTCAACTGATCTGAGTAACTCTTAAGACTTACTCCCTTTATATAGAGGTTGGGCCTAGAGTCAGTCCTTATCATATTAGATCTCAAAAACTCAAAACAGAATCAAGTTCGGATCAATATCTAATAAGATCCACGTGAAAACGCGTAATCTTATCATTTGCTCATCGGCAGGCCGAACATGCCCCATCGGTAGGCCGAACACATGGATCGGTAGGCCAAACACGTGGATCGGCAGGCCGAACACGTGGATCGGCAGGCCAAACTGAAGATTAAAAATCTCGCGAATCTTTTATTTTTCACCCGAGATTCTATAGGACAAAGTCTCAGTTTTAATTCAAATAACCCAATAGAGAAGTTATCTGATCAAAACAACTTTATCTAAATAATCTTTAAGAAAATAAATCAATTCCCAATAATTCTACAACTTTATCTTGATCTAATTTATCCAAAAATTAAATCAACCAATAAACAGACAAGAATTATCTTATCCCAACTATTCAACAAGTTTATCTTGAATTAATTTTTATCACAAAATTAATTCAACCAAAAAATAGACATGAATTATTTGATTCTTCCAAATTTCAAACCAATTTGATAAATCCTACATAAGTCACCAATTATTGAAAAAGCACGCCGTATCGTTACAGGATGTTGTGAGCTAGCAAAGGGGACCAAATGGACCTATATAGTTCAAGCTCCCGATAATTATGAAACCCAATATCCCAGATATACATTTCATAATTATCAACTCCAACGCTACTCCACTAAAAGCTTGGAGCTGCGCTCTCAAACTACATAAAATTATGAAGCTCGTATAGCTAAGTCTCCATGACATATCATAGTGTATCGTATCCCCATAGGATTATCCATAATCGACATGAGGACAAGTTTTGTCTTACCTTCCCGATTATATTTATTTTACGTTTCATTATCTCACCATTGGAAAACTTACTATCCAAAGATAGTATACCATTCAGTTACACCTATGTATCCAAATGGTTGAGCTCTCTAGTTTTTCAATTACAGGATAACACATATAAGAGGATATCACTACTCTTAAAGATGAGCTATGGATTCTATATCTATGAATAACAAGTTTACGCTATCAAGAGTCATGCCTCCAACGTGCCGGCATGCATACCACTATTAAAATGTGGGTATCACCCTTTGGTATATCAAAAGACACAAGTCTAGACAACGGGCTCACTATCCATCTCAGGATCAAGATACAACACAAATGATTGTCAAAAGTGAATCGATTTGTCGAGATAGAATTATTAATCCAAATCAATTCACTTTATATCCCGATCCAACATATTGTCACTTATGACAACGTGCCAATGTTTCTATTCACGGAGTCCACCTTCGATGGTCAAGACAAACTATCTCCCATTAGGGATATAGACAACATAACAATATTTACATGAATAAAGAGCCCAACTTTATTCCCTCAATTGCAGATCTTATGATTTAGACCGTCACCTTAAGAATCGTGTCTTTCGTATAATCTATCCATCATGTGCCCAATTCTTAAAGGTTTAGACTGACAGTTTCAGACTATTGTTTGCTTAACATACATTCAACAAATATGAACGTAAAGAGGACAAGATTTGGTATATAAATAATGAATAAATTCTTTATTGACAAAAATATCTCCAAAAACATATTATATTTTTACTCCTTAGGGCATACATGTCTAACAAAAGTAAGTGCAAGGAGGAAGTTCTACGGTAAGAGTTCAAGCTTTTCGTAGGGATTTTGATGTTTCTTTTGAAACTTTGGATGGGTTTTGATGGGGTTTTATCATGGTTTTGTAGAGAAGACATGACAAAGTTTTGAGCCTAGCAAAGGAGGATTAAAAAGCTTGGTGAAATTTAGGTAAAACTCTAAACTTTATACTTGAAAGTCTATGTTATATTATGCGTACCAAGTGTTTGATGTATGATTTATCTATGGCATGTATTATGGACATTATGGTATGATTGGTTTATGCTTTAGCTTGATGATGATGATGATGAAAAGAAGAAAAAGTAAGGTTTTGTACAAAAGAATGAAAAGTTATTAAACTTTGTTAAAATTGTAAAGTTTAATTAGTTTTCAAAGGAATGGGGTCCTGAGGGCCTTCAAGCACAAATTATGTTCTAATTAAGATCTAGAATTTACAAGCATAGTGAGGGAAACAACTTTTGTAAACAAAGTTTTGTAAAATTCCAAAAAGACTAAATTGCAAAGTTTTGCTAATTCTCGGCAGATTTGAAAATCAGCCAAAAAGTCCACTTTAACATTGGAATTTGAGAAAATTTAAAGCATGAAAGTTGTAGAACTCATCGAAATTGTTAAGAAAACATAGATAGTTTGTCAAAATTCTGCTCGGTTGAGGAGTAATAAATTTTACGAAATTTTGAGCACAAAATTTCAAGAAATGAAAACGTTATGAAATGTTTAGAATTTGATCATGGAACTTTGGAAGGTTTTATTCCCTATGTAAAATTGGATGTTTTGGTACAAAATGATTGTTTTTGATTCCAAGGGCAAAAATGTGAAGATTTTTGTGTTTTATGCCAAAATCATAAAATTGTGTAAAAACTGGGTTTTCACCAAGGAACATAAGGTTCCTGCATTTCTGTAGGTAGTGAGTAACCACAGGGATTAAGCTTTTAAAGGATTCAAAGTTTAGTCAAGAAAATAATGAAAGAAAAACGTTAAGGGCAAAAAAGTCATGATTTTCGTATTACGGGTCATATCTATAAAGTTTTGACAAACAAATTTAATTGAAAGGAAAACCTTTGTTTTTTTTTTTTGCAATGTTATGGGAAATAAAGAAATAAAAGTTATGTTTAACAAGTTCTGAAAGTTTTCTAAGATCCGTCAAGGGTAAAATGGCCATTTTGTAAAAATGGCCAAAACGGACCTGAAATACCCAATGTCGGAAAACGTTTCTTAGTGGAAATTTTTTCGTAATATGTAGGTAATGAAATTCTAGAGTTAAGCAATGAGTTTTATAAAGTTACGAAATGGGCGAAAAACCCGTTAAGGGTAAAAACGTCATTCTTGAGGAAACAGCTAAAGCAGAGTTGAACACTCTAAATTAGCAAAACGCTCTCAGACGGAAAGTGTTTCATAATATGTTAAGTAATGAAACTAATACAAGAGATGGGAAATTTAATAAGGGATGTTCAAGTAAAAAAAGGGTAACCCGATGGGTTATGGAGTTAAGTAAAAGGTATGGTAATTTGATGGGTTACAAAGTTAAAAGCAACGGGGTACAAAGTAAAAAAAAAGGTAAACCAATGGCTTATAAGGTTAAGTAAAAGAAAGTAAACCGATAGTATACCAAGTTATGTAACAAGGGATGAATGTTTAATGTTTAAGTTATGTTATTAATTGAGTATGTTAATAAAGAGAAAGTTAACTAATAAGTCGGGTGTCATATAATCAAGACACAGAGGCCGACTAATGAAAGAAAAAGAACGGAATAAGGAATGCTAGAGCTTAGTCAAGGTAAATTCAACCTCACCTAAAGCATGAAGGAAATAATTTTCAAATGCTTATTATATATATGTTTGCAAATGTGTTTACAATTGTTTTGCAAGTTGATCTTAAAGTATATTTGCATTTATTATGCAAATGGTTTCAAAGTTCAAAACAAAATTTGCAATGACTTTGCAACTACTATGTTTAAAGCATCTTTGCATTTGATATGCATAATGTTTTTAAAAGTTCAAGTTATGATTTTCAATGTTTTAAAAGTATGATTACATGTGTTATGCAATATGATTTAAAGTTTAAGTCATGATATAAAACATGTTTGCATTTGCCATGCTAAATGTTTAAATGCTAAGTTATAGCACTATAATGTGTAAGCATTTGTTATGCTCACCAAGTTAAAAAAATGGTAAAGTAAAGATGATGAGAAAGTGTCGTACCAGCCTCCTTGATGTGAGATACACAAGTAAAGTTAAAGTTTTGACCTCTTTGATGTTGGTACATGACCTCGTTGTTCAATGGTCTCAAATCTTCCATAAAGGAAGCATCATGTTTATGATCTCATAATTAATGATGTTGGTACGAATACTAAAGTAAGATAAGGAAAGTTAAGGAACATATATAAATAGTTAAAGTAAGAAATAAATGAACATAAGAGGCTCATAATTGAAAGTTCCTAATTGAGCATAAATAAAATCATGCATTTTGATTCTGCCTGTATTTCTTGTTATGCAATGTTTATATGTTATGGAAACATTTTGAAAAATGTTTTACGTTAAATGTTTATGAAAAACATTTTATGTTTTCAAGAAAAAATTTATAAAGGATGTTTTAAGAAAAACCATTAAGAAATGTTTTATGAAAAACGTTTTGGAAATGTTTAAAGAAAAATGTTTATAAAAACCGTTTTAAAAGAAAGGTTTTTACGAGAAAAGCTTTTAAAGCATGTGAAAATGATTTGTGAGATTTTGTTTGAACTTACTGAGCGAAAGCTCATAAAAAGTTTCTTCATGTTGTAGGTGTTGAGGGTAAGCTCGGCGCCACCACCGAGGATGCTAACTTTGGTGGTCGGCAACTAAGCTCGGCAGACATTGGCTCTACTGCCCGACTCGACGAATCACACCCTTCCCGAGGTGCCTTCCATTTATTCAAGGGCACGGCCCCAAGAAGAGTGCCACCTCGGGGATGTACGGTAGCTCGGGTCGGGCCGTGTTATTCATAAGGATACGTCAGTGCCCATCCTTGTAGGCCAACACCAGGCAAACGTGCTGCCGTCCGATAGAGTCCAATCCATTGGGCGATGGACGCGACACTTGTCATTTACTGCTTGCCATACTTTGATGTGACACCTAGGTAATGGGCAAAACCCATCTTGCACCCGATCCAGCTGGTGGCCTATAAATAGGATGCATTTATGGCGTTTTAGAGAGAGAGACTTCTTCACACTTAATTAGCTGCCGACCTCTGCCGAGCAATACATGCCTTGAGCATCGGAGAGCCCTTGTCTATTGACTAATCCCATTTCTCCAAATCGTCCTTCTCGCAGGTACACATTCCCGGTCAAGGGCAAGCCTAAGAAGAGGTCAGAACGTGCACAACTGCATGTGGGTGTTGATCCGACGCCGGACAACGGTAAACATCAACATTTTGGCGCTAGAAGGAGGGTCGAACACGCCAAACTTACAAGCTATTATACCTCAGATTCCCGAGATGACGACACGAGGTAACGCAAGAGACGATACCGCCCGACAGGAGGGGTCGGGCGATGCAAGGTATAGGCAACCGGCTGCAGCCCGGCCTAGGGGACGTCCTCGGACCGCGAGATCTCGGTTCAGGGGGCAAGGAAGCACGGCGAGGGCCGAGCTGGTAGAGGGCTGAGCCGCCCAAGATCCGATCCGAGAGCTTACGGATGCGGTCCGGATCCGTACTCAGCGGCTCGCACGGCAAGCTCAACGACAAGCTGCACCAGCTCTGCCCCTCCCGGCCCAGGATGACCAGGCTGGAAGTCGGGTTGAACGAAGTGCAGTAAACCCACAACAAAGCCGATCTGAGCCGTCTATGGGATCCACTAGGGGAATTCTAGCTGACAACAGGCAAGTTTAAGCACACCGTGTGGGTCGCCAAGCGGCTCGTGCCCCTTCACCACAAGGCTCCTGAGCCTCGGTATTTGACCGGCTCGGGTCTCAAGGAATCAACTGGAATCGTCAGGCCGGGGCTGGAGGCCGTGTGGTGGATGGAGTACCCTATCGGGTCGAATTGCCCGAAGATACCAATAGCCGTCAGTTTTGGGCACTGCAGCGACAGACCGATGAGATCCGAAATCGTAGATTAGGTCTGGATGAAGTCGGAGCTCAGGACCCGCTTTCCCGGATCACATAATGCAGGTGCCTATGCCGCCAAAATTCAAAGTCCCGCAGATCAAGCCTTATGATGGAGCCACTGACGCTGATGAGCACGCTGAACTTTTTCGGGGACACATGCTGTTGCAGAACGCCAGCGATGCTGCGATGTGTAAAGCTTTCTCACTCACTCTTACAGGCCTTGCCCGGCAGTGGTTCCGATGACTCGAACCCGGGTCGATTTCTTCTTTTCGGTATTTAGCTGATGCCTTCTCCTCCGCATTCTCTACAACCAGGACGCGGAGGAAAGAAATAACTTGCATGTATGCCGTTAAGCAGGGGGACGGTAGCGTCAGGGATTATATTAACCGGTTTACCTGGGCAGCTCTTGAGGTCAAGCACGTCGAAGACGAGACCCTCAAACATATTTTCGTAGGGGGCCTCCGAGACGAGAAACTGACATGGTCCTTGGCCTTTGAGCAGCCAAACACATTTTCGCAAATGCTCGGGTATGCCTAGAGACACGCGGACGCTGTCGAGTACATGAAGAGCCACCGGGAAGAGGCCGGCCCGAGCGGAACGAAAAAGGGTAAGAAGCAAAAAAACGCGTCGGAACAGGGCAGCGCCGAGCATGCAAAGAAACAGAAGAAAGAGAAAGCTGATAAGCCAAATGGGCCAACCAGCAAGTTTCAAAACTACACACCCCTGGTGGCAACCATTGATGAAGTGCTCGCCCAGGTTGGCGACAAGAATTTGCTGACACCACCGCCGAAGCTCCGAGGCAGCAAGGTGAAGCGCAACCAGTCTAAGTTTTGCGAATTTCACAAGGACGTGGGGCATACTACTCGAGAATGCATCTAGCTGAGGGACCAGATAGAGAGGTTGGTCCAAGGACTGTTACAGTAATTTGTGGAACGGGCTATAGCCCCGAGGACAACCTCTGGAAGGAACGACTCGTCAGGCCGAGACGTACAAAGCCGACCCAGGACCGATAGTGGGAACGCCCCGAAACCCCCGAATATTGTACACACGATATTCGACGGGCCTGTCACCGGGGACACGTCGAGTGGGCAGCGATCCTACGTCAGAGAAGCTCGACGGGTCGAACGGGGTGAATTCATAAATGTGTCCGAGCACATCAACAAGATATGCCGCCAAGAAGACACCCCGATCACCTTCACCGAAGAAGAAGCGGACCGATTAATGCATCCTCATAACGATGCCCTGGTTTGCGAACTGCCTATCGCCAACAATATTGTACGGCGTGTCTTAGTTGACAACGGCAGTTCGGCAGACATTCTCTTTAAGCAGGCGTTTGACAAGTTGAAGATAAGCAATGCACCTTTGGTCTCGGTTCGGACTCCACTTTTCGGCTTCGCAGGTGAATGTATCCGGGCAACCGGAAAGGTCAACCTCCCGGTAACTTTTGGAGAAGGAGTCGCGAGGGTCACTCGGGTTGTCGACTTTTTAGTTGTCGATAAACCCTCACAGTACAACATCATCATCGACCGGCCGACCCTGAATGGATTAAAGGCCGTGGTTTCGACATATCACCTGGCGATGAAGTTCCCAACCGATGGTGGCGTTGGAGTGATCCGTTCATCCCAGACGGACTCCCGGGCTTGCTATGCAAATGCAGTCCGGGCAGCCTTAGCTCAGCAACATGGAATCCTAGCCGTCTATTCGGTCGACGAGACCGATCTCCCAACCGATCAGGGGCCAAAGATGCTTGCGGACCTGGACCCCAGGTTGCCCGAGGAAGAGGTAAGGGGTACCCCGGTCGAAGACCTAGTGTCGTTCTCCTTGGACCTCAAAAGGCCAGAACGCACGGTCCAACTCGGATCACAGTTACGACCTGAGATCCGGGCCGACCCGGAATCCCTTCTTTCTAAATACCGAGACGTTTTTGCATGGTCCCATGCGGACATGCCCGGCATAGATCCGAGCGTCATCAGTCATCGGCTCAACGTCCAACCTGGTCACAAGCCAGTAATACAAAAACGAAGGGCCTTCAATCCGGAGAGATATGTTGCGATCAACGATGAAGTCCAGAAACTCCTGAAGGCTGGGTTTATTAGAGAAGTCAAGTACCCAGAGTGGTTAGCAAACGTCGTCCTCGTCAAAAAGGCGAACGGCAAGTGGCGGGTCTGCATTGACTATACCGATCTTAACAAGACCTGCCCGAAAGATTGCTTCCCACTTCCTCGGATAGACCAGCTCGTTGATGCCACAGCCGGCCACGAGCTACTGAGCTTTATGGACGCATATTCTGGATATAATCAGATAAGAATGGCCGAAGAAGACCAAGTCAAAACCTCATTTGTTACCGACCAGGGCTTGTACTGTTACGTTGTAATGCCGTTTGGTCTAAAAAATGCCGGGGCCACTTATCAACGCCTTGTTAACAAAATGTTCACTCGATTGATCAGAAAAACTATGGAGGTCTACGTAGACGACATGTTAGTAAAATCTGTCCGAGCAAAGGACCACATGGCCGACCTTCGAGCTAGCTTTGACATTCTCCAAGAGTACGGCATGAAACTCAACCCGGCAAAATGCGCTTTTGGCGTTGGCTCAGGTAAATTCCTCAGATTTTTGGTTAACCGACAAGGAATCGAGGTCAACCCGGCAAAGGCTCAGGCAATTATAGACATGTATTCTCCTCGGATAGTGAAAGACGTGCAAAGGCTTACTGGCATGGTGGCCGCTTTGTCAAGATTTGTCTCCCGGGCTACCGACAAGTGTCACCCTTTTTTCAAGGCACTTAAGGGGAGGTTTGAGTGGAGCAGGGAGTGTGAGGATGCTTTCCAAGGCTTAAAAACTTACCTAGCCACACCCCCGCTCCTATCCAAACCTTTGCCCGGTGAGGTTTTAACAACCTATTTGGCCGTCTCGGAGAAGGCTGTCAGCTCGGTGTTAGTTCGAGATGAAAACAGGATCCAGAGGCCAGTTTACTATACCAGCCACGCGTTCCAAGGTGCTGAGGAGCGGTACTCCCCGTTGGAGAAACTGACATTTGCCTTAATAACATCAGTTCGGAAGCTGCGGCTGTATTACCAGGGCCATACCGTCAAGATCCCGACCAAGTTCCCTCTCCGGTAAGTTTTACAGAGCCCAAAAATATCAGATCGGATGGCCAAGTGGTCGGTTAAACTGGGCCAATATGATGTACATTTTGTGCCAAGAACGGCAATAAAGGCTCAAGTTCTGGCGGATTTCCTTGTCAAATTTACAGAGGCCGGAAAAGTGGCTCCCTTAGTTGAGAAATCGCCCGTCGAGGAGCCTAATATAGCTACCTGCAGTGAACAAGGCCTTTCCCCAGAGTAAAACTAGAAACTACACGTCGACGGCTCAACCTGCGTCGACGGGTCAGGGGCTGGCTTGATTCTAACAAGCCCCGACGGGTATAAGGTCATTTATGCCCTTCAATTTGATTTCAAGACCTCTAACAACAAAGCAGAGTATGAAGCTTTGCTAGCCGGACTACGAATTGCCCGAGACCTTGGAGTCGATCACTTGACCGTCTATAGTGACTCGATGCTAGTGGTGCAACAAGTCACTCGAGGGTTTCAGGCCCGGGCAGAATCGATGGCGGCATATTTAAAGGAAGCGAAATAGTTGCTTGGGCAATTTAAGTCCTATACTTTCAAAGAAATCCCCCGATCCGAGAACGTGGAAGCCGACGTCCTTGCCCGACTGGCTTCTGGGATGGGTGGAATAGACTCGATGTCCGTTCCCATCGAAAGACTCTCCGGACCAAGTATTAATAAAGAGGTCATGAACCTGGCTGTGGAGCCGACATGTACATGGATGGACCCGATCATCCGATACCTGACCATAGCCGAATTACCCGACGATCGGGAAGAAGCAAGTCGAATACGTAACAGCTCGGCCTGGTATTCGATGATTGGGGAAAAGTTGTACCGACGCGGCTACACAACACCATGCCTAAGATGTTTAGACCCCAAGGAGGCCAAATATTTGATGAAGGAGATCCATGAAGGCCTTTGTGGCAATCACTCCGGTGGACGCTCCTTGGCCCAGAAATGCCTACGGCAAGGTTACTATTGGCCCACCATGCAGCAAGATTGCGGAAGCTTTGCGCGAAAATGCCTTAAATGTCAGCAATTTGCTAGGGCGCTAAGTTCACACGCTGAGCCTCTTAATCCGGTAATTTTGACATGGCCATTTGCAAAGTGGGCCATCGACTTGATCAGACCTCTCCCGCCAGCCCACTCACAATTCAGATACTGTATCGTCGCTATAGACTATCTGACGAAGTGGATCGAAGTTGAGCCTTGCACCAACATGACCGAAGCCAAGTGCACCAACTTTGTATGAAAAAATATCGTTTTCCAATTCAGAATCCTGCACACTATTGTGACTGACAATGCCAAACAGTTTGACTCCTCGGGTTTACGTCATCTATGCGAGAACCTCGGCATTAAGAAAGTTTTCTCCTCCTCGAGCTATCCGCAGAGTAACGGTCAGGTTGAGGCCGTGAACAAGACAATCAAGGATAACCTGAAGAAGAAACTCGAGGGGCTTAAGGGTGCATGGATTGACGAACTACCCCAAGTGCTCTGGGCATACCAAACAACTACACGAGCTGCGACTGGCGAAACACCGTTCTCCCTGGTTTACGGGGCAGAGGCTGTAATCCCTGCCGAGGTAGGGTTACCAAGCTTAAGGGTTGAGCAATATGAAGAAACACTGAATGCGAAGCTCATGTTGAATGAGCTCGACTTACTTGAAGAAAAAAGGAACCGGGCATCAATTCGTAACACAGCTCGGAACCAGGTTGTAGCTCGGTATTACAATAAAAGGGTTCAACTGAGAAGCTTTAAAGTTGGTGACTTAGTGATGAAGAAGGTCACAGTTCAACAACCCGGTCTCGGGTCCTTTGGTCCGAAGTGGGAAGGTCCTTTTAAAGTTGAAGGTGTCGTGCGACCGGGCATTTACAGGTTAACTGATACGGATGGGAATCAGCTCGGGCATCCATGGAATGCCGAGCTCTTAAAAAGATTTTATTTTTAAACAACTAGATTAGAGCCAGATTCCTTTTTTGACCTCTGGCCACAATTCTTTTGTAACTGGGCCTGCTGAGCAGGGCTAGAAAATCCATGTAAATATTATATTAATGGAGTACAACTTCCCTAATCTCATTCCACCTGAGCAATGTCTTTAAGGGAAGAGTATGGATAAGATGCCATAACTCCAGCTCGGAAGACAGGATGTTGACTCCCCATCAAGGGAGTCATTCTCGTCAAACCGGACCGGGGGGCTAGTCAGTATATGTATCATGACTGTTGCCATATGGGCAAGCCTATAAGTTGCTCGGCACGTTCACGTGTCCGATTAGTCCTATACTTGTAAAGTTTCTTTCAAACTTCAACAAGTCTAAGGGGGGCAACAGGGTAAGGGTAGCTATACGCCGTTTATATTCTGCCCGACCGAGATCAGTAACCTAAATTTGCTTGGATAACTAAGCAGACAAGGATAACTACTCGGAGTGACCGAGAACAGAAGTGCTCGGATTAACTGAGACCAGAGGTATCATAAAACTCTGCTCGGACGACTGTCCAGCCTGGGATCCTCCCCGAGAAGTGCCTAACTTTGAAAATTACGTGGGGTGTAAAACAAAACAACCAAATTACACGTAAGAAAAAGTGGTCGCAAAACGGGAAAATATAAAATGTTTTAATTTTATTTGTTGGGGAGGTACAAGGAAAACAGGCACCTCCCTAGCCCGAATACAAAAGGGGAAAAAGAAGAAAAAAAGGTTTAATCAGCCTGGGTCTCGTCCCCGGCCGTGTTGTCGTCCTGGCCTCCCTCGGTAACCTGTACATCCCCTTCATCATCACCGTCCACAACGACAACCTCCTCCTCAACATCCCGTTGTTGCTCGGCATCACCTTGGTCGGGCTCGACGATGATCGACCAATCAAATCGGGCCGCCTCGGGATGCTTTTCAATTAGATGGTCACGGAGGTCCGCCATTCCGTCGAAGTAGAGATCGGTATATTCCGGGGATGACTTAAACTCCTCGACCGCAGCGGCTAAACGGTAGAGGAGGCCGGCCACAAATTGCTGGTGCTCGGTTTGCAGGGTTGCCAGCTGCCCCTCTAGCCGTGCAGCTTTATTCTCCAGCCAAGCGGCTTTATCCTCCGCTTCCTTGAGGCGCCTTAACATGTCCTCGACCTTAGACTTTGCCTTCCGAGCTTCCTCCTGGGATCGAGAGAGAGATTCCTTTGCTTGATCTACCTCAATGTTCTTATCATTGAGCTCTCTGTCGGAGTCCATCTTCAGCAGGAGGGTCTTCTTGTGCCTCTCTTTCTCCTTGTGAATCTCTCTCATCCCGATAGAGTGCACCATATGCACAATGGCGCTTGACTATGAAAGATTACAAGGGGTTAGTCCTCGACAATATATCTAGAAGACCTTGAAAACTATCGATTAGCTCGGATACTTACTGAGGCGGTCGCTCGGAGGGCCATGTTGCACAAGTCCTGGAAGTCCTCACCCCGGATGTTCATGAAGAAGTCATCCGGGGGAGCCACGTCTCCGAGGCGCTCGAGAAGCATGCCATGGTAGTCCGGGCGTCTCCTCTGCAGGTCCTCGGAGGAACCTCTGGCAGTCTCCTCTGCTCGGCCGACTTCTGGCGAGGCCCTTATCTTTAGTGGCGGAGGTGGAGGAACTTGGACTGATGAGGAAGTTTGCCCAGTGCGTGTCGGGGGCTCGGGCACCGGCGTTCGCTTGCGTTTTCTGCTAGCGTCGACAACTTTGCCTTTGCCCTTCCTCTGGCTTGCCATCTGGGCGAGCCTGCCAGCACGGGAGGACGGTGCGGTCATTTCTGCAAAAAAGAAGGGGGGTTAGAAGTCAAGAGAAGGTCGGAATAAAAGAGGAGCAACAATAAATAAGGTTCCGGGCCGACCTCTGATCCGGAGTTGGCTTGACGGGTATAGGAGCCTAATTATGCCCTCGAGGTCCTCGTCGGCTACAGGTGGCCCCACATCGAAGGAGCCACTGGACGAGTCCTCGGTGCTGGACGAAGAAGGCTCCCTCGTCGGCCACCCGGACCGGGAAGTGCTTGGCCTTGGAAGGTCCGTGTCACTCGGGCGGGCAATTGTAACCTGCCCAGTTTTTTGGGCAGGACGTCCAGCTCGGGGAAGACTGCTGGACTCCCCGAACCAGCCATATCTAGATAGAGTGTCCTTTCTCAGAAGAAAGGACTGTTGTCTGGACGACTCTGACTTTTCGAACAGCTCATCCACGGCCTTTATTACGCGGCTTGGTGCCCAAGGACTCTTGGTCCAGACGTGCCCCTGCTCAAATGACCTCGGCACTTGTTCATCTTCGGGAACAGCCTCACCGGCTCGGGCTAAAAAGTTCCCCCCGACGTAGAACCATTCGTACTTCCACAGCTTGTCCGAGTCGGGGTTGCCCAGAATAAAGTCCTTTCTGAAGCCGATGAAGTAGTACCAACCGGACTGCTGAGGAAGCTTCTTCATCTTGAATACTTGCTTGAAGGCCTCCAACGGCATCTAAAGGTGAGTCTCCCTCACTGGGAACAGCGAGAACCACATCGGCAGGAATGCCATACTCGTCGCGTAGGGTCTCCAACCGCGACTCTGTGATGGCGCTTGTATAACTCGCCGCTAAGGTTTGCCCGGGGCGGCTTATCCGATATGCCGTAACGCCCCGCACACGGGTGGCCTGTACCTCCTGCTCCATCTCCGGCTGCTCTGCCCCTGTCTCCTCGGCTGTGTGCTCCTCATCGGAGACATCAACCGTTATCACCCCCGCGACTTGGACGGGGGCCCTTGCACTCCGACCGGAGGTACTCGGAGCATCCTCGTGGGCCTGAAACTCGGTTCTTTCCCTTGGAAAAACTCGGGAAGAACCCTCTATCGCCGCCCCTATATAAGGGTCCTATTCCCTGGACGGTCTGATAAGCTTGCGCCCACCCAGCATATTCAAAAACTCCTGCTCGGGCACGGTCTGGGAATTGACCCTTAGGATCTGCTCCAACCGACTGGCCCCGTCCCGTCTTTGGGACGCCACCTCGGTGTCAGATTGGGTCGAAGAAGAGCTACTACTCTCCTCGCTACTTTTCGACCATGAAACCCCCACGTTCTGTGAGTCAGACAAATCACTCATTTTTGCTCGAGAAATTACCTGCTCGGGTTCTTGGTTGCTCGGATGATGTAATCCTCGGCTATACTACTTGAGCTCGGCAGCTAAAATTTTTCGGTAAATTCGAACGCAAAAAGCCAAGAGGGACCCTATTTATAGCCATTTTAAGCAGGAAATTCGAACGCAAAAAGCCAAGAGGCGCAATTAATACGCCTGACAGCTGCACAGACGGCCATGATGCGACACGCGTCCCCCGTCTGATCTGCGTGTCTTTTCACCTCACCCCGCTTCTAAGTGTCGTTTGGTCTTCCTCCTTTGAGCCGACCTCACCCACTCGGCATAGTCCACCCGGCCGAACACCGACCAGGTGAACTGGGGGGCTAATGTTGAGGGTAAGCTCGACGCCACCACCGAGGACGCTAACTTTGGTGGTCGGCAACTAAGCTCGGCAGACATTAGCTCTACTGCCCGACCCGACGAATCACACTCTTCCCGAGGTGCCTTCCATTTATTCAAGGGCACGCCCCCAAGAAGAGTGCCACCTCGGGGATGTACGGTAGCTCCAGTCGGGCCGCGTTATTCATAAGGATACGTCAGTGCCCATCCTTGTAGGCCAACACCAGGCAAACGTGCTGCCGTCCGATAGAGTCCAATCCATTGGGCGATGGACGCGACACTTTTCATTTACTGCTTGCCATACTTTGATGTGACACCTGGGTAATAGGCAAAACCCATCTTGCACCCGATCCAGCTGGTGGCCTATAAATAGGATGCATTTATGGCGTTTTAGAGAGAGAGACTTCTTCACACTTAATTAGCTGCTGACCTCTGCCAAGCAATACATGCCTTGAGCATCGGAGAGCCCTTGTCTATTGACTAATCCCATTTCTCCAAATCATCCTTCTCGCAGGTACACATTCCCGGTCAGGGGCAAGCCTAAGAAGAGGTCAGAACGTGCACAACTGCACGTGGGTGTTGATCCGACACCGGACAACGATAAGCATCAACAGTAGGTAGTCCTATGGGTAATCAGTAGGACTTATTAGAAGAGCTGAGTGTTGTGAAGGACAGATGCGAAGATTTGAATATGGATACTACTGCAGAATGTTTCCGCTACTCAAAGAAAAGGTTTTTCCACTATTTGATATAGTATTTTCAAAGTTTTAAGAAAATCAAAAATTTAAGAAATGTTTTCAAATTTTTAAGTTATATTTTACAAAATGTTTCATATACTTATAATGTTAAGTTTCTAAGCTATGATTCAATAAATATTTCTTATTAAGTTTTATGAAACGACTTGAAATAGTTTTAAAGTCAAGTGTTGAGCGATGTCTCAACTTAAATTACGATAGAAGTCACAATAGCTTTTAAGTATGTTTTAAAAGTATGTTTAAAGGATGAAAAAAAATTTCTTCAGTATTTTTCTTACTAAGTGAGTAAGAGTAATTCTTAAGAAATGATGTTTAAAGAAAGTTAAGTGACTATCCGAAAAGGCAGGTCGTCACAAGACCTCCAAGTGTTATACTAAATGGCCACACAATCCCTCATGTGCACCTAAATGGCATTATCAAACCATGCACCAAAGTCCCTTATAGCCTTCATTGTGTCCTCCGCACGATCAAATTATACAGGGCACTTTCCATGTAACGCCACACATTTGGCGATGTCTATCGCCCTGGACTCTCTCCACCCTATGGCTTGAAGAAGCTAATACTATACCTTTAAGGTTTATAAATTAAAGAAAAGCAATAAGATTTTGAAAAAATGAAAAACACGTAAATACTAAAAGTCATACCGCTCTGACATTAGGATGGTAGCATCGTCCCATGTCCTAGTAAGGGCTCAACACCCTCAACAAATCCAACACAGGTGGTAACCTAGGCACACATGCTGCACATCAGTAGTAAAAAATATAATCAATTTATGTATTATATTATGAAACAATTGTTAGTATAAGTTTCAAAGTATATTACATAAGTATAATATAATTAGACTCAATCATCATCGTTACTAGTATAAGCAGGGTGGTCTTAAGAGACTTGTTCATCGTATTCTTCTTTTGCATTATGCGTAGACACTTCGTCCTCAATATACTCCTCAAATATGTCATCAATCTCTAACGTGTCATTAATCTCTATTGTATCATTATCATCAATAAAACCCATGTCGTCCCTTCAGGGCTGCACAAAGAGAGCATCAATATCTCCGACAACATCAAAGGCAACATCAAGTCGACTAAAGACCACTGTGTCTAACTCAAGTTTCTCAATCTCCACGTTGAAGTTGGAAGAATTGTTGTCTTACAACACTTGAACTTCATTTTCGACATCATCATGTATATCCCAAATATGTTGATGCCTAAAGTGTTCAACAACTTTTCAACTTGGATCGTTGAATAAGTCATCGGTGTAAAAAACTTATTGTGCTTGCAATGCAAGTATAAAGGGATCATCTTTATATCACTAAGAGTTCACGAAAATGCTCGTCTTATTTTTATACACTTTTGTTCTCCTTCACAATAGATTGGTATCAAACCACTTGCACCTGAATAACACCACTGAATAATCATGTATATACGAAAGTTCAATTATTTCCTCTAACTGTCTATAAAAGTTATAATCTTTATTTTTTAGCACGCATACAATGATGTTTTGTGCTTACGTCTTATATTACGTTCAAACGTAAGAAATTTAACTTTTTTTACAATGCAACCTAAGTATGGCAATACCAAAATGTTTAATCTCGATGCCAAAGCAAACAACTCATCGGTGGCCTCCGTCAAGTTAATTTGACAGAGATCATGCATCTGCAACCGTTTGCACAATAAATCTTAAAGTGATATTATATTAAAATTATTAAAGTTAAATATGCATACTCAAATGCAAGGTAATAGGTTTGTTTACCTACTTCTAGAACCACTGGGAACTCTTTTTCTTGGACTTGATTCAAGTTTTGACGTCCAGTGGCTTGTAGTTCCCTCATGTACTCATTACACAATTATATATTATTGAGAAATGGTTTAGTATATGGAATTAGTTGATGTATTTTTCAACTTTTGAGCAGTTGTTTAGTATATACCACTCTGCTTTGTTTTTTGTGGCCACGTCTAATGTTGTAACTGTTACCTTCCTAACTAGACGACATTGGGATTGGAATACAGGCAATTGTCACCTTTGAGATGATTCATTTGGTGCCCAGTTTCTTTCTAATCAATTAAATCTTGTCTCAATGCCACTAAAATATATGGCACATAAAGTCAAAGCTTCATTGACAACATAACCTTCAATCAAGTTGTGCCGATTTCAAATAAACTGTTTAAGCATCCCAATATACTGCTCGAACGGATACATCCATCTCATATGAATAGGACCGCCAAGCATGGCTGCTTCAGGAAGGTGCAGTATCAAGTGAACCATGATATCAAAAAAAAGCAAGTGGGAAGATAGTCTCCAATTTGCACAACATCATCACAACACTTTCTTAGGCCTTTCTGAATTTGTGGTGTTTAAGATCCTAGTGCAAATGACTTAAAAGCAATTACAAAATTCAGTAATCAGTTTCCTTGATTTCCTTTTTCAAAAAAGGATAAATCTTTGTTAACAACAACCGTTGCATAATCACATGACAATCATGAGATTTAAGCCCAGTTAACTTACTGCTTGAGTTTACAACATTTCTTCTCATATTGGAGGCATGTCTCAGGTAACTTAACCGATTTTATGAAATCACAAAACTTTTTCCTATTAGCGGACTTCAAAGTGTAGCTTGCATTTCAACCATTTATCACCATCATTGTATAAAACAATCGCCTAGTATTTAATTGTTATTAATTTTTTATCTTTATACTTACGAAAATACTAATTATGAATTATTAATTATTAATTTCCAATTATTAGTATTTTTGTTTAAAAAAGTTAATAATTATTAACCACTTAACTAGTTAATTTTTACTAACTTAGTCATTAACTAATATTGCATTTTAATTACTACTTAATAATGTACTCAATTTTCATTATTAGTTAACTATTACTTAATTAGTTAATTATGATCAACATAATTAATTACTTAATTTTGATTGTGAAGATTAATTATTACTTAATTTTGATTATTAAAATTGTTAATTAATTAAGATTGTTATTACTTAACTAATTATTACTTAATTAGTTAAGATTATAATTTAAGATTTTTTTGAAGGCTTTAGGATTTTAAGTTACTTAATTTTCATTATTAAGATTGCTAATTGATTTAGATTATTAATCTTAAGCTTTTTAACTATTATGAATGTTAATAAACATTAACATAAATAAAACAAACAAAATAAACAAAATCTCATAACCAAAATTAACAAATTACAAATTCACGTTACACAAATTACATAATCCAAATCACAACATCACATAATCACATATTAAACAAAATCATCTATTACATATCACAAAATCACAACATCTCACAAAATCACATTTTACATATAACATAATATCACAAAATCTCATATTCAATTTTTTAAATAATCATATATTTAACAAAATTCATTTTCAATTACCACATAATTACAATCATATACAATTAACCACATAATTATACCTTACATAATCACATTTTTTTAGAATTACATAGTCACATTTTAAACTAACAAAATTATTGAGAAAAAATTTTAAAAAAACTACAACTCACATTTAACCACCACAAAAACGGGGTGATTACAAACAAGGATGCAACAGAGGTGGACGACGACGACGGCAAGGCTGCCAGTGGAAAAGATAGAGAGAGTACAGGAGAGAAAAAGAGGGAGGACAAGAGAAGGGCAGTCGGAGGTGGCAGCGAAGTGGATTAGGGCGGGGAAGGTGGCGGCAGGGCAGCTTGGGGGAGTCGAAGAAGGGGCGACTAGAAAAGGGAGGGAAAGAGAGAGAAAGAGATGGGGGTCAGTGAGGGAAAGAAAGAGAGAAAGAAAGAAACAAGGGATGGCAGGGGGTGACTCAGGGCAGCTTAGAGCTGTCGAAGAAAGGGCGGCGATGGCTAGTTGGAGGGAGGTAGAGAGAGAAGATCGGTTAGAGAGAGAGGTGTGAAGAAGGGTTTGCTTTCGGGTTATACTTTGAGGATTTTTAGCGACAATATTTGTCGTCTCTAAAAATCAAAAAGTCATCGCTAAACCTTGTTCAACGACGTCATTTGTAATTTCTCTAATAAAATAAGCTTGCAGCGATGATAAAAAAGTCTCAAAAAAATCTAGCACCTGCCCCTTTTTGCCACTTAAAATTTTAATAAAAATTAAATTTAGACTTTTATCGTCGCTAAAAGTCTTCATGGTCAACAATTGGCAACAGCTGCTGCCACATTCTGGCACAAGGTTCTAGCACGAACCTTTGGTGCTTCACGCCAAACTTTTAGTGACAACAATAAGATCTCCTTTTGTGACAATTCACGTGAAATTATTAGTTGTCGCCTAAAGGAGGGGCCCTATTTACAACGACAACATTGTCGTTCTTAAAAGTTCATCATAAAAGTCGAAGGATTATGGCATGTCGCCGCTAAAAGTTTCGTCGCTAAAGGTGTCATTTCTTGTAGTGTAGAATGGAAAATTTGCAATAGGTTGAAACAATAGAGATTTAAGCGTATGTTTGAGAGAGCAGCTAGAACCGCTTTTGTCATAGTACTAGTTTAAATTTTACGAGAAAAAGGTAATTGTTTCTGTTAAACAACCTTTAAGATGGATAGAACAAGGGAACAACATCCATTGAAAAACAAACATAAATCAAAATTTAAAAACTTTGGAAACGACATGAAATTGAAAAATAACAAAATGGTGAAACAACATCAGCTGAGAAAACGGCATGAAAATCGAAAGGACAAGGACTTGGAAAACATGAATAGCAAAAATGGCTTAAACTGAAGCAACAATTGTTGAGAAAACAACTTATAATTGGAAAAAAAAATAAAAACTGTTTTTTTTTCTTTAAATAAAAGAGAAAGTTATATGTAACGCTACACTTTTAAAAAATGTGTCTATTCAACATTCATACAATACTTAAAAAAAAAATTTGTACCACATTGCCACACCTAGCTCCTCCCACTATTTGGGAGCTTACAGTTTCATGTTTTATTTTACTCTCCGATGGGAGTTCTTTTCACATTTTCCTCACAGTATTACTTCACTATCATGGCCGAAGAAGCGGTTTTCCCAGGTGTTCTCAAGATTTTAGCTAATAGCATCTTCAACAAGAAGGATCCTAGCATGTTGGGAGTTGATGCTGATCAAGGAATTGCAAAGGTACTACTATTTACAATTTGGAATACAATAGGGTCATAGTAAGATTAATATGGACTATATATCTTACTTCTTTTTCCATTCTGTGCAGTTTGAAACTCCAATTTGTATTCCTGGAAAGGGCTTTGATTATTGTTCGCATTGCCTCAATCAAAAGTAGTGAATAGAAAATCTGTTGATTCAGCAACTAAAGGCAATAAGTTATTACCGTCAAGGTAATAAAGCACTATTAATGCTTGTATAATATGTATACCTGTATAGTTGAATACATTATATACAGTGGCAGAGCAAAAAAAAAACAAAATCAGTGGAGATAATTCTTTGTTAAATAAAGACATAATTATGTGTCTTAATTGTTGACTGAGAATAGGGTCATAATATTACAAGTTATAAAAGGAACACGCTAGAAATTAATGGAAACACAACTAAAATTTTACGTAAAAAATAAAAGTTTAAAATGTAGACTAGGGCACGTGCCTCAATTCATATCAACTAATTATATACCTCTCACTATTATACGTGCTAGTTTTATCTTTCCTAATTTGCGAAGTTGTGATGTATCAAACTATTGGACCCTGTGCTTTTTGCAAATTGTTGGCACCAATACTGAGGAGCAGAAGAAAATTTGTGGAAGACATTTTAAGGATGATGATAAGCTTGTCAGCCGTATTTCAAGAAGGACCATTGATGTGCTTCAGGCTAATTACTCGTTGAGTTTAAAATTTTCCATATCCTCTTTTTCTTTTTCTTTAAAAAATAATATAATATTCCATTATGGGATGATGGATCACACATTGATTGGTACAATTGACTTGAAATTTTCCAAGATGATGTATCAAGGGAGGAGCGGAATTTGATCAGGAAGTTGAAAAAAGATTTTGATTTATGGGTTTGAGAAGGTCATTTCCACTTATTAATTTCAATTACTATACTGTAAAACTTTCATTTATTATAATATAAAATAAAAGTATATTATAATATAAAACTTTTACACACTATAATATTTTAATTCTAACTTATTAGTTCCAACTGCGTCTTATATACACGCTGGTCATCAAGATACCATGAGAGATGTTTGTAAAAACACAGAAGTGGCGTCATCTAGTGAATAGCTGAAGATGAACAAGAATATTAAATTAGAAATGCAGCCCACAGATTCAACTAGATGTGCCCATCTAGGTCTTGCTTTGCATTGTATATTTAGGGCCGACAGGCCATAATGTTAAATTACTGGGTCAATTTCAGAAATAGCGTTAATTTATGTTTTTCAATATTACAATTTTTATGAGAAAATTTGACATATATTACTTTTTAAAAATATAAAGACATTATTGTTACTAAGTATTTTGAGTTAAGGTTATACAAATATATATTATTTAAAGGTTTTTTTACCCTCTTGGTTAGTAGAAATAGTATGAATCAAAGAAAAGAAAAAGAGAGGAGAACACAATAATAGCAATAAAATGTGGTATACCACCTAATTTACTCCCAATTACTCAGTGTTATATTTTTTTTTATGGAAACTTAGGGTTATACTTTTTTAATTGCGTTGTTGCCCTACTAAACTAAAGTTATCACGAGATTGTACTTTTCTGCTTGAATTTTTAATTTTGACAATTTGCATATTGAAGTTTAAATAGAGCTGTTAATTTAGAACATTTGACTCGGCCCTTATAGGCCAAAAGGGAAAATCAGGCCGGTTGGTTAATGAAAGAGGAGGTCCAGCCTTGCCCAAAGCTTGCATGGGCCTAAGGTCAAGCCAGGCCGCCCAATTTTTATAAGAGAATTTAAAAAAATTATCTAATTAGGTTGGTCTGGCCTAATCCAGTTCTAGTTTAAGACTAAATCTTTGACTTAGTCCGGCCCAAAAGAGACAGACCATGGGCTGGTTCGGTTAGCCCGGGCCAAATTTGCAGCTCTAATAGCACACTCCTAATTAACAAAATTTTTTTTATGGCTTGCCCATTAGTCTGTAATTGATGAATGAATGGCCTTTTATCTATTTTAATGGAGATGTAAAATTTTAAACTGATTTGTTTTAAATATAAATTTGACTTTACATGGATTTATTTTAGGAAAAAAAAAAAAAAGAAGACCTTTTAGTTATGTGCAAGTTGCGTATTAAATTTTGTCAAAAAAAAAATAACATTGTTATCAATTAGAGGTGTTTGCTATAGATTTTTATATACAAAGGCTCCAAAATTAAAAGTTCAGTGGCAAAATTGTAATAATACAATAACCCCAAGCAGTAATGGTGTAAGAAAGGCCTTTCTCATGAAAACTCAGCGCTATATACTAATCACACCCACAAATGCTTACTTGAATTTTCTAGAATCTGAAGTACAACCCACGAAACAGAAAGCCAAAATGTTTTATATTCCAAAGCCACGTCTACAAATTAGAAAATGAACGCAAGCAGGAACTGAAAGTAAAATAACCTGTTCCTTAATGATCTACAAAATTTATCCTTAACGTAATTAGCTTACAGAAATGAATAACTCACTAGAATACGTAGTTCCATGTGTCATGTCAGTTCGGCCTAGCCCGTGGCCTGTCCTTTTTTGACCCGGGTCAAAGATTTAGGCTCAAAGTAAAGCTAAACTGGACCAGTCTGATTAGATAATTTTTATTTTCTTTTAAATTCTCTTATAAAAGTTCAAGTGACCTCGGACTAGTCTGGTTCTAGGCCCATACGACTTCAGGTCAGGCTAGGCCTTTCTTTTTATTTAACTGGGCCTGGCTAATTTTTTTGGCCCATATGAGCTAGGTTGAGTCGGTCTGAGTTAGCACATCTAGACTCTAGTCATGATGATGATGATGATAATAAGGGTTAATTTCACTTTTGGCTCCTGAGTTATATAATTTGTCATATTTTGGCCCCTTAAACTTTAAAACGTAACAAATCACACCCCTAAATTATTTAACTTGTCTCATTTTAGCCCTTTCATTAACAAAACCGTTAAATATTAACAGAATTGAGCCAATAATTTTACTTTTGACCCTTAAACTATGCAACTTGTCCTATTTTGACCTATAAACTTTAAACTATAACAAATTATACCCTTAAATTATGAAACTTGTTCCATTTTGACCCTTTCATAATTAAATCTATTGAATATTAATGGATTAAAGTAAATGACTATTTTGATCTTTTCGCTCTATATATGTTTTCAACACATATTTTGAAGTCAAAGATCTAAATTTTGTTTATCTATTATATAAGTTTTATCATTTTTCCTTATATATATAATTTTTTTATATAATTTTTACTTTTTTTCTCAAGAAGTTTTATCAAATTTTCTCCATCATATGTTTAATATAAATTAAAATAAAAAAGAATTATCTATAAATAAGGAAAAAAAATGGATATATGGGTACCTAACAAAAACAAAATATAGATAGTACAATATAACCGACTTGTTATTTTTATGACTAAATTTTGAGATTGAAAATTACGTAAATGATATATTACATAATATTTCTCTTAATTAGATTCAATATAAAAAAAACCTCAAAATTCATGTTAATTTTAAGTCAACAAAAAGTATATTTGTTTGTAAAATCCCTATTTGTAGGTTTGAAATACGCGAAGTCAATTACAAAAGATTTATCTTGACCGTTGATTTATAATTAATCTATCAAGTACATATATATGCAGCTTAATTCGTTAATATTTATAGATTTAGTAATTAAATAGCCAAAATAAGACAAGTTTCATAATTCAAGAATATGATTTAGTTTAAGGTTTAAGGGTCAAAATTAAAAAAAAAAGTTGTATAGTTTAAGAGGCAAAAATAAAACTATTGGCTTAAGTCCATTAATATTTAACAACTTTGTTAACAGAATGACCAAACTTAGACAAATTGAATATTTTAAAAGTATAATTTATTACATTTTAAAATTTAAAAGTTAAAATAAAATAAATTGTATAATTTACATGCTAAAAGTAAAATTAACCCTAATAATAACCATAGCCGGCGGTTACATGTGAGATGCGAAATAAGCGCACAATGAGATTCCACCCTTTGAATCCAATTATCGAAATATGCCGTCATGATTTTCCGTCCAATTAGTTGTCCTATCAATGTTTATTTTGACAACTTATTTTATTGTTAAGTGTTTATAACATTTAGTATTCAATGTATGGTTAAATTATTAAACGTAGAAAATAGGACAAAATAATTTTAGCTGCACAGCCAATAAGATACGAAATTCGAGACAACAAACACGAACTCCCTCTCTTTTAGGACACATATGATACCCAAATCTTAATCATTGATAATAAGACTTAAAATCGATCTCATTCATTTTATTGGGTTATAGATGACAGCTTTTTTTTAAACTGTTTCAATCTTTTTTTTCCTTCTTTTGGATTCTTGGTCTAGCTTGGTTTTTCCCCCTTTCGTTATCAAGTAATGAAAGACAAACATACCATAATAGGAATACTGGTTTGGCCGCGTTGTGTAAGATGACCATCATGATGGATTCCATTGTAGTTAACAAACACTGCACAAATCTCTTTTGGAAAGAAACAAGGCCAGATGAGAAGACTGAATAGTGGTACAAAACTGTGATAAACCTGAACTCAGGGACTGTGATGTAATAAACTGAAATAGAATGGGTAATGCAAGTCCAAGGAAATATATCTTGGAAAAATTCCTGCAGAAACACGTTTTTGGGGCATTTTGAAAAATAACTTTGAGAAAAAAATCTTTTAAACAAATGATCTCTTTTTGGCAGTTTTTTTGCATAAAAAAATAAGCTTTTTGGGTATAAAAACTGCTTCAGTTTTTTTTTTTTTTTTTTTTCCACTCTATTGAGGTTAATTTTCTTGCTACAATTCTTTTTCTTATCTTTCTGAAAAAAAACTGAAACAGTTTTTCTACACAAAAAGTGTGTTTTTTAGTGAAAAAAAAAAGAAGTCATTTCTCCTATTCAATTTTTTTTTGGCTCTTTTTTCAAAATATCCCCACTTTTTTTTCTAGCCAACCGATCACATACCCGGAATATGACATCTTATAGGAGAACTAAACAAAGATGGTTTTATGGGGTGTCTGAAACATCGATTACAACTATGAATAGTGTAAAATTTTTAATAGTTATAATAAAAAAAAGTTGTGACAGTGTAAAACTCTTGTATGTTATAGCTCTTAAACTTAAAATATTAGTCACAACTGAAGTTTCAAATAGAAGCTTAATTGTTTACGGTCTTGATCATAAAAGGATCATACATCTCTTCTAGTAACAAAGATAAAATTTGTTGTCAGTGAGAGCACGGTAAAAAAAAAAAAGAATAACTTTTATTAAATGCAAACATAGTTATATATTTTGATTATTGGTTGGGTGTAAAATATAATTATCTTGATTATTGTCAGTGAGAGCACGGTAAAAAAAAAAAAAGAATAATTTTTATTGAATGCAAATATAGTTATATATTTTGATTATTGGTTGGGTGTAAAATATAATTATTTAAAAAATAAGGGCGTTACAATTTGTTTCAATTATTAACTAATAAAGTACAATTATAATTTTCTTGTAAAATAAGACATAACTAAAATTTTTTAAAAAAAAACCGAGGACAAAAAATTTAAAACTTTAAATGTAGTTAAGTGAGAGCACAACCAGTGGCTTTGCCATTGATCTTTGGTAACATATAGAGATAAGAAATTAAAGACAATATGATATTTATTCAATGTAATATTGACGATAAAAAGATATCATAATAATTTAAAATAACTAAAAATTATCTTGTGTTATATATTTTCAACATAAGATTTACGTTAATAAATATCATGTTTTTTTGTATGTTACAAAAAGTAGCAAAACCCGCAAAAGACAAAGAGTAAGTATTGAATATTTCTCATATTGCTTGAGACCCTTGTCTTATTTATTTATTTTTTTACTTTTACTGATCATCAATGCTTCAAAAACTGTTTCATGATCACCCACGTCTTATACGTGTGATTTAATCTTATTAGTTGTGTTGATCATCACTATTCATGTTGAATATGAATTCATAATGAAAAATTGAGGATTTTGTTTGGCAATCTAGTTGACACATAGTGCTACAATGTAAATCTTTCTCGTGTTATAGTATAAAGTAAAAATTTATCACGATATAAAACTTTATATATTAAACATCTCTCATGTTATAGTATAAATTAAAAATTTACCATGATATAAAACTCTAATATACTATATTATTTTTGTTCTAACTTATAGATCCAATTCTTTTTCTGGACACTCTGGCTATCTAATTTTGGATTCAAAATAAGAACAAGATCCAACGGGCTAGAATATGGCTGATCATTGGGGTGATGGTGATAATGTATAGCACCCAAATTACCTAACGTATAAGTGAGAGGGAGAGGGAGAGAGAATGGTAAAAATGGCAGAGTGTAATAGGGTTGTGCTTGTGCGTGGGATTTTGATAATGGAAAAGCACTGGCAAGGGGCATGTGCTTTGGTTCTGACGATGGGTGCTGCTTGCCTGCCTGGTTTTGCAGCCTTCATGTGGATAGTACGACATACTCCACATTTTCTCATGCTCTTTCCTTTTCCTTTTCTTGGACTCTCTCTCTCTCTCTCTCTCTCTCTCTCTATCTCTCTCCTCCTCCAGCTTGGCTAATTGCTTGTCTTCTCCTCAAGCCAATCCCTTGACGACCTCTTTTCTTTTTTCTTTTCTTTTTTTTTTCTTCATCTCCATTTGACTCGACTTTTGATGTGCCCATGTGAGTGTGGAAAGTCTCAACGACAGCATGGTGTTGCAGATTTCTTTTGCTAAAAACAAATAAAAGTAACCAAACTTGAACCAATTAGAGGCGAGTTTTCTAAATAGTGACCCAAAAAAAAATAATGGTTTGTGTTCAAAATAAAGCTAAATTATTATTAGAGTAACAAACACAAAATTTGATTATGTGTTACTTTATGTCATAATGTAGGGTACATGTCAACTAAGTAAGAAATGTCAACAATAGTCAATCAATATTAGTTGGGTTTGCCTTTTTTGGTGTTTCAATGGTGTACAGGCATTTGTTGACTAAGAAGAGGCCATTAAATTGGAGAAAAGAATTGGTGGATGGTTTTTTTTAGTACAATACTAGATATATTAGTTTTTTTTTTTTTTTTTTTTTTTTGCTCTGAAAGATATCTTAGTATTTAATAGTACTTCTCATCAATACATATTTTTCATCTATTAGAAATTATTACAGCTCTAACAGGCAGAGATAGAAAAATTAGTCCTATATATAATTTTAAAGAGATAAAGGGTTTTATAAAATTTTATATATAAATTAAAAAAAAACTCTGTCTGTGAATGGCTTTGTCTCTTGTCCTAATACTACGGATATTAAATCCTAGGAAATAACCGAGACCTCTACTCTCTCCTTCCCTCTAATACGTTGATTGCAGTTATTATAGAAGCTTTACAATTGAATTTGATTTATATATGACCGTGGTTTTCTTGAAATTAGTCGTTCATTCTGACCGAATTAGAAAAGTATCTGTGCAAAGAAGTGATTAATTTAGATATTCTGGTTAATGGGAGAGGACAAGTTAAAATGGCTCATTGCACGCTAAATTACATTCTTATATGCTCAAAAGTTTGCTTTTTTGAGGCCAAAGCATATTACAAGAATGATAAGTCTATGTCCAGAAAGGCACTTTGATCTAATAAGTATTTTAAATTACTTGTCCGCCCTAATTTAATCACATAAAAAAAATCATCTAAGGATATTGCTCCTCCGAAAGGCACATTCCAAAAGGCACAGAAAGCGTTCGAAAATAGGGCGACAAAATGGTATATAATAATAACTGTTATTGCCCATTACCCGGTTGATTAATAATAGCTTTTTTATGATGGCCTGCTTTGACTTTGGCCTTGTATTCTATTTTGCAGACTATAATCGTGTGCTTAATTTTGATGTCTTAAATAATATCTAATTAATAGTATAAAATATATCTTTTAAAAAGTTAAAAATTGATTTTTATATAAATATAATTAGTTAAATATTATTTGAAATATAAAAAATTAGACACATAATTTAAATTCATGTTCCGTTTTGGAATGACAATTACATCAACTTTCAAGTGTCAAAAAAAAAATAAAATCGTAGGAGATCTTAATTTACGGCCTCAAGACTAAATTGTTACAGTGTAATAACAATAGACCAGGTTAAAAAAGAGTCTTTTCTTCTTCTTTTTTTATATATATATTTTTTTTGCTCAGGGTGAGAGGATTCTGCGTTGGGGTGCCTTTACTGTAGAATCTTCTAGGACTGACTATTAATCACGTTAGGATTTGAATCAGATGATCTTATATCTACATGGGACCCTTACTGTCATTCAAGTTATGTTATATCTATCATTTAATTTAAACTATTTATTTTAGATTAATTTAAAAACTATACTTTCAGATTTTAATCTTAAATATATACCTTTACATTATATTAATACATAAATTTATATCTTATCTCAACAAATAATTGATTTTGACATTTCAAATTACTAAATTATTCTTAAATAAAAAAAATTAAAACTTTCAATAAATAACAAGAAAACAAAAATAAAAACACATAAAACACAAATTTTGAAAGTATTTTATACTTGTTGAAGTAAAAAACCTTAATATAAAGTTTTTTTTAGAATATAATTTTTTTTAAGTTTTTAAAGTTATCTTATTTTTCAATTTAAGGGTATTTTGAGTAATTTATTAGGTTAAAATTGAAGCCTAACATAAAAAATATAAAAATTTATATGTTAAATTTAATTTAAAAATATATATTCGATGACCTCAAAAAATAAATATATAATATTTAAATAAAACTAAAATATAAGGTGTAAAAAAATAAATAGCCTTAATTTAAATTACAAGGTAAAAAGTCAATAATTTAACCGATGGGAATCTCACGGTAAAGTTTTCGTTCTTTGTTTTTTTTGAAGACCAATGCCACAAAATTTTTTTTTCCATAAAAAAAGGTGGGTAAGGATTTTAGTTATCAATTAATAATAACAAATTACTATAAATAAACCTCCTAAATGAATCACACACAAATTAGTTGTCGCTTTCAAATCTTTTTTGAACAGCAAAGAGATCTTTTGAGGATAACTTATAAAAACCCCCTTCAAATGTTAAGAACTTATTAAGAATGCTTTATAAAAAATCATTTATTAAAACTGTTTATTTATTAAAAATTAAAAATTTATTAAAAATTTAAGCTACCCTCCTTCTCACTCTCACATAAGGAAACCTGTCAGGTTTTTTTATTTCACATATGTTTTTTAACAAAACAAGGGAAAAGAGTAAACAACAAAATAAAATCATAAAAAAAGAAGAAGAAAAGGGACAGTTATAAAAATAAGAGGCAGTTTTAATAAGAGATACATATAAATTTATCATCTTTTAAAGACGATGTCCCTTGGTGGTCATTGTGTTTGTAGTCGTGGACTTGCCAACCACATAAGCCGAGCTTATGATAGCCGTCAAGAAGTCGACAAAACAGTTAGGAAAAAAATAGAAACAGAGAAAATGGTGATAAAAATAAATGGGAACCTTCTTGATAGGTGGTGCATATTTTAAAATCATTATATATTATCAAAATTATTTGCTGAAAATATGACGATGAAAGACAGGTGTTTATTGGTGGACATCTTTTTTGGTCTTTATTAGAGAAATCGTCAAAATAAAAATAAAATTTCTTTGGTGAAAAAGAAAAATATCAATAAGCTTTATCTTTTAGTCATCAGATCATCACTAAAACCATGATTTTGACTATATTTAATAAGATTTATCTTTTAGTCATCAGATCATCACTAAAACCATGATTTTGACTATATTTAACTGTCTAAATCTAACCCTATCGATTTGTGTTTCTATCATAGAAAGACCTAATAAAAATACTCTGTTTATAAAATCATAGAAAATTAGGAGATTTTTTTTTACAATGGTTACCGAAAAAAGTAACTTATAAGAATATATCTGTTTCTCAATTGTTCAATTTATTAAACAATATAATTTTGATCAAATATAATAATAAAAAACAAATTCTTATTGGTAAAAATCTGCACCGTATTATAGGTCATTTGAAATAACAATAAAAATCACCTATTTTAATTTAAGAATTATAAATTTTTTTACAGTTATAAATAATGGTTATTAATTTATTAAAACAAAACAAAATAAAATAACGAGAGAGGGAGCGACAGAGAGACAAATGGGAAAAGGACAGGTTTGACCGTTCTCTTCGTGAGTCCAAACCGTTTTGTGTGGTAGCGACCGCAATGGTTCGGTTTCAGAGTTTTAATTATATATGGTGGAGATCTAATCACCCCCAATAATCCCTTTATTCTCTCTCTAATCTGTATCATCCCATTTGACCATTATAGACGCCGCTTACAACGCTTGTCGTCCGGTCCTTTCTCTTCCTTTCCTCTTCCCAGTTCCCACGTTATTATAACATTTTTTTATACCGTTTATTATTAAATAATTTATTGTATTATAACATTTTTTTCTACCGTTTATTATAATATTAATTTATTGCTCAAGCAAAATTGTAGAATTTGCCATAATACCAAAAGACTATACTACCCTTTTGAGTTATACGTGAATTCAACGGACTTTTGGTATTCCAAAAATTAGCTCGTGTATAGTTTCTGATTTTCATGCCACCCACTAATTTGATATACATTTATTCCATTTTCATTGGTTTTAAAGAGCTCTTCAAAGTCGTTATAAGTTGAAGACAATGAAGAGTTAGGGTAGTTGTACAAAGAAAGAAATAAGGCTTAAACTACTACATACATAATATTCAAAGTTTCCCTTATTTCTCTTTCAGATATAAGTCCCGTCTTCAATGTGATTTTTGACAAATAAAAAAGAAATACTCCATTTGTAATTTTGAATGTCGGATTTACAATTACTTTAAATTGTTATATGTTCTTAATTTGACATGATTATGATATGATTTTATGATACTACTAATAAAATATTTATATTCTTAAGTTGATATGATTATAATATGATTTCACGATCTTAACAATGAGATATTTTTCCACACCCGCATAAATTTGCCACTTGATTAATGGAATGACATTAGTCATGGACAAATAAGTAAGTAATGAAAAATCTTTAAGAGTTGCAGAACTCTTTTATTAGTGATATATGAGTCTGTTTTCTTCCATGGCCAGCTTAAGATTTCACCTACCAACATGATGTCCATAGTGCCATGGCCATTGTGACTTATAATTGTCCCAACTGCTTGCTGTAATGTAAGGCAAAGGTTAGGCAGCTTGAGTGAAAAAAAAAAAAAAAAAAAACCTTCTCTTGTATGGTATAACTTCAATGCCAGCAAAACATGCTCTCCCTAGAGACAAAAAAGAAAAAAAAAAAAAAAAAAAAAAAAGAGACCAAAAATGCAGCCATGCAAAAAGGGCATTTTTGGTCTTTCAGTAGTAGGCTTGAACAAAAACAGAGGAGCGCAAATTATGGTGTCCCCATTTACTATAGTCACCCCAAAATGTTTAAAGAGAATTTAGAAGGTTGTGCCAGAAAAGTTCTGGCCCACCAAACATAACCCCCCAAATTTCTGTATTTTCTCACAGCTGCGGTTTTTTTTAAGGAAAAAAGAAAAACAGAGTTTTGGAGAGAGAGAGAAAGGGTGAGAGTCCCAAGGTATGATCTCAGAGACCCACCAAATGCCATAAACAGGGCAAGCAATATCAACTATCAATTAGAAGAAGGAGAGAGAGATAGAGGAAATGGAAGGTTGAATACAGCGAAGCAGATATGTTTATGCAGACCCACTCTCCACAAAATGTATACTATTATTATTGTTGTTGTTGTTGTTGTTGTTGTTTATATATAATAATATATATGTGTGTGTGTGCGTATAACTACTACATAGCAGAGGAGCCAGAGAGAAAGTGTTGATATACAGAAGAAAAGAAAAAAAAAATGAAAATGAAAAAAAAAAGTTGGTCTCTTCATCTTTGAAATTTCATTGGACAACCTTATGCCTACTATTGTCGTCGTGGGTGCCCACTAGCAGCTTTTTTGTCTTCTCTCGTTTCGCTTTCTTTCTATCTCTCTCTTATCGTATATATCTGTTTTTTTTTTGTTTTTTTTCTCTTTGTTTTTCTCGTTTGTATATATTTAAATATATATAAGTATAAATATATAATTATTTTCCTAAAGGGTGGTTTTATTTCCTCTCTCATTCTCTCTCTAAATTCTCTTTCCACCCTCAACAGTAATGATTTTCTCGTTACGGGTATCGTTGTTGAGGAATCTGAGGAGTTGTTGTTTGTTGTTGTTGCTGTTGCTGCGCTGCTCGTGAAAAAAAAAAAAAAAAAAGTGGCAGTTGTAGCCCCCTTGGAAAAACAACAAGAAGTTGTATTTGAGAGAAGAGAAGAACGAAACAGAATCACAAGCGCACGAGTGTTTTTCCTTCTTTTTTTTTAATTTTTTTTCTCTTGCCACCCCATTGATGTGATCTTTGCAAAAACGAATCGGCTCTTTCTGGCTTTTATTAACCAGGAATTTTTCTTCTTTTCTTTGTTTGGATTATTGGGGTTCTCTCTTTCTATTTTCTTTTTCTGGGGATTTGTAATTTCTTTTTCTTTTTTTTAAGTCATTATGTCTCAACCAAGGCAATTTCAGATGGTGGGTAGTAACACTCCTGGGCGTTACAATGACACAACTTTTACAAAAATCTTTGTCGGAGGGTTGGCTTGGGAGACTCAAAGGGATACCATGAGAAGGTACTTTGAGCAGTTTGGAGAGATCCTTGAAGCTGTTGTTATTACAGATAAAAACACTGGGAGATCCAAGGGTTATGGTTTTGTAAGCTTAACATTTCCACTTCCCTTGATCATATTTTCTTCTCATTGCACAACCTTATTTCTATGTCTTTTTTTCTGGTGTTTTGGACCTGATTTCTGATTAAGAAAGTTGGGTCCTTTTTTTTTTGCCTTGTTTCTTAGGTTACATTCAAGGATCCTGATGCAGCCATGAGAGCATGCCAAAACCCATCTCCTGTGATTGATGGAAGGAGAGCAAATTGTAATCTTGCCTCTCTTGGTGCACATAAACCACGCCCACCAACTCCTCAGCATGGTCTCTAATCCCTCTTTCTCATATATGCTTTTCTTTTAACTTTTTTTATTCAGCCTTTGTTGTCAAAGATATCACATTCCCATTTCATTTATCTCATTTTATCTATTCAACAATGAAACTCATAAATTTTTATTATACATAATTTTTTTTTGACATTGGTTGGCTAGACAATTTATGCATGCACAATGTTGGATTACAACATTTTTTTTTTGGAAACCCTTTTTTAGATATTTGTGTTTTTTGTAAAATTGTAAGCAAAATAATGCAAGATTATGGTCATGGTAACTTTCATTTGTGACTGAACTGGAAATGTGGATCTAGTCTTTAGGGGGTTAAAAAGAATGTGATACAAATTCAGCTTGTCCTCATGCAGGTTCAGGAAGGTTCAGACCAGCACCTGGTTTGATGGGTCCACCAGCTTATCATGGGTCCACATCTACATACTACCATCAACCCACTGCCCAATACCCATTTCCTTATTCAGCGTATGGGTAAGCCAAAATCACCATACGAATGAACATGACCATAAATTAGTCCTTTGTTATATTAATTTCTGAATTTCTTTTCTCTTCTTGGTCAATCAACAGTTACACTGGATATTCACAAGACTCTATATATCCCATGGTAATCATTTATGCATATCAAAATGCTGATATTATCAACAATAACAATGTGTCGCCAATTTCATTGAATTCTTTAAAGCTTTAGCCTAGTTATTATTATTTTTTGGATTAAAATTGCAGAATTATTATGGTGTCTATGGTGGTCAACAATTCTCACCTTACTTAACCCCTGCTGGGGGATCAGGGGCAACTGGCATGTTCCACAATTTCTATCCGTTATACGCTCAATATGCACAGAGCAGCCACACTCATGGTTTCAACGTTCAATATCCGCAAATGGTACAATACCCTTATTTGCCTCACCATTATGGCTCAACAGGAATCCTCTCTCTTCCTTCTTCTGTGGCCATGACCACTACAACTACTACGACTCCAGGTGAAATTTCTGAAGAAATATATAGATGTGCAAATCTTGTATCTCATTTTCATTTGACAAATAATAGTAATATAACTCATGTCACAATCTTGAGTAGAGAATTCACTTGCAAAGTGCAAACAGGTGCAACGGCAACAACAGGGGTGACAGGAGCAGGAACGGTTGCTTTGCAAGCCTCTGGAATGGCTTCTGAACAGAATTCATCAACTTAAAAGTTTTTCGGCTGAAGAAGAGAAGAAGAAGAAAACAAATGTCTCCTACAAGGCTAACATGGATAAAGGATCAAAGGGTCAACAGCAAAAAAAACAAGAAAAGTGGAATAATAAAGACACACAGAGGTTGACCGATTTAAAAGAATGCATAACAAGAGAAGGAAATCCAAGGCAGACATGGGATATATTTCATTCATGGAACAGGCATTTGGGGATGACACTAAAAAAGCTTGATTCACACTAACTTCATCATCTTCATTGTCATTCATGTTTGCATTAGGAAAATAGGAAGTTTCTTCTTTTCTTTACTTTCTATTTTTTTCCCTTTTTTTCGTAGTTTGTTAGAATTAGGATGATAAGAATCATATTCTTTACGCATTGGCATTATAAGGTGGAGGCTGAATATTGGCTTTGGATTCTACCTTGCATACTGACTTCTATATGATTATTATTGTCTCGGAAGCATAAAGCATCCAAGGACATGTTTATATATTTTGTCAAGAATTCTGGTTCAAAAGATTGGTTTTGTATCTTTGAACCACCCACAGCCCCTCTTGGTCAAACAAGAAGAGAAAAGGTGGCAAGCTCAGGGACAGCTTGGCCAGTGACTTGTAATTTTAATTTTTTTTTTTCCTATGTTCATTATTCAAGATTGATACTTTTTTTAGATAGGAAGGATTCAGTAGAAACATAACATTTTCAGACGAATTGACATGTTTAAATATTTATTTATTTATTTATTTTGTTTTAGTTCCTTTCACTTTCTCCTTTCAGTTTGCATTGTTTGTTAATTGTTTATTTGTTATTTTACTCTTCTTTTGAATAAATAGACCTCTGGTTCTTGGAGGAGCGGCTTTGAATAATGTGCTTGGAATCTTAGGGGATCTCTCTTACAAAAAAGGAGGATCAAAATGAATAATGTTTGCTTTTATGCGTCAAAGTTGGGCATGCGGGTCTTGCATCATTTACTTTAGATTCTCAGAAATTTTCTGTCAAAGTAGTGTGTTCATTTTTTTTTCCTTTCTTTCTTTTGATGATCATTATCAAGAAGAATCCAATAAAAACCATGGGCGGTACTGTGTTTGTGCAGTGTGTGAAAGTTGCCATCAGTTTTGCTCCAAATAACGGCTTTAATAGAGAAACCATGAAAGCGGTGTTGTTTTTAGTATATGCTTTGTTTTCACAGATTGTCTATGTTGCAATCTGAGTAGCAATTTGAAACATTTTATATTTTCCATGAATTGTAACACTCTAGTTACGATGTACCCTTGAATAAAATATCATTTTGTGCCTCTTGTATTTATGAGTTGTGTTTTAAAATGTCCCCTCTATTTGAGTGGTTCCTAATATGTGGCTCAAAATGGCCCGTGCATGTATAATTTCTATAATTCTCTGAACCCGAAAAGAAAAGGTGAAAAGAATCCCCGTAAAAATGAATACATATATATATATATGTAAAGAGTACCTGTAATTTCAATAAGGGTAAATAGCTTTAGAATTCTCTGCATTTTTTGCACCGGCTAAAAGGTCTTTAAAATTTTAACATTATGACAATATAATTTTTAAATTAATTTAATAGATTAAAATACCATTGTCAACACAGTGATATTATGATGGTACAATGTTGCAACGTAGGTAACGGGTTAGAGAACTAGTAGGGCAACTATAGGGTGATTTTGTTACGGAGAGGATGCAATGAGGGGGTGACACAGGGTCAGTGTTGTGGAAAGAAGTGCTCCAAGGTGAAGGTTGTGATGATTTTTTCGTTTAAATTTTAACAGTGACTAATAAATAAGATTAGTCTTGCTATCAAAACTTAATTCAAGGATTATTTTAACATATTAAATTAATTTAAAGATTAAATTGTCACACTATTAAATATTCATAAATTATTTTTTTATTAAATTAATTTAAAAATCAAATTATTACAATAGTAAAAGTTGAAGACATGAACAGCTATTAACCGTTTCTATAATTATATATATTCATTCATGACAATATCTTGTACTGATGAATTCTGATAGACATGTACTTTTCACATGCTCATGTAGTAAACGAGTCCAATATGCACTGCTTATAGCACTTTTCACTAGTGCTGTAAATACAGAGATATTTTGGGAAAATGTTACGAAAAGAATAAAGTGATTGAATTTTGCACACCTAAAAAAGTCTTGTATTTATTCTTAAATTGATTAAACAAAATTACTTGATTAAGCAATTATAATCTTTTTATTAACAAACAATTCAACAAAAAAAAAAAGACATAAAAGTTTAATTGACATGAAAGCATGAAGATCTGGTCGGCAAAGGTTCTATTAGTTAGATCTTAAGAGTATATTTGATATTCTAAATATATTATGATGACATGGTATAGTATTTTTTATAAATATTTTTTTTTGTGACATAAATTTATCCAAGTCTCAAATTTGTGCCATTTTTGTGAAGATCTGTAAATATGGGCGTGGTGAGATGGCTCAACTTCACGTTATGGATTTGCCTGGGTCTTGGCTGAACCACACATTTCATCTTAAGGCTGGCTCAAAAAATGACATATTATGCTCATTGCCACGGTATTGAATAGTGGATTAACTTTTGTCAGTTGCAAAAAAAACTTTTATATCATATACTACTCATAAAAATTAATACAAGAGTAAAATTATCAAAAAAAACAAGTGATTTGTGGTATTTTTTTCAAAGAGTTTTTTTTTTTTTTTTTTTTTTAATGTAGCGTAATCCAATCCACAATCTAAATAAATGGAGTATTTGTAAAGCCCCCAAAAAACATGACAAATGGTATAGGCCCAAATGTAACCACATGTGAACATATGAATGAATAAAAACAAATTTAAAGACAAAAAGTCGTTCAAAAAAATAAATAAAATAAGGTATTTGGCAATGAGTTCAGGCACTGAATTTGAACTGAAATGAGTTTAAACAATACAACGTATGAGAGCTTTATATTATAGCATATTTTCACTTTATATTGTTGTATGTAAGAGCTTTTTATTGTTCACAAAGTTTTTGCCAAACACTTTGAAAGATGGCCATGAATAGGGTGGAATTTGGCCCTCCGACGACGGTGATGGAGAACAACATGTCATAGTACTCAAGGCGATTTCTTCATCATGATCAACGAGGGCAATGCACACCATGTGTTCGTTCACTGAGATTTGGTTATCCACGACAACTAAAAGTAATTAGTAGATCCGGAAACAAATGTGAACAGAGCGAGTTATTGATTATGTGAATCAGAAAGACGGACTAGAGAGAATAAAATTTTACTAACTTAAATTTATCTATTTGTTTTGCAAACAAAATAACATGAATAAAAAAGTTTCTCTTTATTTATTATTAATTTTGTGTAAGGAAAATTTTCTATTCCTTTTCACATGAAGGTAGAAAAAAAAATTACCGCCTAATTATATAAATGGTGAACATCTACATTAACTTTTGATCTCTCATTTGTTTGTCTGATTATATCTACGTTAAATTTAGACCTTGTAAAAAATACAAATATAATATAAATATTTAAACTAAAGCAAATGTAGGGGGAAGGAGACCAAACTAAAAGGGCAGATGTACAAGACTTAAAGGGCTTTTACACTCATATATTTAGTAGAGAGAAGGAAGGAAAAAGGCCAAAATAAATTAAAAATAAAAATTAATATGCCAAAGTTTTAGAAACTTTAATTAAATAGGTCACTTGTGTGTAAATAAGGATTTACAAATTAGTGGCAAAGGACAAAATTACCCTCGTTTATATACTTCTCTCAAGCAATTGACAACCCTAGCAAGCTAAAACACAATTTCACCTCTCTCCTCTCTCATTTCTCTATCCCTATTAGCTACCACCATCTTTTCTCTCTCTCTCTCTCTCTCTCTCTCTCTCTCTCTCATTGCGATGGAGATCACTGGTGCCGAAGAAGAAGACATCGGAAGACCGATATTGAACGCGTGACATGGCAAACGAAGATCGAAGATCAATGAAGGTTGATGCTAAGCCTGAACACACAACATCGTAGATCTTGTCAAGGAGATCGCTGTAAATTTTGTGGCTAGGGGCGTGCTGCACTGTTATGAGGAAATCAGTTGGTTCCTCTCCCTACACGGTGCTTTTTATCACTAGCTTTGAACCTATAGAATCTAAGGGATATTTATCGGTCGGTTTTTGTTAGGTTTTAGTTAATCAGTTTTCGATTGACGGCGGTCGATTTTGAGAAATGTAAACCAAACACTAGCTGATTATAAGAAAGGTTTCATTGGTTTTCGACCGATGATAGTCGGTTTGTGGCGGTCAGTTTAGACAATAGTAACCAATTAGGCTATAGATAGTGATCCATTAGTAATCTAATCGGTTACATTTTTTTTTCTCTTTGTCCATAATATAATGTATTAGATGATTTAAAAAACCGAACATTTTGATGATGATAAGGTAAATAATACAAACCAAGCAAATTAGCAAAAAAATTCATCATTTAACAATAAAGCAAAAAAATTCATCTTTTAACAATAAAGTCTAAAGTTTTAAAGCTCAAACATGATATGGTATATAATATATGATATATTATTTTAACTTATATTTATATTTTTTAAAATAAAAATTGATCAATTGATTTGGTTTCTAAATCGACACAAAAATCTCTTCCGAAAACAATTTTGTTATCAAAACAAATTTTTTCATTTTTTTTGTCGATTTTGATCGTTTTCGGTTTTCAGTTTTTTTGAACAATCCTAGCAGAATCGTCTTCTTTGACAACGTTTAGATGGGCATGAAACACAAAGAAGTTAGGGTTTTGAAGATCATGAGGAGAGGGAGGGGCCTAAAAAAATAGTGATAAAGAGGTGTGAAATTGGAATAACAATTATTTGTAATTTTAAAATATGTTATTAATTTTCAACAAAAATATATAGAAAATTACATGTTATGCCACACTTTTAAAAACTTTATTTATTCATGCCACATCTGAAAAAGTTATGCTACACTATTACTCATATTATATGTTTAAGTTGTACTCCGCTAAAACATTTGTAGCATTTACAAAAAGTAAGTTTTGAAATATGGTATTGATGAAAATTCCCCTTCAATATATGCTATTTATACCTCTTAGTTTAAGAAAATGGCCCAAATGTTACAATTATTCTATTTATGTCCATAAAAATTAAAATTTTACTATTGACAAAACTAAGCTACCGACATACCATAAAAATTAAAATCTTACTATTGACAAAACTAAGCTATCGACATACCAAAATCAACTTACCAAAAATTCACAAAACATCAAATTATGTTTCCCTTTTCTACGTTCAAATTAAATTTTGAATATGACTGCTCCTTGGGGGGGGTTAAGAACAAAAAAAGAGAATGAGAGAGAAAACAGATTTTTGAAATTTTTTGAAGTAATAATAGGTTTTGAAAATATTTATGATAAATAACAAATTTACGATGTAAATAATTTAATGGAAGAAAGAGCAAAATAGTATATTTAGGTTAAAACTTAGTAAATAATATCATATGGTTTCAAAATGTATAATAAATAACATATCGCTAGAAATTGAGTATGATCTTATGAGAAATTGGGAACAAAAACTTCAAAATACCCATACCTCTTTATTCTCTATATTTGTCGGTAGCTGAGAAATATAATATTTAACTATAAATACAAAAATTTACCAACAACTTCTGTTAGACATCTATGCCCCAAGGAGTAAAAATATAGTATGTTTTTTAAAACATTCTTATTAATAAAGAATTTATTTATTATTCATATACCAAATTGTTGTCCTCTTTACATTTATATTTGTCGAATGTATGATAAGCAAACAAAAGTCTGAGACTGTTGGTCTAAACCTTTAGAATCAGGCATATGATGGACAGATTATGCGGAAGACATAATTCTAAAGGTGACGGTCTAAATCATAAGATCCGCAATCGAGGGAATAAAGTTGGGCGCTTTATTTATGCAAAGATTGTTATGTTGTCTATATCCTTAACGGGAGATGATTTGTCTTGGCTATCGGAGGTAGACTCTGAGAATAGAAATATTGGTGCATTGTCATAGGTGACGATATATTAGATTGAGACATAAAGTGTAATTGATTTGAATTAATAATTCTGTCTCGACAAATCAATTCACTTTAGACAATCATATGTGTTGTATCTTAATCCTGAAAGGAATAGTGGGCCGTTATTTTGACTTATGTTTTTTGATATACCAAAAGGTGACATCCATAATTTATGTTGGTACGCATACTAGTACGTTGGAGACATGACTCTTGATAGTGTAGACTTGTTATTCATAGATACAGAATCTATAGCTTCTCTTTAGGAGTCGTTGATACCCTCTTATATGCATTATCCTATGATTTGAAAACTGCAGTGCTCAACCATGTGATACATAGGTGTAACCGAATAGTATACTATCTTTGGATGATAAGCTTTCTGCTGATGAGATAATGGAACGTAAGATAAAAAGAATCAAGAAGGTAAGACAGAATTTATCTTCAAGCTGTTTATGGATAATCTTACGGGGATACAATACATTATGATATGTCATGGAGACTTAGCTATTTGGGCTTTGTAATTCTATATGATTCGATAGTGCAGCTCAAAGCTTTTGGTGGAGTAGCATTAAAGTTAATAATTATGAAATGTACATCTGGGATATTGGGTTTCATAATTATCGGGAGCTTGAACTGTATAGGTCCATCAGGTTTCCTTTGCTAACTCATAATAAATCCTATAGCGATACGGCATGCTGTTCTAATAATTGATGACTTATGTTAAATTATCAGATTAGTTGAAATTCAATAGGATCATAATTCATATTTGTTTATCGGTTGAATTAATTTTGTGAAAAAATTATTTAAGGATAAACTTGTTGAATTATTGAGATCAGATAATTTATGTTTGTTTATCGGTTAGATTAATTTTGAATAAATTAATTCAAGATAAACTTGTTGAATTATCAGGAATATTTATTTTCCTAGAGATTATCTAGATATGATTATTTTAATCATATAACTTCTCTATTAGGTTATTTGAATTAAAACTGAGGCTCTATTCTAAGAATCTTGAGTGGGAAATAAAGATTCGTAGGGATCATTTATCATAAGTTCGGCAGGTCGGTCTTCAGGTTTGGTCTACAGATGAAGTGAGTTCGATAAGCCAATCTACCAATTTGGCCTGCCGACTAAGCGATTTTTGATTATGTATTTTTATATGTGAATTTTATTATATATTGATCCTGATTTAAAATTTCGAAGCCTTATCTAAAAAGGACCAACCTAGGCACAAACTCTATAAATAGAGAGTGAGACTCATAAGTTATTTAGATCAGTTGAGGAATTAAGAGTGAGCACTCTATACTGTGAGTCTCTACAACTTCCTGAGTGCTATTATTCACAAATCACGAACCTCGGTTCTAGGTTTCCTTGATTAGCTGGAAGGAAAGTCATCAAAGAAAAGCTGCACGATGTGCGCCCACATGCACTCTGATCGTGGATAGAGAATAGCAAAAAATACCAATTAGTTGAGACTCTTCTAGAACGCCTTTCTATTCACATATTGCGAGAGTTTTTTGGCAAACGAAGTTAGTAAAATCTAGTTAATTTATACATATAGCATGTCAAACTTGTGTTTTAGAAAATACTTTGTATAAAAATTTTAAAATTCTGTTGCGTACTACTTTTCCAATAGATTTTGCCAGGCCGACGACAACCGAGAACTACAATATTCACTAAGAAATACCATATTTACCATATAATTACAAAGATTTACCGACGACTTCGTCGAACCACGTCGGCCAGGAAATACAATTTTTATTAGGAAATACCATATTTACATTGAAATATAAAAATTCACTAGTAACTTCGCTGGACCACCGATAGCCGAAAAAATACAATCTTTATGAGGAAATACTTGTATTTATTATGTAAACACAAAAATTCACTGTCAATTTCACCGAATTGTCGACAATTGAGAAATACAATATTTACCATGAAATATCATATTTACATGTAAATAAATTTAGCAGAGACTTCATCGGACCGCCGATAATCGGGAAATATAATATTTACATGAAAATATTGTATTTACTAGGTAAATATAAAAGATCACCAGCGACTTTGTCAAACCGCCACTAACAAAGAAATACAATATTTATCGAGAAATATCATGTTTACTATATAAATACAAAAATTTACCAATGTCTTCATCGGACTACCAACAGCTAGGAAATAAAATATACCGAAAAATACCATATTTACTATGTAAATACAAAAATTTACCAATGACTTTGCCGGACCTCCGGTGACCAAGGAAAGACAATATTTACAAGAAAATATAGTATTTACATATAAATACAAAAATTCATTGGCCACTTTTTCAAACCGCCAACAGCAGAAAAATACAATATTTATTAAAAAATACCGAATTTATTGTGTAAATATAATAATTCACCGTCAACTTCGTCGGACCACTAACAGTTGAAAAATGCCATATTTAATATGTACATATAGAAATTCATCGGCTACTTCGTCAGATTATTGATGATCGAGAAATATAGTATTACTTTAGTAATACCGTATTACTGTGTAAATACAATAATTCACTAGCGACTTCATTTGTACCATTGCTAGGTGATACAATAGTACTAATATTACTCTAGTAATACTGTATTACTATTTAAATATAAAAATTAATTGCCGACTTTGTCAGACCATTGACGATCAAGAAGTATAATATTAACATGTAAATATTATATTTATGAACATTTTGTAGTAAAACAAACCATTGTTTTTTTTTTCTTTCTTGTTTTAACAACCATAAAAAATACAGATTATATTACAGCAAGACAATCATTGAAAAAAGAAAAAGAAAAATAAAAAGCAAACATTGTTTTTTCCTCTAAAAAATACTATTTTTCTTTTTCTTTTTCTTTGTAACATCATTTTTCCTTTGTCATTTATATTTTTCCCTCTCATGATGCTACTCCAAACCTGTAATTTAGGCACGGTAGCAACCGCGACAGAGGACGCCATGGTAGACTGGATCTTCGCTCATACTTCGATGGTGTATGGCGGTAGGAGAGAGTCGCAACTCTATCGGTGCGATTTTAGATCTTGTCGCGCTTGTCGTCAGAGACAAAAACCTCTGTCGATTGCTGATTATAGAACTTGATTAGCGAAGTGTGAACATTCTCAAATCGAATCTTCTAGAAAAACGACGATGGAGTTGCATATCTTCGCTACCAATCGTCGCTTGGTCCTACAGTATTCTTGGCTTCTCCAACAACGAATTTAGATTTAAGATCCCAGACAGCAACGATGTTCTATTGATAGTAGCTCCGAGATCTACAAGCATCATCTTCGTTGCCATTGAACGCGCATTGTAGAGCCGTCAACGGTGAGAGAGAGCTCCTTCGTCGGTGCCGTCAACGGCATGGGAGAGAGACAGCTAGTGAGAAATAGAGAAAGAGAGAGCATGAGAAAAAGAAAGAGAGACCCACACAAGGAAAAACAAAAAATGGAGGGAAAATATAAAATCAGGCGAGGGCATTTTAGGAAGTATAAAAATTTATTTTAAGTGATCCATTTTCAGATTTAGAAATGTGCTATTATTTAATGATTTATAAAAATTTGACATTTGCTTGACTAAAGTTTTTAGTATCTATTATTTCATGTAATTTTTCAAATTTAATTCACTATAAACAAGGTAGTAAATAAATTATTTATATTTTAAATCTATTTACAACATAAATTATTTTATTATTTACTACAAATTTGCTAGTACTTAACGTCATAAATCTATTATTTACTACAAATAATTTTAAATATGTTATTTGCTATAATTAATTTTAGAAAAAAAAAAGGGTTTTAATACGATTTCCCGGGGAGGGTAAAAAAAAAAAGGGAGAAAAAGAGGACCTCGGCAGTGGGCACTGGAGCAAGAGGTATGGCCCTTCAGGCCCAAGACAATGAGATATGAAAAGCCCATTCAAATTGACCAACCAGAACAACGAGAACAGCCCATTTTGGGTCCGCCTTTGATAGGCCCCTTTTGCCCATAGAAAACCCTGGAAACCCTAGAAAGGCAAGCGCTTTGTTGCTTTTGGAGAAGAGAAGAGACGCAGAGCCACAGGGCGGCGACACATTAGATTGCAGAGTTTCGTCTCCCTCAGGTCGGTCTCACCATTTTGAACTCAAATCTTTCTCTTTTCCTGTTGTCGAAAACAGATTTCCATTTTCTGTTAAACTAAACTAGGGTTTTGCTCTTGCTTTTGGTGTTGCCGAAAGAGAAAGAAACCACGATGTCGTCCTCAGAGCTTGCTTGTTCCTACGCCGTTATGATCCTCTACGACGATAACATCGCCATCACGGTATCATTGTTTTCAACCTCGTAATTTCTTCTTTTTTTGGGCCATTAATCGCTTGTATATATTTGTGTATATATATGTATATCATTGTTGGTAGTTATTATCGTTTGATTGGCTGTCTAGAAAGTAGAGGGAAACATATTAAAAACCCATGTTTCTTTCGTTATTTTGGCACTAATTTTTTTCCCGAATGATTTAAGACTTTGTAAGTTTTAACTGTAGCTGTAGAAGTCTTAAATGAGCTGTGGCTTGAATATCAGTATTTTTATTTCGTGGTTTAATTTTCTTAAGGATTAAGTTTGAATCTGGAGCAGTTTCTTTCAATTGGTTTTGGGCTTTATCGGTGGTTTATCCCTTTTTTTGTAGTTTGACACTGAATTGAACCGTTATCTAAGGTTGGAAGATAGTTTTTTTTGTTTGTGTTTGCCCTTTATTTACTTTTTTCTGAATTTGAAAGAGGGTTTGTTTTTTCTCATTATTTCACTTTGAACAGGCTGACAAGATTTTTACCTTGGTGAAAGCCGCCAAGGTGGAAGTTGAATCCTACTGGCCTAGCTTGTTTGCCAAGCTTGCGGAGAAGCGCAACATTGAGGACCTTATTTTGAACTGTGGTGGAAGCGGTGGTGGTGCTCCGGTTGCTGCAGCTCCAGTCGCTGCAGCTGGCGGTGGTGGTGCCGCTGCTCCTCCTCCAGAGGAGAAGAAGGTAACGAGGCATTTTTATGGATAAAAGGATGGGTTTGTTCATTTGTATTATAGGTGTTTAGAATGTGAATTATGTGGTTGGTAACATCTGTTGTTGTTTCTGTTGTGGGAAATTTTACAGGAAGAACCAAAGGAAGAGAGTGACGATGACATGGGTTTCAGTCTGTTTGATTAGGTGCTTGTTTCAGCGTGACACAGTCTGGTGCTGTTTTTAGTTTCTTTTCAGTGCTATTTTACGTTTACTCTTCTGTTTTAGGGTTTGTGTTTTGTTTGCAACAAATATGTGTATTCGTGATTGAGCAAGTTGGTAACGGTTATTCGTAATTTGAACATCATTAGTATTTGAAGATTTTGTCATCGAGCTCTTGATATATACAAGAACCTTTTAGAGTCAATTTTGCCTGAGCTATTGAAATTTTCAGATGTATTTTTCTTAGCTGCTTTGAATTATGCGCGTTTTAATGCTTTTAGAATGATTCAAAGGATGACGAGGGCTTGAATCAAACCTGTGTCGATTTCTATGTTATCATACTGATGTGAGACATCGGCATGTTGGTGCAGGTTCAATTTTTCTTGGTCGTTGCATTTGTCGTCAATAGCTATAAACTAGAATTAGGAACAGAGAATGCTGCTTTTATTTTTATTCAAAGGAACAACATGACGCTTTTATTAGTAGATTATTATCGTTTTTGTTACATGGCGTATATTATAGTTTCAAAAGAATGAATTACTCTGATAGGTGCAAAGGCACAAAGCTTCATGACCCTAAAACAATCTTTGTTTGAAGGATCAAACAAATAAACAAGGCTAGTCGTTTTGGGATGGAAGATCTTCCATGGTCGTGCACAAACAACTAGCATAGGCTTGTGTAGTTATGGCACTTATGGGTTGCTGACCTTTCCTTGGCGAGCGGGGTGCTATTTCATCACCATCGATGCCAGCTTCGCTCCCGTCAACGCCCAAACTTTCCCACTTCTTTGCCGGACCCTATGCCAACGGTATTTCTCAGCAACGTAATTTCTTTATACTTATTGGGTCAGACTTGACAGCATTTTGCTTACCTTCCATGAGAGATCTTGAGCCATGCAATTCTTGATCATCTCATCCAAAGCTAAAATTTCGTAAGTTGTAAGCGCTCTTTTGACACCTTTAGCCACCCGATAGTGCGTCTGTGAACACTTGCGTTAATAACATTATTCCCTCTTTTATTTCAGTACAAAATCTGGATTATCTTGTCCTTTGGGAGGATAGAAACCAACTACAAAGATTAAAGAATAGAAAAAGAAAAATAACTAACAAAAGGACATCTGGAAATGAAAACTCCCAAATAAAAACGAAATCTTGTTTATGAACGACGCATACGATTGACCGTGACAAGGAAGCTAGTAAATAAAAAGGTACACAGATATAAGAATGCAATTTTTTAGGTGGAAAAGGCAGTTTTGATCAACCGGTGAAGCACGAGTGTCTTAGCCGCCATATTTTTTAACGATTTGTGATTAGAAGCAGTTCTATATTACAAGTTGTAAATATAAACAATCACATGTCTCGATTTTTAAAACATTCTACTTCGTTAGTGAAACACAATTACTTTCTCCACCATAAGAATTTCGAAAGAAGAGAGGCCTCGAAAAATAATATTACGTGGTCAATAGAAAAGATACTTATTTTACGGTATAGAAAAGAAACTCTAGATCACATTTCATTTTAAAAATGCCAATAAACTTTATTTAATTACTTTTAAGGAAAAATCAACTAATGTATATACATAAAGATTTGTTTTTAATGGATACATTGGATTATATTTTCAATAAAGGATATTTTAACAACTATAAATGATGTGGCGTCATAATAATTCAATTTTTTTAATTATCTTAAATTTTTGTTTGTAATTGCCCAGTTTATTTAAACCGTCTAATTCATATTATACTGTTAATAATAACAGTATCTAACATACCCGTAAGGATAAAAGTTATGAAAAATGGCATTGGGTGGAAGAAAGACGGACTTTCGACACAAGCCTTAAAGATGACAGATCTTTGTAAAAATGACAAAAATCCAAAGAAGGTACATTATGATGGAAATTTCTTTATACTCGTTGGGTCATGCTGACTTGATATCATTTTGCTCACCTTCCATGAGAGATCTTGAGCCATGCAGTTCTTGATCATCTTGGCCAAAGCTAAAGTTCCACACTGCAAGTGCTCTTTTGACACCTTTAGCCATCGATAGTACGTCTGCCGTATCAACAGCATTGCACCGCCACATTTAACATGTTAGTTGGTAAATTGTGGGAATCCCTTCTGGCTTTTATCTCCTACTGTTCACAAGGAAATGAGTTATGTTACTTCAACATTGAAGGCTCCCATTTGAAATCCTGAGAAACCTTCTTTGACAGTATCTACCAACCGACCAGTTGAGGCAACAATTGGTACCTGCACAAGAATACACAATCTTCTAAACCTGAAGCTACTTCTCCATTGGCTTCTTTCCAGTCCCGAGATTATTTTGATTCCAGCAGAGTAAAAAAAAAGGATATGTTTTCAGTCATTGAAAGAGCATATTTGAGACTCTCTGATGAAGGCGCAGAAGAAGAAGTTCCAAGGCTTGATGCTTACCAAGACTATGATCAGAACATTCTCTTCGATGAAGTAGGGAATTGCTGCAATAAAAATATCTGAACCTTTCTGCTCTTCAAGCCTACCAATGAAGCCTATCCATTCACCGGCAAGCCTAGTTCTGCTTGGAGGGCTTCTTTCAAAAGTGCCTTTGCATCCATCACCTGATCCTATCAAAAGTGGAAGATCTGTTGAAAATGTAGTAAACAGAACACTAGTGATGTTAGATTATAGAATTAAATTACGTTCTCTCATAAGGATCTTACAGTTGAAGTATCATATTTGATAGCTATATACTTGTCAGTTATTGGATTCCACTCTTGGACATCCATGCCATTCACAATCCCGATGATTCCAGTCTTTCAGAGGACGTGATCCAATTCCACTCCCTTCTTGGCCCCAGGAACGAGTTCCTGGGCATAGTATGGGCTAACAGCCAACATCCTATCCGATTCCAAGATTCCGGCTTTCATCCAATTAATTTTTCTTCCCTTAACTGGTTTCCCATAGCTACAGAATTTCGATAAGTTATAATAGAACTTTAAGCAAAAGAGGCCATGCCTTCTTGAATTTGTGATAATCATGCATTTACATTCATGAAATCAAAAGAACTTTTGAAATTATCTGGGAGATTGAGTAGTGCGTAGTCTGCGAATGCAAATCTTCCATGGTAAGCAAAGTTGTGGATGCAAAAAGCCACCTGACAAAATCATGGGAATGGGCTGTAAATTTGGCAAATATAGAGGGTATAAAAAAGGAAAGAGAGAGATGCATAGCAAAGAGAACAAGTTAACCTACTCTAGCATTCTTGTATAAGCCTTTGGCTCTATACATGGATTTCAGATAGCATGGTAGACGAGCAATGCGCCAGTCATTAGCAATAAAAATTACATTTTCGCCTGATATACAATAGCATAATATTAATAGTAAGCAGATAATCCGAAGTACTAAATGTTTCAGAAATAAAATACGATTACCATATGGCCCAGAATAGTATTTGCTGCTGGTAAAATTCAGAATCCTTGGTGCTTCAAGAGCTGCCTAAATGATTATCAAAAAAAAAAAAAAAAGAGCTGCCCAAATCAAGTTAAGTTTATGTTTCATAAGATTTGCTACATAATCGATATGTAATGGGACAAAGACAGAGATTTGTTCACCTGACACAACAGGCTAAACCGAAGTTGGTTGTCCTGGTAGTCCTCTCCAGCAATAGGACCATAAATTTTGGAGCCAGTTTTTCCCCCCAACCCTGTTAATCATACGGCATATCAGCCTTGAGTTGTCTCTTTCATTGCCACCAAATCAATTGCTCGAGGAGCAGATGGTTCATAGAAAGACCAACCTTTTCGAGGAACATTGGGTGATCCACAAACACGCGGTCAACTCCTCGTTTGTAACAGTGGAAGAAGCCACCTTTTCGGTTTTTTCTCCCACTTTAACGTACACAGAAAGAGGAATGTAATCACTAAGACAAGACCGAGTTTGTATGCTATATAGAACATATAAATACTTCAATTATAACTTCTGTATCCCATGCATCCTTGTACTGGTCATAATGTGGAGAGATTGTCATAACACGATGCCCATTGGCCTGAAAAAGAACCAACTTCACCAATTATTTCGATGCCCATTGGCCTGAAAAAGAACCAACTTCACCAATTATTTATCATGAAAAGTTTCTGGACAATTTGATGAATTACGGGAGAGAGTAAATTATCTCAAAAGTTTTGTTACCGCCATAGCCAGTGGAAGGCCACCAAGAACATCTCCAAGTCCACTGGTTTTGCTCCACAGGCCTACTTATGTTCCCACAAAAGCCAAAACCATGCCGCTGCCACAAACAATGAGGCCTGAAGGCCTTCCATTTTCACCCTTGTATCTTCTTCTTCTTGCTTGTCCAGCAGTTAGTCTCGACTTGTTGTTTATCTTTAGCTCATCCACTTTGGTCAATGCCCTTAACCCATAATGAGTCTTGTTGAGCTTCATCAACCAAACTTTTTCCGTTGCCACTTTGGAATCCGACCGATCCAGAATACGCTCCATAGTCAACACGCGAACTTGTTGATGCAAAACCTGAAGTAGTAAGAGTTGCCATTGGCAATATCTAGTTCTGCAAATAAGGAAGAAATTAATAACTTCCCATCACCTTAACAATGATGCTGAGAAGGAAAAAAAAGACCAGCAAAATATGTCATGCACCAACGCCCAGAACAACCAGAAGGGGCTCTGAGAAGCTGAAATGGACCCCAAGAGCTGCACTTTATTGTGTTAAAAGGTAGCAACCATATACTCTATTTTGAGTTTACTTTGGCCAAGCACCTCTGGTTTTGTTTGCGGATTACAAATTATGTGGAGAGAATGGATTCACGGGACCGGTTAGCTACATGTGTATTAGATAGAATATGCCCCAAGGAATTTTCTCGACTGCTTTCTCCTCAACTCTTGGACTAGAACCCAACGACAAAACTATCTAAAGAGGAGTACAAAGGGGAAAAATGTTGCACAGTATGAAGACTTTAACATTGTCCCTATATCCAACCATATGATTTAGAATAAATCAGATTTTTTTTTTTTTTTTTTAACGGAGGTATAGGGGTCTTTGGTAAAATCAGTTCTAATTAAATCTTTTGGTTATTATAGTATAAAGCTCTTACAAGTGAGCTATAGTGTAAAGCTCTCTGTTGCAGTTTTCAATTAAAAAGTTTTAGTTCAAACCACAAAAAAAAAATAAAAAAATAAATGCATAGTCTTGTATAATTGCCAACATTAAATTTGGTTAAAATTAATACTAACAATTAATACTAACTAAATTTTTTGGTTGCTATAGTGTAAAGCTCTTAGAAGTGAGGTATAGTGTAAAACTCTCTGTTACAGTTTTCAATTAAAAAGTTTAAATTCAAACCATAAAAATAAAAAAAAAATGCATAATTTTGTATAATTGCGAACATTAAATTTGGTTAAAATTAATACTAAAAACTATATAAAACTATGTATTAATTTTTTCAAAACAAAACTTTACCGATAAGACTTTCAGATTTGCAAGATATATATATTTTTATATCTTATCTAAGAACTTCATAATTTAATAAATTTATTATTATAATCATGCAAAATGTTTCCTAAAAATCTCTCTATTTATATAGCAATCTTTTATGGGAAAAAAAAAAAAAAAAAAGAGGACACAAGTACATGAGTCAAGGGGAGTAATTTGAGTTTGAACCCAGTTTTGGGGAAAATTGCAACTACTACTGTTTTATGTTTAACTGTTCATTGATCTGCCGCCTTTTGTCTAACGCCTGAGTCTCCGGGAGAGACAATCCATGGAGTTCATAGCGAAACGCATGACGATAAGCATTCGGAGATGATCACTGATTCTCCCATGGAGCTTGACCTCAACTCTTACCTTGACTCGCAACTCTCCAGCGACGACGACGACGGCGACGATCTCACCTCAATTCCTCACCGTACGATCGACGAGATACTCAACGACTCTGATTCCTCCGCCTCATCGTCTCCTCCTCCGTCCCCGCTAAGCCGGTCCTCCCACGACGCCGTTTCGGTCTCCGTCTCGAAGCTCTCGTCGGAGTCTTCGATTAACGAGGCTCGCAGGTCCCTAGATGGCCCTAAAGTAGTTCAATTGGAGGAAAGGCCGGTTGGATCGAGGACCGGTTCGTTTGGGCGGTTCAGGTCGGCAGGGGAATCCTCGTCGTCGCCGGAGGATTTGTTCCGTAGATCTTCGAAACCCTTGCCGTCGCTGTTTGGAGGCGTGCGTTCCAATGCGAAACCTGGGGCGGCGCTCGCGGCAGCGGCGGCTGCCTCGAGGTCTGTGCCGACGCCTCATGCCGCCGCGATCAAGTCAAGGAGGAGTCTTGGGAGTAGTGAGGGTTTAAAGAAGATTCTGGGGTCTACATTCGGTGATGAATCCGAGGCTGCTTCTGATGAATTGCGATCTAATTCGAATGGTGACTTGGAGACAATTTGTTCGGAAATTAGTCGGTCGATTACGAAATTGGTGGAAGAGAGTAATGGCGATGAGAAAACGGACGGTTTGCCAACTGTTGAAGCTGACATTGGCGGTGAGATTTTGAGACGAGATAAGTTTTCAGAGAGTTCCGTTGAGGGAGATGAAGTTCTTCACAGTAAAGAAATTGGTGGCGAAGAAGTACACAAGACCGAAGATGATGGATCAGGTGTTGATAATTCTGGTGAGCGCTTGTTGGACGCCGATATTGAACCTCAGATTGATTCTACTTCAGTCAATACTGGAAAGGTTGATTTCAATGAACATTCTGTTGTTTCATGTGGGGATAAGGTTGAAAATGAGAATGTGGAGTCTAAATCTAATTCTGCTGATGAAAATGGTCGTAAAGTCGGTGAAAGTTCAAAACTTTTGGATGTCATTGATGATAATGAAAATGGTTGCTCTTCTTCTTTGTCTATTACTGATAAAAATGGTGAGATCGCAGAGGACCTGCCAACTGTGGACTTGGAAACGGAAGATTTGTTAGAAAACATAGCTTCTTCCAAAGATAATAATGAGGGTCTTACTGGTGACAATGCTGGTTCAACGAGGGATATTAATGGACTTGAGGAGGAGAGAATTGGGCAGTTGGCGAGTCAGAGAATTAGTGAAAGAGCAGAAAAGAAATTGCAGTCCCGCTTAAAGCCGCTTGAATTAGCTGAAGAACTCGAGAAGAAACAAGCTTCAACGGGTCTACACTTGGAAGAGGGTGCTGCTGCACAACCAATGAGGCTTGAGGGTGTTCGTAGGGGATCCACAACACTTGGATACTTTGATGTTAATGCCAACAATACCATTACCCGTACCATTTCCTCTCAGACATTCCGGCGAGATTATGGTTCACCGCAAACCTTGGCAGCTCATGCTAATTGTATTGCTGTCGGAATGGCAAGAGGGGTTATTGTTGTAGTTCCCAGTAAATACTCCGCTCATAACGCTGATGAAATGGATGCCAAGGTTCTTATTTCTCATATATCTTATATAATTTCATGCTTCTTTGATGCTATTGTACTATCTTTTTCTTGCTCTGGTTGAATCATCTATAGACTTTGAGATGTAATTTAGGGTGTTGTTGAAAACAAACTTGAGGAAGAATGACATTGTGCAAATAAGGTTAGACAAATAATTAGTTTCCAATTCCCGGTCATTTATTTTGACGATTGAACCATGTCACTGGATTGCCTTTTTTCTAAATTTAAAGCAACTAGTACCTTGGTTTGTCATGGTCGCTCCAAAATATAAGTAGCTTTATGCTTTGGCATACAATCTTCGCATAATGGATAAAGTGATTCTCTTTAGTAGTTGGTTTTCTGTTATGCCTTCCTTTTTTATAAAACCACGAACAACATTATTTCTTACAAGTGGTAAACTATTTTTCTTCTTATATAGATCAAGGGTATTATATTGCATATATTAAAAAAGCTTTACGATTTTGGAATTTTCAATTTGTAAAACATCTAACCTCGTCGTTACGCTTTTTAGCTGTCAAGCAGCAATTTGATGTTTTATCCCTGCGTTACTTGTCTGTTGTATATGGCAGATGGTAACGCTAGGGCTGCAAGGGGACCGTTCTTACTCTGCTGTAACTTCTATATGCTTCAATCAGCAAGGGGACCTTCTTCTAGCTGGTTATGGTGATGGCCATGTGACAGTTTGGGATGTGCAGAGGGCATCAGCCGTGAAGGTTATTACTGGAGAGCATACCGCACCAGTTGTACATGCGTTATTTTTAGGGCAGGATTCTCAGGTTACACGTCAATTTAAGGCAGTTACTGGTGATAGTAAGGGCCTGGTTCTGTTACATGCTTTGTCAGTGGTTCCTTTGCTTAATAGATTCTCCATTAAAACACAGGTAGGATTTTCTACAGTATCAAGAAAGTGATTTATACATGTATCTTTCTCCTTTAATTGATTGCTAAAATTTTGAAGTATATTTTTGAAAAGCATAAATCCTCCCAATTTAATTTTATGTATATTGATCGAGATAGTGTCTTCTTGATGGACAAAGAACGGGCACAGTGCTATCTGCTTCGCCACTCCTCTTTGATGAACTTTTTGGGGGTGCTTCTCCGTCTGCTCAAGGAAATACAATGGGTTCAGCTAGCAGCATCGGCAGTATGATGGGGGGTGTAGTTGGGGGAGATGCAGGCTGGAAACTCTTTAACGAAGGCTCTTCTATGGTTGAAGAAGGAGTGGTCATCTTCGTCACATATCAAACCGCTTTGGTGGTATGAAGCTTTCACATCAATTGCCTTTTATTTGGCAAATTCTTGTTTGCTTTGTGGATAATGCTGGTTCAGATTATGTCAACGCTGCATGTTTGTTGCAGGTGAGACTTGCTCCCACTTTGGAAGTCTATGCACAACTTTCTAGGCCTGATGGGGTTCGGGAGGGTTCCATGCCGTACACTGCCTGGAAATGCACAACCCAATCAGATAATTTGCCTACTGGTATGATGGAGTCACTTGGTTTGTTCAATTTTATGTTGACAGCTTTTCAATACAAGTATTAATTGCAGAGAATACACCCACAGAAGCATTAGAAAAAGTTTCACTGCTAGCAGTTGCTTGGGATCGTAAAGTTCAGGTGGCAAAGCTAGCCAAATCAGAGCTAAAAGTATATGGAAGATGGTCTCTTGACAGTGCAGCTATAGGTGTGGCTTGGTTGGATGATCAGGTTCGTATGTTAGTTTGCTCATCATTTGTTTTTTGTAATATAGAGATTCCATCATATGTTCTTTTTAGTCCCTCAAAAGATGTCCGGATTGTGAGCTTGAGTTCTCTTTTATTTTAAATTCCTTGTGAGCCATTAGAGTTCTGTTCAGAAGTGAACTGCAAGGATAACCGAGGGTTTTATACCTATCCAGATACTGGTGATTCCGACTGTTTCAGGACAACTTTATTTATTTGCAAGGGATGGAACTGTAATCCATCAAACAAGTTTTGCCGTAGATGGTTCTCTGGGGGATGATCTTGTATCTTATCATACTTACTTCAATAATGTGTTTGGAAATCCTGAAAAGGCTTATCATAACTGCCTATCAGTAAGGGGAGCGTCTGTCTATATACTTGGACCAGCACATCTTATCGTGTCCCGTCTTCTCCCTTGGAGAGAACGGATTCTGGTTTTACGGAAAGCGGGTGATTGGATGGGTGCCTTGAACATGGCAATGACAATTTATGATGGTCAAGCACATGGTGTTATTGACCTTCCTAGGACCTTGGATGCTGTACAGGAGGCCATTATGCCCTACCTGGTAGAGTTGCTTCACTCTTATGTAGAAGAAGTATTTTCCTATATATCAGTGGCATTCTGCAACCAAATTGAAAAAATGGATCAATTGGATCACCCAAGCAGCAAAAGCACTTCTGTGCGCCATGAAATAAAAGAGCAATATAACCGCGTTGGTGGAGTTGCAGTTGAATTTTGTGTACATATCAAGAGAAATGACATCCTTTTTGACGAAATTTTCTCAAAGTTTCTAGCTGTCCAACAGAAAGGTACTCTTAACTTACCACTCTTTCATTAAATGCTCTCTAAGACTCATCCATGTTTTAGATTGAAATTTTAGATTTCCAAAAATTGGAAAATTTTCGCAGAAATGGGAAGTCATTCTGTGTTAGAATATGCCAGAGGCAACTATATTTTACAATTAGGCCAGATAAGATTTTAGAAAGCAGCTTATGATGTCTCACTCCATGTTATCTCATACTCAAAACATTTTTTCGAAGTACTCTCAGTTTGATTTGTATCGAGTCTGGCCTATACGGTATATGATCTTGAGGATATTTCTCTTAAAAACATGATGGAACTACTAGAACCAGATATTGGAGCTAACCTTAATATTTTACAGTGTGAATGAATCGATATTCTACATTTGGTAGGAGTAGGAAAAAGGAAATAATTGTGCTGATGGTGTATCATTCGCTATATGCATTTGCAAACTTATTTCCTATCACACAAGTTGTATAATTTTCTAATATGCTGCTACATGCAGTAAATTAACCTTCTTAGCTGCCATTTGATGCTGTTCTTTGACTGATTTTTTCTCCCATTACTAGACACATTCCATTTGATGCTGTTCTTTGACTGATTTTTCCTCTCATTACTAGACACATTTCTGGAGCTACTGGAACCATATATATTAAGGGACATGCTCGGTTCTCTACCTCCCGAGGTATCGTCTGATGTTCAAGTATTGTATCTGTATTATAAGAAAATTTCTATATAATTTTTTTTTTAATCTCTTTCTTAGATTATGCAAGCACTCGTGGAGCATTATAGTGGCAAAGGGTGGTTACAGAGAGTTGAACAATGTGTCCTTCACATGGATATTTCTTCCTTGGATTTTAACCAGGTTTATGCCTATCAGATTTTTGCTAAAAGTTGCAAGTATCGAACTGAGTTTTTCCTGTTATAATTTCCCACTTTAACTGTGGACCTTTCTTTCTACTTTTTTTTGTAGGTTGTGAGATTATGCCAAGGGCATGGATTGTATGGTGCACTGATTTATCTCTTCAACAAGGGATTGGATGATTTCAAAGCGCCTTTAGAGGAGCTCCTGGGAGTCTTGAACAATAGTCGAAGGGAGGCAGCTGTTGCCCTTGGGTGTGGTGCCTTATTTCTCTCGAATTCTAGACTACTAACTTGTCTGGTTTTTTGTTAGTTTATAAATCTGTTAGTCTTTGTTATATCATGTTTCATGGTGAAGTTTGTATATATAAAAACACACACACACTTGTAGTTGATTGTTTAATCAATATAAAGAAGTTTTTTAATTAAAAAAACCAAAAAAAAAAAACACAAAAACAAAAAACCGTGTTACTATTATTCCTGTTAATCTTATATTAATCTCACTTTGGAGGTGTTTTAATCTTTTGGATCAAACAACAATACAAGAACTTTTAGCCTGATTAGTATTCCTGTTTACAGATATAGGATTCTCGTTTATTTGAAGTACTGCTTTTCAGGCCTTGCTTTTCCTCCAGGTATGGACCTTGAAATCTTTCTATTTGTTAAATAACCTCAAACAAATTTCTCTATTTCTATCTCCCTAGAGTTAAAACTCTTAACAAATCACCACAAATCTCCTGAAGAAAGACCATTATTTCCTTTGCTAGTTTCATGCAACTGATTGGGAAAAAATTGGAAAAATTATTTATGTATGCAGGACATGGTAAACTTCCTCCTTCACGCCTGCCGTCTCTCAGAGGAGAACTTCTACAATTTTTATTGGAGGACTCTGCTATCCTCAATTCAAGAGTAGGTTCAAGCTTGTCATCCAGAGGAGCATATCTAAACCTGTATCCCCTCTTAGAACTAGATACTGAAGCTACGCTAGATGTGTTGAGATGTGCTTTTGGAGAAGATGAAAATGTGTTGAGATGTGCTTTTGGAGAAGATGAAATCCCACCGCCTGAGTTTTCGTCTCACAATTCAGTTGATGCCAGTATGGAGGCAAAGGAGGAGAGCCTTTCCGCAGCTGCAAGTCAGAATTTATTGATTCAGAATACGGTAGATTCTCTCGTTCGTATTTTTGATAGGAATATTTCTGATGGAGATAAATCTTCTGGCGGTGATGACAGGGGATCAGTTGAAGAGTGGCCATCTAAGAAAGAAATAGGATACTTATACGAGTTTATTGCACACTATGTTGCATGTGGAAGAGCTAATGTATCAAAAAGAGTCCTCAGTCAGATTTTAGAGTATTTGACGTCAGAGGATTTTCCATCGAGTACTTCTGAATGTAGCATAATCTCAAAAAGAAGAGAGAAGCAGGTCCTTGCCCTTCTCAAGGCAGTGCCTGAGACTGATTGGGATGCTTCTCATGTGTTACAACTATGTGAGAAATCACGTTTTAACCTGGTACATCTACTCTTCTTAATGTTGTCTTGAAGCTTGTTTCTAGGATTACAGACTTTGGTCTGTTTAAGTCAACTGACACTCTGGTAACATTATGAAATTTAGGTTTGTGCCCTAATTTATATGATTAGGCATCAGTATCTTGCTGCTTTGGATAGCTACATGAAAGATGTGGATGAACCTGTTCATGCCTTCTCCTTTATTAACAAAGCGTTATTAGAGCTGAGTGACAATGACCGTGCTGCTTTTCGATCTGCAGTCTCTAACCGTATTCATGAACTGGTTAACCTAAACAGGTAGTGCTTAAGTTATCTTGTATCTTCCTCACCTCGTCATCTAGGATTCTGTATGTTATTTCTTGTCGTGGATTTTTCTTTTCAGCCAGAACTTGACTCAAGAATACTGATACTTTTCAGAGAGGGCACTTTTGTCTTGGTTGTTAACCATTTCAATGATGAGCGCCCACATCTTCTATCCAAGCTTCGCACTCATCCAAAAAGCCTTTTTCTATATTTAAAAACATCTGTAGAGGTTCACTTATCTGGCAGCCTCAACTTTGATTGTCTAAAAAAGGATGATATGAAGGATAAATCTGAAGGACTTGAGGCCTACTTGGAAAGAATCTCTGATTTTCCAAAGTTCCTGCATAACAATCCTGTACAAGTGACAGATGATATGATTGAACTTTATCTTGAGGTGAGAACATCTACCATAGTTAAGAGTGCAACAAATTTTCAAATGCTATTCTGTTTCTTCATTTCTTTGGTTCATTCAGTTTTTTGTGCAACTTAATGAATTTGTGATTGTTCACTCCAGCTTCATAATTTTTACTATCGGCAAATCTAGTGCTGATTTCATTAGCCATACATAAAAATAAAATTGAAAAATTGACAATTCCCTCCCTCAAGGCTTTGTTAAACGGTCATATTCTCCATCAATTTGGGTAGGTGATTTCAACCTTTGTATTTCGAAAGCAAAGTTTAATTCAGGCAAGTTGAACAGAGCACATCCCGTGTTATGCACATTTCTTTACATTAGTTCATATAGGTGTTACCATTCGCTTAATTTTTACTCACTTTTTTGTTGTGTAGGCCGTGGGGTTTCATACTACCTCAAGTCTTAACGGTCTTGTTTCTTTTGGTTCTTAAAATATTGCAGCTATTGTGCCAATATGAACCCAGTTCGGTTCTCAAATTCCTGGAGACTTTTGATAGCTATCGAGTGGAACATTGTTTACGACTATGCCAGGAACATGGGATAATAGATGCTGCATCTTTCCTATTGGAAAGGGTTGGTGATGTTGGCAGTGCTCTTTTACTTACACTTTCTAGCCTCAACGACAAGTTTGTCAAGCTTGTTGATGCTTTAGGAAGCGAGGCTGCTGGCATACAGCATTTTAGCACTGTTAAAAATCTGGATGAGGTCTGATGTTACTTTTAGATAAGAGTGTGCTGTTTTGTGTCTCTACAAGTGTTTATGCATTTTGCATGCTTAGAATGGCATTTTTATATTTATTTGTATCTGTATCATTCTCTCACAGGTGAATGAAATAGAAAGTATATTGCATGCCTGTATTGGATTGTGCCAACGGAACACCCCTCGTTTGAATCCTGAAGAATCAGAGATTCTATGGTTCAGATTACTAGACTCGTATGTTCATCCCCAACTTTTTCTTTTTCTTTCTTAGTTACCAAACTGTCTATTATTCCATTTTTGTGAGTTTTTTTTCTCTTGTTGGCTGTATGTGTGGCTCAAGATTAGAAAGATTCTCATCTACAGTGATGGCCTCTGCATGATCAGGATAAAAACATTGAGAGGATGCATGCTACGTGCTTATACACTTTGTCCTGTTTCCAGTCAAACAACAATTATTGTTGTGGAATTCAAGTTTTGCTTAAGATCCTTCTTTATGAGTTGGTTATGATCTACACAAGTGTATGATCTTTTTTTTCACTGTTGAATTTCTATTCAGGTTTTGTGAGACTTTGATGGGCTCATTTGGTGATGGAAAAGATTCTGGGGGAGGAAATATCAATGGAAACTTAGCTGAGATGTCGGATCAACAAGATGATGACAAGGCATCCATAATCAAGTGGCGGATTCCAAGATCCCACAAAAGTGCTAATATGTTGAAGAAATTGTTGTCTCAATTCATCAAGGAAATCGTTGAGGGCATGATAGGATATGTTCGCCTTCCAACAATCATGTCCAAACTTCTTTCTGATAATGGTAGCCAGGAATTTGGTGACTTTAAAATCACAATACTGGGGATGCTTGGAACATATGGCTTCGAAAGAAGAATTCTGGTATATTTTCTTGGCTTTTTCCATATCTATGCTTACTTATTAGCTTCATTTTATTGATTTTTGCTTATCTGAAATCTCCAATAGCTGGCTTCATGTAATGACCTTACTGTTGGATTCTCTTATTTAACTAATATGCCATGTAGGATACTGCTAAATCCTTGATAGAAGATGACACATTCTATACGATGAGCTTACTCAAAAAAGGAGCATCTCATGGTTACGCCCCCCATAGTCCATTTTGTTGTATATGTAATGGTCTCCTTGCCAAGAACCTTTCTAGCTTGAGCGTTCGAGTTTTCAGTTGCGGTCATGCAACTCATCTTCACTGTGACGTTTTGGAGAATGGCATGTCGAGTGCTGGCTCCTCATCGTCTGGTTGCCCTGTTTGTATGCCTAAGAAGAAATCACAGAGGTCCAAAAGTCAATCAATCCTTGTGGACAACAGTCTGGTAAAGAAGTTTCCATCAAGATCTCAACAAACTCAGGGAACAACTGTTTTCCCACATGATATTGATGCCTCGGACCATGCCTATGGACTTCAACAAATGCCGCGAGTAAGAAGCAACCTTTAGCTTATTACCAGTAGGATTATCTTTTCAAATATCGGTATTAATCAAATTTACGTATTGGTTTCTGCAGTTTGAGATGTTGAACATGTTGCAGAAGGAACAAAGATTTGTCCAGGTGGAACACATGCCTCGGTTGAGGCTTGCCCCTCCAGCTGTTTATCATGAAAAGGTGGTGAGAGGAGCTGATCTTTTAACAGGAGAAAGTAGTAGTGATCAAGCAAGAGCAGAGAAACAGAGTAGCAACAAGCAACTCAAGGACCTAAAAGTAAAAGGATGATCTCTTCGATTTCCTTTGAAATCAAATATATTTGGTGAGTTCTTTTTTCTTTTGGTTTGTTTATTTTTGTTAATTTTCACTTAAACATACTAACACATGTAATGTTATCCAATCTTGACTCATTGGGTCTTCTGGTGTAGGCAAGGAGAAGATCATCAAGAGGTGATGTCATTTTCGTGTACATAATACGGATAAGACTAACAATACTCCATTCGGCCCGTCGTCCATTATGTATGATAGCTGAGGATCAATTTACAAAAGGCTGTGTTGGCTGAGGTTTTTCTCTCTCGCTTTTTTTTTGGTACCTCCCATATGTTTTCAATGTTTGTCCATATATTTAAGTTATAGCTATATCTACGGCTGGTGTATACTTTCTTTTTAAGTTCTCTGCATATTGTTTGACAGAAATTTTGTGGAAATTGTGAATAAAAATCAATCATTTAAATGAAGCAATATTTGATTGGAGTAAAGACTACCATTTGAAAGAACAATTGGAACCAACAGTTTTGGTTTGAGAACTATAGCATTTAAGAGTTTTGAATTATAACTTTTTATTGTAACATATGAGAGTTTTACACCATTCACAATTGGTATTGATTATTAGAACCGTTCTTCCAAAGACCCATTGATAAAAGCCTATGGGAACCCTGAAGGCATGAACCGTCTGAGGCAGGCATACTGTACCTGACTCTCTTGGATTGGATAGGGTATGTATAAGTAACCAATTTTTTTACGAATATAATTAAATTAAATTTGAAACACAAAATTTAGCGTCTGTAAAAATATTAGAGTATTTTTGGGGCAGAATTTATGTTTACGTCTGTTTTCCCTGAAGGGCTTTTTAACACTACCTGTGTTTTTGCCTCCAGTTTTGGCTCAATAATAGAGACCCTCCCTTAACCAAAACATTTGACCTTAACATCCAATTAATTTTTTACAAAAATTATAGACGCCTTCTTTAATTAGTCAACGGTGATGGAAAAGTATATTTTGACAAAATGCGAAAATATTCCTCCCTCCATTAAAAAAATTATTTTTGATCCTTGTCAAACACTGAAGTTCAATCCGACTAAAAAAGATTGGTTAAATACAATAATGAATTAATCACATAATTATATCTTTTAGTTTTAATTATTTTTAAATTTTTCTATGTGTTTTTAAACCTATAAAAATATGTTTTAAATTTTTAAAAACTCATTTAAATTTCATCTTTCATGCACTTTTTAAATAAAAAATTTAAGCTAAATGATCTAACTACCCTTAAATAGTTTATGAAAAGTCTTCTATACATTTAAATTAAAATCTTAAAATAAAATATTAAATCTCAAAAAAATCTTGAGCTTTATTTTTAAAAAAAAATATTTTTTGAAATTTTTTTGAAGAAGAATTTTTTTTACAAATAAATTTGATTTAAAGAGTATCTTTGTGATTTTTCTTTTTTTTTTTTCATATACAATTATACAAGGAATGAAATTGAAACAAGTTTTTCAAATTTAAAAGATAAGTTTTAAACTTTTAAGGATAAATTAGGAAATATATAACATTAAAAGGTGTTATTATACAATTAATCCATAAATTATTTTAGGTGTACGCTTGTTTGGTCATCCACTAAGTATACGAAAGTGTAGAACTGAAATAAATTTTTCAAATTCAAAAAATACATTTATAGTTTTTAAATATATAAAGATGACTTTTTTCAATTTTATACCTTGTACTTTGAGTTATATAAAAAACAAAAAAAAAAAAAAAACTTTCATAAATATCCCTAAAGTTTACCCTCGGTCTTAGTTTATTCTCCGATGTTTGAAAAGTCTCATTTTGGTCCTTAATTTTTTACTTTATTTTAGTTTTGGTCCCTACGTAAGTTGGATGTTAAATATTTAACAAAATATTCTTAAAATGTTTGATTTTGGTCCTTAATATATTACTTTGTTTCACTTTTGGTCCCTAATATATTACTTTGCCTCATTTTTGGTCCTTCTGTTAATAGAAACTAAACATAACGATTTTAATTTATATAACTAAAATAAAAAACAATTTATCATATTGTTTTTTAGATAGGCTTTAAATTTTTTAGAAAAAGTTAAAGTTAAATATTTAATGTCAATAGATTATATATGTAATTATGTATATATAGTAAGTATGATGTTCAAAATTACGATTATCAACATAGTATATGATATACGTATATAAATCATAACATATAACTTGTTATTTAAAATGCGTAATTATTCAACTTTTTTACTGGCAGTAAAACTCAACTTATCTTTTTTTTTTTTAAATCAAAATTCATCTCACTAACAATCTGATAGAATTGTCTTCTTCTTTTTTTTTTTTTTAATTACATGCATCAAAATTGGTATATTTCATTTTTCACTTTAGGTTTTTTAAATTTGTCCCTTATAACTCTTAGTTATAACAAAGGAACCAAAAGTAAAACATAATAATAGATTAGGAAATAAAGTGGGACATTTTAAAAGTTTTCTGTTAAATGTTTAAATATTTGGGATAGTTAGCTCGTGCTGAGGCGCCGAAAATCGGTGCGATAAGCTAAACAAAAGTTTCATAGCAAGGAAAAAACGCGTGCAACACCGCCAGGGGAAGGGCGCAACCGCACACATTGGAGGTTTGACAAGAAGGAGATTTTTTTGGGTTTTTTTTTTTTCTATTTCTTGTAACTCTATAAATAAGAGTTGGTGTGGCTGATTTTTGTGTGTAACTCAGAAAATAAGAGTGAGAGAGGCTAGAGAAAAATTCTAGAGAGAGTATGTGCAATTTTACTCTTGTAAATTTCTTTACCATTATAGTATATTGTTGTAGCGGCTGAAAGTAAACGTAGCTTTCACGTTGAGGGTGAACCACTATAAATTTTATGTGTTCTTGTTTATTTTTTGTTTATCGTATTTTTGTTTTTGCTCTCAGTAAAATTAGGGCTTCAAATTCGTAACATCTTTACCTCTATGCATAGTATCAAGTATAGTGTTCATAACTTGAAATGTTTATAAATAAAAAAAAAAGAAATGAAAAAAAAGGAAAAGAACTGTGGGTATTTTTGACATGGAAAGGAGTGGGCTCAAAGCTATTAAACTCGAGTTTAGACCTGTTATTTTATTTTTATGTCCCTTTGGTTGTCCCTACAATTCGATTTTGACATATTGTTTGAACTCAACAACCTAAACATATGTTAAAAGTAATTAATAAATTCACTTATGTGTTAAAATTTAATTATAAGAACAGCCAAGGACAAAAAAAATTAGACAACAGATCTTAACTTGCTCAACTCATTAACGCCTACAAACATATGAAATTGAAAAAACACTAAATATTAAATATTGGATTCCAAAAATAAAGATAACATATTTGCGTAAATTTCTGTGTGGTGATAGGGAAAGTTATTTTTAAAACAAAATACTTCTAAAAAAGCAAAATAAAAAATAGAAACACATACAATTGGAAAAATGAGATAGTAGATCTTTAACTCATTCAACTTATTAATGCCTACAAACACATGCAATTGGAAAAACACTAAATAGTAAATATTGGATTTCAAAAAATAAAGATAACAGATCTTAACTCATTCAAGGATAGAAAAATGAGATAGCACATCTTAACTCATTCAAGGATAGAAAAATAAGACAACAAATCTTAACTCATTCAACTCATCAAGGCCTACGAACACATCTAATTGGAAAAACACTAAATTGTAAATATTGGATTTCCAAAAATAAAGATAATAGATTTGAGAAAAATTCTGTGCGGTGATAAGGAAAGCTATTTTCTAAAACAAAATACTTCTAAAAAGTAAAATAATAATAAAAAAAACCAAGTAATCATGTATAGAACCTCCAATGAGGTTAAAATAAAAGAGGCATTGCATTCAATTTTGTAACATATTTAGGAAAATTATTTCAATGGGGAAAATTATTCACAAAGTATTTAGTAAGGCCTTATGCAGAAAAATAATATTTTAATGGGAAAAGATTTTTTTTTGGAAAGAAAGGGAAAAGATATTTAATTAGATTAATTGTGAAAATATTTAAAGGGAAATTGGATAAAAAAAATATCAAGGGACTAACAATGCTCATCATATATAGAGGTGACAATAATCGTGTTCGTACCGGCACGTTTACAACACGACACGTTTAGCCCGAACACGAACACTTTATGATTAATAAACGTATCAGAAATGCAAACACGAACACGATAAGCCTATGGCACGCGTAAGATGGCACGACACGATTAACACGATTATTAAACATGTCGTGACGGGTTGACACGATAATAACAGCATATGACACGTTTATGACCCAATTAACTAAAAATTTAAAAAAAAATTTAAAAAAATTTAAAAGAAAGCCAATAAAGAAAATTAACAAAAACAAAATATCTAATTAATACTAACCTACTATAAATATTTCAAATATTTTTATTTTTAAGTTTAAATGTGTTATAAATAGGCGGGTCGTGTCATGTCGTGTCAACACGTTTACGGCCTGTTAAATTAAACATGTTAAGGCGTGTCTAGCGTGTTAGCACGAATCCAGCCCGTTTATTTTTGTGTTATTCATGCCAACCCATTTATGGCACAATTAATAAACGTGCGGTCCAAACCCGTTTATCTCGTGTCGTTTTCGTATCGTGTCATCGTACCGTGTTTAAAATTGTCGGCCCTAATCATATAGAGTAAATTAGAACGAGCCACAAACTGAGAAAATTAAAGATACAGTTTTTAATATAGATATGACGCCAATTAAGGCCTATTGAAAATTTAAAAAATAATCTTGTATATTTTTCCATTAAGTTTTCGTTCTAGTTATTAATCATTACTCGTGAAACTTTTTTGGTTTCTTCATTGGATAAGTTGTTTGAAAAACATAACTCTACCACTATCGTTTGTCTTTTTAGAACAACATTGAATTGAATTGTTTGGTATATCGTATTATATTGAATTGTATTGTATTATTTTGAATTTTTTGTATATAATATAATACAATACAATACAATACACTACAATACAATATAATACGGTAAGCCAAACATGCTCTAAAGGAGTTATTACCATCTTGGTGCCCTGTTTTAACGGAACATCCAATTGGTACCATTTTGTTTGAAAAATACTACAATAGTACTCAACTCACATATTAATAGAGAATAGATCTCACAATAAGAGACTACAAAATAAATCCACATTTTATTAGTTGTAGTGTTTAGCATCAATTGCATACTAAACACAACTCTCTAGGCATTTTTCTATTTTTTTAAAAAAATCCTCCCATAAATTCTATTAATATCACAAAAATATTAAGAAAATAATTTTATCTCGCAAACATATTTACAAAAAGGTCATTTTTATGTGGGAAAAAATTATATTTTGAGCACGATTTTTACTTATGATTTATGTTTTAAAATCATTAAACCTAATTAAAATTATTTTTTTACAGTTAAAAATCAAATATCTACTAATAAATACATTTTTAGTTCTTACGAACAAAATTGCCACCTATTTTTTTTGAATTATTCCGTTTTGTTTCGTGAAGATTTTTTCTTTCCACATTTTGCCCCAGGGGGCCAAAACCTTGCTCTCTCTCTCTCTCTTTCACTCTCTCTCTCTTTGATAATTTAACACCTTGCTCTTCTTCCCTCCCTTCAACTACACAGTTCATTCTAGCACCCGCCGCCGAGAGCTCCAAAAAGGGCGTCTCTCTGATTTCTTGTTTTTGGGATTTCCACTGTTTGGTTCTGATTTTTTTTTTTTTTTTTGCTTTATTCCTCTCAGAAATCAAGGTATTCCCGGACCCCTTGTTTTTACCCCTACATCTTTTAGGCTTTAAATTATCTCTCTCTCTTTTTTTCTTTTTTTTTCGATTCTTTCAAGCTTTGGCTCTAAAATGGGAGGTGCCATTTGAATTTTTCTTTGGTTTGGCTTTTGTGATTTTGTAGTTTGGTTGATATGTAAACTTTCCTTTGATCTCCTCCAAGACCAAATGAAATGTAAATTGCTATTTTCTGGAAATCATTCATGATTTATCTATATTTATACATTTCCTTGAAGATTTTTTTTCTGAGGATTTTGAAACACGGCAATTTTCACTTCTATATCTGTATAGTGTTTCACTTTAGAAAAGCGTGTACTTCAGAAATTAAACTAGAGTTAGGCTTCATTCATACATACAATTGATTCAATTTGCAAGACTTCCCTTATTAACCCCTTTTTTTGGCTGTTAGTTTTAATTTATTTAGGCATATTAGTGTCTCCTGTTTGTATTTTTTTTTTTAATAAGCTAATGCTACAGTGTCCTTTTGGTGTTGCAGAAAGAGAAGAAGAAGCATTTCGGTGTGAGAACTTGCTTGCACCTACGCCTTTTCGATCTGGATTAACTTTTGAGGTAATTGGCAACTGAAAGTTTACATTCCCACATTTTGAGTCTCAGCTAAGCTTCTTGTGGGAATACTTCAATTAGTGGTATAAGTGCGAGAATTTGTAGGGGTTTTTGGTTTGTTCGTTGAAACGCCATGACCATAAGATGGCCAAGGGTTTTAACACCCACACACCTCTCTCAGATCATAAGCACGCAGAAAAACCCATTAACAGCACTCCAATTATTTAATGATGCTAAATCTATGTATCCGAGTTACCGCCATAATGGTCCAGTATACGCCACCATGATTGGTATCCTTGGAAAATCTGGCAGAATAACTGAAATGAAGGAGCTGATTGATCAGATGAAAAATGACTCTTGTGAGTGCAAAGATTCAGTTTTTGTAGCTGCAATAAAGACCTATGCTAAAAGTGGAATGCCTGATGAAGCATTCTCTCTGTTTAAGAACATTACACATTTCAACTGTGTAAATTGGACAGAGTCTTTTAATACCATCTTGCAGATAATGGTCAATGAATCAAGGTTTGATGACGCTCAGCGTCTTTTCTTGGAGAATTCTTCTCGATGGGAGGTGAGATCACGCATTCCATCCTTGAATCTGTTCATGCTTACTCTGTGCAAAAAGGGTCGTTCCGATGTCGCCTTACAGGTTTTTCAAGAGATGGATTATCAGGGAATTTACCCTGATAGGGAAAGTTATCAGATTTTGATGAGAGGGTTATGTCAAGATGGGAAGCTAAATGACGCGACTCATTTGTTGTACTCAATGTTTTGGAGGATCTCTCAGAAGGGCAGTGGTGAGGATGTTGTGATCTATAGAACATTGTTAGATGCTTTATGTGATAGTGGGAAAGTTGAAGAAGCAGTGGAGATTCTCGGGAAGATATTAAGGAAGGGGCTTAAGGCCCCTAAGCGATGCCGTATCCGCATTGATCTCAGTCAATGCAGCAATGTTGAAGACGTCGAAAGCATTAAGCGACTGATAAATGAAGCTCTGATTCAAGGTGGGGTTCCCAGTTTGGCTAGCTATAGTGCCATGGCAATTGATCTATACGATGAAAATAAGATTGGTGATGGTGATAAAGTTCTCAAGGAAATGCAAAATAGAGGCTTTAGGCCAACACCTTTGGTTTACGAAACGAAGTTGACCGCATTGTGCAGGATAGGAGAAGTAGATGAAGCAGTGAAGGTTATTGAAGTAGAGATGGTTGAGGCAAACTGCGTTCCAACTGTTAAATTGTATAATATCGTGGTAAGAGGCCTTTGTGATGGAGGCAAATCAGCATGCGCTTTAGGATACCTAAAAAAGATGGCTAAGCAAGTGGGTTGTGTTGCTGACAAGGACACTTATGGTATTTTGGTTGATGGGTTATGCCGCGAGGGCAAATTTCTCGAAGCGAGTAAAGTTTTAGAGGAGATGTTGGTCAAGTCTTATTGGCCTTGTGTTGAGACCTACAATGGACTTATCAAGGGTCTCTGCTCTATGGGTAGGCAATATGAAGCTGTGATGTGGTTAGAGGAGATGATTAGCCAGGGTGCATTACCTGAACATTCTGCATGGAACTCTTTGGTGGCGTGTGTGTGTCGCAACACGGCTAATTATGAGATATGCGATGAGGCCAATAATCAGCTGAGATGCTCTTAGAGACTTGGACTGCTTATGTTGTGGAAGAGCGACCATCAAGGAATGAAATAGGATACTTATTTGAGTTTATTGTACATTATATATCATGTGGAAGAGCTTATGTGTGAAAAAGAGCCCTCGATCAGATTTTGGAGTATTTGACGTCAGAGGATTTTTCTTCTTTGCTTCTGAATCTTTTATATATATATATGTCTGAAGAGTTTTTTTGAATTTCAAAAAGAGGAGAGAAGTTCTTTCCCTTCTGAAGGCAGACTGATTGGGATGCTTCTTACGTGTTATAGCTATTTGAGAATACGCGTTTTCACCAGGTACATTCTCTTATTTCAAAGTCTTGTTTCTAGGCAAGTCAACTCACACTATCAGCAGTAATGTCAATTTAGGTTTGTGGCCTAAATCATACAATGAGGCATCAGTATCTTACTGCTCTGGATAGCCACATGAAAGATGTAGGTGAACCCGTTCATGGCTTCTCCTTTATAGGCAGTGCATCATTAGAGATGAGCAACGATGACTGCGCTGTTTTTCACTCGCTGACTCTCACTGTAATAGTTTATTTTAATTTTTCATGCTCTTAATCTATGGTTCTTAGTTATGTTATTTCTTGCCGTGGATTTCCTCTTTCAGCCGGGACTTAACTTCAGGGATTTCTGATCTTTGTTAGAGAGAGCACTTTCGTCTTGGTTGTTGACAATTTCAACTAAGATCGCCCAAATATACCTTTAGTACCAAAAAAATTCCAATTCGAACCCGCTTTGGTGTAACGTTTTCTTTCATAGAATTTAGATTGCTATAGTGATTTCACTGCAAACTGGCGATTTAAACGCCCTTTATGTAAACTTCGCACTCATCCAAAAAGCCTTTTCCTTAATTTAAAAACAGCGTAGAGGTTCACTTATCTAGCAGCCTCAACTTTGATTATTTGAGAAAGGAGATATGAAGAATAAATCTGAAGGACCTGAGGCCTACTTGAAAGAATCTCCGATTTCACAAATTTTCTGCTCAACAATCCTATGTGACAGATGATGAGCACATCTTTAGTAGCTAATGCAGTGAATTCTTTTATTCGACTCTATTTCTTTATTTCACTCAATTTAATTTCAGTAAATTAACTTGCATTTCTATTCTTAAAAAAAAAAAAAACTTGTATTTGTTTCAGCCATACTTGATAATTTTTCCTATTGACAACTCAAGGGCTCATTTCACTAGGCATGATACACAAAAGTAAAATTAAAAATTAGAATTCAATTAAGAAAAATATTAAAAATATTAAAAACGGTCATATTTCCTCTTCCATCAATTTGGGGATGTAACTTCAACCTTTTTATTTTAAAACCAAAGTTTTACTGAGGCAAATAAAGCACATTTCTTTGAATTGGGATACATAATATTATGGTTCTCAATAAGGAGCGTTTGGTATCCAGCAATAAGTGGAAGTCATATTGTTGGAAAATTGATAAAATATAATATGATTTGTAGGAAACATGCATTATTAGGTTTGGTTGCATAAGAGAAATTTTTCTTAAATTTGTAGGATTATCATTTTATTGTATTTGCATGTGGATGATAGTGTATTGTAATATAACTGAATTCTTTCTATAAAGTTGGACATTCTAAATATTTTAAAACTAATTACATTTTACTAAATTATTCTTTATAAAATTTTACCCACATGAGTCCTACAAGTAGCCATCACCAATTTGTGTCTACTCGAGCAACGGTCCAGTGGGGTTAAAAATCATTTTTCAAGAAAGAATTGTTATGCAAAGAGCATTTTTAAATTTTGAGGACTATCATTTTATCGTGTTTGCTTGTGGATAGTGACGTAATGTAATACAACGCAATTATTTTTATAAAGTCAAACGTTCTAAATATTTTGAAATTAATTAAATTTACCAGCTTCTTCTTAATTAAATTTTACCCAGGTGAGTAGTATAAAATTGTCTATTTTTAAACAATATTATAATACTATATATTTTCTTAAATCTGGGTGATTTAGGGCCCGTTTGTTTCGATACTCGAATTACGGTTTGAATCATTTTGTTACAGTATTTTTTCTCACAAAAATTTAAATCTTCATTTAAATGCTCTATTCAAATACTCGAACCAAACGGGCCCTTAGAATACTCATTATGCCCTAGTTTAAAATTTTAGGCACTTTTTTTTAAAAAATTTTGGGTGTTGTTATATATTTCTATATTTGTAGAAGTGCGGTTTATCACGTTGACTTCATGCAATTAATCATACCTGAATTGTATATGAATTAATATCATTTCACAGTTTGCTATATTTTCTTAATTGTACTCGTTTATTCACGTCATTACTATTAATGATGCCTTATTATACATTTAGGGCTCATTTTTTTGTTTCCTCACTTGTTTAGGTTTGAGTTTAGTGTTGACTTTGTTCAATTTGTTTCTCACATTTACCACATTCTGTAGATGTTTGATTGCTTATTCTACCCGTTTGCTTATTTGCATGACGTTTAATGGTGCAATCAATTGATTGATGATATGATTGAATGATGATAGTATCATTTGTTATTTCATTTTTCCCTTCCACTTTTGATTTTTGAATTTTTGCTGCATTTTTCACCATGGCGTTTATATCAGTTTTTAAGCATTTGTTTTGGCATCTTTCTTTGGTGATTGCAAGCATTTTTTGTATACCTTTTTTCTAGTGATTTTGGTGATCCCGTCCATCCATATAAATTACCCAGGATAACTTTGTCTTCATATTATATATCATTTACATACTTTTTATTTAGTTTGGGTATTCTGCGCTCTTTTTTATCAATTTTGGTTTGGTTAAATCATTATTGTTGAGGGTTAGCTCAGCGCCACCGCCGAGGAAATAACTTTGGTGGTCGGCTCATAAGCTCGGCAGAACTTCCAACAAGCTTGCTACCAGCCCCCGATGTGTCATATACCTTTCTGAGGTGCCCTCAGGCATTCAAAGCCACGCCCCAAATAGGCTGCCACCTCGAAATATACAATAGCTCGAGTCGGCCCAATCTTACTCGCAAGCAGGCTGCTACTCGCTATCATAGGCCAACACAAGGCAGATAACTCGCCATCTGATGGAGTCCAATCCGTCGGACGAGGGGCGCGACGCTTGTCACCTACTGCCTGACACGCCTTGATGTGACACCCGAGTAGTGGGTAAAACCCGCCTTACACCCGATCCAAGTGGTGGCCTATAAATAGGATGCATTTATGGCATTCTAGAGAGAGACTTTTTCTTCACACCTAACTAGCTGCCGACCTCTGCCGAGCAAACCCTGCCTTGAGCATTGGAAAGCCCTTGTCTGTTGACTAACCTTTCTATTTTCTCCGAAACGTCCCTCCTCTTGCAGTGTGTCCACCTGGGCAGAGGCGAATCTAAGGAAGGTCAGACCATGCGCAGCTGCACGTGGTGTTGGTCCGATGCCGGATCACTGTAAGCATCAACAATTATCATAATGAGAAGTATTCAACTGTTTTATATTGAAAATGTTTTGACAGCATATGATTTTTTGATAATGACTTTTCTTTATAGTAATGATAATATGACATTATGAATAATTTCACTTTTTATTATAATTTTTATATTTATTTTGACAATGAAAACTTTTTTGACAGATTTTAAAACTTGTTATTCCCTTGCAATGAAGCTTGGGACCATTGTTTTACTTAATTTTTATACTATCTTCGTTCATTCTAATAATGACGTCTTCTTTACAGTAATGAAATATGAAATTATGAATAGTTGCAAATATTTTCATAATGAATAGCTCTTTACAATAAGAACAGTCGATTTATGGAGATGTCGGTTTGGGTTTTCCATTTCCGGAGTGAAGTACATTGTTTTTGGAGTAGGATTCATCGATTCAGGGTCGCTCATCTATGTTTGGGAATGGTCGTTTTCTTTAGATTTTGTGTGGGGACTAGATGGGTCTTTTTAAGGGTTTGATGGGTTCTTGTTTTGCTTTTCTTTATTCCGTTTCCTTTTTTAATTTCATAATGAATGTGCAATATATCAGGTTAATTATGTATTCGGCTGTCATGTTTTTCAAAGAAACAATTGTAATTCATTATTTTGCATTGATTTATTTCTAAGTTTTCTTATTTAAGCATTTATTATCATTTTAATTAGCTATGTTATTTCGGGTTATAATAGTCTTTAGAAATATCATTGTAGAATGTATAAATGTTACTCAAAGAGCATTGGCAGTTGGTGTATACTTTTTGGTTTCTAATCTGTTTATGATTAAATTTCAATTTTAGTGGAAATTATAAATAAAAAAAATCATTCAATGAAGAAATTTGAATTTTAGTGGAAATTACAAATAAAAACCAATCATTCAATGAAGAAATCTGGGATTGGAGCTTTTTTTTTTAATTAATTCTCCTAAGACTTAATGGAAGGTTAACCGTTGATGCATGATCATTCCTGTGCCATCTGAGCAAAAAGAAAACAAAAAGGGCCCAACCGGGTTCGAACCGGTGACCTCTTGATCTGCAGTCAAATGCTCTACCACTGAGCTATGGACCCGGTTGATGCTCCCTTTCTTAGAATTATTATAATATGTTAATAAGATAAATTAAAAAAAAGGAAATAGAAAACTTAAAAGAGCTTTGGTCTCATCCATCAACACGTTGGAAACTCATCCCCTCCACATGTCACACCCGTCAGTTTTATATTGACCTAAACAACAGAAAGCATACAAAAATATTTTTGTACAACGCTTTTCCATTGTTATAACTCGGAAGAAAATAATCACAGAGGAAAGAAAAGATGTCGGAGTGCATGCATCATGCTCCGATCCATACAACATTATTATTATTATTTTCTTTTGACACATTTACCCCTTAAATTTTAAGCTTTTTTACTATGTGGGTCTTAAATTTTTTTTGTGGCAATTAAGACCCTAAAGTTTGTTAAGTGTGGCTATTAAGTCATAATCATAAAGTTTTTTCAAAATTAAGACGAAATCAATGATGTGAGATGCATGTGATCCATTTCGAATATGTATACAGTTCATTGAATTCTAATAAGAGTCAAATTATTTAATTTTATGTCCAAAATTATAAAAAAAATGATATTATTGTTAATGGTATTTTCAACAATTTTGTTGGTTTCTATGTATATTTTAATCGTTGTAATGCTTGAAATTATGTCTCTTTCCTTCTAAATGGATCATGTACGTCTCAAATGATTGTTTTCATTTTAATTTTGACAAAACGTTCATGATTAAGGACTTCATTGCCACACTAGCTAACTTTAAGGACTCAATTGTCACACTTAACAAAGTTTAGGAATTCAATTATCACAAAAAAATTAAAAAACCACATTGCAAAAAGCCTAAAGTTTAAGAGGCAAATGTGCCAAAAATGCCTATTTTTTTCTCTACAAGAAACGATCCAGACAACTTGACACACATGAAAGTGCTAATCTTTTTTCTTTTTTAGTAACAAGAACCATAGTCCAAAAATGGCCGTGAGAATATCTATGCCCAAATTGCGACATATACATTTGGCCTAATCTTTATTAATTTAATCTCTCATGAAAAATGCTTCTTGATTTTCTTCACTTGAAAGGAAAAAAAACTCCAAAAAAAGTAAGAAAAAATAACTCATAATAAATAAGCTAGAAAAAAAACAACCCATTTGTCCCTAAAAAATAAAGAAAATCACAAAGAGTAAAAAATAACTCATAATTATTTATTTGTTTTAGGGGTTAAACCACACAATTTCAATATAAACGGAAAATTTGAGATTCAAATTATTTCACCTGAAAATCAGTTTAGATTGAGAATTGTGATCAAAATACATTGCACAATAATTACTAAAAAAAGCACTTTATTTATTTATTCTCTAGTAGAAAACTGAAATTTCGAGGCTCTTAGTCATAATGGTATACGAAAAAAAAAAAAAAAAAAAAAGCAGTTAATGGCAAATTGGAATCAAAGTAGAAGTAGGAAGTAGTTGGGTTTGTTTGGGTGGCTGTCAACCGAGGCGGGTATTTCCAAACTGCTTTCCCTCGTAGCCTCCGCCCTCTTTCTCTTTTCCTCTTCCTCTTTAAAGATTTTCTCCCCCTCTTTCTTCTCACTTTCCCATCCTTTTCCTTTCTTCAAAGCAATCCCCCATTTCGTTTTCTCGTCTCCCAAACAGTCCCTCCACCATAAACACAAAGCTCTGATTACCACCCCAACAATGTCGTTCTCCGCCACCACTAAGTTTATCCACCCCGTCGTCCCTCTCAACACCACCGCCACGTCCAGATCAAATGACAAGCCGTCTCTCTTCTTCAACACCTCCTCTTTCCTCGGAGCAACCCACAAGCTCCGCCCCAACCCTAAGGCTCATCACTCCGTTTCCCACCGCCGATCCGCCGCCGTCTCGGTCGTCGCCGTCTCCGACGTCGTCAAGGAGAAGAAGCGGCAAGCTTCCACCAACCTGGTAACGGTCCTGAGATTTTGTCATTCTTCATTGGCTGTGAAAGATTTTTTTTTCCTTGTTTATTTTGAAATTGTGGGAAAATTCGAGAAAATGGAAAATTTTTGTTCCTGTTAATTTATGACTTTTGTTTATGTTTTCAGATTTTTGAGATATAAATCTTAGCTTGGATCAGCTTTAATTGTTTTGATTCTTAATTTTGGATCTCAATTAAACAAATCAGAAAATTCAAGCTCAGTCTTTGGGAGTGTTTTTGTTATCCTCGTAAAAATTGTGATTTGACACCTTAATTCCATTATTTTTGTTTCAAAGCTTTTCCATGCAAGAGTTTCTCGCGAAACAAACGGGGTCTATTCTAAGATTAGTTACCTATGAAATGATTTTTGTGTCCAGCTGATCACGAAAGAAGAAGGCTTGGAGGTATTCGAAGACATGTATTTAGGCAGAGCTTTCGAGGATATGTGTGCCCAGATGTATTACAGGGGGAAAATGTTTGGTTTCGTTCACCTCTACAATGGCCAAGAAGCTGTGTCAACTGGGTTCATTAACCTTCTGAAGAAGGAAGATTGTGTGGTGAGCACTTACCGTGATCACGTACATGCGCTGAGTAAGGGTGTCCCTGCTCGTGCCGTGATGAGCGAGCTATTTGGAAAGACAACCGGATGCTGCCGAGGCCAAGGTGGTTCTATGCACATGTTCTCTAAAGATTACAATTTGCTCGGCGGATTTGCTTTTATTGGTGAAGGGATACCAGTGGCAACCGGTGCTGCATTCTCCGCCAAATACAGGCGTGAGGTGTTGAAAAAGGCTGATGCCTATGAGGTGACTTTGGCGTTTTTCGGAGATGGGACTTGTAACAATGGCCAGTTCTTTGAGTGTTTGAACATGGCGGCATTGTGGAAGTTGCCCATCGTGTTCGTTGTGGAGAACAATTTGTGGGCAATTGGGATGTCCCATTTGAGGGCTACTTCAGATCCGGAAATCTGGAAGAAAGGACCTGCATTTGGTATGCCAGGTGTTCATGTCGATGGGATGGATGTTTTGAAGGTCAGGGAGGTTGCTAAGGAGGCAATTGCAAGGGCCAGGAGAGGAGACGGGCCGACTTTGGTCGAGTGTGAGACATACAGATTCAGAGGACACTCATTGGCTGATCCAGATGAGCTTCGTGACCCTGGTGAGTACTTGAGTTATTCTCTTTCCTTCTTTTGGATGTTTACCTTTTGTTCATCTTCATTTTTTACTGTCATCGCGTGCTTATCCATCATGCTGATTCATAGACTGTAGATTCTGTTACTTCTCTTTTAAGTCTAGATTATATTTTTGTTTTTTTCTTTAACATATTCGGTTATTATACTCATGGCCTTGCAATATGTCTAGTCATATGTGTTGGATGATGGTCTAGTTAATACTTTGAATGTTTGCTTTGATTTGTAAACAAATTATTTCTTTAGCAGTTTAGGTAAAGCGTCTGAAAAAAGGTATCACAAGGTTAAGAAGTTTGCCTCATAATTTGATCCAATTATATGGATGTTGGCACTTTATTTTAATTAGCAACCAATGTCGTTTTTGTTTCCTCTTAACGTATTATCTATCCAAGTAGTTGTATTGTCTCAGCCTCCAAGTTCCTATTTTTGGTCCTTGCGTTTTGCAGCTGAGAAGGCGCGTTATGCTGCCAGAGATCCTATCACAGCCTTGAAGAAATACTTAGTCGATAACAAATTAGCTAGCGAACAAGAGTTGAAGGCCATAGAGAAGAAGATAGATGAGTTGGTTGAGGATGCTGTTGAGTTTGCAGATGCAAGCCCGCATCCACCTCGCAGCCAGCTACTTGAGAATGTGTTTGCAGATCCGAAAGGTTTTGGAATCGGACCTGATGGGCGGTACAGATGTGAGGACCCCAAATTCACCGAAGGCACTGCTCAGGTCTAACTACTGAGAATTGGACGTCTCTTTGATATGTTGGCTTGTAGCTCTGTGGTTCTTTGATTTAATGTTTTAGTTACCCTTAGCAGTATCCTGTCTCTCAAAGTGGTATTAGTCTTTCTATTTAAAGCAGGTAAGTGTTGTCAAAGTGAGTTCCTTATTTCAATTTTGATTATTTTCTTTAAGCATCATTGTTTCATTGGAAAACTAATGATTAAAAAAAGAAAGTTCCTTGTCGCTTGTCAACCTTTGTTTCCAAAGGCTTCAGTCTATGTTTTCATCATTCCTGAATTGATGAATGCTTAAAATATAGCATTCGGCAAGGTCTTCTTTTACTAGTGTTGGATTCGGTTACTAATTGATGCAATCTCGTTAACCTGTTCCTTCCCTTGTACGCTTTATGCTTCTACTCATCAATATGCGTGTATAATTTGACTTAAAATTGAGCTGAAGCCAACTTTGAACGGGATTATCAGCGCTTCTGCTTTGATGATGCAATATACTGTTTTTTTTTTTTTTTTTTTTTTTTTTTTTTTTTGTGTGGGGGGGGGGGGGAGGACCGTTTCATGGACCAAAATCTGAACCAACGTTTGGCAAAATAATAATAATAACAATAATAGAACATAAAGGCAACAGTCAGAGAGCTCCAACTATAATAAAGGCACATTACTTCGATCTTGATAATGAAAGTTTTCCGCCACATTCTGACCTCATGAGATGATTTAGACTATAGAGGCAAAAAAATAACCACCCTTTTGACTTCTAAATATCCTAAATCGGAAGCAAATAGTAAAATTCTCTCTCAAATGTCCCCCATGTGTCCCAAAAATTTAAATAATCCTGGACACTGCTTTAGGGTCAATACAAAATGCTGCATGCTTGATTGGATGTAACAAGACAAAACTGGACTTATTTCAATCTTTTGAAGAAAACCTTCTAGTAGCAACACGAATAAAGATATGTGAGCAAACAACAAAAGAATAACTATAGGACTCATTTACAACTTGAGAGCCGCAATTGCTTCAGGTTTAAAATCAACTCTTAGACCCAGTACTCGCCTAACTTCAGCAGGGGTCAGTCTCCAAGTCATCGGTCCCGAGTTCTCACCCCAGAAATCTAGAATCTCAGAAACCTTTTCTAAGTTGAGGATTGTAGCCATTTGAGTAAGGCGAGCAAACTTATCTCTGACAGTCCTTTGAGTCATGCCAGAGAAGTGGCTTACCAATGCCCTCGCATCTCTATCTAGTTGCAGGCCTCCGAGCTGGCTGAATCTTTTCTGCATCATAATCACTTCAAGCCTCTTAACAATGAAGTCGATGACCAAATGCACGAATAAGTCATAATTGTTAGCTGTCATTAAAGGCTGGAGCCACGCTATATTTGTTTCAACAGCATGGAGGAGCCTCTGCACCCATGGATCATTAACCTCATTATCAGCATATTCGGCCTCTGACAGCTCATAAGTCGTAGTTGCTACACTATCCAGCAATGGACGAATTCGCGGTGTTACTGTTGCCACAAGTTGCTCCATGCCAGCGGACAAGGCCTGCTTGAATGTGTTGCTCATGTCCCCCATTTCGGACAAACAAGATTTCACTCTCTCTCTATCAGCCGGTGCAGGAAATACCTGAAAAAGATATATTTGAGCATGTTAATTGTTAAATGCTGGACTCAATCTAACAATGGACCAATAAAATATCGACCGTAAACAATACATGCAAGAACTCAAGGACAGATTTTTAGGATAGTCTCTTGTGAATTTGGGAGAAAAATGGTGTACGAGATCAAGAGAATGTAAAATCAAAGACCCCCTTACCATACCGTACACATAGGATATCCCATTTACACATAATGGTGAAGGAGTCCTCTATGATCGATAATCATAGAAATAAATACAAAAATTAAAATTCATTGGTGTCTTTTCTAGTATCTGTAAACTATAGCTATAGGTTAAACTACCATTCAAAGATTTTAATATGCTCTCCAACTAGAGCATCGTCACATTTCACTCATTGCATAGCAAGTTTCTAGGAAAACAAACATGACCTGCATCATATGCGCATGTGCAACTGCTTATACTCATAAAAGGGACGGGGTTTGTTTTCATATGTATCTTCAGTATAAACTATGTATGATAAGCAAAACATGAGTTGTTGCAACTTCGTTAACATAAAAATGATAAATGTATCATAGAAAAAACTATAGAGTAAAAGTTATAAACAATCAGTTGCCGCATTCATAATGTCTTTCTGGAATTATGCAACGTCTGGGTACGTTGTTCGAACAAGCATAGAGTCATTCAAGAGCAGACTTGGATGAAGTATGAACCAAATGATACACATATGAACAGGTTATTCAGTAACACCAATGAAAGTGGACATTAAAAAATGAAATGACCAATCTCAAGTACCATTACCACAATGTTTCAAACAGAAAAAAAAAAAAAAGGCCATTCTTTAATTTTTATTTTAGAATTTATTTCCACGGACAAATGTGTATATATCTCTAACAGAAAGTAGTAAACTTATTTCCGTATTCCACAATATCTTAACCTTCTTTTCCAATAGATACTAGGCTACTAGCAACTAAACCTCTGCAAATGATAGCATCAATGCATGATCAAGTTCCATGAGCAAGGAGTAGCAAACCAATCGAAAACAAATCAGGATGTCTATAAAAATGATGATTCAAATCTCATACAAACATAGATTTTGGACTTCACGCTTAAACCGCATGTCATTCGAAATAAAAATAAGAGCCATATGCTAGATTTACTTGAGAAAGAAGAATCACTTACCTCCACACATTGCTCTTCAATTTCGTGTTTCAGTTTCAGGACATACTCGCTACTCACGTCCATATTATTCAAAGCTGTTGCGATTTCTGTTCCGGTTTTCTGCACCCCGACACCACCCAAGAACAACTTTGCACCAAGATTGGGCTCTCTCATCTTCTGTTGCAACGCCTCATGGTACTCATTGCTTAACAAGCTACTCGCGCCACTAAGAACAGCAATCACGGAACTGATATTCGAAGTCGAAATCGCCCTTCGCAAGCAACTCTGCAGAACATAGAACACATCGTCCACCATTGAAGTCGTGAGACTATCAGGCACATGCTCGTCGATATTAATCGCCTTCCTCACACTTTCCACCATGTAGAATCCCTCCAGAATGACATAGAACCCAGTAATGTCCTGAGCAACTTTGCTGAAGCTTCCATTTCTGAAGACCTTGGTGGTTCGCGGGACCAACTCCGGATCCACAGAAGTCAACCCCTTGATCTTGGAAAGCATGAATTCTATGTAGTCCTCTCCCAATTGCATCAACGAAAGAATTTCTTCCAAGTACAATTCAACCTCTCTGGGATCAGGTCCCTCGGAAACGACTCCAACAGTCAGCAAATTCTTGTTCTGAGCATTGATCTCGGATGAAAGCTTGGGCAATTTCCTGTATTCCATGTACTTCTTCAAGATCAAAGAACCCCGCGATTCGCATTCCTCTTGAAGTTCAAAAATGGCGTAAACAATCCCATCCTCGCCGCAAAGACCTCTCAAGATCTGATCGTTCTCTTCGATTGCCAAGACGATGTCTTTGAATAGATTTGTCAAGCAACCAACAAAATTCACCTGCGTCTGAGTATTTTGCTCCATCAATTCCACCAAATTCTCGTACTCAAGCCTAGATCTCATCCCAATCACCTTCCTCAAATACCCTACGTATACCTGCAAACCCTCAACCGCCAATCCCAGCGGCGTGTAAAGCCGTACGAACCTCAGAATCGTCGGATGATCTCTCTGATCGACCGCCGCCGTCAGGCGCTTCTTGACGATCACCTCAAGCTTCTTCTTCGACTCGTTGAGCTGCTCCATCTGATCGGAACCGGAATCCTTGAACTCCTCGTCGATCTGGAGGAAGGTGTGGACGAAGTTAGCGGCAGCCTCGTAGTCCTCGCTCTCGAGCGCCTTCTTGACGCCGTCGATGCAATTCCCCCTCTCGACAATGGCGTCCAATCGCCGGAGCGTGGACCTCACGCGCGACTGTGCGAAGTCAAGCTCGCGGACCTTGCGGCTGACCTGGTCGGCGAGGTCGGCCGTGGAGCTGACGTTTGAGAGCATGTGGTCGGATTCCGCCTTGACGATGTCGAGGACTTGCGCGGATTTCTGGAGGCCGAGGAGTTGCTTGTCGAGGTCGGATCGCTGAGAGAGGAGGCTGTCAAGCTCCAGATCTAGGGCTCTCTGGTAGGCTATGCACTCATGGAGCAACCTCGTCATGGCTCCGACGTCGGTTAGGGTTCGGACTTGTTCCAGAGCCTCCTCCGTTCCGAATTTGATCGACGGTGACGATAGGAGCTCCTGATGCTGCCGGTGGGAATCGACGGCGGCGGCGGAGATCGAACCGTTTGGGGTCGTGGGCTCCATTGCTATTTTCGGAGAAGATGATGATAAATTTCTGAAAAACTCGATCTGGATCAACAAATGTTTACCATACAAACAAGAACAAAAATCATCTCCCTTGATTTCAGCGAGGCAAAAATCGAAAATGTATTGTAAAAACAACAACAATTTGCTGACTTTTTTTTTCTGAAGAAGAATCAAAAGAAACGAGAAATCACAACGATTTGGCCATTTTAATTTTCCACTACAAGCAGGTTCACTGAAGTCAAACTGATTCATTGGGACCCTCTTATATCCATGCAACACGAGCCGTGGATTTAAGTCTTTCGCTACGATAACATTTCAAAACGACATAACCAAAAAAGACGACAAATACAAAGAACGACAGCATAGGAGAAACAACAATCGCATGAAAGGGAAAGACGACGTGGCCGCAAAAGTGGAGAATCGATTTAAAGTTAAGATGACAAACATAGAAACGACAACAAACATAAAACACAATACATTTGTAAACGACAATTTGCAGGATGAACGACAAGCTTAACAACAATAAGATGAAAAAACAGACAATAGTAAAAGGCAACCGTTTAATAAACGTCAATATACTGACGTAGTAAAGCTTTTAAATCAATTGAAAACACGCATTAAAAAAAAACGACAATAATCAAAAGCTACATAAAATTGCTTCCCCCGAAAACTCAGACGACACTCCGTGTTGAGGGGGAAAGATGACGATGAAAGTGACAGTAAATGAGAACAAAGGACAACCAATAGTCAAGACATCAATTGTGAAAACCAAGAAACTTGAAAGCGACTATATTATGGGAAAATGTACACAACTTAGAACTCAGAAACAAGAAGGATAGGGGAAAACAACATGGACAAGCAAGGAAAAAAACGACATCATATCAGGAAACGACAAACTCGTTAAAAGGGTCCTCATAATTTATCGACTCAAATGGAATGCTTCCTAATTCAGTACATGATAAAGAATAAAAAATAATAATTATTGAGTTGCTTTTAGAAAATTTGTCCACGTCAAATTTGTGAATTGAAGATTTAGTTTCTGGAAACTACGTCATTAACATTGATATTAAGGCAGAAAAGAATTTAAAATTATGAACTTATTTATTTATTTTTTGACAATGAAATTATGAACTTATTCCCATTCACTGTTTTTGGTTATTTGTGTTAATTAATTAGTGTAACTAGATTTCACATTTATTTTTTTAAATTGCTTGTCAAATTTTTGGTGTTTTAAATGGTGTCTAACCAATCATACCACGACATATCATTTAAAAAATCAAAAATAATATCTAATTGACTTTTAAAATGATGTGTTATATAATACGATTGATTAGATACCATATTGGATATAAAGTAGCCTATGATATGTGGTTGACCACCTTTAGTTTCAAATTCAAAGATAGATCTTTTCCTATCACCAATAGATCGTTTGAAAGAACAGTTCTAATCATTAGTTACAACGTGAACAGTATAAAGCCTCACATATAATAGATTTTAAATTAAAATTATTGGTTTCAATCGTTCTTCGAAATGACTTATAGCAATAACGGAACACAACTACTAAGTGTTGATTTTGAGGTCAATGCTAAATGATGGACCAAATTAACAAAAGAATCAAGAAAAGTGACAATCAGAACATACTTCATCCTAATCGCGTATACCTCATCAACATGCTCGTTAAGCTTGAAATTCTAGAGAGTTCATAACTTTTACACTATGTTTGGTAGCAAAGAGAGGTAGAGGGGGGGAGAGGGGATGAGGGAGAGTGGTGCCGAGAGCAAGAATTCCTTGTTTGGTTGGAGGGAGTAGATGAGGGAGAGTCTTTCCCTCTAGTCTACCAACTTGGATCCTTTTATTAATGGAAGGATGCAATCAATCTACCTAAATCTAAATAAAAAGACCTTTTTTTATCTTTTAAAATAAATTATTAACAAATAGCATAATGTATAATATAATAATTAGATAAATAACTATTATCTATTTTTTCAACGATCCTTCCCTCTTACCAAATAATATAAAGGATTACTATAATTCTCCTCATCTTTCACATTTTTCCTCCCTCTAACTTACCCCATCTTTCCTGCTCTTCATCTCTCACACCAACCAATGTTAAATGCTTGGTTGTATGAAATGCTACATGGACTTTACCACATAGGATAACATTTATTTTTCTTAACCTTTCTTACTTCTCCACGAATAAAAAAGTCACTATACGTCTTTTTTTTCTAATCGCCGGCGATGTCCAACTTCTACGTCGCCACAAAAGTCCCTCCCAAGCGAACTTAGATCCCCTGTCCATATTCTCTGTCATTTTCTTTGTCCAACCAATAAAAAATTGACACCTCAACTTACTCGTTAAAGAACTAACAGACAAGAAGAAAAAAGCTGGAAGACCTCCATTTCTTCTCGTTGAAATTTCCATTTTCTTCCTTCCTTTGAGATATTTTTATGAGTTATTACCGCTAATTATCCTTAAATTTTAGGTCTTTTTTATTTTATTTTTTAAATTTTAAAAATCATCATTTTATCTCTTAGATTGATTATAATAAACATTAGTTAATCACGAATTAATATCAATCAATAGTGATTCATGATTTAGTCAATCATTTAATCCGTTAATCATTTATTAATATTTGAAAAACAATTTTTTTCCTAATTAATCAAAACTTCAGAATTTTTTTAAATAGTTACTTAAAAAAGGTTTTTTTTTTCCCATAAATATATATTTTTGAATGAAGAGAGGGATCAACTTGAATAGGGGCAATTAGCACGTCTCAAATAACATTTTTTTTCTTAATACCATTTATTAACATCAAACATTAATGCTAAATCTGATTTATGTTTTCAGGTTCCATCCAAAAATTAAGATCAAAGACGTGAGCTTCAAGAACATTAAGGGCACTTCCAAAAGTGCACTCGCTTTAAAGCTTGTTTGTAGCAGTGAATTCCCATGCCAGAATGTGGAAGTTGGAGACGTTGATCTTGAATACAATGGAAAAGAAGGTCCTATTACTTCCCAATGCAAGAATGTCAAGCCTATCATAACTGGCAAACACAACCCAGACCCATGTGCCACTTGATCATGACCTACTTATTAATCATGTGTAGAAAAGTTATATCATTTGATTAAAATGAGCACTTGAGAGAAACAACAGCTTCTTGATCTACTTGATATGCAATGCTGATGAGCTTTCCAGTATGCTAAAAATGAGACTACTGGATGTTCTCAGAAATATTTTAGTGAAAATAATTCTAAAGAATACTCTAACGACTGTAAAAACAAATTGTAATTTAATGGGCAGGACATAAGATCAAGGACCAGATTTGGAGTTTGATCAAGCACCCTATGATCTCTTGCAGTTCTCAGTGGCAAATATAGCTGATAATTGCTCGAATTCCTAATTATTTATTAACTTTTTTTAAGCCAAAGAAAGAGAACAAAAAATTGGGAAAAACAGAGTTACGTTCCACCAAATTTTGGGACATTCGTTGACATTGCATGTATAGTGTTAATATATGTTGTTACATCCAATCCCGGTGGTAGCTAGTAAACTCCAATCTGTTGGGGGTGCGGGTTCAAATTGTCGTGGTTTTAAACTTTATAATTGAAACGGATAGCTTTGAACTTATGTGATTTAAACAGTAGGCTTGGACTGTTGTTTGAAATGTAAAAATTTAAATAAAGAATAAAACATCACATTAAAAAAATGGTGCCTGAAAATATCCATTAAACTATAGTTTAGGGAAAAAAATGAAAAAGAGGATTTTTTTTTTTTTTGGGAAAAACTATGATGGAGTGTGATAAAATTCTCCACCAATAAAGAATTTTTTTAGATCATTAGATTTAGATCCGACGGAAAAAAGAGATAACGGTACATCAGGTTAGAATAAAACCCCGAACATAGGAGAAACACCAATTAAAACAATTGTTCTACAAAACCAGAGGAAAAAAAAAAAAAAAAACCTTCCCTACCACCTCTAGCGAACTCATTTATTTGGCAAAAATTTAGCAGATGATCATTAGCTTTTATAAGTTACAATAAAAGAGGCTATTGGACCCCTTGGGCTGGCCTTTGGACTCCCGGCACTATGGACAGGTTTCGATAGATGACGATGATGTTAGGACCTGTAGTGGGTTGGTCTACTGGTTTTTTGTGGTGGGTTTCCAAGGTTAGTGTTAGTAACCTCACGGCTCTCTTGGCTTGGCAATGCGTTAGACATGGGCGGTGCAACGACATTTCTCCATGTAGATTATGGGCTTTTGGCAGTTTGAAGATCGTGGTAGTTTGGGGTTGTCTTTTCAGCTATCAGGGGTTATACGTTAGTGGAGGCATTGTCGTCCTTGGTTGGTGGGGATGAAAATTGGCGGAAGTCAGGGCTGATGTGTTGCTCCAGGTCTTTGTCAACTTCCCTTTGGTTCATCATCAACGCCATGGTTTCTGCACCATTCCACAGCATTGGTTGGCTCGTTTCTTGTTTGCTCATTAATGTCTAAGGGGTTTTACCTATTTCTTTTATTTTCTTTGTTTGTCAAATAAATTCAGTAATTTTTTCACTGGGTATTTTAGGTGTGTCTTTGTTGTTATATTAGCTTTTTGTTGTAATAACGGAGGTGGTTTCCCTACCTTCTGCTGTTATGTTTGTCTAGTTTGTGACGTTGGTGTTTTTAGTTTCTAGGTCTTGATTGACCTGAGTAGTCCATCGTCTATAACAGTGCATTTGAAAGAGCCTATTATGTGCTCAATTTATTACGTGCTTCTTCAATTTCTTTTTGTTGGAACTTGGTACAAGCGTTGCTCTTTGAGCGTTTCAATCGAACTTATTGGTGGTTTCAATTTACTGTTGATGTTGAGTCGCTAAATGCAATATGGTCCTTTGTGTCTGAGTTAGAATTTGTACTCATTTAATTTAGAATGCAATCCATTTTACTTTAAAAAGAAAATGTTTAAAACTTAAAGACGTTAAGTTTTTAAAATTGATAGTTCAGCTCAATTTAAACGATCTTTATCATATTAAACCATTTTTTTTTTGTTTTATTTACCAAACATTTGTTCAAGCTGGAGTCATAAGTTCAAACTGTAGAAACGATAACGATCGCCTAATATCATTTAGTCTATAATGTAAGTTAAATTAGCGTTTTTGGAGGAAAAATTTTGGTGGAGAATGGCAAAATTCTCCAGTTGTAGAGAATTAATATAGACCCTTCATTAAAGATCAATGACTTGCAATTACGTTGCTTAAAGAAACTAAAATAAAACGTATCGTACCTGATCACACATGTTTTTTTATTAATTTTAACACCAATACATTTTAACCGTTGACTTTATAACTTTTAATCTTAGCCTTCATTCTTAAAAAAATCACAAACCCTAAAATTCCAATTTTGGTTTCAGTAGGATAAAAACTCTGAAGAATTCCTTGGCTGCCAGCTCCAATGATGGAGCTTCACCTCCTCCCATGACAATGGCGCCGGCGTCGGCGCCGGCCAAGTTGCCCTTATCCGATTGCAGCAATCTCATTCCTGCTCCACTGCTAAAAGAGCTTGCTTCTAGAAACCCTAAAATCCCATTTGGTTTTACTAGAAAACAGGGGGGAAAATTGAAGAGATTCATGACTGTCGTTCCCACGTCTACATTGTCAACAGATTCTGCCACTTCGGCAACGGGCCTGTTGAAGTTCGTGTAGGCCTCATGAGAGGGCAACGGCTCTGGAGGGATATCTGGGCTTCGAGATGAACTCAACGGAAGGAGATCTAAGATGAACTTTGTGGAGCTTTGGGATTCGAGATGACATTTTGCAGATTATATTGCTCTCATCTTTCTTGGAGTTTATGTAAAGGGAGTTTGCGCAAGTTATGAAAGCAGTAGAGAATTTATTTGGGAGTTTTTTTTTTAATAGTTCATGGAATTGTTTTGGTAGACGATTTGCAGATGGCAAATTCAATTAAAAAAATTGACTAGATTGGATGTTAGTTTGTCTCAAGTGTGAAGCTTTTGACTTGTTTTGTTTTGATTTTGAGAATTTGCGTTGTTATTATTGTTCTTGTGGTTGAACCCATTTTTGGATTTTTTGATGATGTGAAATCAATTGGGTTTTGTGTTGTTTTGGACTTCTTTGTGTGTTTTTGTTATGATGATTAGATAATGTCGTTTAATTAGGAGTATCTAATCGGAAGTGGCACAGGTAGTGACGCTCATACCGGCAACAGTGCTCTTACTGGCGGTGATGGAATGCGACGGCTGGCCTGCAACAGTTTGGAAGAAAGGAGTTTTTTTTTTTTTTGAATAAATGTTTGGCCAACGTTTCTCTTATGTCGCCGGAGTTGGTGCGACGGTACTAGGCTGCTGGTGGCTTGGAGCGATGGAGTTGGGCTCACTAGGTTTGGGTCTTACGGTGGCTATGGTGAAGACAGCAAGAGAGGAATTTTTTCCCCTCTGATCATTTTTTTTTGTTTTTAATTTTGTTTATTAAGTATTAAATCATATGTGATAGGTTTATTTCAGTCCAGTGCTCCCTTTTTTTCTTACCGTAAACTCAAATCTAACAACCGCACGTTATTATTAGATGGACTTTCTAAAAAGAATATAGATGATTTTTATGTTTCTTTTTAGAACCATCTAAGTAAACATGTGTAAGGTGTAATGTCTAAACTTTGGCTTAAATTTAACGTAGAAAGTCAACATTTTAGGAACATGGCATTTAAAGACTTTATTTGTCAGATTATAAAAAAAACTGGATAGGGAGTAAATCCTCGATCCATAGAAGTTGTTTCAGCGTTGGTTGTTTTGAAATCGTTATAGTAGGTGTTTAATAATTTGTGTCAATTTTTTTGTAAAAAAAGTGTGTTTCTGTATCTTGAGTATTTGTTTGTTTTAAATTGATATAGTAAGTGTTGAATGATTACTGTATGTTTTTATTTTATTGTTTTTTTAAAAAAATTGTCAAATGTATCATGCTTTGTATTGTAATATGTTTATCTGTTGGATATTTTGTCATTCTCCACATAGACATGACTTTTTTTATACGAGGGAAAAAGTTAAAAAAAATAATAAAGAAAGGTTAGATTTTTAAAATTTTTTGAAGAAACTATTAAGTTTTGAAAATAGTTATAATAAATATTAATGTAAATATTTTATTTACATAGTAAATAAGCTACTTATATTGTAAATAAAAAAAATTAATTAATTGTATGAGAAATTTATTTATTGTGTTAATAAAAAATTTTTAGGGGTAAAAAATTACTTATATTATAAATTTGATATTTATTTTTTTATTTGATATTTGCTGTAATTAATTTTTAAAAAGTGACTTTTTTTATCATTTTGGATTAAAAAAAAAAGTTCCCATCCCTCAATTTTTTTAATTTTTTATTTTACAGAAAAACAGCATATGACCATTAAAAAAACCAATGACCCAATTATAGCGTTTGGGTTGTGGAGCTCCGAATTGAGGACAGTCGCTACGCTGGCATGTTGCTCTGTTGGTAATCGAAAAAACCTTATCCATTTTCATTCCAGAAAAAAAGCTCAAAGCTTTACTGGCTTTCGCTTTCTACTTGCTCCCTCTGGTTTTCTGATAAGCTTCTCGGGTCGGGTTTAAGCCCGAGAAAATGGCGGCCACTTGCTTAAACATAACACCCTCTTCATTTTCGTCTTCGTCTTTCATCGCCACCAACCAAAACCACCTCAGAGCTTCAAAACCACTCGTTTCATGGCCGTCGTCCCAGTGCTTCTGTTTTCAACCCATCCGGCTTCGTGGCCGAGAAAACCGGGCTCCGACGCCGGCCGTTTTGGACGGAGAAGCGGCGGTGGCTGAGGAAGAGGAGGAGAAGGAGGAGGAGGAAGAAGAAGAAGATCTGGACGATTACGACTATGGCTACGACTTCTACGACCGTAGAAACGGCGTCGTTTCGGGGAGAGAGTCGAAGAGCCGGCAGAGACCGTGCGAATTGTACGTGTGTAATCTTCCCCGGAGCTGCGATGTCCAGGAACTCGCTCAGATGTTCAAGCCTTTTGGAACTGTCTTCTCTATTGAGGTAATCTTATTTGTTTTATTATTTTTATTTATTTGTTTGTTTCTTACTCAAAGCAAGGCTGAATCTTATTCTTATTTTTTTTTTGGGATCAATTGGGTTTCCAGATATCTAGGAATCCAGAGACAGGGAAAAGCCGAGGAAGTGCATATGTCACAGTTGATTCAATTGAAGCGGCAAAAGCTTCCATTATAGCTCTTGATGGATCTGTAAGTCATGAAACTTATATTGCTGAAAAATCCCTTCTATCCCAAATGGTTAAAACCTTATTACTTATTTTTATACTAAAATCTACTGTTCTATGAGTGGTGGAGTTTTAAGGATCGAACATGAGGGCTCTTTATTGCTAGGTACTTTTGGAATTTTTGAACGACAATATATAATCTCAAGATAAGTTATCAAATTTATGTACTAAATAGGTTAAAAAAGCACTAATTTTTTATTCCTTTGATAAACAAATATAACCGTGTGTTTGAGAATATCTTTTCAACTGTTATATTGTAAAATTCTCTTATATTATAGTGTTTTGATTCTAACTTTATTAGTTCAAACTACACTCCTTAATATCTTTAAATACTCATAGTATAAACTTTTTTTCTCTCTCAAAGGATGTTGGTGGGAGAGAAATGCGGGTAAAATTTTTGATTCAGATGAATCCGAGGAGGAGGGGTAGTTCGCAGGCAATGACTTCAACTCCGGTGCGGAATTTGATATACGAAAGCCCTTACAAGCTCTACGTTGGAAACCTTGCGTGGGCTGTCCAACCTGAAGAGTTGAGAAACCAGTTTAGCGAATTTGGGCATGTGACTAGTGCTAGAGTTGTGCATGATCGAAAAGCAGGGAAACCTAGAACTTTTGGTTTTCTCTCCTTTGCTTCTGCTGCCGAACGTGACGCTGCAAAATCTTTAAATGGAAAGGCAAGTGATCCACTTACTTCTCAAATATGATAGGAAAAACGACTTTGTCATGCGTGCTTTGCGCAGTTATTAACTTCAACCGTACGATTTAACCTTATGATTATAGCTAATAGCCGCGCGATAGAGTTACTGACTTTAGCCGAACGATTTGCCCTTTAGTTATAGTTAAGAGCCGCGTAGAAATTTCCAAATATAAATCTCTCTTTTGATGTGTTGTTTTGATCCTAACCATAACTTATTTCTAATTCCAATTGCAGGAGTTTTGTGGTCGGATAATGGTAGTAAGAGATGGTACAGAAAGGGAATGAAACTTCATTTACGTTGTAGCTTAGCACCTGCTAGCTTAGTATTGTTATTCGTTATGGAGCCTTGGGTAAGAGCTTATTGGTAATATATCATCATTCTTGTCCCAATCGGCAATTTTGTAGTTTGTATTTGGTTACTAAACAAGGATATGGTAGCATTTATCATCTTCTTGTTTACTATATTTTCTATGATTGATGATGAGTTGTCATGCCCTAAACTCAAGATTGTGATGCTGCAATATTTCCGAGATGATGATCTTAAAGCGTGCAAGGCCTCGCTCAAAGTACGGAGTATTTGCAGAAAGACTACTCTAAAATGTGAAATTAACAAAATAATCTTGCTTATTTTTGCACCGAATGATCGTGTGTTTACGTGGCGTGGGATCATTCTGAAGTCGCGCGAGATCATTCTGAAGTACATAAAATTTTAAACAACTCATTTTGCTATAATAAGAGGGGAAAAAAGAAGAAGCGACTACATTTATAAACGACTCTCTCTGATGGTGAAAAAAGAAGAAGAAGAAAAGAAATAAAAGGGGAAAGAAATGCTGAAACGACGTGACGGTGAAGCCAACAATTAAACAAATCACACCATCAATTGTGAGAACAAAGAGCATGTGGCAAGTATACTTTTTAGTTCAAAATATTGTAAGTAATTTTTTGTCTTTTATTATATTACATAAAAATTTTATATTATTTTTTAATTAAAAAATTAGTTTTAATCAATTTTATTAAACACAAGTAATTTACATTTTACACAACTAAGAAACGCGAATACAAAAAACCAACACGACCGAACAGAACGACAACATAAAATAAAATGACCTTGAAAGTGAAAACGACAAGCTCAGTAAGATGAGTACATCCAAGACAACGTCGACCTAAGAAATGACAAAAATAATAAAGCGCACGCTACAAGAGTCCCCCTTCACCAAGCGCCCTTTTTTTTTTCCTTAAAATAAATAATCTTCTTTCTTTCTTTGTGCCAATTTGCTAAGTAGAAACACTCATGCTCCTTAATAAAAAAGTAATGTTAAAAAGATATCAACTCTGATTTTAACTCTTATATCAACTTTTAAGTTGTGTTTAATTCATTAGTAAATGCAATTTATTGAAGTAACAATCTTTTAGACACCTACCAATAAAAACATGACAACTCAAGAGTTGATACACAAATTGGTATTAAAATTGATATCTCTAGCATTTTTCTTGATATAATTAAGGCATTCAAGTCATCAAAATCGAGCAATACATTGGCCAAGTTGCAGTCAGATTTTATTGACATTTACAAACCGATGCACAGAGATATTTTGTTTAGATTTATCGCCTATCAATCAACAACCAAAATGGGCAAGAAAATTACATTAAAAATGTTGAAATTAATCCAATATATGGGCTAAGATATTAAATAGATGTGAATTAAAGGCTATCAGATAAGGTTATCTAATTAAAAACGATCAATTTAAGTTTTAGGCTTTTAATGCATCATTAAGTGTGGGCCTCTTATGTTGAGAGACCAAAAATATAATTATTAATTTTATGATAGGCTAAATTAGTAATTAAGGATAATTGCTAGGGTTTAACAGTTATAAAAAGGGGTTGTAGTATCCAAGTCAGTACGTATGTTATTTTTCTGTCAGAAATTACAGAACATTCTGTGAAGGAAGATTTACGTAACAGACTTGAAATATCCTCAACCTATAGACTCGGGATTCATATCACATCTATAGATTCAGGTTAACTTCCATATCTTATTAATATTCTTGATGATTTGACATGAACGATCCTGGATGATTATGATTTTCATCACAATATTTTGTTAAAAAAAAAAAGACCCAAAGTAACAGCAGTTCATGTATTGACCACAATAAATTTCATCAAATCTACAGAAGAACTATCTGTTATTTTTTATAAAAGTAGTTACATGTCAATCTAACCTCAGAGGAGTCTCAGATCAATCTTCCTACTTGGAGCAGCAGAAGTATTTCATTTACCATAAGCGGAGTGCCAAAAATTAGCCCGGAATAAAGTGCCAAAGAAATCGATAAAAAAAATAAAATAAAATAAATAAAATAAAAAACGAAAGAAGCAAGCTCCAAAAATGCTATTATAAGACTAGAAGACTTCTTCCAACTTTGTACTTGCAACAAAAACATAACGAAAGGTATCTCCCTCAAAAAGGGATCATGAAACCCCTCAGTCTCTAGACAGCAGCCTATTCAACGTGCATATCCATATGAGGCGGCTTTCTGATCTGTGCCTTCTTTTGTCCTGCAAAGACGCAAAAAAAAAGACTTATGCATAATCTTTCTTGTTGAACCCAAGTAGCGTTTTTGTGTTTCTTCGTCAAGATTACTCCTTTACCAAGAAACTACTTACTCATCCAACTGAAAGAATAAAGTGGAAGATAGTTATCATCCATTCAATTCTTTTTCTTTTGCTAGACAGACAAATGCAGAAACTTTATAGATTATTCTTGGATCTCTCTTCTGATGCTTTGCACATACGGAATGCAGCATAACACATTGTGGCGTTCCCAATAACCATCAAGGCTGCTTGGTGAGCAACCTATACCTACGACTGAATAACATCGCCAGGTCATGATTTGCTTAGGTATCATGACCAATTTAGAAAGATTCATTTGCAATCACTTCTACATACAAGATATAATATAACACACGATAAGTTTATTCTCATGATCATCTTATGTGCATGTTGGGAAAAAAAATGGATGTAGTGAATGTACAAATTACAAAGCAAATTACAGGTTAATCTTTCAAATAATTAGTTTTTCACTATAATGTAGTGCTCCCTACAAGTTTTACAAACATTTGCTACATGGAGTGAAAAAGAAATAATTTGAATAAGACATTGTAATCACTTTATTATATTTTCCCGCAGAATCATACATAGATAGATAGTAGAAAAATGAATCAAGCTTAAACTCTAAAAAAGGCACATATACATTCTTACCTCGAGAGACTCAGAATTATAAAAGATATGCCATGTGTATGCACAAAATGCTCCACCTAGCATGGGTACCTAAGCCATTTTAGCCATTATTAGTATTTGAGAGGGGGAAAGGCAAAAAGAAAAGAAAAATAGTGAAACAACCGCAAAACCTCTAAAAATAAAAGCTCCTTTTCGCTTTTTTTTCTAAAGATAAAGATTTTTTTAAAAATTCTTTTATTGAGGAAAATAACAAAAAAAAAATGATAGCGAAAGAACAGTAACGAAAGCTCCTCTTTTCCTATTTTTAGGAATAGGAAATTTCTTGGCATATGATCACTCAATCAAGTAGTAAAGCTTTTAAAAAAGACTGGGAGAGAAAATACCCACCACACCCCAAGAAAGCCCCTTCCATGACTCATATCCAAATTTCTCCCCATATTGCCACACCAAAGCCATTGCTGTAATCCTTTAAAAAAAAATGAAAAGATAAAATAAATAAATAAATTCCCAGAAACTCATTCAGCAAAACACCAAGATAATAGGAAAATTATTCACCATTCAACCACACTGGAAACATGTACAGCCCACGTGGGAAGTGAGAGCACGTTAAAGGGCTCACTGAGTTGCAGAGAACCCAGAATCGACCACTCATCAGCTGAAGCAGGCCCCACAAGGCCCCAGAGTATGAGCATGCCCGCGACCATGGTTTTCAGGTACTGAAAGTTTCTATGAATTGGTGGCTTTATAGGCTGGATTGGGGTTGTCACATTGCAACACAACCACAATAATCACACATGTTTAAACTCTAACTGCAAGGATTAAATCCCTAAAACAGAATTTTTTTTGTATTTTTGACATTTATCTATGATAAAAGTGACTCGGAATTTTTTTAAATTGTTTGTGCGAGGAAAAGAAAAAAACATAGCACTTCCCTTTAGTTCTAGAACACTAGTAAGTGGACCAAACAAGAAGAAGAAGATCCAGGTGAAATATTCCTTATTGTATCAAGGAACGCTGAAGATTCTACAACGTTATGCTCACGTACACTCTAGTTTGTGGAAAGAGACATAGTGAGGAAGACATTATGGTTGAAAGTTACGAGTATCTGGAATGAAACACTTGATCAACTAGTCAAATAAGCAACTACGATCTAGTTGAAAATTACTGTATATGAATTCCAGAAATTAGTAAGATTTTCCACTTGATAACCAGCAACAATGGTTAATATAACATCCCACACACCTTCCTCCAGACGCCACTTCTTTTTCTTCAAATTAGACTACGTCCAACTACACTTCGAAATGCCTTCACTCCATGGCTCCTCAAGTTGTACGATTTTAATATGAATTTGCGCCCCAAGGATCGAGTCTACCTTTAGGTAGGTATGAAGGGCATGGAACAACAAGAAATTTGCAGAAATGCTCCTCACTAAATGCCAGGCTGCAACGGTATCGGTCGGGTCCCATGTGTACACAGCTACCGTTGTTTTGCTCAACCTAAACTCTTCTTTTGCTCTTCATTTTATTTTCTTTATTATTATTATGTCGTCACTTTCTAGCCCACCCTTCACCACAATAGTATTCAAATATAATACTACAATGTTAAATAGTGCGAAGAACGCGTCCAACCTTTTTCATTGGTGAAGGACTATGTACAAAAAAGCAAATTACTAGAGATTTTTATTATTGTCCAATAATTAAAGCGTAGCAAAGTTTCATCACTTACAGAATCATCATCAAGTCTAACAATGGCAGACTTTGCTTCCTCTACTGAACCAATTGTCACATTCTCACTTCCTCGACTTATTCCCATGGTTCCGAGGAATCTGAAAACCCAATACACCCCAAAAAAAAAAAAAAAAACAAAAAAACAAAAAGCAAACAAAAGTCAAAAGCATAATTTTCAAAGATTTAGCCTAATATCTCAAAAGAATAAGATTACCTCAATAGGGCAACGGTTTTAAAAGGCTTAAACGTATGAGCCAGTCCCAAAACCGCCGGCGTCGGAGTCGTGTTTTGGCGGCGGCGAAGCCGGATTGGCTGAGAAGAATTGTACTGGGAGGATGGCCATGAAACGAGTCGTTTCAAAGAAGGGGCTGAAGCTCTGTGGTGGGTGGCGATGAACGAGGAAGACGAAGACGAAGACGAAGAGGGTCTTGTGCTTAAGCAAGTGGCAGCCATGTCTCGGGCTAACCCGACCCGAATACTTTTTTCAGAAACCAGAGTAAGCAAAGCAAGGGAAGAATTTTAAAAAAAGGCAAAAAAAAATATTCTTAAGTGAGGGAATGACTTTTTTTTTTAAAAAAAAAATACATTTTTTTAGATAAATAAACTAGCTTAATTTTTTTTTTTAAAAAATAAAAATAATTGTAACGAAGAGAAAAACTTTAAAAGAGTGAAAAGAAAAAAAATTGAAGCAATTTATATACCTAAAAAGTATTTTTTTTTATGTTAAAAAATTATAAAAAAAAATCATTTGTCTAAAATAACTTTCTGTTAAAGGCAAGCGAGCCAGTAAAGCTATGATTTTTTTGGTTTTCTGTTTTTCCATGGGGCTGGGTGTGTGGAATGGATAAGGTTTTTCGATTCAATTTTACAAGTCATCATACATACAAACGGTAATTGCGTTTGGGAATGCAATATGGTTAGAAACAATTTATTAACACGTGAGAGTTTAATAATTAAAGTATACGAGAACTTTACAACGTTGAAACTACGTTGCTAAACATAGTTTTATTAGAACTTTACAGCTGTTAAAACTATTTTGCTAAACAAAGACCATATGCTGTATTGCCATGCTATTATGCTCTTGTACAACAAATTTCCTTTCATTTTTTAATGTTGTTTTTTGAGTCAACAGAAAATGGTAGGTCCATTCTCCCAAATGCCTTTAAAAAAGTTAATTCCACTTTTCGCATGAGGAATAACAATTGTTTTATTTTTACCTAAACTTTCAACCAACACATTAATAATTTTTGAGCTTTTTAAAAATTACAGTAATAGTACATGTAATAAAAAGTTAAAAATTTGACAAAATTCATCGCATAATTTGTTAATGAGGAATAATTTAATAAAATTATTTTTAGATGGTTTGATTTAAGTGGATGTTTAAACCATATCACGTCCGCCTTACTTGATGAAATTCGTCAATTTTTAGCGTTTTTATTGCAAATGTGCCGCCAATGTAATATTTAAAAAGATAGAGGACATTAGTATGTCAATCGAAAGTTTAGGTTTTAATGTAAGAACTGATATTTGGATTAATGAGACATGTGGTCCTTTTTTATTTATAAAATTAAAATATGTCTGCAGTTCATAAATATTCTTTATATATCCCTATGTATATGTATAAAGACATTAATGACCATAACAATGATATTGTTAGTTTTAATTTATTTTTTTAGAATAACTATACTATACATATTTAAGATTTTAAACGGATTATGATATCATTATATTTAAAAAAATCCCTAGAATTATGGTGTTTGTTGCTTAAATTTAAATTTATAACTAAAATAACTATTTTAAAATTCCCTAAAAGATGAAAATTTTTTATCGACAAATTAGAATTCGGATGTTGTAATTAAATTAATGATATTGTTTTATTGACAAATTAAAATTAAGGTGTTGTAATTAAATTAATGACACAATATTATTAAATTTTTTTATGTATCTTACTGGTTATATAATTGATATATCATTAAGTTGATAATACATAATGATAATAATACGCAATGACATTTATTTCTTAAGACTTCAAGTGAATGATATTTTCTTTTTTTTGTGATATGTAATTAAATTAATGATATAGTATTTATTAAGTCTTTTTGTATATCTTATGGGTTATATAATTGTTATATCATTAAGTTAATGATACGTAAGGATAATGATAATTAATGACATTCATTTTCTTTTTTTAAGACTTTAAGTGATAATGATAATGTATCAATGTAATATGTTAAAATAATAAATATACGTGTATATTTTTTTTCCTAATTTAACTATTCAAAAAATAAAGAAATTTGTTATAAAAATTTAAACACATGATAATATTTAGTTACAAGATATTTTAAGGTTTCTGAATATATGAAATTTCAAAAAAGAGATATATAAGTGATATTTATATAATAAAGATAGATATTAATTTATTTATTAAAAAATAGACAGATTATGTGATTTTTACGTGATATTTTTGAAGGATAAAAATAAAATTAACCCAAAACAAAAAAAAGAATAGAAAATTGTTACCCGCTAGTGAGGCCCACCCCATTTAAGTAACAGGGTAAAGGGAATAAAAAAAAAAAACAGAACAATCATAATATACAGGTCGAGGGGAAATAAATCATTGATCCTGTCGTTGCATCATAAACAAAATACTATTTTACAAGAATCTGACATTTTTATTCTTACAGGTAGATTATTCTTCCTGGGTGTCGTCTTCTTGTCTGGAAATAAGGTTTATGTTGTTCAAAAATTTTAAACGGCATGTTATGTTCTTTTTTTTTTTTTTTAACTTCACGAGTTGCGTGTGGCTTGACTGTTAGGCTATGCCTGCAACCGCATATCATATATTAAAGTCGAACATGCTTCATTTGGTTTAATCATGAGCGACAGACAAACTACACGTTTACACTTGTTACTATGGCGCATCAGGAGTGAGGACCGACATGGCGGTTCATGAACGAAAAACGACATCAAGCAAAACACATTGTTGCTCTTCAATGTCGGTTGAACATAAACTACACAAAAATGTCATTTTTAGCAACACAAGAACAAGTTCTAATTACTATCATCAACAACATGTTCTGCAAGGCAGTAAACTACATTTCTATTTTCTATTGAGTGAATGAGTTGGGGAGATAGTTAGGGCCTGTATTACTTTTGCTTGCCGACGTGTTGAAGACTTCTTCTTCTTCTTCTTCTTCTTCTTCTTCTCCTTCTTCTCTTCTTTTGCGCTAAATAAAGACGAATTTATATTACAAGCGCCAGCTATTTCAAATCATTTTTCAAAGCATAAACTGTTTCCTTGAAAGCTTGAGCTACTAGGAGAGGCCTGGAGAGAACCAACATGCAATCCCATGGTTTTCGTACCTTTGCGATAGAATCGAACAGCTTCTCCATTTTATCCAAGCCCAGGGAGTTTAATCAACCTGTCATCCACATGCCAGGAAAATCTAGAACCTCCTGTTGGCATACTTCTTGCCTATTTTCATCCAGGGATCCTCCAAACAACAACGCGGCTCATGCATACTCGTACCTCGCTTCCCTTGATCTTTCAGAAGTTCATCCACGCTCTCAATCTCATTCTCTTCACATATCCTAGGGACCATTAAAATCCAAGTATCTGTATGAGGAATTTCCCCATGCTTTAGACTCTCCACTAGAATCCCACAAGCTTCTTCAACCCTACCAACATTACAGAAACCTTTAACCAAAGCATAAACAACTGAGAAATGTGGCGACAACCCCTTCGACATCATTTCCTCCATATATGTTTTCGCCTCATCAAGAGTCCCTTGGTGACACAATCCACTAACCAAAGTCCTGTAAGACACCACATTCGGCAAGCACCCATTTTCCGCCATATCCTCAAGAACCTTACAAGCATCTGTGGCACGCCCTGCTCTACAAAATCCCAATATGACAGTATTATAATGAACTACATCGGGATTACATCCTTTCACTTTCATCCTACAAAGAAGCTTGTAAGCCTCTCTTAGTTGCTTCTTTCTACACAAACTATTCAACAATGTGGTGTAGCTCAAGGTGTCTGGAGTAAACCCTTTGTTCAGCATATCCTCCAAAAAGTCGACAGCTGTGTTAACTTGACCTTTTCTACACAACCCCTGCATCAAAATCCGATATGATTCATCGTTTGGAACAAGGTCTCTCTCAAACATTTTGTTGAACAGTTGGTATGCGATGCTGAGATCGCCATTTAAACAAAATGCCCTCATCAGTATATTGTAAGATTCAGTGTTGGGAAAAACTCCATATCTGTGGGCACTCTTGAAAAGATCAAAAGCTGGTCGGATATGGCTTTGATGAGAAACAAGGATTTCAAGAATTTGGTTCAAGTGTTTGGGCAAAGGCTTAAAATCGAACTTAATCATCGTATAGAATGTTCGGAGGGCCTTGTCGGGCAGGTCAGCCTCGCCATAGATCTTTATAAGATATGAAAAGAGAGTGGGGGTTACAGGGTAACGCTCGGTTTTGAGGCGGACAAGAAGGCTGTCGACGAGGGAAAAGTATTTGGAACGGCCAAGCTTGAGAATGAGAACAAGATATGAAGAATAAGAATGGCGAAAGTTGGGTTGACGAGAGGCATAGTCGAAGATCTCTTTGGCGAGGAGAGGGTCTGATTGGGAGGCAATGAGCTTTTGGACTCTTGAAGGAGAAACGAATCCACGGTTTTTCTCTGGCTGCTTCTGGTTTGGGTCTGGTTGGGGTTGCGTGGAATAGAGGAAAAACAATGGGGTTCTTGTAGGAAGACAGGTGAGAGCACGATTGATTGTTGTTGCAGCTTTTGACCGAATTTGAAGCATAGTGTTTGTTTTCAGAAGAAAGATTTCTAAGACTTCTTCTTCTTCTTGAAAAGAATTTTGCTCCGCCAGTGAAACAATGAATTTTACAAATGCCTCCTAAACTATAAAGCTAGTATTAACTTGGCTTCTCTTTCTTTGAAAGTGATCATTGCACCCTCTTAACTACATAAAAGCCTTTAAAATGCTCTTACCTTCAGATCCTTCTATAGTACTTTTTAAAGTCCGATGTTGTACTACTTCCCCAAGAAAAGAAAACAGAGAACTAAATATGATCTCAAATCTCATGTAGTGGGCTCTTCACAAAATACAGCATCATGGCCGAATATTCCCTGGCTCCCCGAAATTTAACCATGAAACACACAGGAAATGCAGATTTATAAGAACTTTGCTACTTAATTGAGGAGGCCAAAGTAAAGCATCATCTTCTCAAACAACAAATTCTTGGACCATTTTAGACATTTTCTCCACTAAAGCATAAAGCTAATTCGTCACTGTGCTTACAAACATTCATTACAACTAAGATAGCTTACTCGTAACAAAGAACGAAAAAGGATTCTGAAATTTCTTATCTCTGCCCACAAAATACTATTCTCGTTGCCAAAAGCGAGGCATAAAAGAAATCGAATTCGTTGAGGAATTTTGACAAACAATTGGTGACTGACCAAAAAATAATCGACCAAAAGAAACAGTGAATTTGCAGAGTCTGAAAATGGGTATTCTGAAATGAGACCATAACAAAAGAGGACAAGAATCGAATTTGAACTGCTGGACAAGGAAATTACCTTTACATGCTGAGGAGGCTTCATACCCAATCAGCACTGCAACTTGAACGGCTTGATAGTTCCTCTCTCAGTTTCTCTCATTTCGATTCGCCAAAAGAAACCAATTTCTGCGAACACCAAGCTGAGGGCAATGTTTCCCTAGGAGTCGATGTCGGAAGCGGAGAGGGGGCTGGTGCCGTCGGGGGAGGGTGGAGATGACCCTCTTTTTTTTTTTTTTGAGGCTGACTTTTTTCCTTCTTTCTGAACGTCACTTTTTTGTTTTTTCATTAAAAAAAAAAAGGGATGTTTTGAGAAATGAGCTAAAAAAAATTTTGAATCAGCCAAATAGCCTCTCTTTTTTATATACAAAAAAAAAAAAAAAAAAAACATGATTTTTATATTAAAAAATTACTCTAATTTTTTTCAAAAAGATAAGAAAAATAATGATAGTAAGGAAATAAACCTCAATAAAGTAGAAAAAAAAAACTAAAGCAATTTTCATACTTAAAAAGCTTGTTTTTTAGTGTCAAAAACTACAAAAAAAAAAAAATCATTTGTCTAAAAAAACTTTTTCATAAAGTCATTTTTAAAAATCTCTCTTAAAAAATGCCTCTTCTTTTTGAATTGTATTGTAGTTCATGATGTTGTGGTAAGGGACTCAAATTGTCTGTTTAATTTTTGTTATTTTAAATTATGTCTAACCAATTATATTATAACAAGTTAATAAAACATATATAAAAGTTAATTAAATACTATTTCAAGTTTTTATAATAAGAACAAGTGAGGACAACCTAGTTGGTTATAAGTTTTTCCATCACAACCATAGAATGAAGATTCGAGTTTGATTGTACCGTATTTTATACTTTTTTTTTCCACAATCAGAAAGAGAAAGAGATTGGCGCTCCACCCTCACTGTTGGTGGCTCTACCCCTGCTCGTCGCTACCATCAGATCTCACTGAATTTCTCCAAAGGTGGGCGCAACAAGGCCAGCCCATTGGATTCTAGGAATCGTGATGGTTAGGCATGATGGCGTTAGGGCGACTGCGATGGGTCATGGAAGAAGATGGGTCCTTTTTTCCCCTCACATCTGTTTTTTTTTTTTAATAAATCTTGTTTTATCATTATTATTATTATTTTAAAATAAATGTTATAATTTGCATTAAAAATATAAAAATGTTATAATTGAATACAACAAGAACTATATTAAACCTTTTAAATATCATTGAGATTGAACATGGGACTTTAGATTGTACTCCATTTGTGGGGAACGTTCCCCACCATAAAGCTTCCCTAAAAAACAAACATTTTTGTCACGCCATTTGATTAATGTACTAAAATGATATTTCGGGTTAAGGCTGACAATATACTTAAAAACATTGGGAATTGGGGCAAAAAGAATATTTAGTTTGCAAATTTGGATTGGATTTCCCATCCAAGTAGTGAATCATGTTCAAAATCATGTTTAGTAGGTGCCTAGTTCGAATTTTATTTCTGTTTAAGTTGAGTTGAACTGCCCAACTTATGGAGTATTTGACAGAGTGGTGAGAATTGAAAGCATTAGTTTGAAATTTGTAGCATGTGAGAACGGAGGATTTGTAAAAATGACTTTTTGGGAAATTTTTTTGGTCAATGACCCTTTTTTTTGGGTCAGTTTTTGGCACAAAAAAAAAGCTTTTTAGACATCAAAATGATTCTAGTTTTTTTTTTATCCTGTTGAGGTTTCTTATCTTGCTACAGTCATTTTTCTTATTTTTTTGAAAAAAATGGGACAGTTTACCTGCACAAAAAAGCGTGTTTTTTGGTTCAAAAAAAAAAAAGAGGTCATTTCCTCAATTCAAATTTTTTTTTGGCCCTTTCTTCAAGTTCTTCCTGTGAGAACTTTACACTGTAACAACTTTTTGCTTAACATAGCTGCTGAGTGTTTTACATTATTTGTTGGTTGGAACAGTTTCATTTAAGATGCCAAGCAACCTCTAGGAGTTTAAACCCCAATCTATTTCAACTTTTCAAACTATTTTTGAATAGTATAAATTATGCTCATTCTCTTTTCTCTCCTCATCTATCCAAGTACGCATTTAATTTTATTCTATGTTCAAATTACGCTTTAAAGTGTAAATTTAAATGCCAATTTATATTACAATTTAATACAATTGAACTTTTTCAGCAATTCGAAACAACAAACCAAATTTTACAAATATTTTTTGAATTTATAGGTTGGATTTTGATAAAGTTTGGTCGTTAATTTTTGATCGTTTTGGTTATTGCTAGGGCTATAAAACCGATAAAAAAAAAAACGAACATATGACACATTCACATTTTAATAAATTTTCCTGAGCATAATTTCTATAGGTTGTTATGGTATGTTTTTAAAAGAGTAAAGTGTACTTTGCACAAACTAAAATTTTAGTTGTTATCGTTATGAACAAAAAATATAGTATTTAAATGTTGTTATGTTGAAGTGAAATGACAAGCTTTAAAATTAAATGAAAAACTATGCATAATTTTAAAATGTCAGAAAAAAAAAATTTAAGCTCAAACCAAAACGGACTAAACCTAACCGATTAAACCAACTAATAAGTGGTGTGGTTTGATTTGGTTTTTCTATCAAAGCATACAAATGCAATTTCTATGGCAAAAGCTAATTTATCGTATATCAACTTTTGACAATTTTATTTTCTACACCCCCAACATTTTCATTTTATTATCATTTTTGACCAGGACTCATTAAAAGTTTAAGGTGACACATTAAGTTTTTTTTTTTTCCTCTAAAAACAATATAGGTTGTTAGATTCGTAATCAGCAATTCGGCAAAATATATTAGTGGCTTTGGTGCGCAAAATTTGGAGTAAAGTAAATATTTTCTCTTTCTTTCAAATTGGATTTGTTTTGTGGAAACGACAAAAAGTTCGAAGATTTTTTAGATGGGGAGAGGCTACAATCGTTTCTTATCTAATTTTGGGAATTCAGAAAAAAGAAAAATCCCAACAAAAAAAAAAAAAACATGTCTATTCTCCTGCACGTGAAAAAATATGTTTTCCTTGTTAAAGAAAAATGTTTGGAGTAGAGATAAAGAGAGACAGGCGGTGCGGTTTGTGAGAACATGTTGACCCTAAACTCTACAAAACAGCATTCGTCCCCACTTATAAGAAATTCGACCATCCACTTCACCTTAGCCACTAAAAGGAGGAGAAAATAGCAAATAATGTATGATATTTGGAGGAGACAAAGACACAAAGGAGGTATCATGAAAAGGCCAAAAAAAAAAAAAAAAACAGATTTAGAAATCATACCAAGTGACAATATTCTTGCTCTAAACTCGGATCGTTCATCTTAAAATTGTTACAAATTTAAGGATTGATTGCGAATAAGAATTCACACAAAATGTTCAATATGTAATATCTGTATCCTTTGATTTATGAAACGAAAGTAACGTGTCTTGCATAAATACTGGTGGTTAGCTGGTTGTTAAACAATTTAGTGTACAATTCTTTACTTGCCCTTTCTAATTTACATTTAATATTGTTAAAAAACAAAAATAGGAAAAAAAAATCTTATTTGATGCTTCAACATGTCATAAAAATAAACCTAGATTTTTAAAAAAAAATTAGTCAAATTATTATATCGTTATGTTTTTAATTTGGTTTTATGACTATTATTAATGGTCACCTCCTCCCTCCCTCCCTCCAAAATTTAGGGTTTTGAAAGTTGTTTGGAAGTGCCACCTCCCTCTTCTTTTTAGGTTGGTGCCCAACTCCACCTTCGGGCTAGTTGCTAGCCCTTTAGTTCAAGAGAGGGGTGCAGAACATGAGGACAAGTAGTTCACGGGGATAACCTTAGTTAAAGTTACGAACGAAAGCTGCTTAGATGGTGGATCGTTGGGACTGGTGGAGAATAGTGTTGATTTTCTTTGGGTTTGTTTTTATTCGATTGATTTTATCTATCGACTGTAATTCTCTTAATGAGCTTTGGTAATGTATGATTTTTTATATTATATAGCAGGTTTTTTCTTATTAGGGCACGACACTTAATGTTCATTCCTATGTTTCATCTGGATTTTTTGTGGAACCGGTCAATCTCAAAAGTTGAATTTCCTACTAACCATTGATCATTTATGATTATATTTGTGTACGTATAAAAAAGAATTAGTTTTATATCTAAAAACCATGTACTAACTGTAGTAGTGGAGCATTATTCTCTTTCTTTTTCAAAGCATTCTCTTTGACTCTATTATTTAAACATATATCCCAGATATTTTAGAAAATTTTGTGTCCGAGCATGGTTTAGAGAAAAGTTTTCCCAAAAGGATTAATAAAAAAATAATTAAAAAAGAAAGTCACCAAACTTCACCACCACGAAAAAAAAGGAGGAGAAGAAAGAAAGAAAGACATCTCACCAGCGTCCACGTGTGTTACTCCCAACCACGTGAAACCACGCGTGCTGTCATCACGCCTACGTGGCATCCAATCTCCGCAAAAATATCCAACAATAAGTGGGCCCCTCAATTAACCTTGGACGATCATCACCCACCACACCATGTGCCCAATGAATAAAAAAGATCTAACGATACTGGCTCACACCTCGCCACGTGTAACCTCCAAACCGTCTCCCAATCACGGCCTACTGTTGATCCCCAGATATTTTTTCTATTTTCTCCGCAAAAACTTAAAAAAGAATTAAAAAACAAAAAACCTCTTCAAACCTCTCTCTGGTTTTTTGTTGGTGTTGGTTTTCGAGTTCGGGTTTTGTTGCCCAAAATAATAAAAATTTCAGTAAGAGTCGCACGAAGAAAGAAAGATTTCAGCTATTTTTCTCCCTTTTTTTGTACGGATTAAGCAAACACACGATGCTGTAATGATCTCCGTCCTGAATTTCATTCATTCACGACTATCCAACCTTTTCTATATCTACTGTCGTTTGACGAATTTTTCTTTTTTTTTTTTTTTTTCAAGAGGGTGTTTGAGAATGGGTGAAGAAGAAGCTATGGTTTTGAGTAGCTCTGAGGAGGTTATGGAGGTAGGGAAAGCTGAGGAACGACGACGTCTTGATTTGAAGAGGAAGGAAGGAGAGAAAGAAAATGGTGGTTTTGGATCCAAGGAGAAGGAGTATCTTCCAAGGATGATGCTAAGGGTTTTGTTGGTTGAAGACGACGACTCCACGCGTCAGATTGTCTCTGCCCTTCTTCGGAAATGCGGTTACACAGGTCAATATTTCATGATTTTTTTATTGTCGTTTCAACATTTCATGATTTTGTTTCCTGTCGTTTTAATCTTTTATGATTTTTATTTTTTTTTAAATTTTATATATATGGACGTATATAGATCAAGGCTTCGTTTTCTGTGTTGTTTGGTTAGATTTTCTAGACTGTGGCTCTTGTGTTAGTGGATATGTTTTCTTTGCAGAATTATGCTCTGTTATTTGGGTATTTGTGTTTACGGAGATGGCAGAATTTTTATATATAAAATGAACGGTTTTGAAAGGTTCTACTTCTTTTTCTTTTTTGGGAATTTTTATCTCTACATTTAGCTTTTACTTCACTCTGATTTTTACCTGCTTTTGATCTTGACTTTTTAAACTGGTCTGGTTTAATGTGGATATTTAAGCCACCCTCAGTTAACAAAAGTGGATTGAAAATGATAAAAAATATTATTATTTTTAAGGTATCTTTATAACTGTTTAACTTGATTTTTATTGTTCCATAAAAACAATTTAGGGTGTTTGACATGGTGGTTGGTTTTATACTTTAGTAATTTTTTTGCTATGTGAGAGTTTTATAACTGTTTTTGGTTGAAAAGTTGGTTAGAACCAACTAATACCATACAAGTTTAATTTTGTTGTAATGGAGGTTTTAGAAGTGTGTTAGTGATTTATGTTCACATAATCCATATGAGAATAGATTAGGTAAGAATATTGGAGAATTCAAGTGAGTGGTGGAAAAGTTTGGCCTCTAATCCTTGCATTTTTATATTTTTCATCTTTTTCTTTTTATTTTTTTGGCACAAAATTGATCTTTTCTTACGGGCTTAGAGCTCATTTAACAACCCTTTGTGCTTAATACATTCTTCCTTTATTTTGAAGAACTCCTACATTATTATGAAGATCATTGGCTTTCTCCTGAGAAATGACAGTTTTGAAGCTTGAAGTTAGTAATTTGTTTGCTTAAACAGTTTCTGCAGTATCTGATGGATTGACAGCATGGGAGACTTTAAAGGAGAAGGCTCGAAACATAGACATCATTCTCACTGAAGTGGAGTTGCCACTAATATCCGGATTTGCGCTTCTTTCTTTAGTCATGGAGCATGAAGTTTGCAAAAATATACCCGTCATAAGTATGTGATCTCGATAACCTGTCATCTTCTTCCTCGACGTTGTGATATTTAAATTTGGATACGAAGCTAAACATGAAAAGTTTAATTCTTTGACAGTGATGTCCTCTCAAGATTCAATTAGTATGGTTTTCAAATGCATGTTAAAAGGAGCAGCCGACTACCTAATCAAGCCTCTCAGGACAAATGAGCTAAGGAACCTTTGGCAGCACTCGTGGAGAAAGCACACTGTATGTTCTTTTTTTTTTTTGGGTTTGTTCTTTAAAATTATTGGGTTCTGTTATTATTATTTTTCTTTGCCCATAAAATGATATATTTTCATTTTCTGGGGTCTTGTTTTATCAGTTGCTTCACAGACAGGTTCACTCAACTGCTCCACCGCAGAAAGTGGAGTCTGCATATGAAAAGAATGCAGCAAGTAATCCTTCATGTGATTATGAGGCTTCTTCAGAGAACACAAAGGAATGCAGTGAGAAAGGGAGCGTTGCCCAAGTAAGTATATTCAATTATCTATCATCTTGTTTTCCTTTCAAAAGATGAAAGGCTTGATCTCTATTCAAATCGCTTAAACACAATTGTTATTGTGCTAGATCTCCTTTTCTGAGTAAATGTTGAGCATGTTCAGTTTCCCCTTATTTAAGTCACTTTCTCATATCTTAGTCTGTTACCACCCAGGAATTATAGAGTAGTTTATAATAAGAAAAAACACCATTACCAACAACAACAGTATGTGCTGGTCTGCTCCTCTAAATGTGTTATATAGAATTCTAGAAAATAAATAAATTGCTAGACCATAGGTATCTAAGATCCATGAATGAGATCAAAAGTGAGGCCACTTATCTGTAGGTATATTATTCTGTCCCAGATTTGGTTGGATTCTTGAAGTCTTACATTGAGACTTTATGTTTTGTTTCCTGTTGTGCAGAGCTCTTGTACAACACCTTACTTGGAAGCTGAGAGTGAGCAAGTCCAAAATATGCAGGACATTTCACAGGTAAAGTGCAGGAGCGCTTCTAATTTGAGTAAAAACAATGTGGAGAGGCATGAAGATTCTATGAAATTGAATGAAGAATTGGTTACAGATGCCAGTGAGACAGCAGGTATGCCATACGTTCATATTTTTCCCTCTGAATAATTTGGACTTTCTTCTCCTAGAATCTAATTCTGTTTGTTGCAGGAAATTCAAACCTATTCAAACCAGAGGTTGTGTCCTGCAATACAGCGTTTAAGTCCACTGTTTTGTGTTTAAAGGAAGAGCACATTTGTAAGAGACTGAGGCAAGATGAAAGTGTCCAACCTGAAAGTTTTGAAGCTAATAATGCCAATGTTACTGCTGAGAGTCAGAGCTGCTGCGATGAGCTGGTCAATCCATTTTCTGAAGCTATGGACCTGATCGGCACATTTGATATTCATCCAAGATGTACTAGTGGTCCCTCCGTTGATGATGTTGATGGGGCACATGACTCTGTACATGCTCCACAGTTAGAGCTTTCTCTGAGAAGAATTTGTCCAAAAGGCTCAAAGAGCCAATGTACTGTTGAAAGGCCTAAACTGAACCATTCTGATGCCTCTGCATTTTCATGGTGAGCTCTCTGTCACCATAAAATAAGATATTGTTTTCCTTTTCAATCCTTCATAATCTTTTGGCAAATGCTTATTATTCAGCATTCGCCATGGAAGAATCTCAAAAGAGAATAATTACTGTTTTGTTTATTTGAACAACCTGCACAAAGGAACCAAAAAGAAAAAGGTGTAACAACAGTAATAGATGGTTGCTCTTGGTTCCATCGCGTAATTGTTGACCATCATTCAAAACTCATATCTTGCAGGTACAATAACAGTACTACATTACAATCCCTTCTCGCCACACTTCCTGGCAGACATGCTGAATTGGAGGATGGTCCAAAGAAATCTGAAGAATCATTGTTCAACCAATCCTCTGACACTGGGGTTTCTCAACAGCATGGTTCCACAACTAGCAACTCTTGTGACAATGCTTTGATTGTAGGCCAATCTGGCCACACTGAAGTATCCCTTCCAAGCCCTCAGCTCGGACTGATTCCAGTAACGGGTCTAAATCTTGACAATCTAGGTTCTGGATATGGTCAGTTCTTCCCGTCCTTGTTCTATGTGCAGTCAAATGTGTCGCCGATGTGGAGTCCTGTTTCTGAAAGCCAGCGAGAAAAGTCCCCCTTTGCTGTGTATAATGCCTCGGATCATTCTGATATTGACCAATCCGAAGAGACTAGTAATAAGTCTATTGGCCAAACCAATCAAGCGCAGAAAAATTTGGGGCTTGAGGAGGATCTGAAACCTAGCTCTCTTACTGCTGATCAGAGCAATGGCATCGTGGATCATGATAATAGCTGCGTTCAAGGCAGAAGCGAAGAAAGTGCCACTTCTGCTGTGGCAGATGAGAAAGCCATTTCTGCTCTACAGTGTCTGAATGACAACGGTCATCTTGTTCAGGAGAGGCTTAGAGGAATGGATTCTGTTCTCATCAGCCAGAGGGAAGCAGCTCTAGCCAAGTTCCGAATGAAACGAAAAGATCGTTGCTTTGAGAAAAAGGTACGACGACTACTATATCATTATCATGATCATTGTCATTTGTTATTGTTTTTATCGTCATTCTTGCTTTTCAAGTACTGCTACTACTAGTCTGAAATGTTTGTTCTTATAGCTTTCGATACTTTGATGTCTCATTTTTGACCTGTTAAGGATGTCACACTTCTCTTTTATTAAACTAGTGAGAAGTGCTAAATGATCATACACTAAATCCCGTGAAAAGGGTCTTACTGGATCTTAAATATTTTGGCACATTCTTTACACAGGTCCGCTACCAAAGCAGGAAAAAACTGGCAGAACAAAGGCCACGAGTGAAAGGACAGTTCGTGCGTCAAGTGCAAACTGATCACCCGCCAATTGCTAACGGCTTGTGAAAATCGTTAGTTCCTCTTTGCTTTGTGGCATAACATCTTGTGTTCTAAAAGCTTTTGGTAACTAAGAGTAGGACCAGTAGAAAGACTCAGTTTCTGCTGAAGACGGTTGCTGCCCTTGCCGGTGTCTTCAGCAAAACGACAATTATTTTACGTTTCTGTTTTTTGGGCTTGAAAATGTAGTGCTATAATTATTTGGTAGTAATTGTTTGGTTGTAAGATTGATATATATTTTGTAAGCTAAAAGTTAGAAGCAAGAGTTGAATGATTATCTTAGAAGCATAGCAAGATATCCAGTCACAATATTGCTCCAATATTATTTTGCCTTTTGCCAAACAATGTTTATAACTCTTGCCTCAGATTTGGGTCGTGTCACTAAAGTTGGGAGACATGGTCTAAGATAACTTGCCGAAATTTTTATTATTTTCTTGCTTAAACTTTAATGGGCACATGATATAGATTTTAGTTTAGTTGTTCGGTTTTATGCCTCTTTGCAAAACTCATCAATCATATTCCAAAAACCAACTTCGTTATATTGGGATTTGTATGTATAGTTTAAGGAACAACTCTGTCGCGCCGCAGCCCTGGTGAATAGTAGATGTGTCCCATTTTGTAGAAAAATGGCTTCTTTTCCTTGAGTTTAATTTTTATTGATCATGGATATGTTCATATTTGTGTGGAAAAAAAAAAAAGAAAACTCCTGCAGAAATAGGAGCCTGGCGCTGCTACTGTTTAAACACAAATCCGGTGATTGTAGTTCAAGTAATAAAAAATTACACAGTAATGTTATCAACCCTTGAGTTATTATTATATTGATAGATGTAATTTATTAATGTGACGATGTTTTAAAAACATTTAACAATAAAAACATAACTTATAAGTTAATGTCTAAGTTTTTTTTAATTAAATTAAAATTAAAGCTACGTGCCTTTAATAATTTTTTTAAATAAAAAAGGACAATCTTTACGGGCGGAAAGGACTCGACAAATGCAATGCAGACAGAAACGTGTGCTTTATTAGCCATGCAACCATTCACCTGACACGTGGGATCCGACAAGTCGTGGCCCCACAAACCGTCCCAAACGTGTAAAAGCCAAAACGAAGACACTTGTTGTGTCGGTCACGTGTGGTAGCTTCTAGAGCCACAAGTTTCAACCTATCCAGTTGTCGGCAAGTTGAATGAAACTTTCCTTTCTCTGGCCGTATTCAGAACGTGCTTGTAAAATGGAGAGGTAGACTCGAAACACTTGTCAGATGATTTTATTGATCAGGGTTTATAATTCATAATTTTGGTAGATTTCGTGGCCTAATAATAAAGAAATTGATGCAAGTCGGTATGCTCGAAGTTTCTTAGAATATATTCTCAAAAAAGAAAAAAAAAAGTTATCTTAGACTAGTGCAAGAAATTTTTGATTTCCGTACCAAAAGGAATCGTTCATTAAAGTTGGGAGACATTGCTAGATTAACTTTATGGAACTTGATTATTTTCTAATTAAGTTTAAGTTTAATGATCACATGCTACCAGCTTAGACTTTTGCTCATATTCATGCAATTGATCAATATGAAAGATTTAACAACAGATTTAGAAGTTATTTCGAATTGCAGAATTCAAATAGATTTTGGTTACAGTGTTTTTTTTGAATTATTATATTGTTTTTACTTTAGAATCGATTACGTTGTAGTGTTTTTTTAATATAAATTTTGAATTATTATATTATTTTCAGTTTTAGCTGACTATCTAAACCTTTGTTTTGTTTGGTGGTAGACTCCAATGAGTGAGGTGGAGTCTTCAGGTTATATCGTTCAAGAAAAACAAACAAGAAGGGAAAAGAAAAAGTAGAATTTTGAGAACTTTGAAAGTAATTCAAGAATGCTTAATCCCAAAGCAATTGTACAATCGACAGTACCGATCAAAAGTAGAATTTCATATAGCAGCTAGCCAGAAAAGCCAGTGGTCCATTTGTTGAAAAATTAAGCGGCTCTTAATTTTAAAGATCGTAAAAATAAATAATTATAAAAAATAAATAAAAAAAAAAAAAAAAAAAGATACACTAAATTTTTATACAGGTTCGTCTAAAATTGAGACTACATCATGTTTCTACCGCTTGCAGATTCCACTATAATGAAGGAGATTACAGATTACAAGAGAAGTTTCTCATACACTCTCAATTATGCTTACCAAAACTCTCTTCTATCTAGCACCCTATGGGAAATTTTCTCTCTCAAGAATTTTACCTCTCATAAAATAATGCCACTCTCAGTGTCACACACACAACCCTAGCCACCTTATGTCTATTTATACCCAAAGGAAGAGAAAAATAGCAACTAATGAGAAACCCTAGTAGTTTTTTATTTTTGGGGCGTTTGAGTTCGACTCTAACTCAAAATTTCGCAACAAACCAGACTCCAGGAGTCGCGGCCCTCATTTTGGGTGTCGCGGCGCTGGTTTGTTCTCAGACGGGCGCCGCAGCGCTCGTTTTGGGCGCAGCGGTGCTGTGTCTCTGCCCCCACGCAACAATTTTTTTTTCTCTTTTGCTAAGTCGATTTGGCTCCACATTGTAACAATATCCCACTTGGAGACTAATCAATCACCATGTCTCCAACTGCAGCGGCAACAACTTCTCACGCCTCTTGGAGAAGTCCAACTGAAGTTGCGCACAACTTCAGTTTCTCAATCGGAACCGTCTTGGTGAGCATATCTGCCAGATTCTGACTCCCAAGAATCTTCTTAAGCTTCAACACTCCATCTTCTAAAGCCGACCTGATGAAGTGATACCGCAATTGTATATGCTTCGTCCTAGCATGAAATGCGGGATTTTTTGCCAAGTGAATGGCGCTCTAACTGTCACTATGTAATGCACTCATTTCCTGCTTGTGACCCAGTTCTTCCAGAAACGACCGCAACCAAATCATCTCCTTGCTCGCTTCTGTCATTGCCACATACTCTGCTTCTGTTGTAGAGAGTGCAACCATCTTTTGCAGCTTCGAGACCCAACTAATTGCAGTGCCACCCAAAGTGTAGACATAACCGGTGGTACTTTTTCTGCCATCAATGTCTCCAGCCATATCAGCATCAACATAGCCCTGTAGTCCTAAGTCTGACTTCTTGAAACACAATACTAAACTCGCAGTACCTCTTAGATATCTGAGAATCCACTTCACTGCCTCCCAATGCTGTTTACCTGGATTACTCATGTACCTACTCACAACCCCCACTGCATGTGCAATGTCGGTCTGGTACAAACCATGGCATACATGAGACTGCCTATAGCGGAAGCATAAGGCACCTTGGCTATGTGGTCTCGTTCTTGCTCCGTGGTCGGTGATTGCTCCTTTGATAACTTGAAGTGACTGGCCAAAGGAGTATTCACAGGCTTCGCATTACCCATGTTGAATCTGCTCAACACTTTTTCAACATATTCTTCCTGTGACAGTTTCAAACTGTTATGGTTCCTCATTATTCTCATCCCAAGGATTTGTTTTGCAGCACCCAAATCCTTCATCGTAAACTCCTTAGACAGCTCCTTCTTCAGCTTGTCAATCTCCTGTTTGCAACCTCCTGCTATCAGCATGTCATCGACATATAACAACAGTATGATGTAGGCATCACCGAAATTCTTCACATAACAACAATGATCTCCCTGACACCTCAAGAAACCGTTGCTGCACATGAACCCGTCAAACTTCTTGTACCACTGCCTGGGAGCTTGTTTGAGGCCATACAAGCTCTTCTGAAGTTTGCACACTAAGTTCTCCTTACCCGGTTTTTCGAACCCTTGTGATTGCTTCATATAGATCTCCTCCTCCAAATCACCATGGAGAAAAGCTGTCTTTACATCCAACTGTTTCAAGAACAAGTCCTCATTTGCCACTAGCGCAAGTACCGTCCTAATCGTGGTTAGCTTCACCACCGGAGAAAAAATCTCATTGAAGTCGATGCCTTCTTTTTGCTGAAAGCCTTTTACCACCAATCTTGCCTTATACCGTCTGCTGCCATCAGATTCATCTTTAATCCGGTATACCCACTTATTGTGCAAGGACTTTTTACCCTGTGGTAACTTTACCAGTTGCCATGTCTGATTGGACATTAAAGAATCCATCTCATCCCTCATAGCTAACTCCCACTTGACCGAATCTTCAGCCTCCACGGCTTCATCATAGCTCTCTGGCTCTCCTTTGTCGGTCAACAAGATGTAATGCAGAGATGGGAAGTATCTCTGCGGCGGTCTAATGGTCCTGCTAGACCTCCTGACTGGTGTGGCAGGAGTCCTCTGGTTTCCTTCTGGAGCTGTGTCTTCTTGGTCTTCAATCTCTGGATTTTGCACCTCTACTTTAGAAAAATCCTTCAATGGAATCACCTTAGGCTTCTTGTCTTCAGAACCTGAACCCCTGGAGTCAGTGCTGTCTCTGTCCTTATACAGAACACCTTCATTGAAGATCACATCCTTACTCCTGATAATCTTCTGACTTTGGTCATCCCAGAGACGATAACCAAACTCAAGTCCACCATAGCCAACTAGAAAACACTTCTTCGACTTGGCATCAAGTTTACTTCTAGCAGCAGAATCAATGTGAACATAGGAAACACTCTCAAGTAAGAGAGATCAACCTTTTTATGGCTCCATACTTCTTGCGGTAGCTTAAACTTTAGCGGTGTGGATGGACTTCTGTTGATCAGATGAGTGGCTGTATTAATTGCCTCAGCCCAAAATATCTTTGGGAGCCCAGCATGCAACCTCATGCTTCTAGCACGCTCGTTTAAAGTCTTGTTCATCCTCTCAGCTACCCCATTTTGTTGTGGTTTCCCTGGAATGGTTTTTCTCATCTTTATTCTATTCTCAGCACAGTACCGCTTGAAATCTTCATCTAAATACTCTCCCCCATTGTCAGACTGCAAGCACTTCACCTTCAAATCTGTCTCGGTCTCCACCATGGCTTTCCATCTCTTGAAAGCATCATAGACATCAGATTTGTTTTTCAGAAAGTAAACCCATACCTTCCTGCTTGAGTCATCTATTAACGTTACATAGTAATTTGCGCCACCAAGGAAAGTCACCGGCGCAGGCCCCCACACATCTGTGTGAACTAGCTCCAATTTCCTGGACTTAGGCTCTCTACCCATCTTTGAGAAACTGACTCTCTTCTGTTTACCAAAGTTGCAGGCTTCACACAAACTGTGATCAACAGTTTCTAAACCCGGCAGTTTTTCTTTGCAGTGAAGCACCTTCATACCCTTCTCACTCATGTGACCGAGCTTATAATGCCATAGCTCGGTATTGGCAGTAGAATCAACAACTGCTATGGTATCTTTACAACTAGAGTTCATGTAGAGAGTTCCAACCTTGCGTCCCCGAGCAACAACCATCGCTCCTTTAGTGAGTTTCCAACCTCCACAATTGAAGGTCACTTTATGTCCCCACCGAAATCAAGTTGCGCATTAGTTTAGGAACATGTCTCACCTTATGAATCTTCCACACAAACCCATTAGGCATTTTAAACTGACATCTCTAATGCCAACAATATCCAAAGGTTCTCCATCAGCGAGATAAACCTTACCATGATTTCCAGTAACATAATTCTCCAGGACATGACGTTGTGTAGTGGTGTGGAATGATGCTCCTAAATTTATCACCCAGGAATCAACAGAACTGTCAACTGACAAGATTAAGGCATCTTGTTGCTCTTCAATGGTGGCGTTAGTTGCGTCATTAGTCTTGTCTTCGTTCTTCCTTGGAGCCCTGCAGTTCTTCTTCAAGTGGCCAGTCTGTCCACAATTCCAACACTCCATGGTTCTACCATTCCTTGACTTACTTCTCCCATTCCTCGACTTGCCTCTCTTGCCATTATCCCTGTTGGAATGCCTCTCAAGTTTCTTGCCCCTATTATCAACATTAAGGGCCGAGTTCGACGATAAGGCTTCACCTGAATCCTTCCTACGAACTTCTTCCGCTAGAATAGAGTTTCTGACATCAACAAACTTCAATTTTGTACTCCCAAGAGAATTTGTAATGGCCACCCTTCTGGGTTCCTAGCTATTCGGTAACGAGGCCAAGAAGATTAGGGCATTGATCTCATCATCGAATTTAATCTCTATCGAGACCAATTGGTTCAGGACGGTGTTGAAACTGTTCAGATGCTCTACCACCGAGGCACCTTCAGGCATCTTTAAATTAAAAAGCTTCTTCATGAGATGTACCTTGTTGTTGGCTGAGGGCTTCTCATACATCTCTAACAAAGCCTTCATCATCCCTGCTGTAGTAGTCTCCTTTGCAACGTTGTGAGCAACGTTCTTTGACAGGCTCAAACGGATCACACCCAGCACCTGTCTATCAAGGAGATTCGACTCCTCATCCTTCATGCCTTTGGGCTTATTACCCAAGGGCAAGTGCAGTTTCCTACTATAAAGGTAGTCTTCAACTTGCATCCTCCAATAGGAAAAATCTGAACCATCAAATTTGGTGATACCGGCTGCCATATCTTCTTCTCCAGTCATCGTTCTTGATCAAAATCTCTGCTCTGATACCACTTGTTGGAGAATTAGGCGACTCCTAATTTCAAGGATCGCAAGAACGAACAATTGCAGAAAATAAATAGGAGAAAAGAAGAAAAAAAGAGACACCAAATTTTTATACAGGTTGTTTGTCCAAAATTGAGACTACGTCCTGTTTCTACCGCTTGTAGATTCCACTATGATGAAGGAGATTATAGATTACAAGAGAAGTTTCTTACACACTCTCAATTGTGCTTACCAAAACTCTATTCTATCTAGCACCCTATGGGAATTTTTCTTTCTCAAGGATGGAGCTCTCAAGAATTTTGCCTCTCACAAAATAATGCCACTCTCAGTGTCACACACACACAACTCTAGACACCTTATGTCTATTTTTATACCCAAAGGAAGAGAAAAATAGCAACTAATGAAAAACCCTAATAGTTTCTCCTTTTTGGGGCGTTTGAGTTCGATTCTAACTCAAAATTTCGCAACAAACCAGACTCCGGGCGCCGCGACGTTGGTTTGTTCTCAGACGGGCGCTGCGGCCCTTGTTTTGGGCACCGCGGCGCTGGTTCGGGCGCCACAGCGCTCGTTTTTGGGCGTCACGGCGCTGTGTCTCTGCCGCCGTGCAACAATTTGTTTTTTTTCTTTTGCTTGGTTGATTTGGCTCCACATTGCAACACCATTATCATAGATCAAAATTTTACATTAAAGAATCCATCGTTTTCATATGTTCCTCTAATATTGTTTTTTCGTCATGCTTTTGGCACCTTCTCTCTGCCCCGTAACAAGTTGAGAAAATAAATACAGTAGTGAGCCTAAAAAAGAAAAGAAAATTGAGAAGATAAATAAAGATGGGATCAATTTTCTTTGTTTAGCAACTAACTCGAAAATAAATGAAGATGGGATCAATTTTGTTTGTTTAACACCAACCTTATATTTTGTTCCATCTTGATTGAAACTAACAAACAGTATAAACTCTCATCAATAGCTGTAATAATCAATAATAAAAAGTTTACAATTTTTAAACTAACATTTTTACTTTCAACTGATCTCTCCAACGCCCTGTAAATTTAGAACTTGAAGTTTGATATCAATTATTGTAGCTAAGAGAGTTTTACCCTATAATATTTTGATATTAAAATTTGCTTTCCAAACGCTTCATTTATGACGCGGAAGAGTTTGACTAGTGCCGCCAGTCCTATACGGAACAATATTTCACACTAGATTACATTTTCTTTTGAGAAGGAATAGTATTATATTTTAAGTTGTTATTTTTTTATTATTAATTGTTTAAAAAAGTATCATATCAATTAATAATATTGAAAATAATAATTACGAACAAGAAGTCGACAACTTTAGGTTGATAAAAAATTAGTATTTTAACACTACTAGACATAAAAGAGGTTGGTACTTGGTTGGAATAAAAAAATTGTTATAATATAACGTTTGTACAGTTTTTAATCTAAAATTTTTAGTTCTAAACTCAGTTGTCAAATACCAAAATAATAATACACAAACCTTAAGAAAATCTTATTTCTCAAACTTCGCCAGCCTGTCAGAAACTCAGATGAACAAAATCTTCAATCTCGAGTGAGATTTCAAGTTCTAAGCTTATAATCTTTTTTTGTTTTAAAGTACGTGGAGAAGAGTGAATGATAAAACAAAAATTAAGAAGAGAATACTACTTTAGCATTAAAGTGAAGCCAAGTTTGCCTCTTTTTCCTTCCTTTTTTTGTTCCATTTATCCTAAGATTCTTCTTCTATCTCTTCAATTCACTTTTCTCCCCTCTCACAGACACTCGTCACCTCCACTCACCACTTTCCTTCTCTTTTCCTCTCTTCCTTTTCCACGCATACACATACACACACACATATATATATGAGTGTGTTCTTTCCACGGCAGAAGATCAACAACAACAACAGCACCAACTCGACAAAATGGGCAACGAACGCCAACCACCGAGGCCGCTAGGCGACGCCCGCCGCGCCGTCTGCACGTGTCTGTCCGTCTTCCTCCTCCTCGCCGGCGCCACCGTCCTCGTCCTCTGGCTCGTCTACCGGCCCCACAAGCCGCGGTTCGTCGTGGCCGGAGCCGCCGTCTACAATTTCAACGTCTCGTCGTCGCTGCCGCCGCTCGTCTCCGCCACCATGCAGTTCACCGTCGTGATGCGCAACCCCAACCGGCGTGTGTCCATCTACTACGACCGACTGGCCGCCTTCGTGGCGTACCGGAACCAGGCGATAACGCCGCAGGTGATGCTGCCGCCGCTGCACCAAGGCAGGAAGAGCACGCTGACGGTGTCACCGGTCCTCGGCGGAGGGCAGCCGGTGCCGGTTTCGGTGGAGGCGGTGAACGGGCTGGCGGTGGACGAGGCGTATGGGGTGGTGGGCCTGAGGCTGGTGCTGCTGGGAAGGATTAGGTGGAAAACTGGGGTGGTGAAGACAGGGCATTATGGGATTTATGTAAAGTGTGACGTTTCGGTGGGTTTGAAGAAAGGTGTTGTGGGTCAAGTTCCCTTGCTTGGATCTCCTGGCTGTCAAGTTGATATATGAGGATCAATTCAAATTGAGGTATAGGAGGTGAAAGTTTTTTTTGTTTTGTTTTATATATACACATATATAAATATATGTTTTATTATTACTTGATGTTTAATCTGTAAAACTGATGATCAAGTAGTGGTAGATGATAATATGGAAGTTACTTGGAGTTTGAGATCAATTCTTCGTGAATGTTCAAAAGATGATCAACAAAGATTACTCTATGAAGACTACTTTCTTCTTCTTTTCTTCCTTTATGAGGAGAACTCTCTACCCCTTCATAGCTTTTTTATTTTTGTTTTTTAAGTGATTTATGAAATGTTTAAAAACAAGTTAAAACTTAAATACTAACATAATATAGAAGAGTATACAACATATAATATGCTTTATGTTATAACAGTTCAAATTTTTGTTCCTAAATGGGCAAATGCTTTTTGGCCTTGTTTTTATATGTTTGGGATAAACTTTTAAGTGTTGCCAGGCTCCAAAGGTTGAGATGGTTGAGACGCGTGGCCTTTTGATGCGGCCAACAAGGACGGTTTCTATCCATAAGATTGGAACCACAATGTTTAATTAACAATGCTGATTATGATTTATTCATTTATCAGATGAAATCAAGGATGTATTTTTGCAATAGTACTACTAGTTTTTAGTGCTTACAGAGTACAAATTAACTTGTCTTCATAATGCCCAAATTAAGTTAAAAAGTATAAGGTTGATTAGTTTTTACCGTTGAAATTAGAAATAAGAAAATAATACCAGCACTACTGTGATATATTATCATTAGGTTTGGTGGTTTTATATGGTGGGAAAGAAGGTGGTTGTGGTCAGAACATGCTATATTTCAACATTAGGGAATTAATGTTTATGGATTAAGGAATTAATAGCGGATTAATATATGAATCTAGAACTATTAGTACTAGTGAAGAAGTGACTAGTGGTGCGGAAGTCTAGTGACTTTATGCGTAATGCGGCACTCAAAATTAAAGGAAAAAAAAGAAAATTAAAAAAGCAACAAATAATATACGTCACAATTGTAATAACAAGCATATTTTATCCTCCGAAGGTGCCTCATCTTTTGACTTTGTGTTTCATTTGGAAAATACCAATGCTGTGTATATGCATGTACAACATAAATGAGAAAAATAAGGCAACATTTATTCAACGTAATATTTATGTCAAATAAATGTTGTGTTTCAGACTTGTTTTGTCTCTCTTTAAAACTTCAACGTAATAATGATGTATATATCAAATATATATTATGTTACGCTTTTTTACTATGTGGAAGTTTGGTCTTCCGATCATTGATTTTACCTAGATGTGATTTAAATCGTAAGATATTTCTTGATTTTAACTATAAATGATCTAAATCATGGGACAGTTATAAAATAAGTGTAGTAGTGTTGTCTATTAAATCCTAGATTGTGATTAGTGCTCCTATAAGATTTTACAGTAGAATGTTAAACCCTAAAATCTCCAAAATAAAAGGATTAATTACAAAATTTCTCCTAATTATACCCTTTGCAACACTTTGCTTTCTCGAATTTCAAAAGGTAACATCTGTTTCCCTGAAGTATGAGATGTTAACAAAATAGTCATTCTGTTAGGATTTTAAAGAAAAATTGACAAATGATCATAAAGTTAAGAGTATTTTAGTAATTCTAGTTATAAAAATAACCTTAAAAATTAAAAATATAATAAAAATAGTCTTTATTGCTGATTAAAAAATAATTAAAACTATTATACTATTGGAATCCTTATTTTTGATATGTCGGAGTTTTCTTTAAAATTTTATTAACCTTTTTTCACAACCTTCTTTCACACCCAAAAAATATTTTGAAATTTCGAAAGGTATAAATACCAATAAAAATTTTAAAAATATGAGAGAAAATTTATTAATACTGCTGGAGTTTTTTTCTCTTTTGAAAATTTTGCGTTATATTTTTTTTATATTGAATATATTTATGTTATATTTTTTTCATTTTACTAATATATAAACTTTTAAAATTTTAAAATAATTTTTGGGTGTGAAAAAAGTTAATAAAATTTTAAAGAAAATTTTGGTATATCGAAAAAAAGAGGATCCAAATAGTAGTATGTTTATAATCATCATTATAGACTATTTTTTTTATAGTTTTAATTTTTTTTATTATTTTATAACTAGAATTAATAAAATACCCCTAATTGTAAAATTATTTGTCAATTTGCCATTAAAATTGTAATAGAAGGACCATTTTGTTAACAGTTCATACTTCAGAATGAACAAATGTCACGTTTGAAGTTCGAGGTAAAGTGTTACAAAGGCGATACTTCAAGAAAATTTTTTATAATTAATCCAAATATATATATATATATATATATATATATATATATAAATGTTGGGCTAAAACTTTGCCTATATACATTTACTGATTTTAAGGTATCATTGAGTTTTGTATTTTACACATGAGAGCTTACAATTGCTCTAACGATCTGGTCATTAGAGGCGTATCATATAAGATGTAAGAATTGGGTTAGGAGAATCCCAAGAATGGGCATCGCATTCCCTCGCAATCGATGCAGGGATTCTCAATGTCTAGTGGATGTATAGGAATCAGATTCATTTCTTAAATCTTGTTAAGAAATCAACTCATGGAACTTGCCTTGGGTTCTCCTACATGCAAATGACAAGGTGAGACTACTATATTGTTAAGGAAAGCCTCTGTCGTTTTATTGTTCATTTTATCAACTTTTGAAGAATAATCCATGCACTGTTGGTTTGATGAACTCACATATGTGACTGGCCAAGGACTTTTTGTTAGTGACTAATACTTTATAATGTACAAAATTATATATATTCAACTTTTACTTTTGTTTGTGACTAATACTTTATAATGTGTAAAATTATATATATTCAACTTTTATAAAAAGGGTTTTGTTCAAATTTTAGGAATTTTTTAAAGATGTAAGGTATGTTTATGTATATTATATAGGTGGGAAAAAAGTTGAGACCCTTATTTTCTCTGTCTTTGTCTCTGACCCACATAACACTTAAAAGGACTTGTTTGTTTGGCGTATTAAGCTAACTCTTTAGATTTTAAGTCTAAAGAATTCTTTGGATAGAAATTTGCTTTCCCTAAAATTCAAACTAAATGAATATTTTGAATTTAAGTTTTCAGAGTTCTACTCCCTCTTAAACTTTTTGGAGTCAGATCAGTTTACTACAGTAAAATCTCATATTCTCTCTCCTATATTTGTGGAAAAAAAATCATAACTTTTTCATTTGATATTCGATTAAGACATTTTTGTTTCATTACATTCCTAATAAAAAGAGAAATAAATCAATATCCATATTGCATTTTTTTTAATATCATAACATTAAGATTTTGTTAGATTTGTTAATTAATCAAAAACTTTTTCCATTGTCTATCCAAAATAAATTTCAATTTTGTTCATTAACACTTTAAATATGTATCCAAACGTCAAATTGAATAGCAATTCAAATCACATAACTCAAATCAAAATAATCAAAATCAATACAATTCGAATCTATTTACCAAATAGATCCTAAGACACTGCAATTGGATTTCCTAGGGTTGGATTTTAAGGCTATTGACAATTATTTTTATTTTCTATGTGTTACTTTTTTTACTCGATTGTCCTTATTTTTTTCCTCTTTTATCTCAATTGTTTTTTCCCCAAAAAAATATGTATTTTATTTGAGTTTAGACGGGTTATTGTATAAGTTGGTCAACTTGTTACTTCTTTTTTTTTTTTGTCTCTCATTTTTAGAGCATGTCTAATGTAATGCTAAATTGATGTATCAATAAAAAATTTGGCATTTTAGTGTAGAAAAACACTCTTCAATACAATGCCATTTTTAATATCAAATTTACTATATGATAAACATTGCGGTAAATTTTCATCAAGTTTAGAATATAGAAAATTTGGTATTTAATTTTTATTAATTGATAAATTGATTGTTTTGCTTTAATAATTACAACACTTTTACTTTTTAATTAATATTAAAAAGTTTATTTTTACAAGTTTTAAGGTTTAATAATAAAGATAAAAAGTAAATATAACATTTTAAATAACATTACATATTAAAGTATAAAATAAATAACATATTAAATATATTATTTTTATATTAATTTACTATTTTTATATTTTTTAATACATATTGACATTGTTATTTGTATTGGAGACGGTTTTTTAGTTTTCACTCATTTATTATAGTCAACTACGGCTCCGGCCTTGAGAAATTGCGTAAAGCACCCATGATAATCGTTGGACCCTTTTAAGGGGTGGAACCACGATTAGGGCTCACAACTATCAACAATTTTATTTTTCTGTTTATGGCCTCTTCTTCTTCTTCTTCTTTTCTTTTTTACTCATTGTCCCAAACTTTTTTTGTTTTCTATAGTTTAATAAATGAATAACACTGGCTAATTTGCTGAAAAAATAGTAATATGTTATAAACATAAGGAGTGTATAAATATAAACTTCTATGATTAACCATAAGTAGTGTATATATATATATAAACTTTTGTCATTAACCAATCGAGTAATTGAAATTACCTTCTCAATTTATGATGTTGGAAGATTATAACTATAGTAGTCATTCTTTTATATTTGCAGTATCGTTTGTATTAGTTTTATCTACTTAACTTTGTTTGTTTTATATGTCATATGCTTTAGTTGTTATTTTTACTGTCGTTTTGTAAGAGGGCTATAAATACCCTCCTGAGCTAATTGTAAGAGACTAGACCATTGAATATTGAATACAAATTTTGAGTGTTTTCTCTTTTAGTTAGGGATTTTTCACTTTGAGGAGTTTTGCTTAGGTGGGTCTTCAGCTCCTCAATTCGGTTTAGGCCTGTAAAATTCTTATTTTTTAATTCCGTTGCATCAATTTATAGTATTTAAAATTGAGATGGTCCAAGAAAAAAGAAAACATGACCGTCAAATGGCAGGAGTATTAGAAGAGATGGCCATTACTTCAAAATTAAGCTAAGTCTCAACTTTAACATTACAATGTCCAACGGTCATATTTCTGAAGCCCCAGTTTGTCATATACATGCACCTTCCTAGAAAACATTGGGAAAAAAAATTCTTTCCAAAACATGCTAGAGAAAGAAAGCTAGGCCGGCCATCCCTACGGGGGAATTTTTAAAAATGACTTTTTGGGAAAAAAAATTTTGGTCAATGACCCTTTTTTTGGGGACAATTTTTAGCATAAAAAAGGGCTTTTTAGACATCAAAAAGGTTTCAGTTTTTTTTTCATCATGTTGAGGTTCTTTATCCTACTACAGTCATTTTTCTTATTTTTTTGAAAAAAATTGAGACAATTTACCTGCACAGAAAATCGTGTTTTTTGGTTAAAAAAAAGAGGTCATTTACTCAATTCAATTTTTTTTTGTCCCTTTCTTCAAATTCTTCCATCCCTACGCCTTCAGTTTGCCGTCTTTCGAGAAATTTCTCTCCAGTTCAGAAAAAACATCCCTACGTTTTATGTTGCCCATTTTTATATAAATTTAGCCACACTTTATTTATATAAATTTAATTGTTATATAATTAATATTAATAATAATAAAATAATGCTAAGTTTTATGAATGTCTTTTACTGCAATATTAATAATAATGAAATAATGCTAAATTTTATGGAATGTTTTTTAATATTAATAATAATGAAATAATGCTAAATTTTTACTACAATAATGCTTTGTTTATGTTATCGATTTAGATTTTCATAAGACGAGGTACTGTCGAAATTAACGTAAAAATTTACTCTAGTTAAATATAATATTTGATTTGTTATTATCTTTTCTATCTTAAACTTTTATTAATTATAATTGTAGTGACAATGGTTATAGTTTTCATAATTAGTGCACTAAATTACTAGGTGAGAGGTAATTATTTTGCTAGTTTCTATAGGAAAATCTTTGCTGCATTATAGCTTGCTATATTGTCGTTTTAGGTTTACTTATAAAATTAGTAAAAAAAATACTTGCAATTAATGAGATTAGGTAAAATAAATCAAATGCTTTAGGATAATTAATTAGAGTTAAAACTCTATATTAGTTACGAAATATACAAGGGAATCTCCAAGCTTTACCATTTTAATTTTATGTTTTAAAATCTTATTTTAAAATTCACAAAAATATTTGTTTTCTTTTAAGTTTTGTTTAGAAGAATTCCTTTCTATTTTAAACCGAAAAATTTCAATATTTCAAAAACCTACCTTCCTGTAGATACGACAACCTTTTTATATTATATACGTCCATATTTAAAGAATCATTTTGGGCGATACAACACTTTGTAAACCTATAAATATATAGAGTTCTTTTCTTTGTAGAGAGTGTGAATCTCAAAAATTGAGTGAGAGAGAGGCTTGAAAGATCTTGAGAAAGTGTGTGCTATTTTCTCTTATAAACTTCTTTATCATTATAGTGAATTACTTTGCATCAGATGAAAATGAATGTAGCTTTTACATCAAGGGTGAACTACTACAAATTTCGTGTATTCTTATTTATTTTTGTTTGCGTATTTTTCATTCTCGGTAAAATTAGGGCTTCTAATTCGCAACAGCTAGTATCAGAGCCATTGGTTTTAAGGGAGAGCTATGGTTGGCGATGAAGGAACCGCACTTTGAATTACAGAATTCAACGGAACGAACTTTGCGTTCTAGAAGATAAAGATGGAAGATTATTTGTATGGAAAAGTGCTCCACCTACCCGTTTTGCATATGAAACCAAAAGGAACGAAGGATGAAGAATGGAGTCTTCTTGATAGACAGGTTCTAGGAGTGATCTGGTTGACGTTGTCAAAGAACGTGGGTCATACTGTGACGAAGGAGACAACCACTGCAAGAATGATGAAGTTGCCATCAGACATGTATGAGAAGCCTTCTACAAATAATAAGGTACATATGATGAAAAAGTTGTTTTGGGCCGCGGATGTCAACATGTTGAAGTTCATGTTTTGTGTCTTTTGGTGGTTTGTTGCCCATTCTTTGTAAACCTATAAATACATAGGCCAGGTTCTTTTCTTTGTAGAGAGTGTGAATCTCAAAAATTGAGTGAGAGAGAGGCTTGAAAAATCTTGAGAGAGTGTGTGCTATTTTCTTTTATAAACTTTTTTATCATCATAGTAAATTATTCTGCAGCGGCTGAAAGTGGTCGTAGCTCTTACATTAAGGATGAACCACAATAAATTTCATGTGTTCTTATTTATTTTTTCAAATATTTTTCGTTCTCTTTAAAATTAAAGCTTCTAATTCGCGATACGTAGGCCAGGTAAAATAAAAGTTAAGTAAGTCAAAGCAATAGCTACAAAACAAACACAAAACGAGAAAATTTTTGGTGTGATGAAGAGTGAGAGTGGAACTACAACATAAACAACCAAAAACTTTAAGATGAGAATATGAGAATAGGAAGGCTTCTTCTATTTCTAAAAAGTTCAAAGGAGTTTCCAAAGAAGTTCAAACTTCAAAATGGATAAGAGTGGTTAAGAAATGCAGTTTATAGGATAAATCAATGTGACTACATAATCACCCTATAGACTATAATAATTTTTATTGAAAATGAAGTGCCCGAACAGCTTAAAAAATGAGTCGATGCTTACATTCAACCAGAACTAATAGAATCTTGCATTGGTGATGAAGCGGAGGTTCCACCAACGACACGATCATCTTGAGCCATTAGACAGAAAGGAAAGACAGAGGATGGCAGAGTAAAGGTGGCTGCAATGATATGTCAGTAACTAAACCCTTCTCCATTGGTTAGGAACTAACCGAGCTTCTAACTAACTTGAATTAGTGATGTAGCGGAAGCTTAACTGAAAAAAATAAAATAGAAAAATAAAATGGGATGTATTAGCTTGTTGATTTACACAGAATTTACCATACCAGGACAATAGTTTTAAAATTCGTTGTTTTGTGCAAAATATCGAAAACTAGAAGAGTAAACTGTGAGAAATAACTTAATCAAAAGTATGTTTTTTTTTTTATTAAAAATGACGTCCATATTTATAAGACTTAATATAAAAGAGAAACTAGTAAAAACTGCCTAGAAAGAATTAAAAATTTGAAAAAGCACAAATTTTCTAAAAAAGAAAAAGCAAAAAAAAGCAAACATAACTAGAAAACCGAAACTATTAGACATAACGAAAAAAGAAATACAATCGGAATTGGCAAGCAAAATTCCTATATCAACTAATTACAGTAACAAAAAATTATTTAAAAAGGGGAAAAAAAAAAGGCTGTTTTGAAGGTCTAAATGATTGAATTTGGCAAACAAACGACGAGCTTTGCTCGTTGCCTATTTCCACTCAAAATACACCATTGATTCATAAGGGCTGGATCCTCTTGCACCCCATCAATTAGGATAATTAAATTGAATTGATAGCATACTTTAACCAATTGACCACCTCAACAAAATGTTTCATTTCTATGCCAGGATAACAAAGTGTAACATATATATATATATATATATATATATATATATAATTACAAACACTCCTTTAAATTATAGCATTTGTAACACTTTACTCCTAAACTTCAAAACGTAAAATTAGTTCCCTTTAAAGTATGAATTTTTAACAAAAATGGTCATTCTGTTAAAATTTTAACATCAAATTGACTAATAATTTTAAAATTAATAGTATTTTGGTAATCTTAGTTATTAAAACAACAAAAAAATTAAAACAATGATAAAATTAGTCTTTATTGATTAATAAAAACAAAAAATTCAATTAAAACTATACTATGATCTGGGATCCCTCTTTTTTTTTCGATATACATAAATTTTCTTTAAAATTTTATTAACTTTTTTTACATCAAAAAAAGTATTTTGAAATTTTAAAAGTATAAATACCGATAAAAACTTTAAAAATATAAAAGAAATTTTCTTAATCTTTATCAGAGTTTTTTTCTCTTTGAAAATTTTGTGTTATATATTTTTGTTGTACATATTGAATATATTTATGTTATATTCTTTTTTATTTCCCTAATGTATATAACTTTCAAAATTTCAAAATACTTTTTAGGTGTGAAAACAATAAAAATTTCAAGAAAATTTTGGTATATCAAAAAAGAAGGATTTTAATAGTATAATGGTTTTAATTAATTATTTTATTTTTAATTATAAATAAAGACTGTTTTATTATAGTTTTATTTTTTATGGTTATTTTTATAACTAAAATTATCAAAATACCACTACTTTATAATCATTTGAAAACTTTCCATTAAAAATTCTAATAGAATGACTATTTTTGTTAACAATTTATACTTTAGGAGGAATGGATGAAATGTTTTGAAGTTCAAATAGTAAAGTATTATAAAGGCCATAATTTAAAGTGAATTTTTGTAATTAAACTTATATATGTGTGTGTGTGGAACAATTTAGGTGCAAATCCTGTGAAAGGGATGATAAATGGTATACATGTATTAAGAAGTGTTTTTAAGTTTATGAAATCAATTTTTCAAGTTAACGTTATCTCATCAATAGATTATATTAATCATTTATGGACGAGTTTCTTCTTATTCTCACTTAGATGAGCTCTAAAATTTTCAACTTTCTTGCCTGGTTTGGCTTGGCCTTTAAAAGGTCTCAACTTTTTGGCCACATTGCCACACGGCAAGAGACCAATGATGGACAGGAAAAAGCAACCTAAAACACTAGACAACACAAACTAATGTCTTTTTTTTTTAGAAAAAAACATATTTACTAGAAAAGCAAAGAGATTAGATTGAATACATACGAAAATTGAAAATTTCAACATACAAGGTCCTCACATGTTGCAATATAATAACATATTCATGCATTGTTGGCAAACGAGTCATATTTTAATAGCCAAAAGCTTTCAAACTACACCTAAAGATCAATTAACTATTAATAAGGACGATACCAACTAAGCTAAAAATAATATGTTGTGCCCATGAAGTTGTTCTTCTAAATGTTTTTGCCACGACTGAATTGTCCCTGCCTGTTTGTTTCTTTCACTTGGAATATTTTGCCCCTTCTTTTTCAATTCTTTTCTTTTTGAATTGTTGGGTTATGTCTCTTATCTCAAGGCTTTTAAAAACGCTCATTATTTGCCTTAGATTTGAGGATGAAGTCATTTGACAGCTTCACTTCAACTGCCGCGCAAGGTTTGACCAAGTTTTTGGAGTTGGGTCAGAGCTTTGAGGCTCTGGTGTGAGAGCATTTGAGGCATTTTATGAGTGTCAAACGCCTAGTTTCTCCAAAGCACCTCATAAAAGCAAAGAATGAAGAAAAAAGAATAAACACCGGTGTGTATGATTTATTCATAAGCCTCAGTATTAGGCAGAAAATAAGTTGTACTCCGGCCCAGTTCAACACGTAGGACCAGGAACATATTAAGAAGTATGGAGCCTAATTTACGTCTTTCTTTCCCTGTATATATTTACTTTGATTAAATTCTTCTTTATTAGCACAAATCATCGACTCTCTATGTGTTATTCTAAAAGCCATCTTCTTTTGCTTATTTATTTTGGTCATCAGCTATACTTTTTAGTTGATGATTTATCCTTGGGATTTCAGGGCATATGCTTGTAACATCCCTTTGTAATGGTTTTAACGCTTGACAATTTTCCGTCTTTCGTTGATGCTTTCGGAGTGTAATAGTCTTTGGAAGATGCTTCATCACTTCTGTTTGTGTTATACAATTCACTCAAAAGTCAAAACAGGATATCCTGTCTCAAGTTAATTGCTGGAAAAAAAAAAAAAACTAGGCTTATATTCCTATATTTGTCAACGCATTCTTTTCCGTTGTTTTTGTATATCTGCTTGTTAGTTCAGTTTGTGATCAACGATCCTCTCAAATTTCCCAGTTCTGCTTAACAGGCATTTAGCCTTTCCTTGTAGACTTTTTATATATTCGTACGTTGTAATGATGATCTTATGCAAAAGCTTATATTTTCCCCTAAATCTTGGCCTATGTTCCAATCGCTTTTTTAGCTCGTTCCTTTTAATTCTCAAGTTTCCCTGCGTTAGTTTATGGTACAAAAGACTGCTCAGTTCATCTATTTTCAATGCTTGGATGACTATCCGGATATTTATTTTAAAATTCCCCTTGTAAACTCCAGCATATGCCTTTTTTTTCCCTGTTGTTTCTAAATTTTGAACGGAAAAAAACTTTGTTTATATCATTGTAAAGACTTCACGCTATGATGTGGAAAACTATCAAGATTGACAAGTACATATTGGCCACTTAGAGTTAGTCTTAATAGTACAAATATTGTTGCTTATGCTCTGATTTTATTCATTTGATGCTATTCTCCTCTCAATACACTGAATTTATGCATAAATTATATAGGACTTTAATCAAAATCATTCCTTCTTTAACTTCCTTGATATTGATGCTTATGTTCAGGGGCAGAGCCAACCTTGGATGAGGGCGGGCGGCTGTGCTCCTAAACATTTTTTCCTTTCAATTTTGTGCATAAAATTTTATTAAATTTATATTTTGTCGCCTCTAAAATTGAATTTCACACCTGAAATTCATCATCTTCTTATTTGCCCCACCTTATTAGTCCCGTCAAACCCTCACTAACTTTTCTAGCTTTGTCCCTGCTTGCAATGCTTTGACATGAAAAAATTTGCTGCCGTCTATACTCCTAGCGTTATGCATTCACTTTCGTTCCATTAGTTAAATGTGAAAATCTTTCAGATGGAAGTGCAAACTTCTCCACACGGGCAGATCAGAGGGGATGTTTCTTATGGTGAAGGAAGTAGTGGAGGGTCTAATAAAATTTGCGGAGAAGCTCCCTGTGGACTGTCTGATGCTGGATCCAACGCCAAAGATGCAAAAGAGCGGTCAAATTCGATGCGCAAGCTTTTAATAGCCGTGGCGCTTTGCCTTGTGTTCATGAGTGTAGAAGTAGTTGGTGGCATCAAAGCCAACAGCTTAGCAATCTTAACAGACGCAGCCCATTTGCTATCAGATGTTGCAGCTTTTGCCATCTCTCTGTTTTCCTTGTGGGCCACTGGCTGGGACGCCAATCCTCGCCAGTCATATGGGTTTTTCAGGGTCGAAATTCTTGGTGCTCTCATCTCCATCCAGATCATATGGTTGCTTGCCGGGATATTGGTTTACGAAGCCATTTTCAGACTCATTAATGAGACGTCTGAAGTGAATGGATTTTTAATGTTCATTGTTGCTGCATTTGGACTAGTTGTCAATGTCATTATGGCACTGCTGCTAGGCCATGATCATGGACATGGACACGGTGTCGATGGTCATAGTCATGGACTGACAATTTCTTCTCATCATCAGCAAGAGGCACACTCAAAGGATGATCAGCCTGATCATGCTCATGAAGGTCACTCATCAGACCGTCATGATTGCGAAGAAGATCATCATGTTGAGCCATTGTTGGATAAACCTAAGAGAAGGAACATAAATGTCCAAGGAGCTTATCTCCATGTCCTAGGGGATTCCATCCAGAGCATTGGTGTAATGATTGGTGGGGGAATCATATGGTACAAGCCCCAGTGGAAGATAGTTGATTTGATCTGCACGCTTGTATTTTCGGTCATTGTCTTGGGGACAACAATCAAAATGCTGAGGAGCATACTTGAAGTCCTGATGGAGAGCACGCCTAGAGAGATCGATGCCACAAAGCTCGAACAAGGGCTGTTGGAGATGGAAGAAGTTGTGGCCATTCATGAGCTGCATATATGGGCCATAACAGTGGGGAAGATCCTGCTTGCTTGCCATGTCAAGATCAGACCAGAAGCTAATGCAGACACGGTGTTGGACAATGTCATAGATTATATCAGAAGGGAGCATAACATCAGTCATGTTACCATACAAATTGAGCGTTAGAGAGCTAAGTCGTGCATATGTGGAGCCAAGTATATATATAGACGCACAGGCAATCTATAGTAAAAGTAGTGTCAACCTTGTAGAACTCTTGGCACCTTATTCTTGCTTAGCAAGAGGGGAAAAATAGCATGAAAAAAAAAATAATGGCATAGGTGTTTTCAACGTTGCATTACATCAAATTAGCCAGGATCAAATAGTATGCAAATATGATGAATTATGATGAAGATATGCCGGCTTAAAAGTTCATCATGAGCAAGGCATTTTTTGGTAGTACCCTTCTAAGTGCCACTATTTTGGCACCGAAAGGAACAAAATTGGATAACAAAGAACAGAATTCTATACTAACGGTATAGGACACTGTTGGTAGGACACGGTCTTAAAGCCTCATATTTTTTAAGTTTTATCAAATCTGTATCTTCAAAATTAGACGGGTATTTTGATGTGATTTTAATCATACTTTAATACATACTATCAATAAAACATCCCTATCATAGAAAGCTCTCTATCTATTGTTGGGGTCCAATTTAGAAAGGCCCAAATTAAAGGTCCGATCTGGAGTCTAATTGTAATCAGAGCTCAAGTTGTGTATCGAGACAAACGAGCCCGATTGTGTTAACAGTCACCCAACACTCAATTTGCTAGCCGTAGGCGACCGAGACCTCCAACTGCCCCTCATGGTCAAATTGTCACATGTTCAATTCTACCGTCATTGAAGTCGAAATGCTTGACTCGTCTAGAAGATTGATCGGGCTGGAGCTGATAACCACTGAGGAAGTTACCATCCATGAAATGGGCAGTTGCACAAGCTAAGATGGATTGAAACGTAGGAGCAGTTATCTCGTGACACGTGTTCCGCTCTCTTTTCAACCGCTTTGGTCCACTATCCTTTGCATGGAAACTCTTGTATGTTGGTCTAGCCTCTATGAACAGGCCCAAAGACCCTATTTGGGGGGATACGAAGGAATACACTGACATTCTCATTTCCAAGCGAACAAAATGAAGGAGCATGAAAGTGAGCTTTTCCAGTGTTATATGAAGGAGTGAATAAATGAAGGAGCGTGAAAGTGAGCTTCTCCTTCATTCGCACTCACTTTTGTGCTCCTTCATTTTATTTCCAGAATTCTTAAAAAAGCTCTATAATTTATGCCAGAGATTTCATACTTAGTGAAAAGATCTCCTTAATAATGGATGTAGCTCAATTGAGTGAACCACTATAAATTTCTATGTGATATTTTTATTTAGTGTTTTCGTTTATCTAACTTGTGTTTATAGTTCTTATTATCAATCGAAACTAATGCTTATCTACTTTGATTTTGAGTTTTGAAGCCTACTTAGTATTGCAGATGTGGAGCCAAATCAAGTCGACAACCCAACAAAAGGAAGAAAAAGGGAGAAAAACGTGTCCTCAAAGGCAGAGAGCAAGCGCCGCGGCTCTAGCAGAAGAGCGCCGCGGCGCTGAGATGAGGGCGCCTAGGCGCCATAAGGAGAGCGCCTAGGCGCCAGGTGAATTGCGCCTAGGCGCAATATGGCAAGCGCCTAGGCGCCAAGATGTTTATGCCGAGGCGTCGAGTTGATGGCGCCTAGGCGCCAGGAGAAGAGCGCCTAGGCGCCGCAGGGGAGCGCCGCGGCGCTGACGCGCTGTGCTGCGCGATGTGTTTTGAATCAAAGTCGAATTCAAAGGTCCCAAAAACGGGAAACCACTAGGGTTTCCCATTAGTTGCTATTTTCTCCTCCTTTGATTATAAATAGACACAAGGTGGCTAGGGTTGTGTGTGTGAAAAACTGTGTGTGAAAAGTGTGAGTGGCATAATTTTGTGAGAGACAAAATTCTTGAGAGCTCCATCCTTGAGAGAAGAAAAATTCCCATTGGGTGTTAGATAGAAGAGAGTTTTGGTAAGCACAATTTGTGAGTGTGTGAGAAACTGCTCTTGTAATCTGTAATCTCCTTCATCATAGTGGAATCTGCAAGCGGCAGAAACAGGACGTAGTCTTAAATTTTGACGAACCTGTATAAAAATTTGGTGTCTCTTTTTTCTTCTTTTCTCCTATTTATTTTCTGCAACTGTTCGTTCTTGCGATCCTTGGAATTAGGAGTCGCCTAATTCTCCAACAACTGGTATCAGAGCGGAGGTTTTGATCAAGAACGATGACTGGAGAAGAAGGCATGGCAGCCGGTATCACCAAATTTGATGGTTCAGATTTTTCCTACTGGAGGATGCAAGTTGAGGACTACCTATACAGCAGGAAACTGCACTTGCCCTTGGGTAATAAGCCCGAAGGCATGAAGGATGAGGAGTGGAGTCTCCTTGATAGACAGGTACTCGGTGTGATCCGTTTGACTTTGTCAAAGAACGTTGCCCACAACGTTGCGAAGGAGACTACTACAGCAGGGATGATGAAGGCTCTGTCAGAGATGTATGAGAAGCCCTCAGCCAATAATAAGGTACATCTCATGAAGAAGCTTTTCAATTTAAAGATGTCTGAAGGTGCCTCGGTGGTAGAGCACCTGAACAGTTTCAACACCGTCCTAAACCAATTGGTCTCGGTAGAGATTAAATTCGATGATGAGATCAATGCTCTAATCCTCTTGGCCTCGTTACCGAATAGCTGGGAACCCATGATGGTTGCCATTACAAATTCGCTTGGGAATGCCAAACTAAAGTTTGTTGATGTCAGAAACTCCATTCTGGCGGAAGAAGTTCGCAGGAAGGACTCAGGAGAAGCCTCTTCGTCGAACTCAGCCCTTAATGTTGATAATAGGGGCAGGAAACTTGATAAGCAATCCAACAAGGATAATGGCAGAAGAGACAAGTCGAGGAATGAGAGAGGTAATTCAAGGAATGGTAGGACCATGGAGTGTTGGAATTGTGGGAAGACGGGCCACTTGAAAAAGAACTGCAGGGCTCCAAGGAAGAATGAAGACAAGACTAATGATGAAGCTAACGCCGCCACTGAAGAGCAACAGGATGCCTTAATCTTGTCTGTCGACAGTTCTTTTGATTCGTGGGTGATAGACTCAGGAGCATCATTCCACACCACAGCACACCGTCATGTCCTGGAGAACTACGTTGCTGGAAATCATGGTAAGGTTTATCTCGCTGATGGAGAACCTTTGGATATAGTTGGCATTGGAGATGTCAGTTTAAAAATGCCTAATGGGTCGGTATGGAAGATTCATAAGGTGAGACATGTTCCTAAATTAATGCGCAACTTGATTTCGGTGGGGCAACTGGATAATGATGAACATAAAGTAACCTTCAATTGTGGAGGTTGGAAAGTCACGAAAGGAGCGATGGTTATTGCTCGGGGACGCAAGGCTGGAACTCTCTACATGAACTCTAGTTGCAGAGATACCCTAGCAGTTGCTGATTCTGTTGCCAATACTGAGCTATGGCATTATAGGCTCGGTCACATGAGTGAGAAGGGTATGAAGGTGCTTCACTGCAAAGGAAAACTGCCGGGTTTGAAAACTGTTGATCACAGTTTGTGTGAAGCCTGCATCTTTGGTAAACAGAAGAGAGTCAGTTTCTCAAAGATGGGTAGAGAGCCTAAGTCCAGGAGATTGGAGCTAGTTCACACAGATGTGTGGGGGCCTACGCCGGTGACTTCCCTTGGTGGCGCAAACTACTATGTGACGTTCATTGATGACTCAAGCAGGAAGGTATGGGTTTACTTTCTGAAAAACAAATCTGATGTGTTCGATGCTTTCAAGAGATGGAAAGCCATGGTGGAGAACGAGACAGATTTGAAGGTGAAGTGCTTGCAGTCTGACAATGGGGGAGAGTACCTAGGTGAAGAGTTCAGGCGGTACTGTGCTAAGAATGGGATAAAAATGAGGAAGACCATTCCAGGGAAACCACAACAGAATGGGGTAGCTGAGAGGATGAACAGGACTTTAAACGAGCGTGCTAGGAGCATGAGGTTGCATGCAGGGCTGCCAAAGATGTTTTGGGCTGAGGCAATTAACACAGCCGCTCATCTGATCAACAGAAGTCCATCCACACCGCTGAAGTTCAAGCTACCGGAAGAAGTATGGAGCCATAAACAGGTTGATCTCTCTTACTTGAGAGTGTTTGGTTGTGTTTCCTATGCACACATTGATTCTGCTGCTAGAAGCAAGCTGGATGCCAAGTCAAAGAAGTGTTTTCTGGTTGGCTATGGTGGACTTGAGTTTGGTTATCGTCTCTGGGATGACCAAAGTCGGAAGATTATCAGGAGCAAGGATGTGATCTTCAACGAAGGTGTTCTGTACAAGGACAGAGACAGCACGGACTCCAGGGGTTCAGGTTCTGAAGATAAGAAGCCTGAGGTGATTCCATTGAAGGATCTTCCTGAAGTGGAGGTGCAAAATCCAGAGGTTGAAGACCATGAAGACGCAGCTCCAGAAGGAAACCAGAGGACTCCTGCCACACCAGTCAGGAGGTCTAGCAGGACAATTAGACCGCCGCAGAGATACTCCCCATCTCTGCATTATATCTTGTTGACCGACAGAGGTAAGCTAGAGAGCTATGATGAAGCCATGGAGGCTGGAGATTCGGTCAAGTGGGAGTTAGCCATGAGGGACGAGTTGGATCGGACATGGCAACTGGCAAAGTTACCACAGGGTAAAAAGTCCTTGCACAACAAGAGGGTATACCGGGCAAAAGATAAAAGTGCTGGCAGCAAATGGTATAAGGCAAGGTGGGTGGTAAAAGGATCCAGAGATATGCTCGCCAAGATGGATCCGATTGAGAAACTGAAGTTGTGCGCAACTTCAGTTGGACTTCTCCAAGAGGCGTGAGAAGTCGTTGCCGCTGCAGTGGGAGACATGGTGAATTGATTAGTCTCCAAGTGGGAGATTGTTGCAGATGTGGAGCCAAATCAAGTCGACAACCCAGCAAAAGGAAGAAAAAGGGAGAAAAACGTGTCCTCAAAGGCAGAGAGCAAGCGCCGCGGCTCTAGCAGAAGAGCGCCGCGGCGCTGAGATGAGGGCGCCTAGGCGCCATAAGGAGAGCGCCTAGGCGCCAGGTGAATTGCGCCTAGGCGCAATGTGGCAAGCGCCTAGGCGCCAAGATGTTTATGCCGAGGCGTCGAGTTGATGGCGCCTAGGCGCCAGGAGAAGAGCGCCTAGGCGCCGCAGGGGAGCGCCGCAGCGCTCGTTTCGAGCGCCGCGGCGCTGACGCGCTGTGCTGCGCGATGTGTTTTGAATCAAAGTCGAATTCAAAGGTCCCAAAAACGGGAAACCACTAGGGTTTCCCATTAGTTGCTATTTTCTCCTCCTTTGGTTATAAATAGACACAAGGTGGCTAGGGTTGTGTGTGTGAAAAACTGTGTGTGAAAATTGTGAGTGGCATAATTTTGTGAGAGGCAAAATTCTTGAGAGCTCCATCCTTGAGAGAAGAAAAATTCCCATTGGGTGTTAGATAGAAGAGAGTTTTGGTAAGCACAATTTGTGAGTGTGTGAGAAACTGCTCTTGTAATCTGTAATCTCCTTCATCATAGTGGAATCTGCAAGCGGCAGAAACAGGACGTAGTCTCAAATTTGGACGAACCTGTATAAAAATTTGGTGTCTCTTTTTTCTTCTTTTCTCCTATTTATTTTCTGCAACTGTTCGTTCTTGCGATCCTTGGAATTAGGAGTCGCCTAATTCCCCAACACTTAGGACCTCATAGCAATGATCAAGGCTCAATCGATTCAAATTTATTTGCAAATAAAATATGAGTTAATTTAATTATAGATCTAATGTCTATAAATATTTATAAGTAGTAAGCAATGAACCTTAAAACTATTTATTAGCCAATTCCTTTTTTGTTTAATATTTATTAGATGATATTTCTACAATAGAAAGCTCTATAAAATAGAAGGCAGTTAGAAAGGAACCTGTCACGCCGCGGAGTACGGGAGGTGACGTGGCGGGTTATTTAAATTAATTAAATAAGAATTTAATTAAAACCAATGGTTTAAGGATCAAATTAAGTGAGAAATAAGAAGATTTCAACCACATTTTTATAAAAGAATTTATAAATATTAAGCAAATAATAAAAATTAATAAAGAACCGCGAGTATGGGTCCACCGACCCACAACTTGTGCACATACATGGTACTGACAATATCATACATACAATCACAGTCCAGGTACAAATAAAGTTAAGATCTTACATGCCTTGAATTAAATGATACAAAAGATAAATTAATTCTTCTATTGCTCCTGAGTTTTGTCCGAAGAATCCTCTCCGAACCTAATTGGAAATCCACCTAGAGGGGGAAAATTTGAAAACAATAAACTGTGAGCGAAAGGCTCAGTAGGACTATGTTTTATAAAATAATTTAATTTAAAGAAACATTTCATTATTCAGGAATTTTTTAAAAGAAACTTTAAACGAATAAATAAATAAATTTTGAGTGAAACCATTCTTACCCAGAACAGTTTATTCGTACAACCAATAATATCGTTTTCCTTTCCTAGGCAAACCATAATAGTATCATCACCATAGTGGCCCAGCTGGGTTTCGGGACCTGTCCCCAAGGTCGATCGCTACACGACCCGATCTCTGATATGGCGTCATGCCTATGTGTTTATTATCATCATTCAAAACCCAATTACCGAGTGTTTTCATTTACATTCATTATGAAATTCATTTCAGGTCACGGTATATTAAAATATAACCGATTAAATTCATTTTCAAACAACCGTTGAAAACATTTTAATAGAAATCCTTTTCAAAGCCAAATCGTTTTGAAACTAGGCTACCAAGAAAATGGGGTAGAAGTCCTATCTCGATACTCGTACCGGTGCCCCACACTGTAATCCCGGTCCACTATACGTTAGCTCCTCGGAACCACGAACGATCCTAGATACACACTAAGTCGATCAGTATCTAGTTCGAGACATTCTATGTTACTAAACCATTTCATGATGTCCTAGTGTGCCATTTGTATCTTTAAAATCATTCTATAAGGTTGGAATTTAAATCAGGGTTCAAAACAGTGAAAACGGGTAAAATCACAAAAATTTCCATGCCTCGGTCGGCCTGCCGGACTCCCTGCTTCGGCCTGCCGAACTGTATAGTTCAGCCTGCCAGAAGCAAAGTTCGGTCGGCCGAACAATTTCCAGGTTCGGCCTACCAGACTGAAGAACACCGGCCTCCCAATCCCTATTCCGGCCTATCGAACACGCAGTTCGGCCTGCCGAACTGGAAAAACCCAGAAATTTCAGCCACAGGTTTCGATTTCCCCAAAACCCAAATCTTGATTCTAACCTATTTTTCTCAAATCTCAGGCATGGAAAACATTCATAGATGATAGAAAAACATATTTAGACACTTTAAAACTCATTTAAACAAGATTCAAACACAAAATCCCAAAAATCCAAAAATAGAAAAAATTGAGGAAAAATGAAAAATCTTGAATCCAATTCGTTTTTCTTCAATCTAAGCTTAGATTCTAGTTGTTCTAAGTTCATTTAACTCAGATTCAAGGTTTTCCAAGCTTAAACAAATCTAGATTTCAAAAATGCACAAAATTGAAAATTTTGTAAAAAGTTTAGAAATTTCAAATCTAACCTCGAATCGAAGTTTCAATCTGCGTTCTCGGTTGCTAAATCTCGTCCCCAAACTTCCTCCTTGCTAACCCGAAGCTTGGATTCAAATTTGGGTTCAAAAATTTTGAGAGAGATAGAGAGAGAGAGAGTGTTGTCGAGAGATCAAGAGAGAGAAAGAGAGAAACCGGTGAGAGTGAGGAGAGAGGAGGAAGAGAGAGAATAAATAGAGAAAATCGGTAGGCGGTTTTACTGTGCGAAAACCATGTGCTGCCCACGGTTTTGTAAAACGGAGTATTTTTAACATTTTATAAATTGTTGTGTTTTAAAACTCAAAACATCAATTTAAATCAATAAGAAATGATTTGGATTCAACAAATTAACAAAACAATCAAAAATTCAAAATCCAACCAAATAATCTAATTAATGTTAAAACATTAATTATGGCACACTAATTCATCATTTATATTACATTAATCATTAAATAAATTTCGGGGCGTTACAACTCTCCACCCCTAAAAGAAATTTCGCCATCGAAATTTACAACTCATCTCAAAAACAAAACAAATGCGAATACAATTCTCGCATACTCGATTCTAATTCCCACGTGGCTTCATCAACCCCGTGATGCTGCCACACGACCTTAACCAACGGTATCTCACGACGACGCAAACTAATCACCTTCCGATCGATGATTTGAATCGGCACCTCCTCGTACGTCGTATCTTCCCGAACCTGTACATCGCAAAATGAGACTATCTTATCCTGCTCAGGTGGACACTTCCTAAGCATCGACACATGAAACACATCGTGAACATGAGAAAGTTCGGGCGGAAGATCAAGCCAATAAGCAACCACGCCAACACGCTGAGTGATCTCGAACGGCCCAATATACCTCGGTGCAAGCTTTCCACTTACCCCGAACTGCATAGTTCCCTTACGAGGCGATACCCTCAAGAGAACGAAATCTCCAACCGTGAACTCTAAGGGTCTACGTCTCCTATCCACGTAACTCTTCTGTCGACTTTGAGCTGCCTTCAACCGATCTCGAATCACCGCGACTTTCTCGTTGCTATCACAAATCTCATCCGGCCCAAGAATAGCCCTATCTTCTGGCTCAGCCCAACACACAGGTGACCGACACGGTCGCCCATACAATGCCTCAAACGGTGCCATACCAATACTCGCCTGATAGCTATTGTTGTATGCGAACTCCGCCAGATGCAAATATCTTTTCCATTTTCCGTCGAAATCTAACGCACAGGCACACAACATATCCTCGAGAATCTGAATAACCCGCTCAGACTGCCCATCAGTCTAAGGATGAAACGCCGTACTGAAGTTCAAATCGGTACCTAAAGCCTCCTGAAAACTCCTCCAGTACTTAGCATTAAACCTGGTGTCTCGATCAGAGGTGATGGACAAAGGAACTCCATGCAACCTCACAATGTTCTGTAGATACAACTCCCTGAGAATCTTCCTCGAACACGTCGACCTAAATGGAATGAAATGCGCCGATTTCGTCAACCTGTCGACCACGACCCAAACTGCATCATGCCGCTGCTCCGTCCTCGGCAAACCTGTGAGAAAATCCATCGTCACGTGCTCCCATTTCCACCCTGGAATAGGAAGCGGCTAAAACTGACCTGTAGGCTTCTGATGCTCAGCTTTCACTGAAGACACGTCAAACACTTGGCCACATACTCTCGAACATCTTTCTTCATGCCTCTCCACCAATACTGCCTCTTCAAATCACGATACATCTTAGTGTTCCCTGGATGAATAGCGAACTGAGACCTATGGGCTTCGTCTAGAACGGCTTTCGTCATCTCGGCGATAGCTGGAACTGCAAGACGCTCCCGGAAGTACAACGATCCATCTGCATGCACGCTCCATTCCTCGAACTGCTCCCCGTTCTGAATCCACGACCAAATCCCCTGCAAATGTCGATCCTGTCACTGACTTTGCTTCACCATCCGAACAAGAGCTGGAGTCGCTTCCACATGATACACTGAAACTCGATCACAGTCTTCATGATACCGTAGCCTATACTCGCTCACTGTCACATCCCTACTCCAGTCCTCAAAAGTCAAACAAGCGAGAATTCCTGAAGACTTCCTGCTAAGCGCATCTGCGACCACATTAGCTTTCCCGGGATGATACTGCAACGCAAAATCATAATCCTCCATATACTCTACCCACCTACGCTGCCTCAAATTAAGATCCCTCTGAGTGAACAAATACCTCAAACTCTTATGATCGGAAAAGACCTGAAACGATGCTCCATACAAATAACACCTCCAAATCTTCAACGCGTAAATCACCACCGCGTGCTCTAAATCATGAGTAGGATAATTCCGCTCGTGAGGTCATAGCTGTCTCGATCCGTACGCAACCACATGTCCATGCTGCATCAACACGCATCCAAGTCTGCGCCCTAAAGCATCCGCATAAACCTCATACGGCTCGTCACTGTTGGGAATAACTAACACTAGAGCTGAAGTCAACCGGTTCTTCAATTCCTGAAAAGCAAGCTCACAATCTTCATCCCACTCAAACCTGACATTTTTCTTGATCAATCTCGTCAACGGAGCTGCAATCTTCGAAAAATCCTTTATAAATTTTTTGTAATATTCAGCGAGACCCAAGAAGCTGCGAATCTCCGCTACATTCCTTGGTCGTTCCCATTCCAATATAGCTTCAATCTTGGACGGATCCACAGAAATACCATGCTCCGTGATGACATGACCCAGAAACTTGACCTCAGTCAACTAAAACTCGCACTTTTACCTCTTAGCATACAACTGGTGCTCCCGCAGAGTCTGAAGCACGATCCGAAGATGCTGCTCATGCTCCTCCCAAGTATTAGAATACACAAGAATGTCATCGATGAACACGATCATGAACTGATCCAGATACGGCCTAAATATCCTGTTCATCAAATCCATAAAAGCTGCCGGAGCATTCGTCAACCCAAACGACATAACCAAGAACTCAAAGTGCCCATACCGAGTCCTAAAAGCTGTCTTGGGAATATCCTCTTCCTTGATCCTGAGCTGATGATAGCCTGAACGCAAATCAATCTTTGAGAAGTACCGCGAACCTCCCAATTGATCAAACAACTCATCAATCCTGGGCAAGGGATACTTGTTCTTCATCGTAACACGATTCAGCTGCCGATAATCCACACATAATTTGAGAGTCCCATCATGCTTCTTAGCAAACAAAACTGGTGCTCCCCACGGAGATGTGCTATTCCTAATATACCCTTTATCAGCAAGCTCATGAAGTTGCTTCCTCAATTCCTTCATCTCTGCTGGCACCATCTGATAAGGTGCCATATAAATCGGTACTGTCCCTAGAAACAACTCGATACCAAACTCAATCTCTCGATGCGGTGGTAATCCTGGCAACTCGTCGGGGAAGACATCCTCGAACTCATCAACCACCGGAATTGCTACACTGTCACTCGAAACATAGGGCTCGCAATCTAGATTGGCAAGAAAAGCACAACAACCTAGATTCCTTCGCCCTCCTAGACAAGACTTCATAAGACGCTCACTTATTAACCAATCACCACCACCCTGGTAAGTGATCATCGTCCCCCTATCAGACACTAGGGTCACTTTTCTAAGTTGGCAGTCCACGACTGCACTATACCTGGACAACCAGTCCATCCCTAGAATTACATCATAGGAGCTCATGGGGAGTATAATCAAATCACTTTTCAAAATCTCATCCCCAATCTTTATTTTACAGGATTTACACATACAATTTACACACACCCGCCCCAAGGGAGAAGTTATGACTAGGGGTTCATTAAACTCTTCTACCTCTAATCCCAAGGCATGTACAAAAGAACTCGAAATGAGAGAATGAGAGGCACCCGTATCAAATAAAACACGAGCTAAGTACTGAGAAACCAAAATCGTACCGTCAACAACCGCATTACCAACGTGGGAATCTGAACCTCCAGATACCATTGCATGAACCTGCACTGGCGCCTTCCCTCTTCCTTTACCAACATTGCTGGGTCCTAGATTATTCTGCCGTCGCTGTTGAGATTGAGACGACTGCACGCTACCTATACTCGGCGCTCGATACTGAGGAACACTGCGCTGAAAATGCTGCGGTTGCTGCCCCTGTGCCGGATATGAGAATTGCTGAGGAGAGAACTGCGGATACTACAACTACGGGTACTGCAGAGGCGGAGGTAGGGTCTGAGGCTGAGACTGACGACTAGCATCCTCCTCGGTCTGAGATCCAAGACGAGCACTCTTGATCGGGCAATTCCTCTTGATTTGTCCGGGCTGCTGACAGAAATGACAATGGAAGCTGTAGGGATTGCTGCGCCCACTGCCAGACGAACTGCTGCTACCACTGGTCGCACCGCCTTGCTTGCCTTTCCCCGGAGCTGGACGACTACTGGTGCTCTTCCTGCCACTCCTCTGCGGTCCTCCTGAAGCCTTGGCTCGGTCCTCACAATACTGCACATAATCATTCTCCACAGAGATCGCCGACGACACAAGCTCTCCGAAACTCCTAAGCCGAAGAGTAACCAACTGCCGCCGAATAGGAGCCTTGAGTCCTTAATACATTCCTCACGCTCTGATGCCATCGCTGATGGAGCAAACCTAGCCAACTCATTAAACTTTGCCTCATACTCCCGAACTGACAACTCACCCTGCTGCAACCTGTAGAACTCAGTTGCCTTCTGATCTCTATACCCATGCGGAAAATACCGATCATAGAACAGCTCCTCGAACCTGTCCCAACTAATATCACCACAGCGCTCCAGACGCTTAGCCTGCTTCCACCAAGTGTTAGCGCCATCCTCGAGCTTATACGCAGCAAACTCCACACGATACTCCTCAGGCACACCAAGAGTATCCAAATGCTTCAAGATCGAATCCAGCCAATACTCGGCAAATTGCGGATCCCTATTGCCATCAAAAGTTGGAATTGACGCCCGTCGAAATTCCTTAAAATACGCATGCCGACTGCCAACATCAGAATCTCCTGGTCTAGCCCTGGCTGCCATCTGCCGAAAAGCCGCAAACATAGACCTCATCATGCCCTCATCGTTTTCGAACTCGGCATCAGCTGTCGAACGACGTCTAGGTGCCATTCTCTCACTTCTTAAAACAAAATTTAGACTGTCAGAGGTATTTCATTGTCAAACCTATGTGTGCACAATTTCCAAGGTTCATAACCTTGAGCTCTGATACCACTCTGTCACGCCCTGGAGTACGGGAGGTGACGTGGCGGGTTATTTAAATTAATTAAATAAGAATTTAATTAAAACCAATGGTTTAAGGATCAAATTAAGTGAGAAATAAGAAGATTTCAACCACATTTTTATAAAAGAATTTATAAATATTAAGCAAATAATAAAAATTAATAAAGAACCGCGAGTATGGGTCCACCGACCCACAACTTGTGCACATACATGGCACTGACAATATCATACATACAATCACAGTCCAGGTACAAATAAAGTTAAGATCTTACATGCCTTGAATTAAATGATACAAAAGATAAATTAATTCTTCTATTGCTCCTGAGTTTTGTCCGAAGAATCCTCTCCGAACCTAATTGGAAATCCACCTAGAGGGGGAAAATTTGAAAACAATAAACTGTGAGCGAAAGGCTCAGTAGGACTATTTTTTATAAAATAATTTAATTTAAAGAAACATTTCATTATTCAGGAATTTTTTAAAAGAAACTTTAAACGAATAAATAAATAAATTTTGAGTGAAACCATTCTTACCCAGAACAGTTTACTCGTACAACCAATAATATCGTTTTCCTTTCCTAGGCAAACCATAATAGTATCACCACCGTAGTGGCCCAGCTGGGTTTCGGGACCTGCCCCCAAGGTCGATCACTACACAACCCGATCTCTGATATGGCATCATGCCTATGTGTTTATTATCATCATTCAAAACCCAATTACCGAGTGTTTTCATTTACATTCATTATGAAATTCATTTCAGGTCACGGTATATTAAAATATAACCGATTAAATTCATTTTCAAACAACCGTTGAAAACATTTTAATAGAAATCCTTTTCAAAGCCAAATCATTTTGAAACTAGGCTACCAAGAAAATGGGGTAGAAGTCCTACCTCGATACTCGTGTCGGTGCCCCACACCGTAATCCCGGTCCGCTATACGTTAGCTCCGCGGAACCACGAACGATCCTAGATACACACTAAGTCGATCAGTATCTAGTTCGAGAAATTCTATGTTACTAAACCATTTCATGATGTCCTAGTGTGCCATTTGTATCTTTAAAATCATTCTATAAGGTTGGAATTTAAATCAGGGTTCAAAACAGTGAAAAAGGGTAAAAATCATAAAAATTTTCATGCCTCGGTCGGCCTGCTGGACTCCCTGCTTCGGCCTGCCGAACTGCACAGTTCGGCCTGCCGGAAGCGAAGTTCGATCGGCCGAACAATTTCCAGGTTTGGCCTGCCGGACTGAAGAACACCGGCCTGCCGATCCCTATTTCGGCCTACCGAACACGCAGTTTGGCCTGCCGAACTGGAAAAACCCAAAAATTCCAACCACGGGTTTCGATTTCCCCAAAACCCAAATCTTGATTCTAACCTGTTTTTCTCAAATCTCAGGCATGGAAAACATTTATAGATGATAGAAAAACATATTTAGACACTTTAAAACTCATTTAAACAAGATTCAAGCACAAAATCCCGAAAATCCGAAAATAGAAAAAATTAAGGAAAAATGAAAAATCTTGAATCCAATTCGTTTTTCTTCAATCTAAGCTTAGATTCTAGTTGTTCTAAGTTCATTTAACTCAGATTCAAGGTTTTCCAAGCTTAAACAGATCTAGATTTCAAAAATGCACAAAATTAAAAATTTATAAAAAGTTTAGAAATTTCAAATCTAACCTCGAATCGAAGCTTCAATCCGCGTTCTCGGTTGCTAAATCACGTCCCCGAGCTTCCTCCTTGCTAACCCGAAGCTTGGATTCGAATTTGGGTTCAAAAATTTTGAGAGAGATAGAGAGAGAGAGTGTTGCCGAGAGATCAAGAGAGAGAGAGAGAGAGAAACCAGTGAGAGTGAGGAGAGAGGAGGAAGAGAGAGAATAAATAGAGAAAATCGGTGGGCGATTTTACTATGCGAAAACCATGTGCCGCCCACGGTTTTGTAAAACGGAGTATTTTTAACATTTTACAAATTGTTGTGTTTTAAAACTCAAAACATCAATTTAAATCAATAAGAAATCATTTGGATTCAACAAATTAACAAAACAACCAAAAATTCAAAATCCAACCAAATAATCTAATTAATGTTAAAACATTAATTATGGCACACTAATTCATCATTTATATTACATTAATCATTAAATAAATTTCGGGGCGTTACAGAACCTTAAAACTATGAGTTGTTAACATCAATGGCCTCTAAATTTTAGGGTCTTCCCCATTTCGCTCTCTGAACTTTAAAAATTACTATTTTAGCTTCTGAATTTTTAAAACTCCTCACTTTACCTCTGAATTTTTAAAACTCCTCACTTTACTCTTTAAATTTTTTAAACATCACCACTTTGTCCCTTGAACTTTCAAAGCTCCTCACTTTGAATTTCTAATTTTTCATTCAATATAGATAGAAATAAGCCCATATATGATTCACATATAAGTCACCTATAAGGGTAAAAATAAGATTTTATTACTTCCAAGTTTTGTTTCACGTTACACTTTCACTTAAGGTTTTTTTTTTAATATATAAACTCTCATTTAGGAAGGATTTGTCTACATATTTCTTCTCATCTTTAACATATAAGTCATTTAATAAGTCAATATTGCTCGTTGATATCTAAATTTAAATAATAAAGAAGACGAGTTACGCATTAAAGATGAGGAGATATCGCAAATGAGAGTTGCACATTAAATTTAGATATCGCAAATGAGATGTTGTAATTCATCTTCTTTATTATTTAAATTTAGATATCAACGGACAATATTAATTTATTAAATGAGTTACACAATAAAGATGAGAAGAAATATAAATGCAAGTCCTTCCTAAATGAGAGTTCAGATAAGAAAAGCCTTAAGTGAGAGTGTAAATATGAAATAAAAACAACTATGATAAAATCTTATTTTTGTTCTTACAGGTGACCCATATGCTAATCACGTGGAGATTTTTAAATAAAGAATAGGAGATTCCATGGGTAAAATGATGCGCTATAAAAGGTCAAATGGCAAAATAATGATTTTTAATGTTCAAGTAGCAAAGTAAAGAGTCTTTAAAGTTCAAAAACAAAGTGATGATTTTTAAAAAATACGGACAAAATAAGACTGACCTCAAAATTTAAGGGTCAGTCCTATTAATAACCCTAAAACTAATAATTAGCCGACTATTTTTTCCTGCATTTAGAGATATCGTAGAAAGCTCTATAAAGGAACAAAGCAGTCCCTAAAACCAGGTTGCATCATTCATATAAAAGCAGCCGTACAACTATTTGTTACCGTCTAGACGTGAAGAAGTCCCGCCTCTTGAAGGAATCAAAATTTGTTTTTTAATGCCTCCCTATAAAAACTTAGTTGCCTTCCATTTATTTTCATACTAATTGAGCCTCAAATGAACCCATCTGAAATTATAATTTAAATTTCAAATTTAGGTTTGGTTGGGGATTTACACTAATGACTACCTAGGCTTACAAAATGAGTTGCAGTTTGTTGATGAACCAATAGCGGATGAAAATGAGTTGCAGTTTGGTGATAAACCTTTAGCTGATGAGATGGATAATGTTAGTGCGTTTTTAGTGTATTTTTGTAAACACATTGTGCATTTCCTTTTTTTTTTTTTTCTTAAGCGTTATGATCAATTATTATTATTTTTTTTTTTATGTATTTTTGCATAAAAGCCTGTAAAATTTTACTTTTATGATAACAAGTGAATTTTGTTTATTTTTTATTTTTGCACTTCTTGTTGAAGGAAAATCATACCAAAAAAGCATTGTTGGCATAGTGTATTTTCAATATCAAAATTATATTATCTATGATCAGATAGTATGTAAATATGAGAAATTATGATAGACATCTGCATGCTTAAAAGTCATCGTATAGCGTGACGGTCTACCTCCATATGCAAATGTAGAAATTTCATAGATATAGATTATACATTAACAAAAACGGAAGCAATAAATTGTACCTCTAACCATAGCAATCGAATTTAAAATCTTGTGAGAAACAATTTTAGAGATAATTGGCTAGTCTTTGTAAGACCTAATATCTATGAATTGATAGAATTTCACATTTTTTGTAGACCAAAGGACCATATTTGCTCTGTAATATTTTTATCGTATAGATTCTCTATAGTGCACTATTCCCATCATAGAGGTAAATAAATAGGAGTAAATTAATGCGCAGGTTATTTTAAATTCATATTCCCGCCTGTTTAAAAGCAACTATTTTAGTGAGCAATTAGGTTTTAATTTTAATTTTTATAAATATCAGTAGTGGGCCACATAATTGAATACATTTATAAAAATTAACGTTTCTAACCACGTATGCATGCTCATCTCAGTTAAAATATTTTAATTGACATAGTATGATATTATTAAGGGATACGAAGGGCATGAAAAGGGGGACATATAAGCTAAAGCCATGCATCATTGCTTCTTTTTTTCATTTCAATGAATATTTTTTGTGCCTTTCCTTTAATATTGAAACGCCTTTATCCTAAAGAAGCAGTACCAGAAGGGCTTTCTAGTTGACTTAAAGATACTAGTTCCTAGTTCCTAAATGGGTCAAAGGCCTAGCCATGCAAATGTTTCTTGCAAACAAAGGCGTAGAAGCCTGCAGCTTGGTCCTCTGGACCAAAGACCCTAAAAGAGCAAATGCTGAATTTACACAATTGGCCTCTCCAACTGCAAGTGTGCTAATGCAGTAAATGTAACAGCACGTGGATGTGGGTTCCATGCTGGTACGTGATAGTGAGAGAATCTAATCTATTTTCCAAAGATAAAATTTGATAAACCAAAGTTGGTTGGGAGTTTCTTCTCTTTTTGTCTTTGCTTCTGTCAACATTTCTCAATGGCCAGAAGGTGAAAAGTTGTTCTTCCTTCATTTAAATTTTAAATGTTTCACTATAAACACATACACAGGATTAGCTGTTTTGTTTGTTTGAGATTAGAGATAGAATCCTTGTCTTGTTTGTTAACTGAAGATAATATACATAATATGTCTGGGCTAAGAGGCCTAACGTGTTTGGCATGGTAGTTAAATTATTGATTAAAACGGTAAATACTATAGCAGTTTTTTTACTTTTATTATAATATGTGTGAGTTTTACACTGTTTTTAATTGACAAGTTGGCATTTGACAATTTGATAACAATATCTGGAAACAGTTTTGGAGATAAGTTATCTTAGCTGTGTGTTGGTTGTTATGCCAAATATAATTAAGGGCGTTTGCCACGTTTAAGGCATGGGTTTACACTTGGCTTATGATATACATACTCACCACAATATTGTCGTTTCTAATTTGTTTCATTTTTGAGAAGTTTTGAAAGCCAGACCGCATGCATATGGATACGAGTTTTGTCACTGCACTTGCATTAAACTGCAAGCAGAAGCTGAACTTGACTTTTTCCCCTTGAGTAGTAATATCTCTCAGAATTTGTTGCTATATATTTATAATGCTTATTATTCCTTTGCGTCTTTAATAAGTATTATTCGTCGTTAATTTATCCGAATGATGCTCTAGACATCAATTTTACTCTCAACTTTTATAAGCCCAACTCACGAGTTTGGCTTTTTTTATTAGTAAATGCAACTTTATTGTTGTAGCAATTTTTTAAACACCAATTAATAAAAAAAATGACAACTTATATCAGTATTTATTTTATATATTTTTATTAATCTGGAGGAGATTAAGATTATCGTGTTCGACAATATGGTCATCCGACCAGACCTATGTTATTCAAGTGCCAAGATATGATAAAAATAAAAATAAAGATGAAAATAATAATGAGGTCAAAAAAGGAACGAAAGAAAAAAGAAAAGAAAACATGTACTAGTTTTGGCGCCTTTTATTGATAGATTTTTTTAGCATCTTGGGATCTATCTTTTTTATGCGGTTAATATAGCTTGCCATCTTAGTTTGATGAATTCCTTTAATCAAGCTAAAGAAAATGCACATATAAAAATTGTACTACCTTTAGGTGTACATCAACTGACATCAAGATTTGGAGTCTACCCATACACACTCAGTTTCCAGAGTGCTAAGTCACAAACCTAAAATAAGTGATGGTGGTTTCAACTTTCAATCTCTCTCTTTCTCTCTCCTTTCACTTGTTTTCAGTTTTCCAATCACACACACTAGAAACCAAACTGGGATGTGGGGGCACTATCGTCATCCAATTCAGTCGGTGAAAATCATCCCTATTAATTTTAAAACTACGTATGAAAGCAACCTTTGTACGCATACACATATATATAATACATTGATAGGGCCGTTTAATTGAGTGTGTGTTTGTAAACGTCGTTAGAACCATAACTTAAATTTAAAACATTAAAATATGTAAGGGTTTTATATTGTAGTATATTTTTATTTTTATATTATAATATATAAGAGTTTTATATTATAACAGTTAAAATTAATTAACATGTTGAAACGATATTGTTAAACACATTCTAAAATGGCCAACGAAAAGGAAAAAAAAAAAAAGAAAAAGAAAGGAAAGAAAAGAAACGGGCCAAAACTCACCGATATGAAAACATGACATTTTGTGAGATAAGGAGATTTTCTCAAAAAGTCCTCTAGGCTAAAATTAGATGGATGGTTTCCAACTGTTCCCAATACGGTGGTACCACGTATGTTATACGGCAGTATAACTCTCAACCACAGCCAGTTTCTCTGGATTTGGCTCCGGAGCCCTTATTCTTCTGTGCTGTCTTGCTAATCTTCTTCCCCGTGTGGCCTAATAATGCACAATTGGAAGCACTCAATCTTGGTCTGAAACTACAATGATACTTTGTTCGTTATCTTTTAAAACTCAAAACGATGGTTTAATATCACCTTTTAAGAAATGCTCCCTCTATATAAATTACGGCTGCCAAATAAATAAAATGTTTGAAAAATGTGGTTTGAATTAATAGTTTCATTAAAAATATTGTAATAATAAGAGTTTTGTATTGTATTTCTTTTTTTTTTTATGCTTTAGTTTAGTTTATAAACATTTTACATTATAACAATCAAAGTTTTGATTAAAACTGAAATTGTTATTGAAAATTTCTCGTACATTCCCTCTTGGTATATTATTAGGCTATAAGTAGCATTGTACTAATTATTACGTACACCCTCTGCAATAATACAAATGTGTCAAGGCTGTATTTAATATTCAAAATTGTGAAAGTGACATTTAATATGTAATTTAATTTCGTGCTCTAATTACCTATGTAATAATGTTTTCAAAGTACCTTTTCCTATCATTATTAAGCTTAAAAACTTGCAGAAGTAAACTTTTAGTTTTAAAATAATTTATAAAATGATAATATTGTATTATTTAATAAAAAGTAAATGGATTAACCAATAGCCATCAAATATAAATTTGACATATATTATACTTAATGTCAAATTTGACACCATACATAGCAATGCCAAATGTTGATGCATTGTTCTCGATCAACGGCCACACGGTGGTCGAACTACCTACCCTGGTTGTCTCGGCTTCCTAAGGGAGGGACATGTAAAAAGAGAGAACGCCTCAAAAGTCAAAGGGACACCAACGTGATGCTAGTCAAGGGCTCTCCAATGCTAAAGTCAAGTATCTGTTCGTTGGAGAAGGAAGCTAGGGGTAGGTATAAGAGAGTCCACTTACCTTGAGGGTGGAGTTAATGCTATTATTTATAGTGCCTCATATGGACCGGGTGTAGGGTGGACCCACCCTTGACCCGGGTGCACTATACTGTGATGTCACAACGATAGGTGAAGTGTGTCACAATCTCAGATGGTGGACAAGCTTTCATCTAAGGGCTATAATAGGGCAATGTGGTTGTAACACCCGCCTATTTTTATGTAATAAATTACGTTAAGTTAGTAATAACGTTAATGATATTTTATTAATAACTTATGATATACGTAATCATATATGATGTTAATGTTACTAACTTTTATGTCAAGTTTTATGACAGGTGACGACCGCATGAAATCGTTGTGCTCAAGTGTTCATGATTATTTTAATGTATGAATAATTATAATGCAATGATGCATGAACGTTTTAATGTATGGCATTTATGGACAGTTCGGCAGGCCGAAATGACTGCCCGAGATCGACAGGCCGAAGAAACCCATCGGCAAGCCGAACTTGATGGAACCGGCAGGCCGAAGAAGAAAATAGACAGGCCGAACACGGCTGACGAGCAGTCAGCAGAAATCTCTCCAAAATTATAGCTGAGTTAATTACGTTAGATGGATGATTTAATGTGATTAATTAGCACAATAATGGAATGTTTTATTAGTTAAGGAAATTAAAGAGTTTGACTTCGCATTGATTTGTCTGATTTTAAATGGTTTCCTATTTTAAGAAGGGCAAAACATGGAAAGTTATGAGTGATTGTTTGACTTTCTCTCTTTTCTCACCTTCTTCCACGCCATTTGCCCTCTAAAAAGTCAGAAAATTCTGACTTAATGAAGAGTAATGAATCTTCATTATTCTCATTACGTTAAAATTTTTTTTAACGTTCTTCTCCTCAGAATATTTTTACTCTCTCTCTCTGTCCTAAGACATTTTCTGATTTTCTCTATCTTCCTCTTCTCTTCTCCACGAGTTCCTTCTCTCTCTCTCTCACGAAAATTTTCTGAGAACATTAAAATTTTTTTTTGAGTTTTCGTTGGTTGAATTCAAGGGTTTTGAGAAGAAAATCTTTTAAGGTAAAAACTCGTTTCTTTATATTTTTTTGAAAAGAAATTCTTCTCCTCCCCAATCCGTCTACAATATTCTTCTTTGAGTATTGTATTTGTATTGAATTTTTTATATGATATGCATGTATGTGTTATGAAATGTTTTCTTAAGTTTCAAGTTGTTTCAACGTTTTTATGATAAAATAAGAATTTTCTATCTTCTACTCCTCACAATAAATATTACTATTTAATCTTGATGTATGAAAAATGTATTGATATTTAAGGGGTAAATATGATGTTTTTCATGAAAGTTGTCAAGAATGTGCATGTATGATATATGGTGAAGGCATTTTATGATATTTTTAAGAAAACTGTTTTAATAAATGTTATTTCTGGATTTTGTTTATGAAATGTTATGTATGTTTAAATGATTTTATGATAATAAAATAATTTTATGCATGATAATATGATGATTGTATGGAGTTTTAAATTAAAATATATGTATTTGTTCGAAAACGTTTTATTTAAAAGATAAATATGTTTAAAATGTATGGTTTAGTTTTTATATGCTTAAGGTAATTTTCATAATTTAAGAAAAATCATAATAACATATTTATGTGATGACAGCGTTTATGGTTATGAATTATGTTTATTATATGATATGAATGTATATATGAATGATATATGAAAGAATGATATATGAATGAATGTTTTATGATAAGTGTTAATTTTATTGTATTTTTAATGGATAAATGGCATGAACACTCAAAGAAGCGAGCACATCGAGACCGCGGCGTCATCACCAAAAGTATACTAAGGTTAAGTAAGCTAGCGTTAAGGTAAGTACATTCTCACCTGCAACATGACACGTTTTACAAGGTTTGATGATATGTTCATAATGATATTATGATGATTTTATGGTTATTTTCCTTAAAGGATTTCTTATGAAAGATTTTCATGATTTAAAGTTATGGCATGTATGATGATGACATGTTTCAAAGCATGAAAATTATGTATATATATATATATATGTATCACCTAATAAGTGTTGCACACCAATGTTATGCAATGATAGTTATGATGTCATGTTTGGTTTGAGATTAGCTACCATTCTCCTCTCATGACGGCGCGCCTACAATGATGTTCATGGTGCAACACTTGGGCCCTTAAGATAAAATGGAGTAAGTTTTTAAATGATGAACGCAATGAAAGATATGTTCTATGAAATTATGCTTAAGGCACTTTTATTATATGATGACAATGATGATGATGATGTTTATGAAATGTTTTTAAATTGTGAGATTTATATGTACTTACTAAGCATTAGCTTAATCATGTTTTATATCATGTTGCAGATAAGGGTAAGAAAGTCATGGATTAGGCGGAGGACATGGAAAGGCGTGTAAGCACTAAGCACGATGAATTGTAACCGGAAGCACGTCAAGAAGAACGTTTTTATGTTTTTAATCAAGATATATATTTTTAACATATTCTTATGTTAAGTTTTTTAAAGAATACATGAACTTTGTTTTATCTTTTATTTCATTATTTTAAGTATTACGATCTTTCGCATTTTATGAAAAGTTGGTTTTTGATTTTAAATTAAGTTTTCCCAAGAGTTTTTGGCTCAGTCGGCCTACCGATGTCTGAAAGTTTGGCCTGCCGATTATGTTTTCGGCCTGCCGAACGTTGATGAGTTTTTAAGCCAATTTTACAAAGCCTCTGTCGGCCTGCCGGTTGAGGAACTCCGGCCTGCCGATCATGTTCGGCCTACCGAAGTCCCAAGTTCAGCCTGTCGAACTGTGGGAGTATGTAAGCTTTAAATGATATGATGATTAATGAGCTATGTTGTGATGTTTATATAAGTCCTGATTTTACAACTTGGTATATTTAAAGTATAATTGAATAAATTATGATATAGAACAATTTAAGCAATGTGATTTAACAATGTTAAGTTATTAAAAAAAATGTATGAATGGATCCTGGATAAGTATGTTTTATTATATTTACAATTTAAAAGTATTGTATAAGTTTTAAACAAGTATGAACATAAGAATGTAATGACATCTGTGACGTCCGAGTTAAGGGACGTTACAGTGGTGGCCTTGTGGATGGGTTGTTACCCAGCTTCAAGCCATATCCATCCGACCCGAGCACGTGTTCTCTCATCTTGAGTGACAGTCAAAGAAGTCATTGGGGACCACCACGAAAAAGTGCACCGATCAGTAGGGTTGTTGTGTGAACTCCAAGAATGACGTCTGTTTAAGCATGGTGGTTGAACAGCTGAGGCAAGCTCCTCTAGAAGGGTGCCGAGCGTACCCCCAACACTAAATTTAGAACAAAAATAACACTCATTTGGAGAGTGATCTTTACACTCAAAAGCTAATATTTAGCATTTACACACTAATTTGGCATTGTATTGAAGATACTCTTATTTATATGAAAAGGGCCATATATCTTTGGTCTTTTTCTATATCTGTCAGAAATTCAATTTTTGACGTCTGCATTTAGTCTTTTTTTAAATGAAAGAAGAGACCAACATCAAGAATTACTAGAACATCGTAATTAAGTTGGCACCTATAAAGAATCTTGTATCAAGCATCAACCTGAATTTATTAACAAAAATAAAAGGGAGAATACAAAAAGTTCAGAAAGAAACAGAACGGATCAATTCTAAAGCCTTTAACAAACCATAAATCAGTGACAAAATTCTGCATTTTGTCCTTTGAAAGAGTAAAGCTTTGTATTTGGAGCACCTTGATCTCAATAATCATTGACGAGATTGTGGACTAATAAATTCACAAACCTCTTCACCTTGCAACTACTAACCTCTCTAGCAATTTGTTGTTTGACTTGAGCATCAAAGCTTTTAAACATTAGGTTTGCTATTATTTTTCAATTAAATCTTTCAAATAAGAAAGGAAAATATTAAGGTTTTTAAATAACTCAAAGCTTGTTTGGTAGGAAAGGAGACAAACATGAAGGGGTTAAGAGAAGTGAGGAGATTAACATAATGATTTTAAAATTAGTGGTTGCCTCTGGCTAAAAAGAAATTAAAGAGATGAAAGATTAAACAAAGCGGTTAACAAAAGATAAAAAGTCCTCCCTTTCATGGCTATTTTTCTCACTTAAATTATATATTTGTTATATAAAACTAAGAAATATAAAAGATTTTAGACAGAGAAAATAGAGAGAGAAAGTTTATTGAACTCTTAATTTCAGATAATACAAATGGCAATAGGATGGAGTATTTATAGAAAAATTTTAGCTGTAATTGCTACAGTAACCATAGCCACCATAGCTACAATACTCTATACTGATGTTAGCGTTTATTTCAGTATGAATATACAAAGCTGATTTTGGACATTGATTCTTAATGGACAGACACAATTGATTATTCATAACACTCCCCCTTGGATGTCCACCATTTTATGATGCCTCATTAAAAACCTTTGCTAAGAAAAACCCATTGGGATAAAAACCATAGCAAAGGAAAAAAGAGTACATCATTTTATAAAGAAGCTCTATGTTGCTTCGTTAAAAACCTTACTAGGAAAACCTTATGGGACAAAACTATAGCAAGGGAAAATATTATAGCTGGTGTAGACTCCCCCTTAAGTTGACACTAGTTGTTCTTTACAAATCTCTCAAATGATGCATCTTAATATTGTGTGTGCATGTCGTCTAAAAGTTGATGTAGGAAGTGCCTTTGTGAAAAGATGTGCAACATTGTCGCTTGAGAGAATGTATTAAAGATCAATATCTTTACTCTTTTCAAGCTCTTGGGTGAATGAAAAGAATTTTGGAGGTATACGTTTTGTTTTGTCACTCTTGATGTATCCTTCTTTTATCTGAGTGACGCATACGTTGTTGTCTTCAAACAATACTGTTGGATTCTTATCGATTGCTAATCCACAAGCGGCTTGGATATGTTGAGTCATGGACCTCAATTATACATATTCTCGACTCGCTTCATGGAATGCAATGACTTCAGCATAATTTGATGAAGTAGCTAGCATATGCTCTTGTGAATGCCAAGAAATTGCAGTACCTCCACATTTGAATACATATCCAGTCTGAGATTTAGCTTTATGTGGATCTGACAAATAACCTGCATCTGCATAACCAATTAGTCTTGTTTTGATCCTTTGGGATAAAATAATCCCAAGTCAATTATTCGTCGAAGATAACGAAATATGTGCTTAATTCCATTCTAATGTCTTCGTGTAGGAGTTGAACTAAATCTTACTAATAAGTTAATAGTGAAAGTAATACCTGGTCTTGTACAATTAGCAAGATACATAAGCGCCTCAGTTGCACTTAGGTATGGTACTTTAGGACCAATAACCTCTTCATTATCTTCACAAGGATGGAATGGATCTGTTTCCACATTGAATGATCTGTTTACCATTGGGGTAATTAAAGGATTTGCTTTCTTCATATTAAAGCATTTTAATACCTTTTTGGTATAATTTGATTTATGCAAAAGTATTCCATTTTGTAAATGCTCAATCTGTAAACTAAGACAATACTTGGTTTTTCCAAGATCTTTCATTTCAAATTCCTCCTTTAAGTATATTATTGTCTCAAAAATTTCTTTATGAGTCCCAATGATGTTTAAATCATCAACATAAACGGCAATAATCACATATCCAGATGTTGTTTTCTTAATAAAAACACATGGGCAAATAGGATTACTTTCATATCATTTCTTTAATAAATATTTACTTAAACGATTATACCACATGCATCTAGATTGCTTCAACCTATACAATGATTTCTATAACTTGATCGAGTACATTTCTTTGGGTTTTGAACTTGATGCTTCAGGCATTTTAAATCCCTCAGGGATTTTCATATAAATATCATTATCAAGTAATCCGTACAAGTATGCTGTAACAACATCCATAAGGCGCATTTCTAAATTTTTAGAAACTGCTAGGCTGATTAAATATCTAAACGTAATTGCATCCATTACTGGAGAATATGTTTCTTCATAATCAATTACAGGTCTTTATGAAAAACCTTGTGTAACAAGATGAGCTTTGTACCTTACAATCTCGTTTTTCTCATTTTGTTTTAGCACAAAGACCCATTTATATCCTACATGCCTCACAGCTTCGGTGTGAGAACAATAGGTCCAAAAACTTTATGTTTATTGCGCAAATTTAATTCAGCCTAAATAACGTCTTTCCATTTAGACCAATCATGACTATTTTTACATTCAGCAATAGATCTTGGTTCAGGATCCTCACTTTCAATGACACATGCCATTGAGTAAGAAAAAATTTCATTAATATCCTCCATTTTGTTTCGATTCCACAATCCTTCTGTATTTACATAATCAATAGAGGTCTCATGATTTTCTAAACCTTCCTGGTTTTGATCAACATCAAGAGTCTGTTGATTTATCTCATTTTCTGTTTCTTCTGAAACACATTCCTCCATATTGAGGTCATCATGTTTTTTAGCTCCTTTTCTCTTTCGAGGATTTTTATCTTTGGAACCGATTGGCCTACCACACTTCAAGCGTGCCATAGACTCATGAGTGACTATATTTTCGATTTGTCCTTTTGGGACTTCAATTTAAGCAGGAGCATTAGCAGTTGGTATATGTGATTTAATCACTCGTTTTGTATCTGTGAATGCATCTGGAATTTAGTTTGCTATATTTTATAAGTGCATAATCTTTTGCACTTCTAACTCACACTGTTTTGTGTAAGGATCAAGATGCAATAGAGACAGTTAACACCATGTAATTTCTTTTTCCTGTTATTTCTTATCTCCCCCTAATGTCAGGAAAACTGCCTCATTAACATGACAATCGGCAAAACATGCTGTAAAAACATCTCCAATTTGAGGCTTAAGATATCTGATAATGGAAGAAGATTCATAGCCAACATATATTCCTAGTCTTCTTTAGGGACCTATCTTTGTGCGTTGTGATGGAGCAATTGGTACATATACCGCACAACCAAAAATCCTTAGATGGGAAATATTTGGTTCTTGACCAAATGCTAGTTGTAATGGGGAGTATTTATGATAAACACTTGGTATGATGTGAATTAATGCCGTAGCATGTAAAATTGCATGACCCATACAAAAATAGGAAGCCTTGTTCTCATTATTAATGGTCAACAATAAGCTAGAGATGCTTAATTAATGATTCAGCCAAACTATTTTGTGTATGTAGATGAGCAACATGATGCTCAACAATAATCTCAGCAGACATACAATAACATTGAAAGCTTGGGATGTAAATTCACCAGCATTATCAAGTCTAACTTTCTCGATTGTATAATTAGGAAATTGTGCTCGTAACCTGATTATTTGAGCTAGAAATCTCGCAAATGCCACATTGCGAGTTGATAATAAATAAACATGTGACCATCTACTAGAGGCATCTATCAATACCATAAAATATCTAAATGGTCCACACGGTGGGTGAATAGGCCCACATATATCACCTTGAATACGTTCAAGAAACATAGGTGCTTCCTTATTAATTTTAACTAGTGATGGTTTCAAAATCAGTTTTCCAAGAGAGCAAGCCATATAGGGACTTTTACTTGTTTAAAGAAACTTCTGGCCCTTCTATGGATGTCCATGTGAATTTTCAATAATTTTTTACATCACTGATGAACTAGGATGACCTAAGCGGTCATGCTATAAATTTAATATCTGAGGATCTTCTTTAACCACCACATGTGATTCAATCACATTTAAATATGTATAATGCAGTCCCAAGGAAAGCTTTGGTCGTTTTTCTAATATGTACTTCTTTCCAGAAATCTCATTAGTAATATACATATATTTTTTTATTATCTTTAGTCTCAGACTGAGTATCATATCTGTGAAGGTATATGTCATTAAAACTCAACAAATTCCTTTTGGATTTTGGTGAAAACAAAGCATCATTCATGAAAAACTTTGTTCCTCTTGGCAATATAAAACTAGCTTTATCAATGCCTTCAATCAAGTCTGCAGAACCTAATATTGTATTTACAATTGCCTTTGTTGGTTTTAGTTTTGAGAAGTACCTTTTACTTTTAAGGATAATGTTTGTTGTACCACTATCTGGTCTGCAAATATCCCCATCATTAATATTGAAATTTGCTTCTTTATTAGTGCATTCCATGTCAAGCTTCATGTAAAATAGACAATTTAATAAGAATAAAATTTCAAGTACATTATTTAAGGAACATTTATTCAATGAAACATAACATTAACACATCCAAAAATTACAAGTAAAATATAACATAGTTTTACATTTACTAACCAGTTATCACCAAGATCCTTGTCAATAAAATCATCAATAAAATCCGAAGCATCAAGGTGTACAGAATCATCTGTAGGATTTAAATATTCAACAAAATTTACTTCCTTTCCTTTCCCTATTAATGATGCCTTATAAAGCTTATATAGATGCTGTGGCGTTCGACAAACTTGGGATCAATGCCCTTTAGTACCACATCTATAGCATGAATCTTCAGGATTCTTGGAAGAATTTTCACAAACATTTTTCCCTTTATCATGTCTTCCTTCATAATGCTTCTTTTGATTATGTTGTTTTGTGTAGGGTAAAAACTACCTTAACCGCATCCTCAACCACAACCACAACCACGACAACGTCCACGTCCATGGCCACGACCACGACTGTGATTTTTTCCTCGTTCAAACCTTTTCAATACTTGCAGCATTTGCTTCTGGAAATGCTGTCGAACTTGTAGGACATGATTAATGATTTTTTATCAAAAGCTCATTGTTTTTCTCTGCTACCAAAAGAAAAGAAATTAGTTCAGATTATTTCTTTAAACCATGCAACTGGTGTTGTTGTTGTAAGGTTATATGAGATACATGAAATGTGGAGTAAGTCTTTTCCAACATTTCTTCATCAGTAATTTTCTCTCTACAAAACTTCAACTGCAAAACTATTTTGAACATAGATGAGTTATAGTCACTGACTTTTTTAAAGTCTTGGAACCGCAGAGTGTTCCATTTATCACGAGTTGTAGGAAGTATAACTTCTTTTGGTAATCAAATATTTCTTTAAAATCCTTCCATAATGCACTTAGATCTTTCATAGTGAAATATTCGCATTTAAAACCTTCATCAAGGTGTCTACGAAGGAAAATCATAGCTTTTGCTTTATCCTACGATGACGTGGCATTATTTTCTTTGATTGTCTCCGAGAGACCCATTGACTCAAGATGCATTTCTACATCAATTGATTATTCATAGCTACAGTACTGTATGCTAATGTCAGCGCTTACTTCAGTATAAATATACAGAGCTGATTTTGGACACTGATTTTTGGTGGACAGACACAATTGATTATTCATAACAATATTTATATATTTTCATTTTTTTTGTTCCCAGAATATAGAATCATATGTGCACCCTCCAAGTTTGAGCCTGGAACTTCAACTATCCCACCTAACCGTAGGCCGATGGATTTTTTTTTTATTTCTTTATTTCTTACCAAATATGGTACTCTTATAGTCACTTTTAGGGTGTTTGTTAAAACTGAAATTCTTGAAGTAAAAAGTGTAGCATGTGATGCTTTACACTGTAACTCATTTTTTTATCACTTTAGTATATGAGAGCTTTGATTGTAGCACTTAAAAATTTTAATTAGAACTGATTTTGCCAAATAGTCCTTTGATATTATCATACACTACAAAAGCTCAAGTTAAATATCGCTATGTTATGACCTACCAAATCCATTGATGAAAGCTTGAGGACATATTGTTGTTGGCCAAGGAATGCCCTACGATTTATGAAGATAAATAGATTAGAGGTCACTATGTGTTAGATAAGATGCTTTGGGGCGAGTTCCATCAAAACCTATTTTGGTTCTCTCTCAGTGTTCACGAAAAGGATCCAATTATTGGGTTGTATTTGTCCAAATTTGTGGATGTACATATCCTTTACCTATCTGCATGTGGTTCAATGTGAATTGTGAAGCAATAATCAAACGCATGCCAGTGCACAAAACCGTTTTGCCGAATTATTAAAACTGAGTGCTGATGAATATCACAGAAAGATCAGAGTCAGCGAAGGCACATGTTGGATGCTTTCCCAGAAAACAAAGCTGAGCCAGCAAAGGGAAAAGAGAAAGAAAATCACCTTATAGGGCGGAATACATGCTTACAAAGCAGGTGACAGTACGAGTGGTCTGATAGTAACCCCCAAGAAAATGATAAAAGAGTGTCTTGGCCTTCTATAAGCTTGTCGTTGTTGAGAGGGAATATATAGAGAAAGTGTGTAAGTGTGTGCTTGTTTCCAGCTCATTGTCATGATAATTAGGTTTTCGTGGAAAGGATCATAAGAGGGAGGGGGTGAGAGGGAGAGCTTTAGTTGTACGGTGTGCGGAGCCTCGTTATTGCTTTGATGTAAATTTAGCACTTTTAAGGTATAGTTATAATATACGTAAGGAATTTTTAAGAGAAATCAATATGGGCATTGACTTTGTGTCAAGACAATAAAAGGATTTTGATCATTGAGTGAGGTGGCCTAACGGTAATGAATTGCTGTGATAGGTTTATGGTTAGAGGTTCGATTGCTAGGTGATCATTTTTAAGGGTCTTAAACATGGAGTCCTTGGAACCATGCCTGTACATGTTCTTACCACTAGTACATTCGATGAGAATGGGGTGCACACCTTACTTGCACACCTTACTTGTCGAATGGTAGGACTTGATAGTAGGGTTTTTAGCAAATATTCCTTTCAGTGTCCGACAAGCCCTTTTGTTAATGCCCAAAAGAGTGTGCTATCATTGGTCATCATGGTCATCTTCTTTCTAGCCTATAGACAGAACAATATTGCCATGTAACATATAAAGATGAGAAGTGAATAATAATAGTAATAATAAGAAGGGACTTTCATTGAGCAACCATTTTTTGAGGAGTCAAAGAAAAAAATATTGAGAGAGAACATTTTGAGTGGATTCTAGTTCTGCACTTCTTCTCATAGTTATGATTTCGTGTGTTATGTTTTGTTCTTTTTTTCTCATTTTTTTTATATTGTTCTTGTGTAGCAGAAATTTGGACTTGTACCAACTCATAAGTACGCGGTTCATACTTTTTTTAGAGAGGCATTCATTTGATTATTAATTAGACCATTTTCTCAACATAAAGATATATATACAGCTGTTAGGGTGTTTAGTATAGTGGTGGGAATCATTGATTAGAACTGTTTTTATTGTAGTATGTGAGAGCTTTACACTATAGCAATTTTTTTCTTTTTATTATAACATGTAAGAGCTTTATACTGTTTATAACTAAAATAATGGTTAAAACCACTCCTTGTCAAACAACATGTATAAAATTTAAGGATATTAGTTTCAATGTTACCATGGTTTTGTAAGCAATCATTATACACCAAAAAAATGGACGCAAATTATGAAGTAATGGGTATGTTGTCATTGATTAGGCCATTTTCTTCACATGAAGACATAAATGCAACCATAGTATTTCGGAGATATTAGGCCTCATAGTACCATGACTGATTAATCATTATACACCAAAAGATTGGAAGTAAATGCAATAATGGGGCATGTTGTAGGGCTTTCTATTTTGTTGAATAAAGACACGAGCCTTTTTCTAATTGAGCGAGCCTACTTGGAGCCACGGCGGATAAGATAGGGTCCTTTTGGGCCATCATGTGTGACTTTGTGAAAATGTTTCCTTGTGGGGGAGAGCTACATTTAATTATTTAATTATTTTTAAATAGGATCTAAAATTTTTAAATCCAATGGAGGAAATTTAATTGGAAATTATTCGGTGTCTGGGATTCAGCCTCATCATGTACTCCTAGTGGAGACAAAATTTCCTTCCCGACATAATTAATGCACAACATGCCCACAGCTGCTAGTGGGTATGGGCCCAACAAAAATTTTGTCATTCTCTTATTTCACTCAACAACCGGGATGAAAAGAAGTTTGCTTATCCTTTCATGTTCAGGGAGAAAAAAAGAAAAGAAAAGAAAAAGAATGTTTGAGAAACATTTTTCTGGATTTTTTTTGTTCACTCGGAGCATAATTAGCTCAAAACAAAACCATTTCGCAAAACTTTTTCTCTGATAAAAAACCAACGCTTTCTTGTGCAATATCTATAGCATGAGAATTGAAACTTTACTGAAAGGGTGTTTGTCATAGCGATAAGAATAATTAGTTACAACTATTTTTATTAAAATTTGTAACTATTTTATATTGTAGTAATTTTTTTATTTTAACATGTGAGAGTTTTATATTATTTATAATTGAGATAATAGTTAAAACTATCCTTTATAAAATAGTGCTTGAATAGTAGGTACTTAACCACATATGCGGCGAAATATGCTTAAAATAAATTTGTCTTAAGTTTTTCCTGCAAAGAAAAAAAAATTAAATTCTTTTGATGGGAAATTAAAAAAAAAAAGAGGAAAAAAAAAAAAAACTCTACCTTTACTATTGTGCGGAGAATAGATTGTTCATACTAGGTGTAGGCTGTCCAGCTGAAGCCTTCCGCGGAGCTTACTCAACAACCATGTCCAAGCACCCATCAAATGAGTATACTTAAACTTTAAAACTTAATGTATACAGAATTTTTAATCTATAAATATTTGCATAGAAAATTTTAAGAGGAAAAACGACAAAAAAAAAGAAGAAGAACTAAGTTAAGCTTCGCTCCTTTAAACGTGCACGAATAATAGGGCAAATTAGAGATATATAGATTTTAAATTAAATTGTTTGAGAGAAATGGTTAAATTATTTTTTCAACTGTGAATGATGTAAAGCTTTTAAATGTTTAATGTTAAGTAAAAATAAATGACAATATAAAGTTTTAATATGTTACAATATTTAAATTTTAACCTTGATTTGAACTCTTTTTCCACACATTCTAACAAACTGTATTTAACTATACCAATGATCTAAAAAAAACTTACTACTACTTTTTAGACTAATTTGTATAGAGAGATGATACAAGTAATGAATGCTAGACTTTAAAACAAACACAAAAAGGGGGGTTAGAAATCTGTAGTCCCATGACAGGACTAACTGAGCCAACTTCAATAAGAACTCACCTACATTTCCTAAAGAGAGTCAATTCTTTCTTAAGAGTGTATTCATGTTTGAGTACATCCATGGAATAAAAATTGAAACTTTACTAAATACTAGGTAAACTTATAGTAAAATCCTGGCACACCCATGTGCCAGTGAAATTCAGAGAGCTTTGTGTGCGCTAAGTGTGGCAGTGAAGAAAACACACATTCACATTGTGGAAAACACAAAAAAAAAAAAAAAAAAAAAAGAGAAGGAAAAAAAGAAAAAGAAAAATGGCTTTGGGTTGAAGATTTGTGGGAAATAGGAAAAGACCCATTATCAGACTAATAAAAACACGACACAAACAAACCGTAGGAGGACTTTCCAAAGTTTTTTCCTCTCTTTTTTTCCCCTCTTTTCTTTTCTGTACGAAAACAGAACGAGAGAGAAAGGAGGAGAGAGAGATAGTCCCCACAGCCCTCTGTCCCCGCTGCCGGACAAAACTACTACCGCCAATAATGCTTGGGACCTTGTAAACCAGACAACTCTCTCTCTCTCTCTCTCTCCCCTGCAGACTTCTCACCAAATTCTCTCTCTTTCTGAAGTTCTTAAAGTATATGTGGAATTTAGTCATATTTCTCTCTTCTTAAACTCGAAGTTTTTTCAGAGACAAATTTCCAGGAGTATTTTTCCACCCTCCGTTTTCTTACCACATCCCTTTGTAAGTCTCTCTCTCTCTTCTTTTTATTTTTATTTTTTCATATTCAGTACCACTATTTGTTTAACCCCATTTCATTATTTCGTCCCCTCTTGGCTCTCGTCGTTCTCCCTCTCCCTCTGGGTCTTTTTTCGTTTCCTCTTCTTCCCGAGTTCTTCAAGGCAACCAAGCACAGCATTTATTATATTCCTATTTAAGGCCATCAATAGCCATCAGGAAACACACAAAGGAATATGTGGATATGGATATAAATATGGGGTCTCTCGTTCTGCTTCTCTTGGGGCCTTGCATTTATTGCTTCTTTTCTTCTGTTAGCATCACTGTTGAATGTTGGTAAACTAATCGGGAGGAGCGAGAAACATATATATATATATATATATATATATATATATATATATATAGAGTGTGAGAGAGAAGAGAGAGAGAGAGAGAGAGAATTTAACGCAAGCACGCTTCAACAACTCCTCTTCTCTCAGCTTGTAGATGGAGAGGCTCCAAGGACCCATAAGCCCCTGTGTACGTTTTATTAATATTTACTTTCCTCAAGTTTTTACACTTTATTATTTTTATTGTTATTGTTATTATTATTATTATTATTTTGCCATTTCTTGAAAACCCATTTCCTAGTATCAAGAAATAGGACTGCTTTTAGTCTCCTAAATTGCTTGCATTGAATGCAATGTGTGTTGTTTTTTCATACTTGAAAGACCAAAACCTGCAAACGCTGCTTCCTTCTCTTTAAACATTCTATTCTCATTCCATTTTGACGTTTCAAACCGAACTTCTCTCTCCGCTCCCCACCAATAAATGTCCCCTCTTCTTTATTACTTCCTTTTCCACAAAAGAAAAAAAAATTGGGTTACAAACCCAGTACAGAAATTCTTCATTTTTCTCCTCTATTTTATTTACTTCATTTTTTGGGGTTTTTTTTTTCCTTAGTTCTTTGGCGATCATTTGGATGTGGAGTGCCCAGAACAAGGGCTAATCAGCACGGGAAGCTTGACATACGAAGAAGAATTGGAGGATAGTAAAATGCCATTCCTTCAAATGTTGCAAAGCGTGGAATTGTCATCATCATCATCATCATCATCATCTTTTTTGCCCTTGAAAGAGCCAAGCTTTCAGACGCTGCTAATGCTTCAACACCTGAAGAAGCAGCAGCCGTATGTGGAAGAAGAATGGCTTTTAAGTAGTTCTAATGGTGGCTACAACTACAACAACATTAACAATAATATTATTATGCCTTGTTGTGAAATGGAGGCCCAAATTCAGGCTCAAGAGTTTGAGAGCTATGTCACACATGACAATATTGTCGTTGAATTGCATGGTGATGCTCCTATCAAATCCGAAGCAAAAGACCGATATCTCCAATACCCAATATTATTTTCAACCTCAGAATTCAAACAAGAAGAAGAACGACGACGACGACAACAACAGCAAAGTTCCAAGGAAGAAGGGAATAACTCAAAATCCATCTGGGTTCAACCTGATCATGAGGCAGCAGCCACATTTAAACAGACCCAGAACCCAAAATGCGTTCCTGCGACAAGAGAAAGAAGAAAGCGTAAGAGAACAAGGCCAACCAAGAACAAGGAAGAGGTAGAAACCCAACGGATGACCCACGTTGCCGTTGAGCGCAACAGGAGACGCCAAATGAATGACCATCTCAACGTCCTAAGGTCTCTCATGCCCACTTCTTACATTCAAAGGGTAAATTTCAAATTCTCAATTTTTTGTTTTGTTTTGTTTCTTTTTTTTTTAATTAATCCCTTTGAGCAAATTAAAAAGATTCAAACTTTGATGTAAACGAAAGTTTGTTGTTTTTTTCAAAAGGGTGACCAAGCGTCTATAGTGGGAGGTGCAATAGACTTTGTGAAGGAATTGGAACAGCTTCTTGAGTCACTTGAGGCCCAAAAGAGAATGAGAAAAGAAGAAGAAAACAACAACAACAACCCAGTTAGCTCATCCTCTTCTTCTTCCTCTAGTTCCTCATCAGCCGCTGCGAAGCCGTCATCATCCAATGGCTTGGTCATGTCTCTCTCCCGAATTGGTCATGAGGAAGACATTAACAACAACAACAACAACAACAATGGAGTTGGAGAAGAAGTGAGGGCTGAGAACAAGTCAGAAGCAGCGGACATAGAGGTGACAGTAATACAAACCCATGTGAACTTGAAGATCCAGTGTCCAAGAAGGCCTGGCCAGTTATTGCAAGCCATTGTTGCACTTGAAGATCTTAGGCTTTCCATTTTGCACGTCAACATTACCTCCTTAATTGCCACGGTTCTTTACTCCTTCAATCTTAAGGTAAAAGAAAGTTTGTTTTTTCCTTTGTTTTTCTTTGCTTGGACTTCACCCTATTTTAGCATCTCTGGTTAGAATTTGGCCTTATTTGTATAAATAAATAAATAAATAAATATATATATATATATATTATAACTGTTGAAGACTTGGCAGTGATGTTGCATTTGCATATTGTGGTGATATTGCAGATAGAGGATGGATGTAAGTTGGGAACAGCAGATGAGATTGCTGGAGCGGTTAATCAGATATTCAGATTCATAGATGGCAGTTAAATTTATTCAATCACTCCTAATAATATGCTGTTTGTGGAAGATTTAGTTAAAGGGGAAATGAAATTATGATCCTTTGTATGGTTATGTGATATGGAAATTAGCATTACCCCCTTCATATCTTTGATGATGAAGTTAAGCTGTAGTAGAAAATGGTAGATGATGTTTTTTGCTCCATAACTTGACCCAAAAAAAAGAATTGAAAATCTAAAAATGGTCTCTCTCTCTCTCTCTCTCTTTTTTGAAGATGTAGACGGGGGTTAGGGGCCCAACATGACTGGCTGAGTTAGGCTGTTATCAGAAAGAAGGGGGGCGGGGGGTGTAAGTGTTCAAGTCTAATATATATATATATATATATATATATATATATATATATCATATTCTCATCATTGCGTGTTGCAAAGGATGCTTCTCTTACCTTATTTGACTTTTGGCAAGCCAAATTTCCGTACACTATAAAAGATGTTTCATCGTTGTAGGTGGTAGATACATTGTGCGTGTCCTTGCCATTGCAATTTTCCCCCCTCCTAACAATTTTTCCCTACATGTTCGCTTCGATTTTTTCATTTCGGTGCACCTCTAACCTCTCTTATCCACTCTCTTTTTCTTGGATTCCGACCGAAATTACATAAAACGTGGCTTGTGAAATTTAAATGAATCAGCATAAGATCACTAAGCAGCATATGATTTTTAAGCATATAGTGACATTGTAGCAAGTCAGCAGGAGAGCTTCTTTTTGACAACTAATCTCCAAATTCAAATCTCCGTGATAAACATTATATTTAACTATTTATATTATGTTACGTCGTTTAATACAATAAAACGTTAAATAAGTACTTTAAATTTTTATGACATGACATTATTTAATTGGTTAGATCCTATATAATACATTAGTTTCTTAAGCTGCTACATAAGTTACTTTTATGTTTAAAAGATGAGGTGTTTAAAAGTGTGGTTATATTTTTGAACTGAAAATTATAATATATAAAAATTTTATATTATAATAATTAAAAATTTTAATTACAATTGATTCTGTAAAATACGTTTAAGATCTGACACAGTTTTCTTCTTTGCCGCCTAACTGCCGAGTGTGTTACGTGAAAACTAGAACTCTTCTTTTTTATCTTGCGGTGGTTTTTCATCTTTTTAACCTTTCTATCTCACCTAGCTCTCTTCTTTGGACGCAAGTGCTTATGTACGGTTGGTTTTGGTTTTCAATAGTAAGACATGATAGCTAGAGAAGGGAAGACTACAGAAACTCGAAATGTGAACCTACGTTGGCATTTTCTGAACCTGAATTTTGGCGTCCCTCAACCTGCCCTACAGGAAAAAAAAAAAAAAAAAGTTGGCATGAAATATCCATTTTCACAGTTTAACCAAATTGAACAATTATTTTTACTTCAAAATCCGTTTGGTGGAATCATAACGCATCACTAAATTTTAAAATGCAAGTACATTCTATTTTCTCATCTGACAAAAAAAAATGAACGCTTAAAAAAATGTTAACTATCATATGATAAAAATTGAAAATATTTCAACAGATGTTGTTAACCTTTTTGGTTCATAGAGTAGAATAAAAAATTTGAATAAAATTTTAAATGTTTATAAAAGAAAACGGAACAAAAAAGTTTAAATTGTAGTTGAACTTATAAAAAAAATAAAGAAGCTATAATGGCTTATAGTTCGAATTTGAGTTGTTATCTCAAATAATTCTATTCTTCAAAAATAAAATAATAATAACACCAACCGACTTGTCATATTAAGAAACCAACTTGAGTTGTGGACTAATATATACATACATATATATATAGCTTGCTTATTCATGAATACTACTAGGCTATCTTGCATGTTAGTTAGAATTATTAGTTAGAATTGTTTTTACTGTAATATATGAAAGTTTTATACTAAAATGATTTTTTTTTTATTTTTATTGTATAGCATATGTAAATTTATATTGTTCATAATTAAGATTATAATCTAAACTAACCTCGCTAAACAACCTTTAAATCATAGTATTGATCAAAAAGCATATAAAGCAAAACGCATGTAACGTTTGACGCTTGACACCATTTAGTCTCTTCCCAGGCAAATGCATGGCTTAAAACAGATTGTGCTAGTCACATTGGAATTGGAAAAAGAGAAGGAAAGTGGCATAATAGAAGACTGCAAGTCAAATAGTGTGGTAGAGACTAGAGAATGGACAATCCCAAAAAAGAAAAAAAAAATCTTAAAAGCTTTGCATAGAGATTAGAGGCTTCAGATTCTCTTGACAGGATAGGAGAGAAGAAGAGAGAGAGAGATGGTGCTTCTGCGGTCTCAGTTAGCAGCAAAGCAAAGCACAGATCCCCATGGGCTTAAGCCAACGTCCTAGTCGTTTTGGGTCTTGGAATTTTTTGTTTTCCTTTGCAGCTTTTTGGTAAAAGGTCAGTCCCATTCTAACATCATATTCATATCGTTTTTAGGCTCTACCTCCATGATTACCTTCCCGCTTCTTCCCATCACCACAGAATCAGAGTGCCCCTCTGCTCGAAGGCTACGCATTGCACACCCCTCTCTCTCTCTCTCTCTTCCCCACCAGCCTTTTCTCTCAAAAGTCAATGTCTAAACACCTGTTCTAACAGTTGTTTATTGCGTCAAAGTATAATTAACTTTACCATGTAATACAATCATGTAAATCATCATATATATATATATATTGTGTTTGAATTAATCCATATAATTTGTCAAAAAAGTAAACTTAAAAAAATAGATATTTATGACTTGGATGTGATTTGTGATATATTTGTAGCTTTGAAAGCTTCAAGGTAGAAATTGGTCCACATAATAGGATTTTTACTCTTTTTTTTTGTGTGATGGTAATTAACTCCGTCAGCTGCATTATTTAGGGAATGACTAGACTTGGTTAGAGGCTACCAAAAAGCAAAGCACACATTACTTTCATCGAAGGTTGATGGAAACTGAATGAACAGTGAATAATTCTCTGGTTTTCCTTTTTGAGCTTCCTTTCAACACCATCTTCAGCTTTTCTTCTGCATGACTCAAATTCCTCATTTCTGATGAGTGGCAGTGCACATGATCCTTTTTCGTTCTCTCTCTCTCTCTCTCTCTTATGCTCCCCTTGCCCTGTGAACTTTGGCAATAAAAAAATTCATTAATCTTTTATTTAACAAATTTGTAGTTTTAATTAATAGCAATGTAAAGTCTTATATGTTACATTATGATACAGTTTAAATTAATAACAATAAAAAAATTAATTATGTTTTTATATGTTATAGTTTTTTAGTTAATTTTTTAATTTAAACTAGTTTATCAAACATCCTATCATTAAAATTATACAATCCTTATTATTATTATTATTATTATTATTATTATTATCTCTTTCTTCACTTATCTTGTATTGGTTGTTTAGTTTGGTGGTGACTAATGTGTGTATTCTTTAGATAACAAGCACAGATAGAATCCTTCTTAGCAAAAATAAATATATAAATAAAGAAGTAAATAAAACAGGTAGAATCCAAACTACATGACGTGGCTTTTACATTGGTAATATGTACTCCCTTTGAATTTGATGGACAAAAACCTCCCATTAACTTAAAACCTAAAATTCTCAATTTCCAAAGTAACAAAGTGAATAGTACCATTGCAGTCCTTTCACTTCAAATTCCAAAGAGAAACTCTGTGTCTCAAAATCTGACTTAATTTTACCCAATAAATAATGCAAATTCATGGCCTTAGTCCCTATTTAACCTTTCTTCTTAGTCTGCCTTTCTTTTTTAACATCATTTGCTTTGAGTTGAACAGAATTGTGCATATATAAAAGGCTGTCATGTATTTGACGTAAAAATTGAGGAAAAAAGATGCTTAAAGATGCCATTGGCATCAAGTGTCAAAATTATTAAAAAGTGAGCTCTACTTACAAGTTGTACAATATGAGATTCACTGTTGAACACCACATGTTTCCTTCAGTATTGTTCATAAAGAAGTAACAATAGTAAGGGGCAGCACTAGTGGTCTCCTAAATATTTGTAGTGTTTGTTGAAATTTTATTGTTAAAACTTTGAACTATAGTATGCAAGATTTTTACGTTGTATAGAAAACTTTTGTTTTGCACTATAACAGATGAGAATTTTTTATTATTTACAATTGAAACCACAATCCTAGTAAGACACCTAGAGTGTGTTTGATAACTTAGTTATAACTTATTAGTTATTAGTCTAAATGTTATAATATAAAACTTTGACATGCTACAATATAAAACAAAAATATGTTACAATATAAAACTTTTATATGTTACAATATTTTAATTTTAACTTATTATTTCTTATTATATTTTTAAATACTCTATTTATTATTTGCAAATTAGAAAGTGTCTTCTTTTTTATCTAGAAAATATAGAATCATGTTAAAGCACCATTGCTACATTTTTTATGAGTTTCATTCTGTGCCTCATTTTTTCATTAGTCCCTATGGTCCATAATTCCATTTTATCGGCTTAGCTGAGTGGGACTGGTGGGATGTGAATGGCGTGGGGTCAGAAACACAGTGGCTCAGAGATTCCCAATACTAGGCCCCAGAGCAGCCAGATGACCTTGACAGAATAAAAATTTCAAAAAATTTCCAAAAAGAAAAAGTCAGGGATCTTCTTGGGGACACAAACAGTGTGTGTAAAGAAGGCCTCATTTTCTGTGGGTCCAAAGACACTCCGTACATTATCAATCTGATCAGAGACTCCACTAAAAATCCCAATTCCTAAAACCAGTGAAACCCCACTTCCCAAATTCAACGTCCTTGCAATTGTATTGGTTTTGACTCGTTGCACTCGAACGCCAGCACCTGCACCTGCACCTGCCCCTGCCTAGGTACGGTCACACTCTCTCGTTTGCTCTTCCATTTTTCTCTGTCTCATTTCTCTATTTTGTTTTTAGAGCTCTCTCCTGATATTTTCTGAATGTTAGTTTAATTAAATAAAAATCATTGAAATATTACACATTCAAATCAATTTAGAGGGTGTTTGGTAAATAAATTTAAACTCAAAAAATAAGTTTAAATATTATAATATATAAGAATTTTATGATACAATAGAATTAAAAAAATAATAATTTACCTACCTAACCTTAATGGATGATAAAAAACTCATCTAATAAAAGTTCCTTGGGCAAACTTCAAAAGCGAGAAAACACTCAAAGTTATATTCAATTCTTAATATTCTAATCTTTTCATTACAATAGGCTTACGAGAGTATTTACAGTTTTCTAACCAAATGATAACAAATATTTACTACAATAAAGACTAATCAGACAAATAACGATAAACGAAAAACAAAATAAAGTTAAAATGTAAAAAAAACCACTATTATAATAATAATCTTCCTACATCATATATACTAGAACATATTTTTTATTTTACATTGTAGTATATGAAATTTAAAAATTTAATGATATAGATAATATAAACTCATAAATTTAAATTATTTTGTCAAACAAGGCTAATTAAATAAAAATTTGAGGGGTTAAAGTAACTTCTATTAATAAAGCAATTTTTTTTCCTATAAAAAGTTATTATTATTATTATTTTGTATAATTTTTCCCTAGAAATGAAAAACGGTCAAAGTTTTTTTTTTTTTTCTTTGAGGGGAATTTGTCCACTCAATCACGCTTTGACAGTCTCTCCGCGTGCGCCATTTGTTGTACAGTGACACGCACATGCTTCTTAATTTAGTCCCCGAGTTCTGTTGCCAAAGATGCTAATTATGTCAACAAATTCATCATGTGTTATTAACGAACCGTTCATTAATGTCTGAGTGTGTGGATTAAGTTCTTACTTCTGTGTGCTTGCCAGTAAACTATAATGGGTTTTTTAAATTACGTAGTTTAAATAATAGTTTTAAATTGATGTTTAAAATTAAAAAAAATAATTTAAAATAAAAATAAAATTTAAAAAATTATGTTTTTTTTAAAAAAAGAATAATAATAATTTTATTTTAAAAAATATACTTAAAATTAAACTATATTTATGGGTTAAAATCTCTTCGATGGTTTAGTATTTACGCACTCAAAAGGACACATGATTATGTTGCAAAAAGGCTCATCTCAACACTTAACGAGGAAAAAAAATATTTATTAAAAAAAGGAGAAAATAAATAAAAATTACAGAGAGGGAAAAGTAAGAGTGCTATAATAGTATAATTGTTAGCTTTCGGCGTTGCACTTGTCCCAATACTCTGCTCGTATGGTCACCACATGAGAGCGAAACCAAGCCTTTTCCTTAAACTCCTAAATAAAACGCCAATATCAGGGACATGGGAATCTCCCTCATTGGGAAAGTACTTTAATTACCTTAAAAAAGAAAAAAGAAAAAAGAAAGAAAAGTATCTGTAATCAGTCTATTATAATCTAATGAGCTATGAACAAAGCTCTGCAGTGTACCTTAGCAAGGAGAAGTTAGAGGGCATACTTATGGGTGTCAAAGCTGATCAAAATCACATCGGACGATTCAAAGCAGATAACATCAACATGGTTTTTTTTTTTCCCATAATTTTCAGATAAATTTTAGGAGGAAGTAAAAAAGAGAGACAAAATTTTTATAATACAAACTATTTATTATTAATTTTTCAATAGTTTAATATATAAATGGAAGTAGTTTTGTGTCATACATGAACGCTTGTAAATTAAATTATTAAAATTAATCCAACGGTTAAAACTGACAGACAGTGGAGAAGGCAGTTCCTACCGCATAAATTCTCAAAGGAAAAAAATGGAAATTTTTTTTTAAAAAATCAATATTCCTCTGGGTTTGCCCTCTGAGGCAAGTGAAAGGTGTAGAACCAGAGCGTGGGACTGGATTGGTTTATCATGGGACTGAGGTCCCTGTAAAAGACTCTTGTTTTATTTTATTTATTTACTTGTTGCTAGAAAGGTGCCCTGTAAAAAGATTAAAGGCAAATATCTTGGGATCGTTTATAATCAAAGGCGAATATGCAACATGCAAGTGAATAATGAAAGAAGGCATCAGTTTGGGTGAAGTTGGGTAACAAGACAAATTCACCTGCAGTCTGGGGACATGCAGCCTTTCCCTATATCATACGGCTGGAACTTGGGGGGCCTACAGTGTTTTGTTTTTGGATTTTCATCCAATTAACCGTTTCTTTCACAATTTTACTGTGGTTGACCCTTTTTTTCCTTTTTCTTTCTCATTTCTTTTTTTTTTTTCAATCTTTATTATCCTTATTTCGGAATGGTCTCCTTCCTTCAATTATTCTTTTTCCGTTCAGGAAAAAAAAAAAAATTTTGTAATCTCTCTTGGGTTTTTTTTTTTAACCTTTTTATCTTTGTGTCAAAATAAAGTGCATTTGACAATGCTGTTAAAACTAAAACTTAGAACTAATTTATTATAACATATGAAAATTTTATATTGTAACTTATTTTTACTTTACATTATAACATATAAAAGATTTATACTGAAACAGTTGAAACTACATAATTAAAATGATATTTTAAATGTTCTCGAAGTTGTTGTTGTCCTATAATGATTTAGTTGCAGACAGATAATTAATGAACACAAATAGCTAGACTATGGGGCATTTGATTTTCTTATGCTAAACATAAGAGATGTAACCACGAAGGGTTGTGCTATAGTGGTTAAGGTTGTCAACCAAGGCTTCCCATGCTCCCAACACAAGTTTGCTTTTTTGCCTGACTCACTTACGCTTTGGTTACTACTGGTATACCAAGGGCTAAGATTAGGTGCCTGGACTAAACAACAAGGACTTTTGAGATCTTGCATGTGTTGTGGTCCTTGGATTGCCAATTTACCGAAGGGGATGAGATGTGAGATGCACCATCTAATCTCCTTTTTATTTAGCACCAAAAAAAAATTTTGACAGCATGTGAGATTTTTATACTGTAATTTATTTTTTCTAATTACTGTAATATGTGAAAATTTTATATTATATCAACTAAAAGTTTTAGTTTCTTTTAAAAAAATTAAAAGCTTTAGTTAAAATTAATTTTATCAAACATCTTTTTAATGTATTATACAACTTAAACTTTATTAATTAAAAAAAAAATCTTAGCAGTATATTTTCATTCTTAAATTAAATGTATTATACAACTTAAATTTCGTTCATAAAAAAAAAATAGCAGTTGATGCACCATATAATTTTTCTTCTTGAAAAAAAAAAGATATATTTTTTCTGGTTCTACCGGTATAATGATGCCAAAATCTGAGATGACAAATAGTATATTGTTCATACAGGAAGAGTCTAGTACTAATGATATTTCGACTCCATAAATGAATATCTGCCACGCCTGCTGCGTGTTCCTGCAGATAAGAGAGTGAGACTGCAGTCAAGTACAAATACATTTGGCGTACAGGCAAAGCCCGTGAAAAGTTAAATGTAAGTGGGTGGGAAAAAAGTGGAAGTGAGCTGATGGACGTGCCCTGGCCCATTCTCCAGTGAGACAGTTGGTAGGGCTCCTCAACTGTCCTAGCCAGACAAAGGTCAACCCAACTTACAGAAGTGGGCCAACATGAAGCCTAACCAAATTGGTTTTGGGATTCAAGTTTTGGGTGATGGCCCATGTCATCTCCAAGAGGAAAATGCCAGGGGCTGGGGGCTAACAAGGTACAGAGTATTTATTTCTCCTTTCATTTTCATGTCTTGAATGTTTGCCAGCACATATATGGTTGATAGAGTAAATCCTCAAATATTCTACGTTTACAAAATTGGGAGTTTCAGGTAGATTTTTTTTCCCCCAATCCAATGACATTATCATATTTGATGGGTAAAAGGAGGAATATTTATGATCTGTCCCCACTGTCATTCTCCTCTGAATGAAGGCAAAGAGAGTTAGAGAAGATATTTGGGCATCATGAGGAAGATAACATAACCAAGTGTTTTTGGCACGAAAAGGGCTCAACCTAGAACCTTCCATTCAATCAAAAACCATAAAATTCCTATCCAACGGCCATGTCATCACACTATCCAGATGAAAGAGGAACGTGTGGTTGTGCAGCTCCAAACTCGGAAGAACAAACATTATATTGTATGATTGTCATATACTCTCAAACTTAAAAAAATAATAAAAAACCCCGGAATGTAAAACAAGGAAATCCACAGAAAATAAATTTAAAAAAAAAAAACACTTCATCATATCATAATTCAATTCCCATCCTGGTGGCCTTAGAATCTCTCACAGGAAAAGTCTGGTAGAGATTCGGCTGAGCGACATGGCTTGCACATCCTTCTCTGCTATGACCATCTCTTCCTCATCTAGCCTTGTTGACACCAAGGCTCCTCGCCGGTCGGCCGGAGCGTCGTCGCAATGCGTGACACTTCCGACGCTTCCTCCACCGCCAGTGCAGCAGTCTCAAAAGCGCCCAAGGAAGAGCACTGCTTACTGTGAGAGCAATATGATGTCATGGCATCATCACCCTTGTATCAAAGCAAGATATATATATATATATATATATATATAACAATGCTGATTTCGTTTGTTGATAATGTTTAATGTTTATGGTTTTAGGCCGTAAGATTTCTCGCAATGTCATCGCCATGGCCACCGGAGAAGCGCCCGCAGAAGTTGCAACAGTTGAGACTCCAGAGATTGTCAAGGCTGTTCAAGAAGCTGTATGTCTTCACTTTTTTCTAAATTTTGTTCTCCTTTGGTATTGGTAAGAAATTTATGACGTAGTTTTAACAACAATATGACTTGCTTGGCTGGTTAGTGGGACAAAGTTGAAGACAAGTATGCAGTGAGTTCACTTGGCGTAGCAGGTGTTGTTGCACTTTGGGGCTCCACTGGCCTTATCTCGGTAATATTTTACTCCCAATCAAACATGCCTATATATATATATATATATATATATATATTTATATATTTATGAATGGCCACATAGTATTAAAGTTGTGAATGTGACTAGTGAAAGGTTTCTGAGAGATGGACATCGTTTGTTTTAACAGGCAATTGATAGGCTCCCTTTGATTCCTGGCCTTCTTGAGATTGTAGGCATTGGATACTCTGGGGTAAGTGAGATATATATATATATAGATATATTATTAGCATAGTCATTTCGGATTCAAAATCAATGTCCTTTTACTCATTGTTCTCTTGATCCCATTTTTCTTGTCCATTTTGCAGTGGTTTGCATACAAGAACTTGGTCTTCAAGCCAGAGAGGTAAAGTTTAATCTTGTGTTTTCATCTTGCCAAAAGAAGAATAAAAAAATAAAATTCTAGTAACACAATTTTCTGTACACATTTTGGATGAAATATCAGGGAAGCCTTCATACAGAAAGTAAAAGACACGTACAAGGAAATTATTGGAACAGCTAGAGAGGAAACTTAAACAGAAAATGCTGGTGAGATGAGTTGTTGAAAATTTCCGGTTTTTGAAGCAAATTAATGTCTCAGAGCGTTGTGCATAAAAAAATATGTGACCGTATCCTTTGTTTTGTTCTTGTCAGCTTCTGACCAGAGTAAGTCCATGTAATTTACTTTTCTCTTACGAGATACTTGTAACTATTTATCTCTTTATTTCCCTTTTAAGCTCCATGTAATTGGAATTATAACTTTTGTTATGTACTTGGAAGGAAAAAGACGCAACTTTGTTTTACTCTGAGTTTAGTAAGCTTGTTCAATGGCTAGAAAAATTATCTTCATTTGAAGTCATGAATCTACAATATTGGGCACATTGATAAAAACTAGTCTACTTAAAGGACTCCACAACACAAAAGTTAGACACAAAACATTCAAATCTAATTCCACTAAATCCCGCACCAATTGCCAAAGCTAGAAATTCCTCTTGGCTCCTCTCCTTCCCTCCTGGGTTTTGAGTCATCATGCCCACTTCAAATTGGAAGGTGCTCTTCGCGGCAGAACTAGTATCGGACATGACTGGAAGAATTGCCTCCACAACTGTAACCTTTCCGTTGTCGGGAATAGCTTCGTAACAATTCTTTAATAACTTTAAGCAGTGCTCATCAGTCCAATCATGAAGTATCCACTAGAAGAAAAAACATGGATGTAAATTAGTGTGTGTTCATTGATATACATTAGCTAATGCACAACAATTTTAGAGCTCACCTTCATGAAAATGTCATCCCCATTTGGAACAATGTCAAACATATCCCACGTACAACATCAAGAAACTCATGTAAATTTTAGCCTGCAAAGCTTGCCAAAAGTAATATACCACAATTAATATCCAGAACACGGGAATAATTAAACAATGACCTTGTTCTGGGTGTTGTAATTTAGAAGAATATGAGATAATTAAATTAAAATCATATCTGTATAAGAATAGTCTTGTTGCATAACATGAAGCAAGTCAAAGTTAGTACCCTTAATATGCGGGCATTTGGAGGTGATTAGGTTGAGGGTCACCCCTAGACCACCACCAATATCTACTAGTTGCTCAAGGTGCTCAAAACCTTTGTAAAACTTAAGGATGTTCTTAACGACAATAGTGGTGTGGTTGTACATTGCTGTGTTGAAAACATGATTGAATCTAAGGTCCAAGCCAGGATACTCAAAGGCGTGCATTCCATGGGCCTTGTTAAACGGAATTCCTCCGTCGAGAAGTGCATTTTTTAGCTGGGGACTATAATTCATTGTAGTACGTTTGAATTAGATTACGCAGGCATAACATGACAGTGAAAGTTGAAGTAGCATGCGAATTCGTTGCTGAAAAATGGAAATAAAAAAAAAAAAAACGGGCAAGTGACTAAAGCTTACATTAATCTACTACTCCAAGAGTCTTGTGTCATGGTCCAAGTAATAGATCAGTAGTAAAAAGATTATCTTGGTATTCAGTACGTGGAATCCTCTCCATTTCTCTCAAATTTTTAAAAAACAAAACTTCTTGAGTGCTTTTTTTTTTATGTAAACACGTATTGGACTTACTTTAGATTTAAATTAATGAATTTTTTTTTGTTTCAATTCAGTATTGTTTCTATGCTTAAATTAGTGCGTCTCTAAATCAAGAAGTGAAACGGTGATCGTATGTAGCAATTTGTAGCTCTTCTTCAGCAAAAACGTAATTCCTCTTACACAAACTTCCTTACTTTTTAATATTTTTGTAAATTTAAAGAATAAAATTGAGACCCATCACATACGTGAATCAACTATAAAGTAATCTGTGTTCATTGTGCCCCAAAGGGGCATCCCGTAAGATAGGCCATATTGCAATGATAGGATTTGAACTTTACACGTTGTAATACAGTTAGGTGTGTAATTGCTACTGGACTATGTTTTCGACCACATATTTGAGAAAGAAAACAAACAAGACATACCAACTTCCAAGAAGACCTTGTCTTGTACCAATGCCATGAAGGGGGCCTAAAGGAAACACCATCTTCATTAGACGCAAAATACTTGGACACGGGAGCAAGACTGTAGAGCTTATGGAAATTAGACCCAGTATTACCATCACCAACCAAAGAGCATCCGAGCAAAGAGTGTCTCGCAACAGCCTGAGGATGCGGTCAAGCATAAAGGGTGCCTCAGCGTTGGTGGTGGGCAACTGGGCCGCTATCTCTGCTGACGAGAGCTTAGCTCCTTCACCGGCTCTCGCTATGATGTCAAAAACTCCGAGCTCAATTGCGGATTGTAAAGACATAGACAGCACGGAGGACATCGCTTGCTGAATGCGTACGAGAAGTGTTCTTCTTGCTCTCCTTCTTTCTTTGATCGTCAAGGACTTTTTGAGTGTTTCCTAGTTCCAATGAGGGAGCCATTGCTTGAAATTCGCAAGGGAAACTAAGTTGTTTTAGGATGGTGATGCGAGGAAGAATTGTACAAAATTTTAACAACTTATCCGCATTAAAGTTGATCTTGTCTTTGTTTAAAAAATGTTGGTTGAGTTATTCAAATCGAGAAAAGTTATTATTTTGTGGATGACTAGAATTGTTTTAAAGTATTGGCAGGCCGTTTTGGTTTCCGTTTGATGGTCCAATAATGCTTGTCGTTTTGTAGCATTTAGATGACAATGCAACAATGGAACTTAGGTTGCATGCCGCCTATGAGGGAGCAACATCCAAATAAGTGGTACGTGCCTCCATCTAAAAATTGAAACATTAATTTTTAACCTTCAAAATTTTTATTACATTTTAGTTGTGCTCTCGCTAGCTTTAACTGAGCCCCGAATAATTAAAATATATGTCATCCCTATTTTGTAAAAAAAAAAAAATCTCTAATTTTTTTAATGGTTCCCTACTCAAAAAATTCTTGGGTCTGTCTCAATGTTTATATGTTTTCAGATTTATACAACAATTTGTTTGTGGTTCAGATTAATGCAATAATTTCTTTATAGTTCATATTTGTATAACGTTTTGTTGATCTTTGATTAGTCTATATATGTGGCACAAATTCAAAGCTCTAATATTTGTGGTATAAATCCAAGCGTGAGGTTTTTTGTGGCATTCCTTCAAATTTCTCGATGACTATTTTAAGTGATACTCATTTTGGTGGAAATTGTAGTAAATAATATTTTTGTAACTCGAGAAAGTAAATAACATATTAATATTTGAAGTAAATACTATGGTAAATAATTTATTTACTCCTATTTACTCATAGTAAATAAATTATATACTAAGTATTATGTTATTTATTTCAAATATTTTAAAACATGTTATTTACTTCTTTAATTAGTTTCAAAAGACCTGATATTTACTTCTTTCTCCCTAGTTTGGCGACTGATTGGCTTGCTGTTTATAGGATTTATTTATTTTCTTATGGTTGTTTATACATTTGGTGCTTGAAAATACGAATTTATCTCTCTTTGGTTCGCTATGTTGACCTTAGAAAGTCTAGCCATCATCACCTTTATGAAAGATACAATTTTGATCCATCTATTAATAAATTATCTATTTTCAAACAAAATGTATGGGAGGGTTTAAGAAGAATAAAACAATATTAAAAAATTTAAATCTAAAAAAATATTCAAAGATAACAAATAGACTGGGTAGCACATTTTTTCTAATATAATTTGAAGCTAGTTTTTTATTTTTAGACTTTTTCCCCATATTATCATTCTTAAAATCCTCACTTGTCATTCAAGGGATAGATTCCATTTGAAAATACTAAGACGGTTTACTAATGGATGGCCAAACTGTTTTATTTCAGAACGTCAAGTTAATTAGACCTGTAATAGTAAATGTAAAGGGCCAATATCCTTGATCACCAATAGTAAAATTTTCTTATATTGGTAGTGGTTGGTGCACAACTCTAATAGTGTAGAAGCAAGTTTTGTAGTTTTGTTTATTTATTTATCTTTTTATTATTTGAATAGGACTAGAATATTAGGGTTTACTAGTAAAGGATTTTTTTGGTTATTTGGCACTTAACTTTTAATGACTGATAATACACCCTTTAAGTAATTCTCTCAAGTATACCCCTAAATCAATTTTTGATACTCATGAGAACCAGCGAATTTGTGCATGTCCCTATTTTCTTGCATTCATAAGTGGATCAGGAGGCTAGTAGGTGGCTTCTTACCTAGTGTTTTAAATGTAAATGATTTTGTGAAAGATTTTAGGGAGAAAGAGGGAATTAAACCATCATTAATTTAAAAATAAATAGACCAAAATGTAGCCATATATATATAACAATAGCCCACTTTAATTAAAACAAATTTATTTTTGTATGAAATGACGTGAATGTCCTTAATATCATTTTTTAATAAACCCTTAAATATTATTTTTTCTATGTAATTCTCGCAAAATCACAACATCATATATTGCACAAAATCATAGACTTATTTACAATATATTATAATTGTCACTTATGTATATTCACCCAATCACATATTCATGACAAGACATATGTCATATATAGTATACTATGTATTATGCTCTCTTTGCTTCTTATGTCACATATTCATGACAAGACATATGTCATATAATTTTTTTTTAATTTAAGATCAATTTCAAAAATTTCCTATCAACTATAGTCCCTATAACAAACACACTCCTTAAGTTATGATTTTTAGTCAAAATAATGCGTCACATAAGAAATGGGAGTTTTCTTTTTTATGAACAATTTAATATACAAATACTCTAGTAGGTCATTCCCGTGAAGTTACACAAGAAAAAGAGAGCTTATTAATTTATTAAAGTATATATATTATAATACTTTGCATATTCCAAATTCTTCCAAATATGCATACAAATATACATGTATATAAATGATTAGTACTGTAAATATATGATAATAAGCAAAAGGGAAAATTGTTATGATCAAGTATGATATAAAGTCAAAACTATAAGGAGTAGGCTGGAGCATGCGAAGTGGCTAAAATAAGAAATAAATCCATCATGGTATGTAAGGAACTTTTAAAGCTTTTCTAGAAGATAGAAAAACAAAAACAAAAACAAAAACATACCCATCATATTCTAACCATAAAACAAAAACATTCACCCATTATAAAACAAATTACACATACCCATCATAAAACAAATTAATCATACCCATCCAGGATTAAACAACAAAATCAACACCAATTTATCAATTAATAATCAATAGCAATTTAATTACAAATAAGTTCACAAATTATACATACCCATCATATCCTAATCATAAAACAAAAACATTCACTCATCATAAAACAAATTACACGTACCCATTATAAAACAAATTAATCATACCCATCCACAATACAATAAACACGGATTACACAACAAAATCAACATCAATTCATTAATTAATAACAAATAGCAATTCAATTAAAAATAATGTCACAAATTACACATACCTATCATATTCTAATCATAAAATAGAACATTCCCCCATCATAAAACAAATTACACATACCCATCATAAAACAAATTAATCATACCCATCCACAATACAATAAACATGGATTAAACAACGAAATCAACACAATTTATCAATTTCTAATAAAAACTTACAATTAGGAAGGAGATTAAGGAGGATGGAGGCAGAGAGGAAAGGTAGCAGCAGTTTCAGAGGGGTCTATATTTGTATTTGAGAGCTGAGTTTATGATTCGTGTCTGATTTTTGAGATGGAAAAAGGGCTTTTAAGTCATCTATCATGACGGTTTTTTCTCACGATGTTTTTTTTAAAAAAATAGTCATGGTATAGCTGTCATACCACGTCGGTTTTTGGAAAAAATTGTCGTGGTAGACACCCACCCTACCGCGATGATTTTCGTCTTCTTGGATGTAACTCCCCACATTTTTTCCCTTATTACGACGGTTTTTGAAAAAAGATCGTTAAATGAGAGTCGTATAATCTCAAATTTGTTGTAGTATTAATATATATTGTAATCATTACATATTATAAGTTTTGTTGTAAATAAATTGTTTTCATGGTGTATAATCTGTTTACCATACATATATCGTAACTAATGTATATTACAAATTGCAAAGTGTTTGTGGTAAATAAATTTTTTACATGGTATATAATTTTTTTACTCCACATATGTCGTAATTAAGATATATTATAATCATTACAGACTGTAAGTTTTTGTTGTGAAAAAATTTTGGACGTGGTATACAATTTGTTCACCACACATATATTGTAAATAATGTACAGTAGTGTCTTACAGAAATTATAAGTTATATGTGTAAATAATGTACATTAGCGTCTTACAGAAATTATAAGTTTCTTTATAAATAATTTTTAACATGGTAAATTTCTTAGTTACTACATATATGTCATAACTAATGTATTTTATATTCATTACAGATTGTATTTTATATTCATTAGAGATTGCAAGTTTTTATTGTAAATAAATTTTTTATGTGGAATATAATTTGTTTATGAAATATTCATTACAGATTGCAAGTTTTTGTTGTAAGTAAATTTTTTACGTGATATATAATTTGTTTATGATTCATATATTGTAACTAATGTATATTGTAATCATTACAGATTACAAATTTTTGTTGTAAATAAATTTTATACGTGATATATAATTTGTTTACTACACATATATTGTAAATAATGTACATTAAAATTACACAAAAATTATGTTTTCTTTGTAAATAATTTGTTTATATTGTAAAGTTTTATTTACCGCATATATATCATAACTAATATATTATAATCATTACAGATTGCAAGTTTTTGTTATAAATAATTTTTTTTGTGCTGTATACAATTTGTGTGCCATACATATATCGTAACTAATGTATAATACAAATTGCAAGTTTTTGTGTAAATTAATTTTTTATGTGGTATATAATTTGTTTACTATGCATATATTATAAATAATGTACATTAATATCACACAGAGATTATTAGTTTTCTTTGTAAATAATTTGTTTACATTCTAAATTTCTTATTTAGCACACATACATTATAACTAATATATATTACAGATTCCAAGTTTTTGTGTATATAGTTTGTTTACCACACATATATTGTAAATAATATACACTAATGTCGACAAGTTCTCTTTGTAAATAATCTGTATACGTGATAAATGTTTTATTTACCACAAAATATTTAAATAATGAATATTTACTATACAACTTGCGTCATAAATAATTGGCGGAGCGACGAAGCAATTGATGAGGGAGAGAAGAGAGCAAGAAGAGATAGAATTGGTGGAGAAGAGAAAGAGAAAGCAAAGGAGACGACGAATGAGAAAGAGAGAACAAAAAGAATCGGCAGAAAAGAGAGCGAGTTTCGTAAACTAAAGATAGGAAAGAGAAACACAAAACAACAGAGAGACAACGAAAAACAAAAATTAAAAGAAAGAAGAAAAAGAAGAAGAAAAGGGTAAAATTAAAAGTGTTTAAAAAGAATACCTAATTTCAAAAATGTTAAGTACTAAAATATTTTTAAAAGTATGCTATTTACTTATATTAAGAATTGAAACCGTGATATTTAGAGCAATTTCCTAAGATTTTATCCTATATTTTTCCTCATGCTTTCACTATATGAATTGGTATTAGAGACCTGCTTCGTTTCTGCATCCTAGAAACTATGCCGCCAAGTCACCGTCCCAATGCTTATGTTGTTGCAAGAACTGCCATCAATGCTAGTTGTTCCCCTTCAACAAGATGTCGAGGCATGGCAATTTTATTTCTTGTGATGCCAAGTCATGCTTTATTGTATCATTGCCTGTGTTTGGTAACGCAGTTAGAACCAATTTATTATAGCATGTTAGAGTTCTATATTGTAGTATACTTTTGCTTTACACTATAACATGTGAAAGCTTTATACTATAGCATATAAAAGTTTTACATTATAACAGTTACAATTACGTAGTTAGAACGAGATTGCTAAACATATCCATTCTTGGTATGCTGCCCCTGCATCTGGATGTTGATGATGATGATTTCATGAAATGACAATCCATCCACCCATCTTCAACCCATTCTTGCCAATCGCGCCTGTTCATATTTGAAGATGACGACAATCTCGGCTCAATGTCGACGATTCAGAATTTCGTAAGGGTTTACAAGCTATGGCTGATGAAACTCATTAGGAGTTTGACTTGGATCATATTTCCTATCCAAGCCAATGTATGGAAATAAAATATGGTTTGTTTTTAATATGATGTTGAACGAAAGTGATGGAGGAGGAGTTGAGATAATCATAGAGGTGCTTACATCAATTTGGGCGATTTATTTTCGACAAATCGACCATCAAATTAAAAATAAATTTAGTTTTTGGGTAGCTTAAGTGATTTAATATTTTTAACAAAAACCAAATTAAACCAAATCAAACATAGGCATTTTTGACGGTTTGGACTTAAGATTTAAAAAGTTTTCAGTATTTGAGAAAAATCTAAAAGGTTAATAGTTTTAAAGGTCTTTGAACTTTTAACATTGTGATAATTTAGTCTTAAATTAATTTAATAGGCTAATATAGTTCTTGAAGCTTTAGTATTGTGACAACATGGTCCTTGAACTATAATAAGCTAAAATCATTACTGAACTAATTTTTAATAGCAAAATTGGTCCTATATAGTAGTCACTATTGAAATTTAAATGAAAAACATCGTGGTTGCCTTCATCCTGCGGCACTACTCTCTGCAGCACTAACCTTGCATCACCTCTTCACTAGGCGCTTTCGCAACAAAACCACCCCATAGCTACCCCACCAGTTACCTCACTAGACTAGCCACACTATAGCATTACGTCGTTATAGTACCATTGCGTCGACTATCACTATTTTAGCTTATATATTAAATTAATTCAAAGACCATATTGTCACAATATAAAAAGTTCAAGGATTTTTTAGCCTATTAAATTCATATAAGAACCAAATAGTCACAATATTAATACTTCTGGGACTATTAAAAATTTTAGCCCATTTAATCAATGCAAGAACTAAATTGTTGCAAATGTTAAATGTTCAAGGACCTCTAGAGCTACGTACTCAATTTTACAATGTTTAAAAGTTCATCATTCAAAGTTTTAATACAAACCGGCAAGTAAACTAGAAAGGCACAGTAACACAAATCAAAGTCTACTAACCAAATTTTGTTCATATCTATATATTACAAATTATAAACCAACAACCAAACAAATAAAGTCAACACTATAACTAAAATATATAATACACAATTAAATTTTAAACTTAGATTAAATCTTGCCATTTGTGTTAATAAACCTCTTTAATAACCAATAAATACTAACCTTATGTATAAAAAATAATAAAAGTTAACCTGTCTAAAAAATATATGAAAATAACAGATTTTATACATATGTATTTTTGGCCGTTTGCGGAGTTCAAGCAAATAACCAAACCGTTCAAAATTATGTGTCTAAAAAACCGTATATTTGATGGTTTGGTTTGGAATGAAAAGTTAGGTGGTTTGGATTTTTTGTACACCACAACTTAATTTGGACTATTCTTTGAAGTGAGCAATTATGACGAAAAAACTACACTTTTTAGTTCAAGTAACATGCAAGACAAAAATGGTAACATTTGAATTAGTCCCTGTATGGCTAGTGGCAGAAAGAAACACGGTGAAGAACTCAGTTAAAATCCAATGTTTGAATTGAGTGTGGAAGAGCAACCTACAAGTGAGAAGTTTGTATCTAGTATTACTTTTCATTCAAGCGAAGCTGCACTGTACAAGATTCTTATGATTCATTTGGTATGCGGATTTAAAACAATGTGGGTTAGAACTTTATGGTTTGAACTATAGATTCTACTGTATAGTTTAAACGATGGTTTTAAATTGACATTTATAATATAAAAGTCTGAATGTGGAATTTTGTTTGAACCAGCATTTGGATGCAATAAATAGAAGTATGGTTTAAATAAATGTGTAATTATTATATTTTATTATTTAACGAGCAATTATTAAAAATTAGTAAATTAATTTACTACATAGTAAATATAATAATATTAATAATTTAAAAATGTATTTTTAACATGTATTTTAATGATATTATACATTGATTGACAAATAAATTAATTATAAAATGGAACTTAGTAATATGATAAACAATCAAATATTTTGTGCCAAAATATTCTACAATAAGTGGTCCCAGCGACTACAAGCACAGGCCAGAGACTAACGGAATTGGTTCGACGGAAATCTGATAGATTATCAGTAATATTCTACTGGATTATTTTCTTTTTTGAAGGAAGGGGGAACTTTTGATAAAAACATAATTTATTACACAAAAAACCAAATGAAAAATAAAATTAAAAGATCCAAAAGAAAATTACGCAAACTCATCAAGCAAATCATCACCAAAAAAGGGAAAAAAAAAATCTTAAAGTCACCATCGAATCACAAAATTAGAAAAACAAATCACAGAATTGTCATATCACAAAAACCATCTACTTAAAGAACTCGATAATCCAAAAATTACTGACAAAACATGCAAATTTGATGCCACTAAATCCTGCACCGGTTGCCAAAGCTAGGAACTCTTGTTGGCTCCGTTCCTTTCCTCCAGGGCTTTGGGTCATCATAAGCACATCGGTCTGGGAGATGCTTTTCACTACAGAACTAGTCTCTGGTTTGACCGGAAGAATTCCCTCCACAACTATAACTTTTCCATTATCTGGAATGGCTTTGTAACAGTTCTTCAATAGTTTTAAGCAATGCTCATCACTCCAATCATGAAGTATCCACTAAAAAAAAAAAACATCTATTTTAGTTGACGTGTTACAGAAAAACAAAGAAAATCTATAAGAGTGCTTTGCTAAGTGAAAAATATCATGTCTCTACCTTCATAAAAATAGCATCCCCGGCCGGAACCTCTTCGAACATATCTCCGCCCATGTGCTCAACACCTAAACATTATTCATAAACATCTCTTTTTTATATGAAAATGCCAAGGGATGCATCATAATTAAATGGTACTAAAAGGAGTTTTTAGAGGCGTATCTCCGTGATCTACCAATAAAGCTCTGTTTTGAATTGTCATATCTGTATAAATTCCGTTACTTTTGCAAAGAGATAAAATAAAGTTAAAATCCTTACCTGGATAAGAAGGGGCATGTTGTATAACATGAGGCAAGTCAAAGTTAATACCCTTAATATGTGGGTATTTGGAGGTGATTAGGTTGAGGGTCACCCCTAGACCACCAGCAACATCTACTAGTTGCTTAAGGTGCTCAAAACCTTTGTAAAACTTGAGGATGTTCTTAATGACAAGAGTGGTGTGGTTGTACATCGCTGTGTTGAAAACATGATTAAATCTAAGGTCCAAGCCAGGATACTCAGAGGCGTGCATTGCATGGGCCTTGTTGAACGGAATTCCTCCGTCGACGACTGCTTTTGTTAGCTGGGGCCTGTAATTTATTTTGGAGTCTTCTGTAACCGAATTAACAGGGTACAAACTAGTACTTTTTGATGCTATTAAATTGTCGCTAAAAAAAAATGGAGACCAAACAAAAAGTGCTAAAGCAATAAAAGCTCAAAACCAAGTTTTATTTCACTTAGAAGTGAAGACCATGCCCTTCAAAAGAAATGAAATCTTCTTTAATAATCATGATCCAAATTAACTTGATCGATCTTCCCAAAAAAAAAAAAAAACTTGATCAGAATCTTTATTGTAAACTATCCTTGTTTTCATTTTTTTTTCAAAGGTTAATTAGCATAGAGAAATTGAGTCACCAACTGCAAAAGATCCTGAAACTAAACACCCTTATTGTAAATTCTCAAACTCTTAGATCTAGTTAAAATTATTTTTTTTTATAGATCTGACAGTTTTAAATACCTACATGTACGTTATTTTTTTAATACCTATTGGAGAATTTGCTAACTATATAATCCTGAGAAAAACACGTATCTTATACATTATTTAGGCCGCGCAAAACGATAAGAGGTAAGTGGATTGGTTCACACCAGTCCCCAAATTTCAAATTATATAGAAAACAAACTGAAAGTTGAAAAACATACCAGCTATCTAAGAAGATCTTGTCTTGTATCAACGCCGTAAAGGGTCCCAATGAAACACCATCTTCATCGGTCACAAAATACTTGGACACAGGACCAAGACCGTACAGCCTTTTGAAATTGGACACATTATTATTATCATCATCGCCAATCACAGAGCAACTCAGCACAGAGTGGCTTGCCAACAGCCTGAGGATGCGATCAAGCATGGCGGGTGCATCAGGGTTGTTGGCGGCCATCTGCGCCGCGATCTCCTCTGGCGAAAGCTTAGCACCTTCACCGGCCTTTGCTATGATGTCAAAAACTCCGAGCTCGATTGCACATTGTAAAGACATGGACAGCACAGAGGAAAGGGCAAGCTGCATGGCGTAGGAGAAGTTTTCTTCTTCTTCTTTTCTGTACTCATCCTCAAGGATTTCCAGACTATTTTCCAGTTCTAATGGGGATGCCATTGTGATTTGGAATTCTGTTCAGGAAAGTAGTTTTTCTTTTCCGTTTTGGGATGGTGAGATTGCTTGCAGAGTTGGTTGATTTATAGCCACTGACTGATGAAGATTGAATGATGAAGACAACAGACTGACAAGCATGGCCCTATTCAAAGTTAGCTTTTTCATCCCCATATCTCAAAAAAAAAAAAAAAAAAACAAAAACAATTGAAGATGGATTGAAATTGCAACAAATTAAATAAATATCAGACAAGAAAATAAAGTACCAAGTGTCCCTATGTAATAAAATAGATATAGGGTGTTAGGTAAACTCAGTTTCAATTTAAACAGTATAAAACTCTCACATGCTATAATATAAAAGAAAAAATGCTAATATAAAACTTTTACGTGCTATAGAACTTACACCCTATTATTCTTCTATAGTGACACGATTTTTTTGAGGCATTTAGTTATTGGAATTTACATGTTATCCACTTATAATATTATAAAATTTGTAGGACCCTTAGTTAAATTATAGGGTTAACAACGGGTTGGTCTTTAGCCTTTAGCCAAAGTAAGCATTTGGTCCTTAATTTTTTTTTCTTAATTTAACTAAGCCAAATCTTTTGTAATTAGGTGTAAAAGGATCACGAAAGTTAACAGAAGTCCATTAAAATTGAATAGGAAGAAACTATGTCCCATACACATGACTAAATATCTACAACATTTTTGTAAAATACTCTTTTAAAATTATAATTTAATATAAAAAGCTTTCAAAACATTTATTAGAAAAAAGAAGAAGCTTAAGGGGTGTTTGGTATTGTTTTTGAAAAGTTTTTTTTTTTTCATTTTCAAAAACACCAAAAATAAAATGGTTTAAAAAATATGTTTAGTTAAAATTTTGGTCTAAAACATTTCAAAAACAATTTTAAAAACAACCACAAAGAACCTCTAATATTGAAAAAAACTCATTTTCAGTTTTTCCAAAATTGGTTAATTCAACCAAAACAGCAAAGCTTAGCCCCCTCGACTCCCACTAGCCGTACTGTCTTCGACGAACTCCACAGATTGCCACTGTCCCCAACCACACCGGAGACCCTTGTCTTGCTGGAGCCAGCCTTACCAAAGCGCCCTTACCACAAAGCCATCGACCCTAACCCTTCTGAACACCGGCAAACTATAATACTGAAAGGAGAGCTCGTGGAGTTGTAGTGAACATGATTGGGTGGCAGATCTAGGGAGGGGCATCGATAGCTAGTGGCGTCATCGATCGAGCGAGGGTCGTTGATGTCCACACTGCTTGGGCTGTTGATCTCCGTGAGAGGGTCGTGTAGCGAAGCTGTTGAGCGTGGGGCTGTCTCTATCATGGTTGTCATCGCGTGGGGCTCGCTCTGTCGTTGTCATCACATTGGCCGTCGCCGAAGACCTTGGCCTCACTGGAGCAGAGGAAGAGAATTCCTCTTCGATTTGTTTATTTTGAAAAGACCTCTTTGATTGGTTAATACCAATAAAAAATTATTAATATATTCGTAATTAATAGTTTTTAAAACTAAATTCAAATTTTATTTATATTAATAATTTTTTTACTAAAAAAATTTGTATTAAAAAGTATTTTATTATATACAACCAAACACAATTTAAAAACTAATCCCAACATATTTTTTAAAATATTTTCATTTTAAATTTTTTTAAAAACAAAAACAAAAACAAAATAAAGCCACCATAAAACGAGCCCTAAATCTCTCTCTTCTCTCTCTGCCTCCTAGCCGCGTCGTCCCTCCCTTCTCTCTCCGTCCCAACTCCACCACCCTCCCCCATTTCTCTCTCCCTCCTAGCCCCGCCGCCCCTCCCTACTCTCTCTTTCCTTCCCAACACCTCCCTCATCCTTTGTGGAATTGCCTCAGACATTCGTCATTGTTTTTGCAAGCTTTATCGCGAGCTTCGGGTGAGACCTATGCGACCTTTGTTGCGAGCTTTGATTGAGACTGCCGAGACCCAAGCAACCTCCAGTGCCTTCGAATTCTTTGCCATCTCTGCCTTCTTCGTAGGCTGTCTTCGTATGGATCTGTGCAAGAACCCTAGTCTCCCAAACAGATCTCAATTGGGGCTTTTGAGAAATGCAAGGTGATTCATTTGCTGAATTTCTTGTTTTCTTGAAACAATTGTTGTTTTAATAATGTCCAAATCTTGTTTTTGATTTTCGTTGTGTTGATAAAATTCCCATGGGGATATGGGACCTTGAGATAATTTGATTGAGGGTTTATTGGATTGTTTTGTTTGTTGAGAAATTTCGGAGAAGGAAACCGAAAAATTGATCTCATTCTTGTTTGTTTAGTATTTCTAGTAATTTCCAAGAGCATGGAGATTGAGTCGCTAAGAGCCTTGATCGGAAGGAAAGGAGAAGGCACGACAAAGATGCCTCGACGCTGACGACGGCTCGGCCTTAGGCTCGTGTCAGTGAGATCCCTTTCTTCTTCTCATATTTTTTGAAAATAAATATTATTAATTTATTCAAGGCTATTTTAATCTTTTTCATATAATTTTGTAGTTTGTGCAGCTCACGAGGGGATTTTAACATCCATAAGTTAACATAGTCCTTTTGTGGTTAAAAGGTGTGACAATTTGGATTCCGCGCGAGAACGTGACTTTGGAATTGACCCTACTCCATAACATGGTTGACGCAAAATTGGCTTGAAATAACTCCATTTATTAATATGTTTGTTAAAAAAACAAAAAATATATAGACAAATAAGTTTAGAAGAATACATTTAAAAAAGTTACTTCAAACAAAAGTAAAAAATATATTTATTGCCAAAATTCACAAAGTATAATATAAATAAGTGGATTAAGTAAGTAAAATAACATTTGTATTGTTTATATTAGCTGTAACAATACATATATGAGTGATCTTTTTATTAAACGGATGACATATGAGTTGACTCAAGCCCAATATGAAAAGCAAGGTTGATGCGAACACAACCTAAATTGCCACCCAACCTAAAACAAAAGGTTTAGATTAGTTTAATCAAGTAATAAAGAGTTAGAGACCAAAAGCTCACTTTGGCTAAAGGTTTGGGATCACTAGAGTTATTAACCTTAAATTTTGAGTTACAATTTTTTCAAACTTTAAACAGCATATAAATTTATACTTTTCTTTTTTGATTGAATATGTTGGGTCCTTAGTTTAATTATGAGCATAACTCACAAGTAAACTAAGGAGTCAACAATAATTAATTAGGGATTTTCAAAAGAAAAAAATGCCTATTTAGATGCTAATTCCTCTATATCTCACTTAATATCCGAGATCCACATAAATGACTTTAAAAGTTCTATCATGTGATTGAATGCTCTAATTTGCTTAATAAATCTAGCCAAAAAATTATCAAATTTCATACACTTTGTGAGTTTAGGGAAAGACACATTTTGAAGTTTATGGGGTATATTGTTATTCACAAAAGTTGGGGATATTTTTCCTACATTTTATTGCAATATAGATTTTCTTCTTTGAAAAAGGAAAATTAACATCTTTTCCATTTATAAGCAAGAAATCTAAGAGCGTCTTAAATCAATACAAAATTGATATGTCAAAGTCAAATCGTAGAATTTGAATGAAAAAGTTACTCTCTAATGCATGCTATTTTTAATGCTAAATTTAGCAAATGCTATTCTTATTGGTAAATGTAATACCAATATAATAAATAATAAATTTTAATTATTATTGGTTAGTATATTAACTTTTTCTATTAATCATTTTAAAATTGTTATTTTTATATTATTTAGTGTGGTTGTACATTAACGAACACATGATTAAATCTTTGGGTCCAAGCCTAGAGACTCAAAGATATGTGTTCCTTTAGGCCTCTTGAATAATATTGGACTCTTTTTAAAAATGCTATAAATTTTAAGCTTAGATTGATTTATGTCATGACAAAAATATTTGAAGAGAATGTTACAATTACGTCATTATTGATATTAGAAATACCAAAATATATCTTTAATATTTTGGTCAATGTCCAAAGAGAGAGAGAAAGAAAAAAATAGATTTAGTTATGGGTATTTTGGTCAGTATATAAAATATTACTTATGCTATTATAACATATTTTTAAATAGTTTTTGAATGGTGTAAATCAATCCAATTGTAAAAAAAGGTGGCATATAACATAAATATCTCAATAATTATTCCTCCTGCATGACTTGCGTTTAAAAGTGAGGCCAGTAATCCCGGTTAAAGGTACTCATGTATCATGTTGAGAGTGTTACAAACCAGGGACGAAAGGAGCATAGGACCGAGGTCCCCCTCAACTTTCTTCTCATTTTTTCATGATTTACATGTATTCAAGTATATATAGGATTGGTAATGCGGTAGATGATATGACGACTGGGCATAATTTTTTGCAGGTTGGTGTTGAGAAAAAAAGCCACAGAACATGTTATTGTCAACCCAAAATAGACATGCCAAAAATTAGTTATTGTCAACCCAAAATAGACATGCCAAAAATGAGTCGAGTTAGTATCAACCTGTGTGACACTAAACTGACGAGTTCAATTGCTTTTTTTTAAGTGTCTTTCCTAATTTCTATTGGCTGTGTTTTTAAGTTTTTTAGGACTTAATTAGTTGTTTGTAGTATGCACCCGATTTGATTTTGAGGTCAGCTGATTTTATATAATTTATGTGTATAAATTAATTGTAGGTTTAAAGTATAAAAAAAGGTTACATGTCATTTTTCGGGTTGTGGGCTAATTTTGCGTTGAGTGTGTTGTGGGTTAATAGTGAATCACAGGTCAGAAAAGTAAAAGTTTGTGCGGGTCATGTTAAGGTTAGGAATTTTCAATCAGTTCATGTCACAGGTTGCATTAGGGTTAGGCTAATTTTGCAAATATTTGACCTCAATCTAATACTAACACGACGTGTCCACACAAATTGTCACCCATATAAGTATATGTACATACATAAAGCCCTTTTCATGGACACAAATTGTCACCCATATAAGTATATATACACAAATTACATAAAGCCCTCTCCCATGAAAAGAAGAAAAAGATTAATGACCCAAATGGTCTTTTAACTTTTTACCAAGGTGATGAATTGGTGTCTATTCTTTTTTTCTTGATTTAATGGGCGCAAAAGGACTGCTTTAATTAACCGGCATGGACATTTGTACGGTATTGATTACGTGTCAAGCACATGCACAGAAAATGTAAGGGCATTCTAGTAATTCAAAATATAAAAAAGAAAAATGAAATAACAAAGGAAAATAATAATTAAAATTTAAACCTAACCCATTCTTCGTCCCCTCTCGCTTCTGCCTCTCTCACCGTTCTGGCCCCCACCCACCACCGGATCTCTACCTTCTTGCTCCAGACTGGCACCATCCTATTCCTGTAACGCCCCAGAATTTATTTAATGTTATTGTAATATAAATAATTAATTAGTGTGCCATAATTAATGTTTCAACATTAATTTGATTACTTGGTTGGATTTTAAATTTTTGGTTGTTTTGTTAATTTGATGAATCCAAATGATTTCTTATTGTTTTAAAATGATGTTTTGAGTTTTAAAACACAACAATTTGTAAAATGTTAAAAATACTCCGTTTTACAAAACCGTGGGCAGCACATGATTTTCGCACAGTAAAACCGCCCACCGTTTTTCTCTATTTATTTTCTTTCTCTCTCTCTTCACTCTCTCAGCTCTCACTCTCTCTCCTCTCTCTCCCGTGAGCTCTCTCACTCTCTCTCTCGGTTTCCACTCTCTCTCTCTCAATTTCTCCTTGAGTTTTTGAATCAAATTCGAATCTAAGCTTCGGGTTAGCAAGGAGGAAGCTCGGGAACGTGATTTAGCAACCGAGAACGCGGATTGAAGCTTCGATTCGAGGTTAGCTTTGAAATTTCTAAACTTTTTCTAAAATTTTCAATTTTGTGCATTTTTGAAATCTAGGTTTGCTTGAGCTTAGAAAACCTCCGATTTGAGTTAAATGAACTTAGAACAACTAGAATCTAAGCTTAGATTGAAGAAAAACGGATTGGATTCAAGATTTTTCATTTTTCTCCTCATTTTCTCATTTTTGGATTTTTGAGTTTAAATCTTGTTTAAATGAGTTCAAATGTGTTCTAGTATGTTTTTCTATCAACTATGATTGTTTTCCATGCCTGGGATTTGAGAAAAATAGGTTAAAATCAAGATTTGGATTTTGGGGGAATCGAAAACCCGTGGCTGGATTTCTGGGTTTTCCCAGTTCGGCAGGCCGGACCACGTATTCGGCAGGCCGGATCAAGGGATCGGCAGGCCGGTGTTCATCTCTCCGGCAGGCCGAACCTGGGAATGTTCGGCCGACCGAACTTGGCTTCCGGCAGGCCGAACTGCACAGTTCGGCCGGCCGAAGCAGGGAGTCCGGCAGGCCGGCCGAGCATAGGGAATTTTGTGATTTTTCACCCGTTTTCACTGTTTTGAACCCTGATTTAAATTCCAACCTTATAGAATGATTTTAAAGATACAAATGGCACACTAGGACATCATGAAATGGTTTAGTAACATAGAATGTCTCAAACTAGATATTGATCGACTTAGTTTGTATCTAGGATCGTTCGTGGTTCCGCGGAGCTAACGTATAGCGGATCGAGATTACGGTGTGGGGCACCGACACGAGTATTGAGGTAGGACTTCTATCCCATTCTTTGATAGCCTAGTTTCAAAATGATTTGGCCTTGAAAAGAATTTCTATTAAAATGTTTTCAACAGTTGTTTGAAAGTGAATTTATCGGTTATATTTTAATATACCGTGAACTGAAATAAACTTCATAATGAATGTAAATGATAACACTCAGTAATTGAGTTTTGAATGATGATGATAATAAACATATAGGCATGATGCCATATCAGAGATCGGGTCGTGTAGCGATCGACCTTGGGAGCAGGTCCCGAAACCCAGCTGGGCCACTACGGTGGTGATATTATTATGGTTTGCCTAGGAAAGGAAAATGATATTACTGGTTGTACGAGTAAACTGTTTTGGGTAAGGACGGTTTTACTCAAATTTATTTATTTATTTACTCATTTAAGGTTTCTTTTAAATAATTCATGAATAATGAAAGGTTTCTTAAAAGTAAATTATTTTATAAAACATTGTCCTACTAAGCCTTTCGCTCACGTTTTATTTGTTTTAAATTTCCCTCTCTAGGTGGTTTTCCATTTAGGCTTAGAGAAGATTCAACGGACATGACCCAGGAGCAATAGAGGAATTAGTAAACTTATTTGTATTATTTAAATCAAGGCATGTAAGATTTTAACTTTACTTGTACTTGGACTGGATTGTATTTATGATATTGTCAGTACCATGTGTGTGCACAAGTTGTGGGTCTGTGAGACCCATACTCGCGACTTTATTGTTTTATTATTATTCGTTTAATGATTTCAATTGCCTAATGTATATGAACTCTTTTATAAGGTGTTGTTTTAAAGAACCTCACATTTTATATTTAATCCAACCCTTAAACTCTTGATTTTAATTAAATTCTCCTTTAATTGTTTTAAATAATCCACCACGTCACCTCCCGTACTCCGGGGCGTGACAATTCCTCTCTTTCTCACATCTGAAATCAATGGAAGCTCCACTGGGGGGCGACGAGAATAGAACGCGGTGGTGTGTGGTCTTGATTTTGGTGGGGCTTTTTATCTGTCTGGTTTGGGGTTTGAATTTATGGGGCTTTGTTCTAAGCCTTGTGTTGGTTTGAAGTCTTTAATGGATTGACTGCTGCTTCAGAAGATTGGCGCTACTTAGGTGCATTTTGTTCTTGTGTGCATGTTGAGTGAGAAAATATCCAGGGCGTGTTTTCAATTGAAATCCAATTCAATGTTGTCCTCTGTTTGACATTGAGTTTTAAATGGTTTTTGGTCTGCAAACGAGGAAGGAAAGAGAAGGAAGAGAAAGACCCGTTTGTTTTTGTTTTGTTTTGTTTTTTTTTTTTTTTTGACTAAATTTCAGTTAAATTTTTATTCAGGCTTATTTTAGTCTTTTTTGGCAGGGAACTTTTTGTAATTTGCGTATGTATACTGAGGTACAATTCATCATTCTGGTAAAAGGGGAGTTTTCATATATATCATTTTTAATATTTACTTTTTATAAATACTATATATATTTATTTATGGTAAAATTTAACACATAATACAAATAATTATATGACATAAACAAATATAATTTTTAAATACGTTACGTATCATTTAATTTTCTCTTGGTAAAAACCCTATCTTATTCTCTTAAAATTTGAAAGTATCGCTTTAAAAAAGTCTTAGGGACAATAAAAGCCCAATAAATTCAATTGCTTGAACATATCGATCTTACAGGGTTGCCCGACTGGGATTGGAATTAAATCCACCTTGTCCCAGATCTTTGTTAAAAATTGAATTTATACCCTTCCTAAGCATTTGAAAACCTGCAGAAAATCTTAATTGTTATTGTCAATAACTAAATTTTCTATATTATCAACAGATTCCTCCGACGATGAAGCAATGCATGAAGCTGTGTTTTCAGAACCTATCTCCTTCACATTTTATGAATGCCTACATTGATGAAGCAACTTTTGTTTTTTTGAAATTAAATTTCAACTGAATAACAATATGAAAAATTATTTTAGTTTTAGTTATATTTTAGTTTCTTACTTTAAATTCTTCTAATTTTGATTCTTAATAAAACTTAATTAACGAAGAGACTGAAAACAAAACTAAGTAATAGATTTAGAAATTAAAGTGGAAAGTTGTGTGTCAAATATTTAACAACTATTTAATGGGGCGATCGAGACCGAAACAAAATAATAGATTAAAAACTAAAACTAAACATTTTAAAATTACAGTTACAGGAGAGATTGTGAGTAAAGCTCGGGACCATTTATTCAAATAATTTAGAAATGTAGCCGTAAATGACATTTGGTTTACTTGTACAACCCCATAACCCAATAGTTACAAACACAACACACAAATTTAATGCCACCAAATCCTGCAGCAGTTGCTAAGGCTAAGAACTCTTGTTAGCTTTGCTCCTTTCCCCCTAAATGAAGAGTCATCAAACCAACATCAAATCCCAAGGTGTTCTTCGCACCAAAACTAGTCTCTGGCAGGACTGGAATAATTGCCTCCACAACTATAACTTTTCCATTTTCTGGAGTAGCATCGAAACAATTTTTCAATATCTTCAAGCAGTTCTCCTCAGTCCAATCATGAAGTATTCACTACAAAATCATCATATTCAAATACATCAATATCCACAAATTTACACTAGTTGATGCCCTAAATTATCAAAACACATGTACCTCCACAAAAATTGCATCGCCACAAGGCATACTTTCAAACATGTCTCCGCTAACATGTTCAACACCGGCAATATCTAAGTTAAACACCTCTTTATAGGCTGAAAAATTTCAAGCGATTTATCACAAACAATTGCTGCTATTTATCCACAATATATAAGATTCATGAGACATATGGTTTGTATGTCGGTATTGTGGCATAAAAGAATCAATGAAAAATGGAAGAAAAGAATTGTATACCTGGATAAGAAGGTGCATTTTGTACAACATGAGGCAAGTCAAAGTTAGTACCCTTAATATGCGGATATTTGGAAGAAATTTGATTAAGGGTCACTCCCAAACCAACACCAAGATCTTCAAGGTTCTTAGGGTGCTGGAAACCTTTGTAATGCTTCAAGATTTTCTTCATAACCAGAGTTGTGTGGTTGTGCATTCCTTAATGGAAAACCTTGTTGAACCTTTCAGCAAAGCATGAATATTCGAAAATATTCATTCCATGGGCCCTGTTAAATGCAGGTTCTCCTTGCATAACTGAGCCTTTCAGCTGGGACCTGTAATATATTATAATTACCAAGCTATAATTCTTCTGGCCCAAGTAATAGATTATTGTAAAAGAAAAGTACTCCATATCTCGGCATGAAGAAAATTATTTGTAAACTGCAACGGATCCTTCTTTTTTAGAGTAAGTGACTTAAAGATTGATTCATTGTATAATAAGGAAAAAAAGTGCACACCAGCTGTCCAAGAAGACCTTGTCATGTGTTAATGCTATGCACGGTCCTAATGAAACGCCATCGCCATTAGTCATAAAGTACATGGACACAGGATTTAAGCTGTAGAGCCTCTCGGAAATTAGATCCGTTATCATCACTAACTTGTCACTACCCGATCGTGACTTCCCAAATATTTTAAAATACAAAAATATAATTAATAAAATTTGCAGAATTTCTTTTTGAAATAATTTAAAACTTCAAAACGAAAACAATTTAAACTTCAAAGAAAAGAAAAATGATTTAAATTCTTCAAGGAGAATGATTCAATATTATGAATTATGTGGAAATTATCTTGGAATATTAAATACATAACAATTCTTAAGTTTTGATAACAATCCCAATAAAACATTTTTTTTTTGTCTCAAGTTTAAAAATTATTTAATTTGCAAACACACGATAATAACGTAAAATAATTAAACACATGGGTCAGGCTATATGCACACATGGTCCCGGAGCATCTACAATTCCATCTTCAATCAGTGTATGAGCTAGAGGCTCCATTTGAAGTTCCTATAGCACATAACTTAATAATATGAGTGATAAACTCAGTGAGTAAAGCTTTTAGCTCACAAAATAATTAATAAAAGTTTCATGAACGTATGAAAGTATTTTAGTAATACAATATTTATTTAGGCCTGAGCTTTAGTGTGAGCTTAATTATCATTTTTTGGGCACAATTATATAAGGGCACTAATTACCCTATGGGAACTAATCTCCCAAATAATAAAATAAGGGAACCAATCACCTTGTGGGAACTAATCTCCCAAATAATGAAATAAGGGGTACTACTCCTCCCATGCCTGGCTCCTTATAAACCACAACACTAAGCCATGTGAAATCGTCATGGATTCAAATATAACTTTCGCTGTAATAATATAATGCATTTTCAAGATAATCATATAAATAAAACTATTTCTCAAATATCCAAAATTATTGGAAATATGTAGAGGATAAATCATGCTTCAACTATCCAAAATACAGAAAAATATGCAATACCTTTATGTGTTACAAGTAAGTTCTTTACTTACAAATTATCACAAATTATCCGTAATAGCAAGCATGGAAAGATTGGCCTCTTCGTGGAGCGATGTGTGTTTTAATTCCTAATATTATTAATTTACCATTTAGTCTTAAAAAAATACTATTACAATGGTCTAATGACATCAAAATTCTAGTGGAGCAATCATATAATGAAATTACAAAAGCAGTACTAAAAATTTAAAAAACTTGGACAGGTCCACATATTTTCACTTGCAGCCAACAATCAACGAATTTTTTAAAGTTACACAAAATTCTAATGCTTTTGAAATTTTTATACAATATTTTTAACATCCATACATGTCATTAGCATTAATTTCACAACATTTTGATTGCTATAAGTACTATTTTTATATTTTCAAAAACACCACACAATTTCTAGAAACAAAACACAGATAGCCAATCTTCTATGAATTTTTAAAATCCACACAAAATTCAAAATAATTTGAAATTTCATTACAATTGGATTACTATAGGTTATTATTTCATGTTTCATAAGTTATAATACTGTTGCCGGAAATATAGTTCGGGCAGTATATAGTAAAGGAATTTTATAAAAATTATAAAAATTTTAATGACTTTAAAATTTTTACAGGATATACTAGACATCCAAACATACCACCAGATTTAATTTTATTTTATTGGGATAATAATAAGTATTTTTATTATGTTCTACAAGTTATGAAACCGCAGTATACTGCAGTCAGATTTTCTAGTTTTCAACCAAAATTTTGAAAATTTATAAAAAATAAAATACTACTCCGATTTAGATTTATAAGAGCTTGTTGGAATGCTTAAGATGTCAACTTTTTAGATATAAAAACAAATCTATGAAATTCATTTTCAGTAAAACCCAAAAATACAAGAAAGAGTCACGGTTTAGCTGAGGATTCTCTAATAGAAACTATACAGGTAGATGAAATAGAATACAAGAAACACTTAAAGACAATCTCCTATACTTCACATTGAAATCTTCAGTCAAACAACAGGTCTCCATTTCTATTTCCTTCAACACACAAATAGTGTCTAATCTTACAAATATTGGTGTATGGTTCTTAGCTCTAATAATTAATTATAAGCATATCCATCGTAACTATAATTTCACTTATACATTAGGTAGTGAGAACAAACACTAATCTCACGATTTAACTCTCAATAAATCTCTTTCCTCATAGTTAGGTGACCAAGTTATATTGAAGAAACTCACCATCTATATTATGAATAAGTATATCGCACTAGAAATGAACTAATATATACAATTACGTAAAACTAAAAATAATTCCGAGCCAAATATGGTGTAAAAAGTAGTATGAAAACCGACACTTAAAACGTATTCAAAAACTCCATTCCAGCCCCGTTTGTGATGTCGGCGGTTACCCTTGAAACTCCGTCGGTTCAAAGGTTTCTTTTTTTTTTTTTTATTATTATGTATGGGGAAGTTTAGATGGCTAGCACAACTTGGTTGAATAGTCGATGTGTGTGATGACTCGAGTAAAGAAATAAATGGGTAGAAAGAAGCAGAAAGAAGAAAGAAGGAAATAAGGGAATTGAGATCCGGGAGAGAGAGATAGAGTTTGATAGAGGGATAATGGTAGAGAGATGTTGGAGGTTTGTTGTTAAATGAGTATGACTTGGTGATATCGTTATGCTGAAAAGAAGCTAAACAAAAGAAGGTTTTTTTTTTTTTGGAGGATGGAGTCAATTATGGATGCAAGGGACATCATTATCAAGTTTGTCACCATTATGTATAATTATGAATGGAAGTTGTCGATATGGTGGATGCTAGGTTGGTTTGTCATGTGGTCTTGAACTAAAGTGTACGGTTTTGTGCTATAGGAGGCAATGACTTCCAGCACCCATCATCAAAAGAAGACAAAGGATAAGATAAAAAAAAAAAATTGTTAAACGTGGAAAGTGAAAGAATTGATGTGAGACAGTGTTGTGTGTGATGTAAAGTGTATAAGACAATACATTATGGTCTATTTTAAGTCTACATGATTAAAAGAATTCAGACAAAAGCAAATGGAGGTTTGGAAGTAGTGGGTGGTGTTGCACGTACATGGGAGAGATTCTTGATAACGTGAGTTTAAGGTGGACCACATTTGTAGACAATAAAATTATATAATATCATCATTCCTGCATTATTTAGTAAATATAAATGGATGTGGTGGTGCAAAAAGGAGGAGCTGCGGGGGGGAAACAAAGGAGATGGCTGGATGATAATATAAATAACTTGGTTTGCAAATATTTTATTTTTCCAAACTTAGTGGACAACAAATGTCGTTGTTAATTGTCTTTTTTATTTTTTTAAATTCAAAAAATATATATTTTATTGTAATTAAATAACTAATCTTGTTTGGATTTAATTTAATTTTTATTTTTATTAAAAAATTTATTTATTTTTAAAATAAAAATATTAATTGAAATGCGAATAAAATAACTTAATGCGATGATAACTAATATCAGATAACATAACACAAAATACCAGATACACTTCATAAAATAAAATAAAACACAGTACATGGTCTTATTGCATAGCAAAGAAATAAAAATAGTAGAAGTCCAATAACATGCAAAGCGTCTAATCCCTTAAATTTACGTTTTCTTCATCTTTTTCCTCTTCTTTATCAATACGAGGCACTATGTTTGCCAGGGGTGAGTTCACAGCGAGTCCAGGGTTGATTTGCCTCCTGCTTGGATCTCTAAACACTAACGATACACCAATGGTTTTAAGATAAGATGTTGTTTCTCTTATTCACCGTTGATTTGTTTTTTCTTAAATCCATAATAGAGCAGACATTTCGATCGCATAAGAAGCAACGCTGTTTACTTAAAGAACTCCATAACCCAAAAGTTACACACACAATATTGAAATTTGATTCCACTAAATCCTGCACCAGTTGCCAAGGCCAGGAACTCTTCTTGGCTCCGTTCCTTCCCTTCTGGCAATTGCGTCATCATAAGCACGTCCAAGTGGGAGGTGCTTTTCCCTGGAAGAGTAGTCTCTGGCTTGACTGGAAATATTGCCTCCATTACAAGAACCTTTCCATTATCTGGAATAGCTTTGTAACAGTTCTTCAATAGCTTCAAACAGTGTTCATCATTCCAATTATGTAGTATCCACTAAAAAAAAAGATCAATTTTGTATAATGCACATCAAATACAGATAAAAGATAGTAACATCAATGCTTGCAATGTGCAACGTTACATAACTCTACCTTCATAAGAATAGCATCCCCGGTCGGAACGTTCTCGAACATATCTCCGCTTACATGTTCAACACCTGCAAGATTAATTAATCGTAATGTTTATTATGTCTAATTTATTCTTAAATCTTAGGGATACATCATCATTAAATGGCACTAAAAAGAATTGAAATAAAATAAATTAAAAGTATCGCACCAGGGTAAGAAGGGGCATCCTCAATAACATGAGGCAAGTCAAAGTTAATTCCCTTAATATCTGGGTATTTGGAAGTGATTAGCTTAAGGGTCACTCCCAGACCACCACCGACATCCACCAGTTGTTCAACGTGGTTAAAACCTTTGTAATGCTTGAGGATGTTCTCAGTGACAATAGTAGAGTAATTGTACATTGCTGTGTTGAAAAGATGATTAAATCTTGGGTCCAAGCCTAGACACTCATACACATGTATTCCGTGGGCCCTCTTGAATGGAATTCCTCCATCATGAATTGCGTTTTTGAGTTGAGGCCTGTAAATTCGGTTATTTATCAATTGGTTGTTGAAAGATGGATATAAAACAAGATATATTAAAGTGAGCAAATAATATTAATTTAAGGCAATTAAGTTGTTTAATTAGTGGGTGCCAATCTTTGTGTCAAGTTTCATTAGTTTCACTTACGTACACTCGCGCTCTATCTACTTAAAAAAAATGAGCAGAAAACTTTTATATAGGGAGCTCTTATGGTAGGCATGTGTTTTGGCCATAAGTCATATAATTTTAATTGTTAGATTGACTTTTCAATGACACGTACGATGCAAAGTTGTCTCTAGACATAGATCAGACTATTGAAAAGTTAATCTAATGCCCAAAATGATAGGACTTGCCAGTATGACCAAAATGTATATTCTACAGTAAGTTTTGATGTCCTTTTATTTCTCTGACCATCCTTGTTTTCTATGATGTTTTTCAAAGGTTAGCATACAAAATTGGTCAGTTGCAAAAATACTTCAACTGAAACAAATCCCTGACAATGTTATAAACAATAATCACCAGCACGAAGCATAAGGTTAGTGGATTCATTCACTCTGCTCCCATAGTTCAAACTCACCTAGAAAAAATTTGAGCTACCAAAAGGGAAACTCGTGTAGTAGACTAGGACAAGCATGCTTACCATAACAGCCAGTATTTTTATTTTAACTAGTGGATTAACTTTTTAACCATCTAATATGTGCATATCTATGTTAAAAGTTTGCATTTATGATGCAGAACTACTTCTGATCATAAAATAAATTGTTGAAAAGTTAATCTAATGATTAAAATAACAGTCCTTACTTATAGAGAGAAAATACTTGTCTTAACACAAGTTCTGCCAAAAAAGAAAAAAGAAAAAAAGAACTCAGTTAAAAAAACAAACCAGCTACCCAAGCACTTTTTGTCTTGAGCCAATACCATAAAGGGTCCCAAAGAAACACCATCTTCATTGGTCACAAAATACTTGGACACAGGGCCAAGACCATACAACCTTTGAAAATTAGATTCATCACTCTCAGCAACCACAGAGCAACTCAGTACAGAATGGCTTGCCAACAGCCTGAGGATGCGATCAAGCATAATGGGGGCCTTATGGTTGTTGGTGGCCATCTGCGCCGCGATCTCTTCTGATGAAAGCTTAGCACCTTCTCCGGCTTTCGCTATGATGTTGAAAACCCCAAGCTCAATTGCTGATTGTAAAGACATTGACAACACAGAGGAAAGCGCAAGCTGCATGGCATAGGAGAAGTTTTCTTCTTCTTCTTCTTCTTTTCTGTACTCATCCTCAAGGACTTTTGGAATGTTTCCCGTTTCCAATTGCGATGCCATTTTGTAATGAAATTTTGCTAAGGAAACTATTTTGATTTTTGTGTTTTGAGATGGCAAGACTGATTACGGTGTTGGTTGATCATTTATAATTTCATACCACTGAATGATAAAGCCATGGCCCTAATTAAAGTCACAACGTTTTCATGCAAAAGTCGTAAAGGAATAAATATGTGAAAATGACTACGCGTGAGGAAAATCTGATGTCTTTTTCAACCACATAAATTTTCTGCCACAACAAGTGTGGACTGTCTTTTCTTCTTGTTGTTCCTTTTCCTTTTTTTTTTTTTTTCCCTCTTTGGCAGTATTTGAACAGACTTCTAAATACCGGTCCCCTCATATCTACTTCTATGATCTCCGGTGGAATGCTTAGAGCTCTGTGGCCTTTGTATGGTCATTGGTTGATTTGCAAAGATACTCCGAAACTTAGTCAAATAGTAATGGAGATATTTTAGAGCAGAGTAGAGAAGAAAATGTTGTGAGCTGCCCCCATTGCCCAAGGGGCTCCTTCCATTCCTGCCCAAGCTTTTTTTTATTATTATTTTTAATATTTTATTGTTAATTTTTCCCACCTATGTTTTCCTATTGTGATGTGTATATGAGGTTTTTTTTTAAAGGAAAAGTTAAGCAAATGACTTATTCTTTACCATATTTTTAAATAAATGGTTGAACTTTTCAAATATTTAAGAAATGACCGAACTTGTTAAAAATTTGCGAAATGATCTTTTTTTTTTTGTTTTTTACAGAGTACTTTAAGTGAATAAGCTACTAAGTTAACCAATGATAAACCACAAGTCAATATATCATTGATGTACATCAGTGCATCATTAATGTGCAAAATTATCCATTTTTCAATTTTCAAAAACTTCGGCCATTTACTTAAAAAAAAGCCTTAAAATTGTCTTTTATTCCCAAATCTCAAAAAATTATTTCATTTGTACCTTTAATTTCGACTTTTAGTATTTTATATTTTAAACTTAAAAAATCAAATAAACCAAAAATCAAAGATATTGTTATACAAGTTTTTATAAATTTGTAGATTGTAAACTTTAATGGGCAAGTTAAACTCAATTTCAAGTTTAGTTCATTTGGATAACATAAAATGATCAGTTATAAAAGGTAATTGTACTATTATCTTGGTTAAAACTTTTCATTTGATTTGCATGATAGAATTGGTGCCTTAAGGAACAAATATTTTATATGTAAGTAATGACATTTTAGATTAAATGAATAAATAAATAATAATGTAAATATTTCATGTGTTAAAAATGGTCCTCATATTTCTTTCATTATTATGCTTAAGCATTTAAGCAAAAATGTGTTCCATGATTATAATAACCAAATCTGGGATCGGGCATATATAGAGTTTATATTCAGTATAGACTAAAATATATAGTCCACAGTCTATGTATTTAGTTGGGCACTTTATACGTGACAAGATTGCAATAGGGATCTACATCTAATTGGGGATCTATGGTAGACACATTGGTGTAGTAGACCCAATAGTGGTCGCACATTGGACTAGACCCAAAATGTAATTGATTTTATAATAATTCGGATTATCTTTAATTCACTTTGACAATCATCTATGTGTAATCTTAGTCCTGAAGTGGATTCATCACTCCATGTTTATAACTTCTATCTTTTGATATGCCAAGATAGGATTTCGAATGACCAAAGGCTCCATTGTTGGTATGTTAGAGATGCAACCTATATTCAATAAAAGCATAATCTACAGACATGGAATCCATAGCTCTCTAATAAAAAGTTAATGTAATCATTTCAAAGGCATTATTCAGGAATTTGGAAAAGAACAAGGCCTTGGTCATCTAGATACTTTTGGTAACCAGATGATTTTCCATTTGTATTTCTTATAAATGGAGTTCTTGAAATAAGTGAAATAATAGAATTTTGAGATAAAATAGTCAAAAAGTAAAACGGAACTAAGTCTTTTGTCCGATTATGGATAACCTATAGGGATACACATATGCATGAGAGGTCATGGACTAGCCTAATAACAGTCTCGTAATACGATATATTATCAAGAGTGAAACTTTAGTTCTCTAGTGGAGTGACATCAAAGTTAATAATTAAATTAATAATTAATCGGGGACTAATTTATCTATTATTGTCAAAGCCTGATAAATATATGTCAATTGGGTCTTAATGCTAGCTCATAAATTCCTTGACTAGTTGTGTAGAATACTATTTACTATAGGTAATATACGAGGCTATGTCGATGGGTTACTAGACCTATCAACATGTAAGCCCAACAGTCCAGTTGGACTTTGTGTGGCGCTAGGCACAATCCATTTGGACTATTGGCGCCTACTAGAGGGAATTTGAATTAATTATTTAATTAATTAATTTCAAGACAATATTTATTCAAATTTAATTATTTAAATTTTGTGATAATTAATTATTTTGAATAATTAATTTAAATCTTAATTGTTTTTGAATTTGGATAAAGAATATATTTATGATTATTTAAATTAGATACTCATTTGGAATAATTGAATTCTAATTTAAATAGAATTATTTGAATAGGAATTATCCTGGATGATGTAAATAATCACAGAACCCTACATTATGATTGGCTAGAATTCGAATCCCCTCTGCTGGTTTTGAGGTTTATAAGGAGAAAGAAAGAGACAGAGAAAAAAAAAAGAAGAAAAAAATTTAAGGATTTTTATTAGTAATATTAGAATTATCAAGGTATTTTTAGTAAAAAAGGAATTGTAATTAGTTACTTGGGAATTCAGTTTTGTAATCAGTGGTCCCCTTGTTTGTTTTCAAGGAAGTTGTTGCATTTTTCTTAGCAGCTGAGCTAGAGTTTGTTATCTCTCAGCGTATATAGCAAGCATATTGTAGTCATTTTATTCAATCCATGAGAATAAGAAAATATGCTCATCTGAGCAACATCTTCCCTTTCCTTTGCACATGGTAAAAAAAACTTGGACTTCAAATTTTTACCTCTTTATAAAGTTCAAAGGCCTATAGCCAACATGCCCATGAAAAACTGTTACTTCAAGCGAACGACCTCGTATATAGAAGGACCATACAAGTTTAGAGAATATTAAACATAAGCGAAAAGGAAGATATTACTTCTCGAATTAGGATCCGGTCAAAATTTTTCTTTTTTCCCCTCCTCAAACAGGTTTTATCTTTACCTATTAACTATATATAAAAGTCTCGTAGGCTTCCGTTTTTTCCACTACGTTGAGTTTCGGGCTAGACTTCGTTCTTCATCTGTGCTCAAAATCAGTAGGGTACTTGGGTAAACATAATGGACATTATAATGGGTCTATGTCTTCTTTTTGTTACTTTCTTCATTGGGTCTATTTTTCTGATAAATAAGTCTTTTAGGGGCAGATTTTGTTTTGTTAGTCAGTGATTCTTTGTGTTCCTTGATTATTAGATTGGTGAGCTTCAAAGCTTTTTTTTTTTTTTTAATTTCCTTCCTTTGCTATTTGATAAAATACAGGCTGCATATTTTAGATAACTCCAGGTCATTGTAAAAAATTAGAGAAAATATTATCTTGACGTCATTCTAGAAAACTATAGAAAATGTTACTGAAAGAAGAATTTATGTCAGTAAGAGAATTATCGAGAGAAATCCATATTTAAAGTTGTAACAAGCCTACCTATCAAACCTATAAATAGGCATATAATGTGCTTTGCATGTGACCAAACTGCAAACAATACAGTTACAAACAACAAGCTCTAGCTTAATAAATAAAGCCTTCTCTATATTATAAGCACCTTCCCATCTATTTTCTTTCATAAGTTTATTCTCCCATTGTCCAATCAATACCATATACACTACAAAAGCACCTGTCAACTTGTCTCCCACTGCAAATTACTTCCCACTATACTACAAAACTTTCACCAACTTTTAAAGTGTTTGATTCTCCAACATATACCTGCTGACGTCCATCACATAGTCCACTCTATATTTTATTAACTTAAAGTCATCATCACACACAACACCCGAATATTATTATCACTATAGCATAAGGCCCACGTACACTTCGTCAACATTTTTTATTTTATAAACAAAAATTTCAACAATGATATTACAGCCGGGCTAATCATCGATTGGGCATAGTATTTTTACACTATAGCCAATTCTAATCAATCTACTTCCATCCACATTCCAATTTTTTGTGGAGAAAATTATATTTTTGGGCCATTATAATGAAGACATACTTTTGTTCCCAAGATTTATGGGACATTGTCTTTTAAGGGATATACTATCCTTGAAGACACTTTTGCATTGAATGCATCACAAAAGGCGGAGCTCAAGGAGAATCAACAATGCAACTCTCAAGCATTGTTCGTGCTACCATAAGCCTTGGCGGGCAAAATTTTTTCCAAGAATTATGGAAGCGACAAGTGCTAAGGAAGCATGGGATACGTTGCAGGTGGAGTTCAAGGAAACGCTAAGCACATGCCATGAAACTTTAAGCTTTAAGGAGAGATTTTGAAAATATAAAGATGAAAGATTCTGAGACTGCTCAAGATTATTATTTAAGAGTAAAAGAACTAGTAATCAATTGACAGTCTATGGAGAAAATATTTCAAATAAAAGGTTGTTGAAAAAATAATGATAAGCCGCACAGAAAAATACGACACAATTGTTACAACTATAGAAGAGTCTAAAGGCATAGAAAAAATGTCTGTAATAGAATTAATGGGCTCTGTAGAAGCTTTTTAAAAAAGATTGAGTAGGCACAATGAAAATTATACAGAGAGTGCCTTTCAATCTAAAATTAATATGCAATCTCAAAAATCGAAAAAGGGTGAAAACAATTCAAAAGAAAATTCTAGAAATGAGGAAAATCAAGGCAAGTTTTCTCAAAGAAAAAGCCATTTGGAGAAAGATTGTTAGATTAAAGGAAAACCACAATGCCGGAATTGCAAAAAGTTCGGGCATGAATGAAGTTCTCCTAGCTCCCACCATAACTCAAAGTCTGTTGAGCGTGGGACAAATGATAGAAAAAAGATACTCTTTGCATTTTGAGGGGAATTCTTGTGCTACATATAGGACAAGAAAGATAAAACCCTCGAAATTGCAACAGTAAAAATGAAGGAGAACATATGTTTTCCCATTCAATGGAGGTACGCCACTGAAGCAGCTTTGAAGGCACAAGTCGACGAGTCACGGCTTTGGCACAGAAGACTTCAGTTTCTATGGTCTGAAGATTCTTCATCAAAAGAATATGATGCGAGATCTGCCGATGATCGAGAAGGTTAAAGATGTCTGCGAAGTATGCTTACTTGGCAAGCAACACAAACTACCTTTCCATCCGGCAGAGCATGGTGAGCCAAAGAGCCTCTAGAGTTAGTCCACATGGATGTTTGCGGTCCTATGTGTGGCATACCCAGCCCCACTCAAGCCCCCATGAGGCCCGTAGGTCGGCCCCCGGCATAATTGGCTAGGCTCACTCATACGTACTGTCCCCTCTGAGGCCCACTGATCCCTCAGGGTTTTCTTTTGTGTCCCTCATGGTTCGAACCTTAAACCTCCCTTAAGAGGTTCTTATTTCCTTCATGAGTGGAGGTTCTTATTTCCTTCATGAGTGGTACTCATGAAGGAAATAAGAACCTCTTAAGGGAGGTTTAAGGTTCGAACCATGAGGGACGCGAAATAAAACCCTGAGAGACCAGTGGACCCTAGAGGGGACAGTACGGATGAGTGGGCCCGGTTATGCCGCAATAAGAGCCAATTATGCTGGGGGCCGACCTAGGGGCCTCATGGGAGCTTGAGTGGGGCTGGGTATGCCACAATAAGGCTTAATTGGTACTCATGAAGGAAATAAGAACCTTTTAAGGGAGGTTTGAGGTTCAAACCATGATGGACGCGAAAGAAAACCCTGAGGGACCAGTGGGTTCCAGAGGGGACAGTACGGATGAGTGGGGCAACATAGTGGGACGGCGACACGTAACGCCATTGTGGGACCACAATAAGAGCCAATTATATCGAGGGTGAACTACGACCTCATGGGGGCTTGAGTAGGGCCAGCCGCCACACTATGTGTACTTCAGCACATGATCAAAACAAGATTGTGATGGAGACAGCAAGAGCTATGTTGTTTGAGAAAGATCTTCCAAAACTCTTCTGGGTCAAAGCAGTGTACACAGCAGTCTACCTGTTGAATCGATGTCCAACAAAATCCGTGCAAGGCAAGAGACCAGTCGAAGCTTAGAGTGGACAGAAGCCATCAGCAAAGCATCTCAAGGTCTTCGGCTACATATGTTATGTTTATATTCCACAAGAAAAGAGAAACAAGCTAGATGAAAAGATAGAGAAAGGAATCTTCTTAGGCTATAACACGCAATCAAAAGGATACCGTGTCTAATAACTTAAGTACAAGAAAACTAATCATCGGTCGGGATATAAAGTTTGATGAAGATGCTACCTTAACTGGGAGACTGAGCAAATAGAAAGAAAAAGCATTATTATTCCATCACTTCCACTACAACAAGGAGAAGGCGTTAACAACCAATTAGAGCTACCGCAACAAGTAAACACTAGGAGGACCACTGGACTCTTCACCAGAAACATCACCAAGGAAAACAAGACCTTTCTCAAGGATCTACGAGACATGCAACCTGACAATTGTTAAACCAGAAAGCTTTGAAGCAGCTTCAAAATAAGAAGTTTGGCTCAAGGAAATGGAGGAAGAAATCAAAATGATTGAGAAGAATGAGACTTAGGAGTTAGTGGAGCTTTCCCAAGACAAAGAAGTCATTAGAGTTAAGTAGGTGTACAAGACAAAGCTTAACTTTGATGGATCAATCCAAAAGCATAAAACACGATTGGTGGCAAAAAGATACTCGCAGCAATTCAGAGTTGATTACAATGAGACATTCACTCCTGTCGCACACCTAGACATAATAAGAGCATTGATAGCACTTGCTGCATAGAAGAAGTGGAAGATCTACCAGCTTGACTTGAAGTCTGCATTCTTAAATGGCTACCTTGAAGAGGAGATCTATATAGAGCAAGCAAGGGTTCATAGCGCAAGGACAAGAAGACAAAGTTCTTAGATTGAAGAAGGCACTCTATGGACTAACGCAAGCCCTGCAAGCCTAGTAAAGCAGAATTAACAGCTACTTCACTAAGCAAGGATTCAAGAGAAGCAAAAGTGAACCAACACACTACATTAAGACCAAAGGTACTGACGACACAGTCTCATTGATTCTTTTTATGTCGACGATCTTATTTACACAGGAAACAATAAGAAGATGATCAAGGACTTCAAGAAAGACATGATGATGATGTTTGAAATGACCGACTTTGGACTCATGCACTACTTCCTTAGGATTGAAATAAATCAAAGAGAAGACAGGATATTCATCTCACAAAAGAAATATATATAGAATGTCTTGTGAAGAAATTTAAGATGAATTATTGCAAGATAGTAGCAACACCACTTGACAACAACAAAGCGCTCATGAAGGAAGATGGCACCCTAAAAGCAGATAACTCTGTCTATCAGAGTCGTTGTTGGAAGCTTACTCTATTTGACAAATACACAGCCAGATATAATGTATGCCACAAGACTACTATTAAGATTCATGCAGGGTCCTAGTCAAGTTCATCATGGAGCAGCAAAGAGAATGCTCAGATATTTGCAAGGAACGAAGGGATACGTTATATGGTATAGATCCATGCCTGAGTCAAAGCTAATTGGGAATACAGACAGTGACTGTGGAGGATCGGTGGACGACATAAAAAGCACCTCAGGCTATGCATTTACACTGGGCTCAGGAATATTCTCTTGGACATCAAAGAAGCAAGCAACAGTTATACTGTCGTATGCAGAAGCAGTGTATATTACAGCAACGATGACGACAAGCCAAGCTATATGGCTAAAGCACATACTAGAAGGCATAGGAGAATCCCAAAATAAAGCTACAGAAATTTATTGTGACAGCAAGTCAGCAATAGCAAAGGCGAAAAACCCTGCGTTTCACAATAGGACAAAACACATAAGCATCAAATATCATTTTTTCAGAGAAGCCGAAGCCAACAAAGAAAAAGAGCCTAAGCACTGCATGACTGAAGAATACTTAGCTGACATATTCACAAAGGCTCTACCAAAAGCCAACTTTGAGACACTACGACACAGGATAGGACTCACCAAAATGTGCAGCAAAGAAGAGTGATAAAATACATGCTGCGCATTCTAGGAAGCTTCAAGTCCTTCTAAAAAATTAGAGAAAATATTATCTGTACGTCATTCTAAAAAACTATAGAAAATATTATTAAAAGAAGAATCTATGTCGGTAAGAGAATTATTTAGAGAAGTCCATATGTAAAGTCAGTTATAACACGCCAACATAACAAGCCTATAAATAGGTATGTAATGTGCTTTACATGCAACCAAGCTGTAAACAATACAGGTACAAGCAACAAGCTCTAGCTTCAATAAATCAAGCCTTCTCTATATTATAAGTGTTGGGATTGGTGCCCTATAAGCATTTACATTGTATATATTGTTAATAAATAAATGAAGTGACATTTATAATTATTTTGGTTGCTTATATGCATTATGAATACTTTTGTAAACATCAAGAAAATTCAATGATTATTTATGTAACTATAAATTTGGCATATAAGTGTTATATGCTTAGAGATAAGATTTATAGATAATAATCTAAATAGTCTGTAATAATTAATTAAAGTTTGGGATCTTTAATTAAATATTACAAGCATGGTCCAATCTTATTTGGAATGAATAGTCTTATCTAGGCTATTAATGTAGAGACATTAGATTTGAGGTACTTTATATAATGAGATTATATAAAACTAGACCAGATAAATTATGAATCTCTAATAATCATCCATTATAAATAGAGTATTCAAATTTATCACTATGATGATCATATATTTGATAGTTTTAATCCTGAGTATTTATTAGACTCCTATTTGTGACATTATGTTTTTTGACTTGCATGATAAGATTTGTATAAATATAGATCATAACTTACCATCTTGGAAACATAATGTAATAAATGGCTGAGAATAATATTATACAGATATAAAATTTATTCCTTACTTATGAAAGTTAGAAAAATAGTTCTCTTGAGTGATGATTCAAAATTTAAACAGTTGAGTGCTCATTAATAGTAAAATTATGAATTAACTGTTCATTATAGAATTATTAGAAGTCAAGGATAAAGATATAATAAGAAAGATAAACGGCAATTGAGCTTAGCTCTTATTATGAACTATTTATGCAAGACTGACTTATATGTAATGATTATATCAATGGACTAATCGTTAATTTTCTTTGAGTAATTTTCACTATAATCTCAAGAGTTCAGTTTTAGATTTTTAGTGGAGTAACACTACTGAAACTAATAAATTTGGCACATTCATTAAAAAGTTTGATTAATTGTCAAATTTATTGGAGCTTGGGTTATAAATCTATAGGTCCCTAATGCCACCTTCATAACACTGTATTGAACTTCATAACACTGTATTGAATTTAATGCATAGAATAAATTATACATATTTAATTTGAAATTATTATATTCTGAATTAATTATTTCACACTTTAAGATATTAATGTAATACAGAAAAATGTTCTCTGTAACACATAATATAATGTGATAAATATTGTCACATTTAACTGGGCATTAGTTAATAAATTGATTTAAAATCTACTCTTAAACAAATGTGATTTATTTTTGAATTTATATATATATATAAGATTTTATTATATATATATATATATATATATTACGTAAACGACCAAAATATTCGTTTACGTTTATAAACATATAAATTTATACATATATATATATATATATATATATATATATATATATGAAAAGGTTAAACGCTAACTTTTTTATAAATAAAAAAAACATATATTAGATATATATACACACACTTGCATAGATTTTGTTGTTTTCAAATGGATAAACGTGTTTCACTATTTGGTTTTTTGAATAAATATATATGTAATATATATTAAGTATACGTGGGAGTTGTGGTGGATAGATTTTTTAGTGGATTTCTCCACTTATTTCACCACACACGTTGTGGAGATTTTATCTCCTAATATGGGTATGTGATATCCCATTTAAATTTAAAATAAATTAAGATTAATTAAAAATAACTAACTACTCATATATAAAAAGATATAGATAACAGTTATCTCATCAATTTATCTTTTTCACGTAACTTTTGTAGAATACTTGAGAAAAAAACTGAGAGTTCTTTCTAAAAAAAAGGTCTGCTATCTTATGTGTTGAGTACATGCAGTTTGATGCCCACTCGTCTTTCCATTTGTGTGAAGGCCTGGCTTGGAAGATCATGGTGTTAAAGAGAAAAACTAAGATACCCTGATAGTCTTTAAAAGGTTTATTAAAATTCTCAATGCTAGCTTTTAATTATTAATTAAAATTATATAGCTATTTTTAATGAACAAAGTTTTTAAGAAATTTTTGTTCGTTAATGATATGTTACTTCCGCTGCTTTTCATACTTTATTCTAACAATAAGCACGTTCCCATCTACTTTCTCTCATAAGTTTATTCTTCCATTGTTTAATCAATACCACATACACTACAAAAGCACCTGTCAACTTGTCTCCCACTACAAATTACCCCCCACTATACTACAAAACTTTCACCAACTTGTAAATTGTTTGATTCTCCAACGTATACCTGCTAAATCCATCACATAGTCCACTACATATATTATTAACTCAAAGTCATACCCTTCGTTATGGGGACAAAAGTAAACTTGCATAGCGTTGTCACACTTATGGTCAGCTGAAGATTTTGTTTCATGATTACTTTTTGAGCTTTGTGAAGCATTACCCTGAAATACTTCTCCGTGAATTTCACCTCCAGATGAGTCAAAAAGGGTTTCGAAAAATTGCAATACATAGTGCCGCAGAAGCTTATTGCTTATGTTCCCATCGCTGTATATGGTAAATAATCGTTTTTTTGTTCCTTAAGAACTAATTAAACTTGGTGAAAGGAGGATGCTTTTAGAAGATTCATACTTGATCTGTATGGGTTCCTTCAGTTCATAATTTTTTTTATACTCTATAGGTGTTAAACTACTCATGTGCATTTCATGTTATATGACAACTCTTTTATGCTAAGCGTGATTAGTTTTATGTATTGATTTTTTATTGCAAAATTCTCCTTTAATAAGTGCAAAATCTGCATAATTTAGATTGGCTCTGGTTCCTGTGTTTTAATTTATTTTAAGCATTCGCCATTTCATAGTCAGGAACTTAAATTTTCCATAATCTTGTTTAGCTTTTATTTTTATTTATTAGTTTATTAGATATCTTTTGTTAACAAAAGACTTGCACAGATTGAAAAGGGTATCCGGTGAATAAATTTGACGTAAAATTTGTTCAATACAAAGCAAGCTGTTTAAGCATAAGATGTCACGAATTTCAACGACAATCAAGAGAGTTACTATGTCCCAAGCCAAATAAAAAAAAAGAAAAAAAAAAGTTCCCATATGGAACAACAAGATGCATGAAATAGTGGGCAAAACAACGTGATAAACTTGTTACTCCCTAATTATGGTGGTTGGATCAGCAAAGATAGTTAATTATACTGATACTCATCCTCATCCATAGGACTCTTGTATGTACCTGTTGCGTCTGAGTTATGTACTTGTATACTTGGTTGTATGCTGGAGAACTTGAGTTGAACCACGAGTGTAATGCAATGACATGATCAACTGAGGACTGAATCTAAGTTGCAGGTGACTCTAATATACTTCATCACGCAAGTCATGGGAATTTTCTACCATGCTTAATCATAGAAACTTAAATTTCCGGTTGCTCATTCATTTGTGAGACTTGGGAACTTTGAGGTGGTTTTATTATTTTATGATTTCCTTCCAAGAAGCAATGAAGAAGACTTACCACAGAGCTCTCAAAGCTGCAACTGATTCTAGTTATCAGAAAGAGAGCCCTGAGTAAGTACTTCTCCTATTCACCTCGTCTTTAATTTTGTATATCTTTCTTCTATTTTGTCTACATTCTTTTGGACCAAACCATAGACAAGAAATCCTTTCCAAAGTGAAGGGGTTTTTTTTTAAAAAAAAAAAAAAACAAAAAATAAAGAAATAAAACTTTTGGCCTGTAATCTTGTATAGGCTGGTAGGGATGGCTCTAGAGGTTGCTCAACTACATACTAACCTAGATCTTACCAAACTAAGGCTTACATATCTCTTGATGGGTGTTGATTCATGAATGGTAAGAAAAAAACAAGTAAATATTGAAATTCATATCTGAATAACACGGTTGCATGGTCCCATGTCCTGGTGGGGCTCAACTCCGCCAGCTGATCCAGTGTATGTGGCAACCTGACTAGACATGTTACACATCAATAGTAAGAAATAAGATCAATTTATATGCATTATATTTCGAAACAATTGTTGTTATAAGTTTCAAAGTCTATAAGCTGAATACTTTTAATGAGCAAGTGGTTTTTTTGCGCCAGAATTTTAGTGGCGAAAAAAATCCAATTTTGGTGCAACTTTCATAACTCATCTTGCCAGAATTTTTGTAAGACTTTGTCGTCGTTAAAAAAGGGTCCTATTATCAAAAAATAGACAATTTTTTAAGCATTCGTCATAAATCTTTGTCATCGCTAAAAGTCCACTTTTAGTGTCAAACAATATCGTCGCTAAAAATGTCATCGCTAATGGGCCTGTTTTGTGTAGCGAATGGCAATGTTTCATCATTGTACTCATTTTTCATTATATTTGGAGGACTTAAATCCCCTGTTTAGTTTTTTATGTCTCAAATCGTGTCTAATGAATGATATTATGACACATCATTTAATGAAAAGTATATAAGTAAGTCATACATTATTTTAAATTTTTTAATTAATGTGTTATAATACATTTGGTTAAACACCATTGAAAGATACCAAAATTGGATACAGAAGATTTAAGTTCATATTTGAAAACAAGCTAATTAGATAAGGATTAGTATTTTATTATTATTATTATTATTATTATTATAAACATGCACGTCGTCTTTTGTTTTCTCCTTTGCTCATTACGGTTAGTGATTTTATTAAAAATTCTTTGATTTTTTTTGAACACGTCAAGTACTGCATTTGTTTCCAATCTAACATAAGATGTCGATGAGGAGAATAGATTAATTTTTTTTCTTTTCCGCTTTGTTTCTATATTATTTAGAAGAAAAGCGCCGCGAAATTAATTAAAGCATGATTAGTATGTAATTGGTGCATTTACGTGCCTAATTATAATTTGAACTTAATCCAATCATCTTGTGATATTTTCTTCATTAAATCATATTTTGAACTACCTTGCTGATTTGTCTTAATTTTGGTATTTTATTTTTAACTTATTCTTAACACTTAACATATTTTAACAAAACGATGTGCTACCCATAGTTTTCTCAAAAAATCAACTCAGAGAGTACAAAGTACTACTCACATGCCCAAGACTCTCTCTCCCTCCTCTATTTAATTCCCCTTCCCTCTTCCACTCTCACTTTCTTTCTTCTCTTTCTCTCTTTCTCTCTCTCTGTGTTGTCTCTCTCCCTCCTCTCCTTTTGATTTTTTTCAGCCGTCAAACAGAGGCCAAGGGATGAGCATTTGAAGCCTCAAAGTCACTTCAATCTTATAACGACCCGCCCTACGTGGCTGTCACTTAACTTAAACATGTCCATGAACTTAAATATACTTATGAATAAGGTACAGAAATTTGCGGAATAATTTTTTTTTAAATGGATTCTTGTTGTGGAATCCTTAACATGAAACCTTAGAGGAAGTAATAACTATTTTTCAAATCTTAATAACAAACGAATTCTTATAACTTAACTTTTAAGTTTAAGATACTAATTTCTTAAAGCTTTTCTTTTAAAATTTCATAATGATTTCATAAAACATACTCATGAAATTCGTTTCTTAACTTAGTGTAAAACTTCAATAATCCTTTGTAATTCTAAATGAACTTATAATTTTCTTTCTTACAAATTTCGTGCATTTGTTGCATTAACTATTGCAACATTTTTTTAAACTTTAAAATCCTCTAGACCAAGGTTACGTAATCACAAGCTCGGTTTTTAAAACATAATTACGTAAATTATTTATTATTCATATGCACATAATTTTCGTAAAGTGTAAGCATACGAAATTTTGTAAAATAAAACATGCATAAATTCGTAAAATAATAATGCGAAAATATTACATTGCGTGAGCGGTATCCATTCCCATCTTCACCATTCGTCCGCCGCTCACCACTGCCCATCAAGTGTTGCTGACAGGTTTTTCTTACCTACAGCATGAACATACTTAAATGAGCTTTCGCTCAGCAAGTAGGAAATTAGCCTCGCAAAACATGATTAAAAATCAATTTAATAAAAATATGCATGAGCATTTTATGCTTGCTTATCAACTTGATTTATGCTCAATTATTTAGGCTGTAACTTATCTTCTTACTTTGGGCCCGAGTGATCGTACCGGTTGCGCGCGAGTCTTGGGAAGTTAGGGTTTGTGAGGTCCCAACGACACCAAGATCATTCATTACTTTAACATGGAGCCTCCCCATGGGTCGGAAGGTTGGTACGACACCCTTAACTTGTCTTATGAGTTTCACTTGTCTTATTGTGTGTATGCAGTATGACTTATCACTACATAACATCACAATTTCGTAATTCATGATCGTAAATCATAATCATACGTGAATCGTAAATCATTATCATACTTGACTTGAAGGTGATTAAACAACATAATTTATATATTGCATACATCACACATTAATCATATCATCCTCATCATAACATTTCACATCATGCCATAACATAACACATCACATCATCACATATAACAGTGAAACAAATCATTGATCATGCATTTTCATAAATTTTATGAAAATATTTAAAATTAATTTATTTTTAAAACTATTCATACTGTAGGCGAGATTCCTACTTACCTGTATTAGTGAAGTAGACTCCCCTATCAATTCAGAGTTCCTCTTTCTCTACTGAATAAATCTGTATAAACACCCATTAAGAGTGTGTGAGAATTTCCCTTTTTAGGCTATTAAATCTTAGCATAACCATAAGAATTTGATCATTTTGTTAGATCACAAATTCCTTTATCAACCGGTCATGAGCTGTCCCATTTCTATTATAAGGATTTATTTTACTAAATCCTCATAATATTCAAGCTTTTCCTTAATTGCCATTTGTTCATATGTATGTTGATAATTAATTAATTTAACAATAATTAATTAATTATCCATCGTCATTTATACCGTGAGACATTAATCTACTAAACTAGTCACTTTTAAATTTATGATTCTTATCTCAAGTCCTAATTGGGCTTGTTTTAAATCCATTTAATGGGTTCGTAATTATTTTTAAGCTCGTCAGCCCAAAAATGACATCATAACGTCATATACATTGTACCGATAGATTGTGTTCCGCATGGCATTATAGACTGAAATGGGTGTTGGACCCATGCCTAACATTGTGGCATTAAGGTTCTATCGTATCGGGATTTTATGCTTGCCGAAATAATGTTCAATTGAAAACTATTAAAGTTTGTCTTTGAAATTCTTTCCCACTTAACTTGGAATTTCAAATAAAAATTGCTCTATAAAATAATACCTGAAATTGTTAACCCAATAAATCTTGGGCTCATATAACCTTTCAAAAGTACTGTAATTTCTTGGTTAGTGAAAAGTCAAATCTTAAGGTCACGCGATCTTTGTTTGTAAAAACTGGTAACGGTGGAGTAATTTTGGAAGATTTATATGAAATCGTTTATTAAACACAAATTTTCTTTTAAAGTTTTTCCTTGTAAAAGTCACTTGTTTTTAAATGTGTGTTTGTATAATTTTCTTGTTTGTTTTTAAAGTACCGGTTACCATTTTTTTTTGGCAAAATTGCTTCCCGGTTAAAACTTTGAAATTCTTACCAATTAAAAGTTTTGACTATTTTTATATGTCCAATTTAAAGTCCAATTTAAAGTCCAATTTAAAAGCAGTATTTCACAAAAGTTCTCCATTTTGTTGCAAACTTAAACTTTTATATTTAGAAAAATTGTAATGCGGTCTCGAAACGACCCGAAACTTAAAAACATTTTTCTACGCAAAAACGTAGTTTTTGGACTGTTTTAGAAAACTGCCAATAACTGTATTTTAGAGGCAGATTTTGAAAAAAATTTCTTCACGAAAGTTGTTCGTCTCATAAAAATATAAAACTTCTGTGTTTTGTGAAATATAAAATTCGGACTCAAAATGGTTCGAAATTGGCAAAACAGTTCCAGCACTGCTGGAACTGTTTTGGGCAGTTTCAATAAACTGCATCAGGCAGTTTTTTTTTGGGCTGGTTTTTGGGGACTGTTTAGGCAGTCCATAAAAATTGTTCGGTAAGTCTATTTAGAGTCAAAACTGTATTTTTTCACAGTCACGGGATTTTGTACAAAACGACGAAAACTAAAAGTCCCGTGTTCGGTAAAGTTTTAAAAATCGATTCTAAGGCCTCCGTTTACACGTTCAAAGTTTGTGAAAATTTTTTCCACAAACTAAAACTTGTACAAAACATAACTCTAACATGCCATACTAACTTTTTACATCACATACAAACATAAACTTAACTAATAAACACATAAATAATTATTACAACATATCTTCTCACCCAATCATCAAATCTCTCATTAACTTATAAACTTTATCCTTGAGAAATTTAAGGAAAAGCTTAGATTGCTTACCCTTGATGACAACTCTTAGGTGGGTGATCTTAAAACTTTTGTCTCCTCTCTTTTCCTCTTCTTGAACCAACACTAAGACAAACTTTTTCATGTGAAAAATCTAACATATTTTGGCCATCACATATATACTATCTAGGCAACATGTTTTCTTTTCTTTGCTAAGGAAAATGGAAAGAAAGAAAAGGTGTAGATATTACCTTAATCCCAATGTTCTAAAATTTCCACTATGTTTATCTTCTTCTTCTAAGTGGGAGTAGATCTTGAGTTGGGATAATGATGTGAAGTGTTTAAGAAAATAGTTTGATGTGAGCTTGATCTTTGCTTGGTTTTTGAAAGGAGTTTTGAACCACAAAACTTTCTTCTTGAAACCACTTGGCATGCACGGTGGAGGAAGAAAAGAAATGGGGATTTTTTTTTTTTTTTTGTCAGTTGGGAGCTTGGGGTACTTGGTGGAAAGACTTGGAACAAGTGAAGACAAAAATAGCTCTTCTTTCTTTGAAGGTTGTTTGCTCGGTGGAAAGGATGGATGTAGTGGGATAATTTAATTTTTTTTTTTTCTTGTCTTGGAGGCTTCGTTGGAAGTGGAGAAAAGCAAATGGAGAGAACTCTTACTTTTTTTGATTCGGTGGTGGAACTTGAAGCAAATGGGGAGAAATTTTTTTCTTTTCTTGGAGGCAAGCTCACCCGATGGGACAAGAGGGAATAAATGAAAACAAGACAAACTTGATTTAACTAGGCTTAACAATCCCCCAAGTTGGCGCCATCATGAAGTGGGATGGAGTCTTAGGTAAAAACTTAATTGATTACCTAAGGTACAATGATGATAATGGAAGCACATTTTATGGGTACTTTGGCCTTTCTTGTAAGAAAAGCTTAAGCAGGTAAATTTTATACTGCCAGTAATAATTAACATAGCTGACAGGAAATTTTTATTACCTGATAGGTCTTCTTTATTTTTCAAATACTGTGATACACTGATCGCAGTATGAACCAATAACAATCAAAGTTTAATTGCGTATTGTTTTTTACTGCATTAAGTCTAAAAATTAATTTTAAACTTAATAAAAATCCAAATGTGACTTTTTCAGTATCTAAACTCTGTAATGACATAGTTTTTAACAATGTCACTATTAGAGTTTGCATAGTATTTTTTGTCATTACGGCTATTCGCGTAGCTCTATTTTTGACTAATTTGACAATTAAGGATTAATTTGCGTTAGAGTATTTCTTGATACACTGCTAACTTAATATTGTACCTGAAACTTCTCATAATTAAATTCACAAGTTCTTTACAGATAAATTCTTCCGTCATAGTAACGGTTGAATTTATCAATTCATTTATTAAATTTCGATAATTAATTAACTTAACTATAGAATCCATTATAGAATTTTTGAAATATTCGTATATTAATTCCATAAATTCTTTACTCACGAAATTCATACATAATGTGTCGAGGAAAATCCTTGATTTAAATATGTAAATTACATTATTTAATTCTAGGATTTTTCTCGGTCATTACAAATCTGCTCAAAAGTTTAAATTTGAGGTTAGTTTTCCCTTTCTCAAGTTTCAAAGTTTTATTTTCAAAATTTTCAATCTTCCTTCAATGTTGAAATCCGAGCTTCCTCGAGCTCAAATAATGTTCAATTTGAGTTGTAGAATCTGTTTTTCAATGAATCTAAGCTTTATTTGAATAAAAATCAACTTAACGAAGTTTTTATATTTTTCTTTGATTTTCAAATTAATGGTGGAATTGAGTTTAAATTTGAGGCTTTTGTTCCAAATGGACTTAGAGTTGTTTCCTAGTGATTCCTGCATGTTTTCTGAGTTTGAAATAGTGAAAAATAACTTGAATGGAGCTTGGAAAGCTTGGGGAGGCCGAGGCTCAAAACCTAAAATTTTTCAGATTTTGACAATTTGGTAGGCCGATCATGAGCATCGGCAAGCCGGATTCATAAGTTTGGTAGGCCGACTCATTTCTTTTGTAGGCTGAATTAGTGCAGTTCAATAGGTTGAATTTGAATGGTCGGTAGGCCGAACTTTAGAAATTCGGCAAGCCAGACTAGGGGATCGACAGGCCAACCGGGTTATATAAAAATAGTTGTTTTTCACTCGTTTTCACAATTTAAAACATGAATAGAGATCTTGATGTTGCAATATGATTTTGTGAATATTAGAGGCACACTAATATTATTTAGTCTAATTAAAACATAATTTAGCTTAATTCAGAGGCAAATTTAGTTAATATTATTTACTTAGTTTAATTAAACCGACACGTCATCACCCGGTCTAGAGGTCGTGACAATTCTTCATGAAGTTTGAACAATATCCATCTAGCCTGATCAAGAACGTAAGTAATAATGAAATAAAAAAAACAAATTAAGGGAACCTATTTTTGGTCATGATAATAACCGGAAGAGAAATTCTCAGAAGAAAAGGAAATATTTACTCGATGACAAAGGAGAAATCTCCCGTGGACGATAAGAAAAGACATGGACAGACAAAAGACAAAGTTGTAAAAACAACGCTACGACTATTTCATTGATTTGAATTAATTGGTCATATAGTCTTTTATTTGTTTCATTAAAAAAAAATGTTGTAGGAGAATCTTGGTTTATAAGAAATGTTTGTATATATAACATTAGATTTCGAAACATTTGAAACAACTATAAGGCAACAAAAGCTGTATATAATATATAGGATTTAAAACAAAAGTCATAATTTTTTATTTATTTATTTTTTTCATCTTTTTTTTCATCGTCTTTGAAATATTAAAAGTGAAGGCCTGTGTGTTGATTTTTATTTTCTTTTCAATACAGAGAGGCTTAAAATAATAGCAAAGGTTCTGATACAGATATTCTTACGGAGAACTTCAAATAATTAAAATCTATAATACAATATGCGTAGAAGGAAAAAAAAAATGTAGAAGAAAAGAGAGTGCACGTGCCTTGCACGTACCAATTTCACCTGGTAATGTATACAAGCAGGTTAAAATTAACTTTTTTATTTTACTCGGAAAAAGGACAAGTAATCTTCATAAAACATAGATAGATATATTGTACAACATCCAAACGACATGCCATATTTATTATTAACATCTGCAAACGTTTAATTGAAAGAGTTATATCATGATTTTACTCAAAAGATACGGAAATCCAAGCCATAAATGGCATGTCGTTTCACTTGTAGAATTCCATAACCCAATACCCATAAACACTGCACACCAATTTGATTCCAATAAATCCTGCACCAGTTGCTAAGGCTAGGAACTCTTGTTGGCTCCGCTCCTTTCCCCCTAAAAGATGAGTCATCATGCCCACATCCGATGCGAAAGTGTTCTTAACTGAAAAACTATTCTCTGGCATGACAGGAAGAATTGCCTCAACAATTACAACCTTTCCGTCGTTTGGAATAGCTTTGTAACAATTCTTTAGTACCTTCAAGCAGTGTTCATCACTCCAATTATGAAGTACAAACTACAAAATCGTCATGTTCAATACATCAATATCAACAAATATAAATTAGTTGATGCACTAAGGTTTCATAACAAACCTTCATCAGAATTGCATCCCCATGTGGAATATTTTCAAACATGTCTCCACCAACATGTTCAACACCTGCAACATCACGGTTAAGCCCATATTTTTACTCTTCAAATCTCAAGTGATATATCACAAACAATTGCTACTATTTTACGAAAATTAAGAATTCATGAGAAATATGGTTTATCCATTGCATATTGTAATATATACAAGAATTAAGAAAAGTTGAAAATAAAACCTCACACCTGGATAAAAAGGGGCATTTTTTACGACATGAGGCAAGTCAAAATTAATGCCCTTGATATGTGGGTATTTAGAAGTGATTTGACTAAGGGTCGCTCCCTGACCGCCGCCGACATCTACAACTTGCTTAAAAAGCTGAAAGCCTTTGTAATGCTTCAAGATTTTCTTCGTAAGCATAATTGTATGGTTGTACATTGCTACGTTGAAAGCCTCATTGAACCTTTGGTCAAAGCCTGCATACTCGAAGGGATGCATCCCATGGGCCCTCTCAAATGCAATTCCTCCTTCAAGAATGGAACCTTTCAAGTGGGACCTGTGATTCAGAATAAATCTAGTTGCAGATTATATAAAGTGAATGGCCACTCTAGGAAGTCGAAGTAGCATATATGCTTGCGAATTGGATTTCGCATGCAGTTGTTGTTAAGTGGTTTTTAAAGACGGAGATCGAACTAGGAAGAGTAATTTTCACTTTTGATCTTCAAGAACTGACAATTGTCTCACTTTGACCTCTTAAACTTTCAACTTACAGCAATAGTCTCGAGCTTTCCAAATATTATGCTAATTGTACTTCTATAGTGTATAAAAATATAAGAGATTTCATCATCTAAGACGCACATGATTCATTAATGAAGAATAATCTAGTAAAGTTACATTTGGATAGTTTTATTTAGACAAATGTTTAAACCAAATCATATATGCCTCACCTGATAAAATCCGTCAACTTTTAACATTTATGTTAAAAAGAATATGTAATTATTACTAGTATAACATTTGAAAAGATCGGGAGTAGCTAATTTATCAATCGGAAGTTAAGAAGTTAAAGTAAGATAACTAATATTTCCGGGGTTTGAGAGTAAAATTAACCCTAACAAGAAAACTGGACAAGTAAACAAAAGTATGTTAGTTGTAATTACCAAACTGTTTTTCACCCGCCCAAGTAATAGATTATTAGGAAGAAAAAATCTCAATAGGAAGAAATTTGTTTGTAAACTACAAGGATCCTTCTTTTCTAAAGTTCTAAAGACTTAAAAGATTGATTCCATGTAAAAGACGTTAAAAACGAAAGCAATTACTCACCAGCTATCCCAGAAGACCCTGTCCAGGCCCATAGCTAAGCATGGTCCGACTGAAACACCATCTTCATTAGTCACAAAATGCATGGACACCGGACCAAGGCTGTAGAGCCTCCGGACATTAGACCCATCCTCATCACTAACTACAGAGCAACTAAGAACAGAGTTACTGGCAAGAAGCCCGAGGATGCGGGCGAGCATAGTGGGCGCATCAGGGTTGTTGGTGGACATATGGGCTGCAATCTCTGCTGCGGAGAGCTTAGCTCCTTCGCCGGCTTTGAAAATGATGTCGAAAACTCCAAGCTCACTTGCAGTGTGCAAGCACATGGATGTCACAAAGGAGAACGACAGGTACACTGCATGGGAGAAGCCTTCCTCTTCTTCTTTCCTTTCATGGCCATCGACTTTTGGAGTACAGCTTTCCAGTTCCGATGAGGATGCCATTGTACGAATGTTTGCAAGGGAAACTAGTTTGATCTTTAATTTTGTATGCTTTGTGCTACTTTCTATACATAATTATATTTGCTGTTTCTCTTATTGTAGATAAATTTGATGATGCTAGCAACGCGACAGGCATGCTCTTGTTTTTTAAAACAGAAAAAAAAAAAAAAAAAAATCCAACGCATAAACAAAACATTTATTTGGGCCCCAAGAGTCCATTATATTTGGACAGCGCTTTGGACTAACGACAGTTGCGTCCGTCCGCCGGCAAAGAAAATGTTGAAAAAAATCCCTCATTGAGCGTATTAGAAAACACACGTTAATTTTTTTTTTTTTTTGGTGCAAAATCTTATTACCAAGATCTCCTCAAGGACCAAAGAGGATACATCTAGAATGTTTAAATATAATTGATGAAGGTTCTTACCAAAAAAAAAAAAAGCATACTATGCTGTTTGACAAGAGTGGTTTTAACCACTATATCAGTTATGAACAGTATAATACTCTCGTATGCTATAGTAAAAAAGAAAAAAGGTACTACAGTATAAAACTCTTATATGCTACAGTATAAACAGTTCTAACTAGTGGTTTCCAATGCCAAACATGGAATATGGAAGTTAACCAAATGAAATAATGCCTTTGTTGAACTAGTCCAACGAAGTCTTGCTTTCATCATGATTATAATACCTACCCCTTTAGACAAATTGCTCAGCTGTTATAATATTTAACAAACTTAAAATATTGCAAGTAATTAAATAGAAAGAAAGAGATCATGCAAGAAACATAATTGATAGCAACTAGTTGCAAATTGATTCATTGCAACAAGTTAATTAAAAATATCAAATAAGAACAAAAAAAAAAAAGAGGTACAGTGTCCAAATGCAATTATCGGCTGTGAACTATTCCTATTGATTTTGAAGAGAGCTAATCATTTACAATAATTGACATACCGTATTTTCTATAAGAAACATTAATAAAAAAGGGGTGCTTCTGGTGTAACCTTAATGAACGCATTTTTTTTAAACCATTAGATTTAATCGAAATAAATATTTTTAGAAATCTAATGCTTAAAAAAATAGATATCTACCGATTAGTTGCTTTTTTAGTCCCTTGTCAAAAAAATTGCCTAACAAAACTATGTTATTTGAAAATTTGACAAAAGTTTAAATGACGAACGGCATTATAGTGTCCTTTACTTAAATTTAATGGAGATAATATAATAACCTGAAGTTCTATTAAAATGGCTACATTTGTGTAAAATATTCTCTTTATAGTTGTCAATTTTAAAGTTAGAAGCCAAAATTGTCAAATAAAAAAATACGTCGGAAGCACTCTAAAAAAATTCAAGAACCAAAATATTATAATATTGACAATGCTAATATACGACCAATGATCCAATTCCTAGCTTTAGATTAAATTCCTGGCAACACTCACTCATGTAAAAGGGAAGTCAAATTGCTTAAACTCAACGAACGATCCAAACAAAGACATAAAATATAAAGAGACTCAGAAGAATTGATAAATATGTAGTGTCTAGAAAAATCCAGTAACTAATAAGCATATTTAATTAAGAATTTTTTCATTACGCCATTAAGTTCATAAGACAATAAGAGTTTAAAACTTATAAATGTACGTTCCAATTAGATTGTTGGGAATGATTGTGCTCTGTGTAAGTTTAGGAATAACTGTGAGTTTTCAGCTAGATAAGATGAACGATAATGAAAGAGTGCATAAGCTTGAGAAAATAGTTGACTTGCAATATGTCAATACATCTTTAATGGTTCATTCAAAATTTTGGTTAGTTATGTTCAGTAGAATTGAAGAATTAAAGTCATGGGTTTTTTTTTTTTTGAAAAATCCAAACATTTATTGTACATAAAGATTCGTACAAATTCAGCTTAATAAAGTTTATCAACAAGAAACCTAAGATTTAATAGATTAAAATTTCAAGTAAAAGTACTACGTTAAAGGTGTACAGATAAACACTCTAACAAAGTTAAATGAAATTAATTAGCTCTCCATAAAATTGGAGAGTTTTATGTAAGTGAGATCAAGGAGCTAGTGTTACAAATGTTATGAACTTGGTCTAAACCTATAATGACCGAGAAATTTCTAGAATTAAATAATATAATTTACATATTTAAGTCAAAGAATTTCCTAGAAAAATATAGTGTTTAATTTTTTCTGATTGAATGATTCATGGAATTAATATATAAATTCTGAAATTCTGAAATAAATATTAAAGTTAAATTTATTAACTTTTTATGAGCGAATAATTCAGATGATAACTTTATACACCCAAAGTGGAAGAAATTTCAATTCGTAAATAGCTTGAGAACTTAAATTATAAGAAATTTCAAGTGTAGTACAATGTTAGTAGCATACCAAGAAATACTCTAGCACATAGCACATCCTTAATTGCCTATTATTTAAAGTCGAAGTTACACGAGTAGCATTTAAGGTAAACAATGTAATCCGAGCTTAAGAATTGACACTGTCAAAGAATATGTCATTACCGAGGCAACGCACAAGAAAAATCAAGTTTAAGTTTTATTCAGTCTAAAGATAATTTTAAGGTTAAAAAAAATCCAATTCTATTACGTGATTAAGAATTTATGTGGGTACGATTTATTCGAAGAGTAGTTTTGGACTATGAATAAATCATAGGGATCCTGTCAAGATACAAAATTCTCTGCGAGCTAAGTTAATCATTTTAACCCTTATAAAATATATCTCATTACAGAATCTTCGGGAGATGGTGAAGGAATAAGATTAAATGACTAGACATGACTTGAACTAGTACTTAATTTGATGAGTGTACTAAAAGCCATAATGATTTTTTTTTTTTTTTGCCCTACAATTTCTCCCTCCTTGTGTTGCCACCATTAGAGCTTATTTAACAAAAATTTGACCTAAGAGAGTTGATTGGAGACTTAACTAAAGAGGGTCAAGAAAGTAGGATCACTTAACCTTTGGCCCATAAATAGGACTATCCTTTTAAGAGCTTATTTTGCTTTTTTTTTTTTCTCCTATTTTTTCTAAAGAACAAAACCAATTCTCTTGCTTCCTATTCTCCCAATATTTCACTTCCCATACCACCAAAGTGACAAGCTAAAAAATAATAGAGAAGAAAGAGGCTTAGAAGAAAATTACTTAAGGAGGTCTTTAAAGGTATATGACCTAAGCTTTTCTCTATTTTATTTTAAATATGGTCTAAGTTTGTGATTTTGGTGATGTTGGTTTGTAAATAATGTTCTATATATGTTTTCTATATGCATTTGGATGTTTAAGTTGCTATGATTTAGTTTATGCAAGATGGAATGTGAATATGTTTAGGTGGTATGTGGCTCAAGTTTAAAAATATTTACGGCTTATTTTGGGTATAAAATCAAATCCTTTAGGGGCATTCAAAATTTTCTAGAACACAAAACTTTTAAATTTTGACATTTTGATCAAATCTCCATGACCAAGTATTTTCACAGGTTCAAGTTTAGAACGGGTTTTCTTGTCATTTTCATCAACTGTCCAAAACTTATAAAAAAAAACTGGGAGCAACAGTTTTTAGCGTAAACATGTTGTTTTGAGGCTAAATTACAATGTTCATAGAACATTAAAGTTTTAGATCTCAACGAGATAAAGAACCTTCATGAAAAACCTTTTTTGAAATCCTGCTTTTAAAATACTATTATAGGCAAATATAGAAAACTGGCAATTTAAAGTTTCAAAATAGTGTAGTTTTTGTTTTTTGACAAAAACAACCTTGGAAAGTTCTGGAACCATTTTTATAGAACGCGGAAGTTTCAGTTTTTGACGAAATGAATAACTTTTGTGAAGAAATTTTCTTAAGAATATACCTCTAAACTAGACTTCAAAGCAGATTTATCAAAACAATCAAAACTTTTTATAGAAATTAGTTAAATCGGTAAAGTTTACAAAAATTGACGAAAATGGATATGTTTATAGATAGAAAATAGAATTTTGATGAACACGAAAGTTCTAGATCTCATTAAAACAAAAGAATTTCGTGAAGAAACTTTTTAGAAAAACTGTCTCTAACATACAATTATATGATGACTTTTAAAACTAACCCAAAAGTACCTTTATGCACTAGTTTTCAAACAAAACACCCATTTAGTAGCATAATTGTAATTTTCAATCAACAAAGGAATTGTACCGCTCGAAAGACTATACAAGTCTACAATTATAGTTTAATCAAATTCAAAATCTATCCTAAAATATGATTTTTGACACAAAATTTTTACATATACGAATGTGGGTTTTCCAATAAATTTTAACAATTTTCAAATGGATTTTTTACAGGATTAGTAGAATCCTAACATGTTAGACCTATAAAATCATGACATCAAATTTAAGCCTAACACCCATACTAGTTCAGAGCCCACCTCTCGGATCTGAATACCAACGACATAATGTTTAGAACGCCATAGAAAGCATCTTGACTTAATAAGCCATATTAAGCTTATGAAAATGAACAAGTATCTAGATATGAGACTTTCTACAATTACGAGCCCAATAAGTGCAATGAAGGGATTTTACTTAGACTTAGTAAATAAATAAGATAATTATTTATTAAACTGGTTAATTAATTATCAATTCTAGCACGGATAATTAAAGGCAATTAAGGAAAACTAAGTTATGAGAATTAGATAAATTAATCCATGTAATAAATATGATGATTTTACGATCCTTTAATAAAAGAAATTATGTTTGAAAAAAAAGATTTAATTCCTTTACAATATTGCTAAATTAAATAGCATAAGATATGCTAATCTTAACTCTTAATAGGTGTTCTTCCACAAAATTTAACATTAGTTAATAGGAAACTTTAGCAAGCTTGCAATTTTACTACTAAAAAGCAGGTAAGTAGAAATCTCGCTTATAGTATGAATAGTTTTCAAATAAAATACTTTCACATGATTTATAAAAATCATAATACGTGTGATTAGTGTTATGCCATACCATGTTATGATATGTTATAATATGTCATGTCATGGCATACTACATTATACTATGTCATGTATTGTCATTATATGATATGTTCTGTTCAGTATGCTCTGTTTATATCATGTAATGCTATAATTATATCATACATAGTATGCGATGTATGCGGTATTAAATTATATTGCTCACTCACTTTCAATTAAGCATGTTTATAATATACGATATGTGATGTTATGTAGTAACATATTATATTGCATGCACTTAATAAGACAAGTGAAACAAATAAGACAAGATCAATAATGTGTGTCGTACTAATCTCTCGACCTATAGGGAGGCATTCAGCTAACTTTAGTTTAGTTCATGATTTTGGGGACCTCACCAACCTTAGCCTCCGGAGAATTGTGTGCAACCAATATGGGTACCTTGACCCATTTAGTGTGAAAAAATGAGGCTTAAAATTAATCATGCAACAAGTCCATAAAACAAGCATAAATTGTTCATGCAAGTTTTTTATTGAAAGTTTTCATTTATGCTTTGTGAGTTTAAGTTCCTACTTACTGAGTGAAAGCTCATTCAGCTATATTCATGTTTTAGGTAAGAAACCTATCAGTAATACCTGATAGGCAATGGCAAGCGGCGAATAAATGGTGAAGATGGTAATAGATACTGCTTATGCAAAAGGTAAGTTACACAGTATGAATTATAATAAATTATATATTTATCTTTTAAAAATTGAGCTTGTAGTTATGTAACCTTAGTCTAGATAATTCTGAGATTAAGATGTTGTAACAGATATTACAACAAATATACATAAGTTTTAATATAAGAAAATTCATAATGATATTTAAATTAGAAAAGTTTCAAAAGGGTTTTATTTTAAATTAAAAATGACTTAAAAAATGTTTTAAGAAATTATTGTTACACTTAAAAAAATATTTTGCAAATTTAGGTACTCTACATTAAGATATGTTGAAGCCAAGTTGTTACATAGCAGCCACATAAGTAAGGTCGTTACAAAATATGTGTCAATACAAAATTTCATGAGGATTAATAATTATAAATGAGTTTAGGTTAGAGACGAAATTTTGAAAATTTGAGAATTTGTAGTAAATAACATTTATCCAAAACTAATTATAGTAAATAATAGATTTTAAAAATATTTTTAGTAAATAAATATTTTATGGTAAAAATAATTTATTTATCCCCTTATTTATAGTGTAAATAATACTTATTTACACAATAAATAAATTAGAGCTGTAAATATTTTATTTATCCTTTAGTTTGCAGTGTAAATAATTCTTACTTACACATTAAATAAATTATTTACATTGTAAAGATGCTATTTACTATAAATATTTTCAAAACTTCAAAAAGTTTCAAAAATCCACTATTTCCTTCCTTCTCCGTTGAAATTTTTTATTCGCGAGTAGGTTTCAGAGCTTTTATTTATTAATTTTTGTAATAGGATGAGGTCAGATATTAAGAGTTAGTGATCAATATGACCAAGCATACTGTAACAGAGTTCAATTTACTATATCGCATAGTTATCATGTCAATGGACGAGAAAAAGCGACTATTATTTGAAAGATCAAAAGAGTACACTGGCAAATGAGACCTTCGGGATAAACGACGGTACGAGTCAAGTAGAATTCCGGGGACCAAGAAGAAGAAATGTACATTTTAAAAGAATCTAACCTTTTTAAAAGAATCTAATCTAGAATTTAAGACCGAATTTAGATGATCCGAACGAGATTTGTTGTGTCATACTCATAATCACCTTACAGGGAAGTTCATTAAATGATCTTTGGGTTTTGTATTGGAAGCAGTAATATTGTTGTTTTAGATTTTATTTCTTTTTCGGCTTGATTTAAGTAAGCAATAATGCACCTTCTAAAGAAAAAAAAAATATTTATTCTCTTGATCATTTGATGCAAGGACTTAGCCTTCTTATGTTTGGTTCTTTTTTTTTTTTTTTTTTTTAAATTACAGGTGACCAAGCAGTAACTAGTGTAGAATCTCTAAAAACAGTTTTTGTGGATTCTGCGGACTATATATGCAGAAACAAGCAAACTTTCTGTTGAGTAAAGGCATTATGTTCATATGAAAAAGTCAACATTTTCTCGTTGTGATTTCAGTATGTATAATGCATAGATGGCCCACCAATATAGTGACGATTCTTTGTGCTTTGGATCATTTCAGGATTTTGGAGAAGTATAGCAGAATTTGCACATGGGGAATCCAAACAAGCAACTCATGAGCTAACCGACAACATATTTTGAGGCCTCATTATTTTGGTCTTAGCAAACAATTGGCATTTTGTTCATGATAAATGTTGTTGTTGTTGTTGTTGTTGTTGTTCAAGTTAGATGTTGGGAATGTCATTTTGCTTTGATTGGCTTATCTGAGATGCGTTTTGTGAAGAAGCTGGTCTTAATTTCTTTCTACATAGATAATTTGGTCCAGACATTTTGTTACCATGGTTTGAGAATTTTATCCAAGGTTTGCATCAAAAAAATGTGATTGACCTCCGTATCTTCATCAGTTCAGATATCAGAAGTTAACTAGGTGTGATTTTGAACTTTTCTGCATTGTTATATGGAATGTGGAAAAATCAGAATGCATTTATTCGTGCAGGCAAACTAGGCCCAAGTGTGCTGGTGGAAGATGTAGGACTTGAAGAAAAACTAAATGAGAAAATTAATAAAAGATAGAAGAAAAGAATATAGAGATTTAATGTGGCTTGGCAATATGCTTGCATCCACGATCAGAAACAAAGAGAGGGAATTCCCTTATTAAAAGCACCATAAATAGGCTTCATACAAAGCACATAAACAAGAAAGGCACCGAAAACTAAAATCAAAACATTTCTTACTATAAAAACAAATACAAATAAAAGTCAAAACTCCTTGACTCCAAACATGCTATGTATTTATACCCGGAACAAAACTGTAACGGAGAAAACATAGTGTGAAGCAAGTACCCTCAACTAGTCTATTAAACATAAGCGATTGGGGAGATATTGCTTCCCGCATTAAGAGCACGTCAATTTTTTCCCCTTCTCGATCTTTTTTTTTTCTTTTGTAAAGTATATAAGAAGCTTACAAATACCTGCAAATTTTACTTGAGAAAAGGACAGTAAATCTTCATAAACCAAGGAAAGATTCCACACCAAACGGCATGTCGTTTTTATTATTAATAGCTGCAAATGTTTAATTAAAAGTGTTACATGATGTTTTTATTCAATGATTTAGAAATGTAGCCATAAATGACAGGTTGTCTTATATGTAGAACTCCATAACCCAAAAGCCACAAACACAGCAAACAAATTTGGTTCCGCTAAATCGTGCACCAGTTGCCAAGACTAAGAACTCTTGATTCAGAAATGTAGCCATAAATGACAGGTTGTCTTATTTGTAGAACCCCATAACCCAAAAGCCTCAAACACAGAAAACAAATTTGATTCCGCTAAATCCCGCCCCAGTTGCCAAGACTAATAACTCTTGTTGGGTTCGCTCCTTCCCCCCAAAAGATGAATCATCACAGACACATCCGACGCCAAGGTGATCTTCGCACCAGGACTAGTCTCTGGCATCACCGGAAGAATCGCCTCCGCAACTATAACCTTTCCATTTTCTGAAATAGCTTTATAACAATTCTTCAATATCTTTGAGCAGTGTTCATCAGACCAATCATGAAGTATCCACTGCAAAACCGATGTATTTAATATCAATATACATGAAACATACATTACTTAGTTGAGGCACTAAAGTTTTGATAAACCTACATTTCCAAGAAAAGAAAAAGAAAAAAAAAAAAAAAAAAAAAACCACCTTTAACAAAACTGCATCCCCACACGGGACACTTTGAAACATGTCTCCGCCTACATGTTCGATACCTGCAACATAAATGTTAAAACACCTCTTTTTATTCTGGAAATTTCAACTGACTTACGACAAATGATTGCTACTATTTATCCAATCCAATATAAGAATCCATGAGAAATATGGTTTATTTGTTGGTATTGATATAAAAGAACTAATAAAAAAATTACACACCGGAATAAAAAGGGGCATTTTCTACAACATGCGGTAAATCAAAATTAATACCGTTAATATGTGGGTATTTGGATGTGATTTGACTAAGGGTCACTCCTATACCACCACCAATATCTACTAGATGCTTAAAATTCTGAGACCCCTTGGTAATGCTTCAAAATTTTCTTCATGACAATGGTTGTATGGTTGTACATTGCAAAAGTGAAAACGTTGTTGAATTTTTGGTCAATGCGTGAATACTCAAAGGGATGATGCTATATTCAGAAATCGGGTCGTGCAAAGAGCGACTTTAGGGGCAGGTTTTGAAATCCAACTGGGTCATTACTGTGGTGATATTATTAGCTTTGCTTAGTGATAAATGATAAATAGGATAATAGATGATTATTAGACTGGAATGGTAACCGACATGGTAAGTACATGAATAATTTGCCTTACTGTTCTTTTTATAGTCTATTTTTGGATTAACGTGATTTTATTTATTTAATTAAAGTAATGTTTTCCAAGATTACGTTCTATTGAGCCTTTCGTTCACTATTTTATTGTTTTTAAAATCCCCCCTTCCAGATGGTTTACAGTACACTATTGATTAGGATGCGGTTGATTGCAACAGTGGACCATAGGAGTTCAAATTTAGCTATCTGTCCATTGATTAAGGCATATGATATGTAAATATCATTAGTAGGACTGTGGTTTGTATTTTATTTTATGTCAATATTATGTGTGTGCACAATGTGGGCCCAGTATGGCCCTATTTACTCTCACTAGTTTTATATTATAATTTAGCTTACTTCAGAGGCAAATTTAGTTAATATTATTTACTTAGTTTAATTAAACCATAATTTAGCTTAATTTAGAGGCAAATTTAGTTAATATTATTTACTTAGTTTAATTAAACCGCCATGTCACCACCCGGTCTACGGGTCGTGACAATTCTTCATGAAGTTTGAACAATATCCATCTAGCTTGATCAAGAACGTAAGTAATAATGAAATAAAAAAACAAATTAAGGGAACCTATTTTTGGTCATGATAATAACCGGAAGCGAATTTCTCAGAAGAAAAAGAAATATTTACTCGATGACAAAGGAGAAATCTCCCGTGGACGATAAGAAAAGACATGACAGACAAAAGACAAAGTTGTAAAAACAAAGCTACGACTATTTCATTGATTTGAATTAATTGGTCATATAGTCTTTTATTTGTTTCATTAAAAAAAAAGTTGTAGGAGAATCTTGGTTTATAAGAAATGTTTGTTTATATAATATTAGATTTCGAAACATTTGAAACAACTATAAGGCAACAAAAGCGGTATATAATATATAGGATTTAAAACAAAAGTCATAATTTTTTTTTATTTATTTTTTTCATCTTTTTTTTCATCGTCTTTGAAATATTAAAAGTAAAGGCCTGTGTATTGATTTTTATTTTCTTTTAAATGCAGAGAGGCTTTAAATAATAGCAAAGGTTCTGATACAGATACCCTGACCGCGGAGAACTTCAAATAATTAAAATCTATAATACAATATGCGTAGAAGGAAAAAAAAAAATGTAGAAGAAAAGAGAGTGCACGTGCCTTGCACGTACCAATTTCACCCGGTAATGTATACAAGCAGGTTAAAATTAACTTTTTATTTTACTCGGAAAAAGGACAAGTAATCTTCATAAACCATAGATATATTGTACAACATCCAAACGACATGCCATATTTATTATTAACAACTGCAAACGTTTAATTGAAAGAGTTATATCATGATTTTACTCAAAAGACAAGGAAATCCAAGCCATATATGGCATGTCGTTTCACTTGTAGAATTCCATAACCCAATACCCATAAACACAACACACCAATTTGATTCCAATAAATCCTGCACCAGTTGCTAAGGCTAGGAACTCTTGTTGGCTCCGCTCCTTTCCCCCTAAAAGATGAGTCATCATGCCCACATCCGATGCGAAAGTGTTCTTAACTGAAAAACTATTCTCTGGCATGACAGGAAGAATTGCCTCAACAATTACAACCTTTCCGTCGTTTGGAATAGCTTTGTAACAACTCTTTAGTACCTTCAAGCAGTGTTCATCACTCCAATTATGAAGTACAAACTACAAAATCGTCATGTTCAATGCATCAATATCAACAAATATAAATTAGTTGATGCACTAAGGTTTCATAACAAACCTTCATCAGAATTGCATCCCCATGTGGAATATTTTCAAACATGTCTCCACCAACATGTTCAACACCTGCAACATCACTGTTAAGCCCGTATTTTTACTCTTCAAATCTCAAGTGATATATCACAAACAATTGCTACTATTTTATGAAAATAAGAATTCATGAGAAATATGGTTCATCCATTGCGTATTGTAACATATACAAGAATTAAGAAAATTTGAAAATAAAACCTCACACCTGGATAAAAAGGGGCATTTTTTACGACATGAGGCAAGTCAAAATTAATGCCCTTGATATGTGGGTATTTAGAAGTGATTTGACTAAGGGTCGCTCCCTGACCGCCGCCGACATCTACAACTTGCTTAAAAAGCTGAAAGCCTTTGTAATGCTTCAAGATTTTCTTCGTAAGCATAATTGTATGGTTGTACATTGCTACGTTGAAAGCCTTATTGAACCTTTGGTCAAAGCCTGCATACTCGAAGCCGTGCATCCCATGGGCCCTGTTAAATGCAATTCCTCCTTCAAGAATGGAACCTTTCAAGTGGGACCTGTGATTCAGAATAAATCTAGTTTCAGATTATATAAAGTGAATGGCCACTCTAGGAAGTCGAAGTAGCATATATGCTTGCGAATTGGATTTCGCATGCAGTTGTTGTTAAGTGGTTTTTAAAGATGGAGATCGAACTAGGAAGAGTAATTTTCACTTTTGATCTTCAAGAAATCACAATTGTCTCAATTTGACCCATAAACTTTCAACTTACAGCAATAGTCTCGAGCTTTCCAAATATTATGCTAATTGTACTTCTATAACATATAAAAATATAAGAGATTTCATCATCTAAGTCGCACATGATTCTTTAATGAAGAATAATCTGGTAAAGTTACATTTGGATAGTTTTATTTAGACAAATGTTTAAACCAAATCATATGTGCCTCACCTGATAAAATCCATTAACTTTTAACATTTATGTTAAAAAGAATATGTAATTATTACTAGTATAACATTTGAAAAGATCAAGAGTAGCTAATTTATCAGTCGGAAGTTAAGAAGTTAAAGTGAGATAACTAATATTTCTGAGGATTGAGAGTAAAATTAACCCTAACAAGAAAAATGGACAAGTAAACAAAAGTATGTTAGTTGTAATTACCAAACTAATTTTCACCCACCCAAGTAATAGATTATTGGGAAAAAAAAATCTCAATACGAAGAAATTTGCTTGTAAACTGCAAGGATCCTTCTTTTCTAAAGTTCTAAAGACTTAAAAAGATTGATTCCATGTAAAAGACGTTAAAAACGAAAGCAATTACTCACCAACTATCCCACAAGACCCTGTCCAGGCCCGTAGCTAAGAATGGTCCGAGTGAAACACCATCTTCATTAGTCACAAAATACATGGACACCGGACCAAGGCTGTAGAGCCTCCGGACATTAGACCCATCCTCATCACTAACTACAGAGCAACTAAGAACAGAGTTACTGGCTAGAAGCCCGAGGATGCGGTCGAGCATAGTGGGCGCATCGGGGTTGTTGGTGGACATATGGGCTGCAATCTGTGCTGCGGAGAGCTTAGCTCCTTCGCCGGCTTTGGCAATGATGTCGAAAACTCCAAGCTCACTTGCAATGTGCAAGCACATGGATGTCACAAAGGAGAACGACAGGTACACTGCATGGGAGAAGCCTTCCTCTTCTTCTTTACTTTCATGGCCATCGACTTTTGGAGTACAGCTTTCCAGTTCCGATGAGGATGCCATTGTACGAATGTTTGCAAGGGAAACTAGTTTGATCTTTAATTTTGTATGCTTTGTGCTACTTTATATACACAATTATATTTGTTGTTTCTCTTATTGTAGCTAAATTTGATGATGTTAGCAACGCGATAGGCATGCTCTTGTTTTTTAAAACAGAAAAAACAAAAAAATCCAACGCATAAACAAAACATTTATTTGGGCCCCAAGAGTCCATTATATTTGGACAGCGCTTTGGACAAACGACAGTTGCGTACGCCCGCCGGGAAAGAAAATGTTGAAAAAAACCACTCATTGAGCGTATAGAAAACACACGTAAATATTTTTTTTTTAATGTAAAATCTTATTACCAAGATCTCCTCAAGGACCAAGAGGAATCTAAAATGTTTAAATATAATTGATGAAGGTTCTTACCAAAAAAAAAAAAAAAAACATATTATGCTGTTTGACAAGAGTGGTTTTAACCATTATCTCAATTATGAACAGTGCAATGCTCTCATATGCTACAGTAAAAAGAAAAAAGTTACTATAGTGTAAAACTCTCACATACTACAGTGCCAAACATGAAATATGGAAGTTAACCAAATTAAGTGATGCCTTTGTTGAACTAGTCCAACGAAGTGTTGCTTTCATCATGATTATAATAGCTACCCCTTTAGAGAAATTGCTCAGCTGTTATAATTTTTAGCAAAATTAAAATATTGCAAGTAATTAAATAGAAAGAAAGAAATCATACAAGAAATATAATTGATTGCAACTAGTTGCAAATTGATTCATTGCAACAAGTTAATTAAAAATATCGAATAAGAACCAAAAAAAAAAAAAAAAGAGGTACAGTGTCCAAATGCAATTATCGACTGTGAACTATTCTTATTGATTTTGAAGAGAGGTAATCATTTACAATAATTGACATATCGTATTTTCTATAAGAGACATTAATGAAAAAGGAGTGCTTCTGGTGTAACCTTAATGATAGCGCATTTTTTTTAAACCATTAGATCTAGTCGAAATAAATATTTTTAGAAATCTAGTGCTTAAAAAATAGATATCTACCGATTGGTTGCTTCTTTAGTCCCTCATCGAAAAAATTGCCTAACAAAACTATGTTATTTGAAAATTGGACAAAAGTTTAAATGATGAACGGAATTATAGTGTCATTTACTTAAATTTAATGGAGATGATATAATAACCTGAAGTTCTACTCAAATGGCTACATTTGTGTAAAATATCCTCTTTATAGTTGTCAATTTTAAAGTTAGAAGCCAAAATTATCAAATAAAAATAATACGTCGGAAGCACTCTAAAAAAATTCAAGAACCAAAAGATTATAATACTGACAGTGCTAATATACGACCAATGATCCAATTCCTAGCTTTAGATTAAATTGCTGACAACACTCACCCATGTAAAAGTGAAGTCAAATTGCTTAAACTCAACTAACGATCCAAATAAAGACATAAAATATAAAGAGACTAAGAAGAAGTGATAAATATGTAGTGTCTAGAAAAATCTAGTAATTAATAAGCATATTTAATTAAGAATTTTTTCATTGTGCCATTAAGTTTATAAGACAATAAGAGTTTAAAACTTATAAATGCACGCTCCTATTAGATTGTTGGGAATGATTGCGCTCTGCAAAAGTTTAGGAATAACTGCGAGTTCTCAGCTAGATGAGATGAATGATAATGAAAGAGTACATAAGCTTTAGAAAATAGTTGATTTGAGACAGATCAATACATCTTTAACAGTCCATTTAGAATTTCAATCAGTTATGTTCGATATAATTCAAGAATTAAAGCCATAGGGTTTTTTTAAAAAAAACTCCAAACACTTATTGTGCATAAAGATTCGTACAAATTTAGCTTAAATTCTACAATGTTGATAATTAGACTGAATTCATAGTATACAATACTATTAAGTGTTCTGAGGATATTATTAGAAATCAGTTTAAGATCAAAAGGCCTTTCTTCTCAAAACCAAAGATGAATGGAGTTTATCAACAAGAAACATAAGGATTAATAGATTAAAATTTCAAGTACAAGTACTACATTAAAGGTGTACAAATAGACACTCTAACAGAGTTAAATGAAATTAATTAGCTCTCAATTAATTTGGAGAGTTTTATGTTAGTGAGATCAAGGAGCTAGTGTTACAAATGTTACGAATTTGGCCCATACCTGAAATGACTGAGACATTTCTAGAATTAAATAATATAATTTACATATTTAAGTCAATGAATTTTGCTAGTAAAATATAGTGTTTAATTTTTTGTGATTGACCGATTCATAGAATTAATATATAGATTCCAAAAATCTTAAATAAATATTAAAGTTAAATTTATTAACTTTTTATGAGCGAATAATTTGGATGATAACTTTATACGCCCATGGTGCAAGAAATTCCAATTCATAAATAGCTTGAGAACTTAAATTATAAGAAATTTTAGGTGCAGTATAGTGTCGGTAGTGTACCAAGAAATACTTTAGCATATAGTATTGCCTTAATTGCCTATTATTTAAAATTGTAGTACCCGAGTAGCATTTAAGGTAAACAATGCTATCCAAGCTTGAGAATTGACACTATCAAAGACTATGTCATTACTAAGGCAAAGCACAAGCAAAATCAAGTTTAAGTTTTATTCAGTCTCAAAATAATTTTAAGATTAAAAACAATCCAATTTTATTACGCGATTAAGAATTTATATGGGTATGATTTATTCAAAGGTTAGTTTTGGACTATAAATAAACAATAGTAAGGATCCCGTCAAGAAACAAAATTCTTTGCCAGCTAAATTAGTCACTTTAACCATTATAGAATCTTTAGGAGATGGTGCAGGGATAAGATTAAATGACTAGACATGACTTGAACTAGTACTTAATTTGATGAGTGTACTAAGAACCATGATGAGTTTTTTTTTTTTTTTTTTTTGCCCTCCAATTTCTCCCTCCCTGTGTTGCCGCCATTGGAGCTTATTTAACACAAATTTGACCTAAGAGAGTTGATTAGAGGCTTAACTAAACATGGTTAAGAAAGTAGGATCACTTAACCTTTGGCCCATAAATAGGACTATCCTTTTTGAGAACTTATTTTACTTTTTTTTTCCTCCTATTTTTTGTAAAGAATAAAACCAATTCTCTTGCTCCCCATTCTCCCAATTTTTCACTTCCCACACCACCAAAGTCACTAGCTAAAAAATAATAGAGAAGAAGGAGGCTTAGAAGAAAATCACTCAAGGAGGTCTTCAAGGGTATATGGCCTAATCTTTTCTCTATTTTATTTTAAATATGGTCTAAGTTTGTGATTTTGGTGACGTTGGTTTGTAAATAATGTTCTATATATGTTTTTATATGCTTTTGGATGTTTACATTGCTATGATTTAGTTTATGTAAGATGGAATGTGAATATGCTTAGGTAGTTTGTGTCTCAAGTTTAAAAATATTTATGGCTTATTTTGAGCATAAAATCAAATCCTGTAAGGGCATTCAGAATTTTCTAGAACATGAAACTTTTAAATTTTAACGTTTTGGTCAAATCCCCATGACCAAATATTTTCACAGTTTCTAGTTTAGGATGGGTTTTCTTGTCATTTTCATAAATTGCCTAAAAATTATCAAAAAAACTGGGCAGACAAAGTTTAGCTTAAACAGCTTGTTTTGAGGCTAAATTACAATGTTCATAGAACAAGAAAGTTTTAGATTTCAATGAGATAAAGAACTTTCGTGCAAAACTTTTTTTGAAATTCTACTTTTAAAATACTATTATGGGCAATTATAGAAAATTGGCAATTTAAAGTTTCAAAATAGTGTAGTTTTTGTTTTTGACAAAAACAACCTTGGAAAGTTCCAGAACAATTTTTATAGAATATGTAAATTTTAGATTTCAACGAGATAAGTAATTTTTTAAAGAATTTTTTTTAAGAGTATACCTCTAAACTGGACTTTAAAGCAATTTTATAAAAACAATTGAAACTTTTATAAAAAAATTGTTAAATCGGTAAAGTTTACAAAAATCAATGAAAACGGATATGTTATAGATAGAAAATAGAATTTTGATGAACACGAAAGTTCTAGACCTCATTAAAGAATTGCATGAAGAATATTTTTAGAAAAACTGTCTCTAACATATAATTATACGTTAACTTTTAAAACTACCCCAAAAGTACCTTTCTGTATTAGTTTTTAAACAAAACGCCTATTGAGCAGCGGAATTGTAATTTACAATCAATAGAGGAATTGTGGCGCTCGAAAGACTATGCGAGCCTACAATTATAGTTTAACCAAATTCGGACTCTATCCTAAAATATAATTTTTGACACAAAATTTTTACATATACGAATATGGGTTTTCCAATAAACTTTAACAATTTTCAAATGGATTTTTAACAGGATTAGTACAATCCCAACATGTTAGGCCTATTAAATCATGACACCAAATTCAGGCCCAACACCCGTTTCAGTTCAAAACCTACCTCTCGGATCTGAGTTCTAACGACGTAGTGTTTAGAACACCATAGAAAGCCTATAGACTTAATAGGCCATATTAGGCTTACAAAAAGGAATAAGTATCTAGATATGGGCCTTTCTACAATCACAAGCCCAATAAGTGCAATGAAGGGATTTTACTCAGACCTAGTAAATGGATAGGATAATTATTTATTAAATTGGTTAATTAATTATCAATTCTAGCACGGATAATTAAAGGCAATTAAGGAAAACTAAGTTATGAGAATTAGATAAATTAATCCTTGTAATAAATATGATGATTTTACGATCCTTTAATAAAAGAAAATATTTTCTAAGAAAAGATTTAATTCCTTTACAATTATGCTAAATTAAATAGCATAAGATAAGCTAATCTTGACTCTCAATGGGTCTTCTTCTATAGAATTTAACAGTAGCTAATGGGAAACTTTGACGAGTTAGCAAATTTTAGTACTTAAAAACAAGTAAGTAGAAATCTCGTTTGTAGTATGATTAGTTTTTAAATAAAATGCTTTCACATGATTTATAAAAATTATGAAACGCATGATTATTGTTATGCCATACCATGTTATGATATGTTATGATATATCATGTCATGGCGTAGTACGTTATACTACGTCATGTATTATCACTATATGATATGTTATGTTTAGTTATACTATGTTTATGCCATGTAATCTTATAATTATATCATACGCAGTATGTGATGTATGCAGTATTAAATTATATTGCTCATTCACTTTCAGTTAAACATTTTTATGATATACGATATGTGATGCTATGTTGTAACATATCATACTGCATGTGGCAACCTGACTAGACATGTTGCACATCAGTAGTAAGAAATAAGATCAATTATATGCACTATATTTCAAAACATTTGTTATTATAAGTTTCAAAGTCTATAAGATGAATACTTTTAGCGAGCAAGTGGTTTTTCGTGGTAGAATTTTGGCGCTGACAAAATGTCCAATTTTGGTGCAACTTTTATAACTCTTTTCACCAAAATTTCGACAAGAAATTATCGTCGCTAAAAGTGGTTCTATTGTCGAAAATAGACAATTTTTTAAGCATTCATCACAAATCTTTGTCGTCACTAAAAAGCCACTTTTAGTGACAAAAAATGACGTTGCTAAAAATGTCATCGCTAATGGGCCTGTTTCTTGTAGTGAATGGCGGCGTTTCAGTGTTATACTCATTTTCAATTATATATAGAGGACTAAAATCATCTGTTAAATTTTTTATATTCCAAATAGTAGCTAACAAATGATATTATAACACATCATTTGATGAAAATATATATAAATTAGATATTGTTTTAAATTTTTTAATTAATGTGTTATAATACATTTGGTTAAACACCATTGAATACTCTAAAATTGGATATAGAATATTTAAGTTCATATTTGAAAACAAAGCTAATTAGCTGCTTGGTACTGCTACAGATAAGGATACGTATTTTATTATTGTTATTTTTTTTAAACATGCACGTCCTCTTTTGTTTTCTCCTTTGCTCGGTACGTTAGTGATTTCATTAAAAATTCTTTGATTTCTTTTGAACACGTCAAGTACTGCGTTTGTTTCCGATCTAACATAAGATGTCTATGAGGAGAATAGATTAAAATTTTTCTTTTCTGCTCTGTTTCTATATTATTTAGAAGAAAAGCAATTGAATACAAGAGGAAAAAAAAAAGAAGGAAATTCTTCGTGAAGACTGAACGATATCCATCTAGTTTGATCAAGAATGTAAGTAATAATGAAATCAAAAAACAAAGGGAACTTATTTTTGGTCAAGATAATAACAGGAAGAGAATTTTTAGAAAAAAAAGAAATATTTACTCGATGCTAAAGGAGAAACGTCCGAGGACGATAAGAAAAGACATGACATAGAAAAGACTAATAAAGTTGTAAAAACAAAGCAATGTGTTTTTCATTGATTTGAATTAATTGGTCATTTAGTCTTTTATTTGTATCATTTAAAAAAAATGTTGTAGAAGAATCTCTGTTTATAGGAAATGATTGTATATATAATTTTAGATTTCAAAACATTTGCAACACCTATAAGGCAACAAAAGAGGTATATAATAGGATTTAAATCAAAAGTCATAAATTTTTTTGATTTTTTTCATCGTCTTTGAAATATTAAAAGGAAAGGCCTGTGTGTTGATTTTTATTTTCTTTTCAATACAGAGAGGCTTAAAGTAATAGCAAAGGTTCTGATACAGATATTCTTACGGAGAACTTCAAATAATTAAAATATATAATACAATATGCATAGAAGGGAAAAAAAAAAAAAGTAGAAGAAAAGAGAGCGCACGTGCCTTGCACGTACCAATTTCACCTTGTAACGTATACAAGCAGGTTAAAACTAACTTCTTATTTTACTTGGAAAAAGGACATAGATATATTGTACAACATCCAAACGACATGCCATATTTATTATTAACAACTGCAAACGTTTAATTGAAAGAGTTATATCATGATTTTACTCGAAAGATACGGAAATCCAAGCCATAAATGGCATGTCGTTTCACTTGTAGAATTCCATAACCCAATACCCATAAACACTACACACAAATTTGATTCCAATAAATCCCGCACCAGTTGCTAAGGCTAGGAACTCTTGTTGGCTCCGCTCCTTTCCCCCTAAAAGATGAGTCATCATGCCCACATCCGATGCGAAAGTGTTCTTAACTGAAAAACTATTCTCTGGCATGACAGGAAGAATTGCCTCAACAATTACAACCTTTCCGTCGTTTGGAATAGCTTTGTAACAATTCTTTAGTACCTTCAAGCAGTGTCCATCACTCCAATTCTGAAGTACAAACTACAAAATCGTCATGTTCAATACATCAATATCAACAAATATAAATTAATTGATGCACTAAGGTTTCATAACAAACCTTAATCAGAATTGCATCCCCATGTGGAATATTTTCAAACATGTCTCCACCAACATGTTCAACACCTGCAACATCACGGTTAAGCCCATATTTTTACTCTTCAAATCTCAAGTGATATATCACAAACAATTGCTACTATTTTATGAAATTTAAGAATTCATGAGAAATATGGTTTATCCATTGCATATTGTAACATATACAAGAATTAAGAAAAATTGAAAATAAAACCTCACACCTGGATAAAAAGGGGCATTTTTTACGACATGAGGCAAGTCAAAATTAATGCCCTTGATATGTGGGTATTTAGAAGTGATTTGACTAAGGGTCGCTCCCCTACCGCCTCTGACATCTACAACTTGCTTAAAAAGCTGAAAGCCTTTGTAATGCTTCAAGATTTTCTTCGTAAGCATAATTGTATGGTTGTGCATTGCTACGTTGAAAGCCTCATTGAACCTTTGGTCAAAGCCTGCATACTCGAAGGCGTGCATCCCATGGGCCCTGTTAAATGCAATTCCTCCTTCAAGAATGAAACCTTTCAAGTGGGACCTGTGATTCAGAATAAATCTAGTTTCAGATTATATAAAGTGAATGGCCACTCTAGGAAGTCGAAGTAGCATATATGCTTGCGAATTGGATTTCGCATGCAGTTGTTGTTAAGTGGTTTTTAAAGATGGAGATCGAACTAGGAAGAGTAATTTTCACTTTTGATCTTCAAGAACTGACAATTGTCTCACTTTGATCTCTTAAACTTTTAACTTACAGCAATAGTCTCGAGCTTTCCAAATATTATGCTAACTGTACTTCTATAGCGTATAAAAATATAAGAGATTTCATCGTCTAAGACACACATGATTCATTAATGAAGAATAATCTAGTAAAGTTACATTTGGATAGTTTTATTTAGACAAATATTTAAACCAAATCATATGTGCCCCACCTGATAAAATCCGTCAACTTTAACATTTATGTTAAAAAGAATATGTAATTATTACTAGTATAACATTTGAAAAGATCAAGAGTAGCTAATTTATCAATCGGAAGTTAAGAAGTTGAAGTGAGATAACTAATATTTCTGAGGATTGAGAGTAAAATTAACCCTAATAAGAAAACTGGACAAGTAAACAAAAGTATGTTAGTTGTAATAACCAAACTATTTTTCACCCGCCCAAGTAATAGATTATTAGGAAAAAAAAATCTCAATAGGAAGAAATTTGTTTGTAAACTGCAAGGATCCTTCTTTTCTAAAGGTCTAAAGACGTAAAAGATTGATTCCATGTAAAAGACATTAAAAATGAAAGCAATTACTCACCAGCTATCCCACAAGACCCTGTCCAGGCCCATAGCTAAGGATGGTCCGAGTGAAACACCATCTTCACTAGTCACACAATGCATGGACACCGGACCAAGGCTGTAGAGCCTCCGGACATTAGACCCATCCTCATGACTAACTACAGAGCAACTAAGAACAGAATTACTGGCTAGAAGCCCGAGGATTCGGTCGAGCATAGTGGGCGCATCGGGGTTGTTGGTGGACATATGGGCTGCACTCTCTGCTGCGGAGAGCTTAGCTCCTTCGCCGGCTTTGAAAATGATGTCAAAAACTCCAAGCTCACTTGCAATGTGCATGCACATGGATGTCACAAAGGAGAACGACAGGTACACTGCATGGGAGAAGCCTTCCTCTTCTTCTTTCCTTTCATGGCCATCGACTTTGGAGTACAGCTTTCCAGTTCCAATGAGGATGCCATTGTACGAATGTTTGCAAGGGAAACTAGTTTGATCTTTAATTTTGTATGCTTTGTGCTACTTTATATACACAATTATATTTATTGTTTCTCTTATTGTAGATAAATTTGATCATGTTAGCAACGCGATAGGCATGAAACAGAAAAAAAAAAAAAAAAAAAATCCAACGCATAAACAAAACATTTATTTGGGCCCCAAGAGTCCATTATATTTGGACAGCGCTTTGGACAAACGACAGTTGCGTACGTCCGCCGGGAAAGAAAATGTTGAAAAAAACCCCTCATTGAGCGTATTAGATTTTTTTTTTTGTATGTAAAATCTTATTAACAAGATCTCCTCAAGGACCAAGAGGATACATCTAAAATGTCTAAATATAATTGATGAAGGTTCTTACCAAAAAAAAAACATATTATGTTGTTTGACAAGAGTTATTTTAACCACTATCTAAGTTATGAGCAGTGTAATGCTCCCATATGCTACAGTAAAAAGAAAAAGGCTGCTACAGTGTAAAACTCTCACATGCTACAGTAAAAAATAGTTCTAACCAGTGGTTCTCACCATTATGTCAAACATTGAATATGGAAGTTAACTGAATGAAATAATGCCTTTGTTGAACTAGTCCAACGAAGTGTTGCTTTCATCAGGATTATAATACCGACCCCTTTAGACAAATTGCTCAGCTGTTATAATATTTAGCAAAATTAAAATATTGCAAGTAATTAAATAGAAAGAAAGAAATCATACAAGAAATATAATTGAAAGCAACTAGTTGCAAATTGATTCATTGCAACAAGTTACTTAAAATATCAAATAAGAACAAAAAAAAAAAAGAGTTACAGTGTCCAAATGCAATTATCGACTGTGAACTATTCTTATTGATTTTGAAGAGAGCTAATCATTTACAATAATTGACATATCGTATTTTCTATAAGAAACATTAATAAAAAAGGGGTGCTTCTGGTGTAACCTTAATGATAGCGCATTTTTTTTAAACCATTAGATCTAGTTGAAATAAATATTTTTAGAAATCTAACACTTAAAAAAATAGATATCTACTGATTGGTTGCTTTTTAGCCCCTCATCAAAAAATTTGCCTAACAGAACTATGTTATTTGAAAATTTGACAAAAGTTTAAATGACGAACGGCATTATAGTGTCATTTACTTAAATTTAATGGAGATAATATAATAACCTGAAGTTCTATTAAAATGGCTACATTTGTGTAAAATATTCTCTTTATAGTTGTCAATTTTAAAGTTAGAAGCCAAAATTGTCAAATAAAAAAATACGTCGGAAGCACTCTAAAAAAATTCAAGAACCAAAATATTATAATACTGACAGTGCTAATATACGACCAATGATCCAATTCCTAGCTTTAGATTAAATTCCTGGCAGCACTCACTCATGTAAAAGGGAAGTCAAATTACTTAAACTCAACTAACGATCCAAACAAAGACATAAAATATAAAGAGACTCAGAAGAAGTGATAAATATGTAGTGTCTAGAAAAATCCAGTAACTAATAAGCATATTTAATTAAGAATTTTTTCATTACGCCATTAAGTTCATAAGACAATAAGAGTTTAAAACTTATAAATGCACGTTCCTATTAGATTGTTGGGAATGATTGCGCTCTGCGTAAGTTTAGGAATAACCGCGAGTTTTCAGCTAGATAAGATGAATGATAATGAAAGAGTACAGAAGCTTGAGAAAATAGTTGACTTGAGACAGGTCAATACATCTTTAACAGTCCATTCAAAATTTCGATCAGTTATGTTCGATAGAATTCAAGAATTAAAGCCATAGGTTTTTTTTTTCTTTTGAAAAATCCAAACACTTATTGTGCATAAGGATTCGTACAAATTCAGCTTAAATTCCACAATTTTGATAATTAGAATGAATTCATAGTATACAATACTATTAAGTGTTCTGAGCATATTATTTGAAATCAGTTTACGATCAGGAGGCCTTTCATCTGAAAACCAAGATGAATGGAGTTTATCAACAACAAACCTGAGGTTTAATGGATTAAAATTTCAAGTACAAGTACTACATTAAAGGTGTACAAATAGACACTCTAACAGAGTTAAATGAAATTAATTAGCTCTCAATAAATTTGGAGAGTTTTATGTTAGTTAGATCAAGAAGCTAGTGTTACAAATGTTACAAATGTTACAAATGAAATTAATGACCGAGAAATTCCTAGAATTAAATAATATAATTTATATATTTAAGTCAAGGAATTTTGCTAGTAAAATATAGTGTTTAATTTTTTTGTGATTGAATGATTAATAGAATTAATATATAAATTCCAAAATTTTGAAATAAATATTGAAGTTAAATTTATTAACTTTTTATGAGTGAATAATTCAGATGATAACTTTATACGCCCATGGTGCAAGAAATTTCAATTCATAAATAGCTTTAGAACTTAAATTATAAGAAATTTCAAGTGCAGTATAGTGTTAGTAGTGTACCAAGAAATACTCTAGAATATAGTGTGTCCTTAATTGCCTATTATTTAAAATTGTAGTTACGCGAGTAGCATTTAATGTAAACAATGCTATCCAAGCTTAAGAATTGACACTGTCAAAGATTATGTCTTTACTGAGGCAAAGCACAAGAAAAATCAAGTTTAAGTTTTATTTGGTCTCAAAATAATTTTAAGGTTAAAAACAATCCAATTTGATTACGTAATTAAGAATTTATATGAGTCCGATTTATTCTGAGGTCAGTTTTAGATTATGAATAAACAATAGTAAGGATCCTATCAAGAAACAAATTTCTTTGCCAGCTAAGTTAGTCACTTTAACCATTATAGAGTCTTTGGGAGATGGTGAAGGGATAAGATTAAATGACTAGACATGACTTGAACTCGTACTTAATTTGATGAGTGTACTAAGAACCATGATGAGGTTTTTTTTTTTTTTTTTTTTTTGTGCCCTTCAATTTCTCCCTCCCTGTGTTGCCACCATTAGAGCTTATTTAACAAAAATTTGACCTAAGAGAGTTGATTAGAGGCTTAACTAAACATGGTTAAGAAACTAGGATCACTTAACCTTTGGCCCATAAATAGGGCTATCTTTTTGAGAGCTTATTTTACTTTTTTTTCGTCCTATTTTTTCTAAAGAATAAAACCAATTCTCTTGCTTCCCATTCTCCCAATTTTTCACTTCCCACACCACCAAAGTCACTAGCTAAAAAATAATAGAGAAGAAGGAGGCTTAGAAGAAATTACTCAAGGAGGTCTTCAAGGGTACATGACCCAATCTTTTCTCTATTTTATTTTAAATGTGGTCTAAGTTTGTGATTTTGGTGACGTTGGTTTGTAAATAATGTTCTATATATGTTTTCTATATGCATTTGGATGTTTAAGTTGCTATGATTTAGTTTATGCAAGATGGAATGTGAATATGTTTAGGAAGTATGTGGCTCAAGTTTAAAAATATTTACGGCTTATTTTGGGTCTAAAATCAAATCCTTTAGGGGCATTCAAAATTTTCTACAACACAAAAGTTTTAAATTTTGACATTTTGATCAAAGCTCCATGACCAAGTATTTTCACAGGTTCAAGTTTAGAACGGGTTTTCTTGTCATTTTCATCAACTGTCCAAAACTTATATAAAAAACTGGGCAGCCACAGTTTTTAGCATAAACATGTTGTTTTGAGGCTAAATTACAAAGTTCATAGCACATGAAAGTTTTAGATCTCAACGAGATGAAGAACCTTCGTGAAAAACCTTTTTTGAAATCCTGCTTTTAAAATACTATTATAGGCAAATATAGAAAATTGGCAGTTTAAAGTTTCAAAATAGTGTAGTTTTTCTTTTTTGACAAAAACAACCTTGGAAAGTTTTGGAACCATTTTTATAGAATGCGGAAATTTTAGTTTTTGACGAAATTAATAACTTTTGTGAAGAAATTTTCTTAAGAATATACCTCTAAACTAGACTTCAAAGCAGATTTATCAAAACAATCAAAACTTTTTTTTATAGAAAATAGTTAAATCGGTAAAGTTTACGAAAATCAACGAAAATGGATATGTTTATAGATAGAAAATAGAATTTTGATGAACATGAAAGTTCTAAATCTCATTAAACAAAAGAATTTCATGAAGAAATTTTTTCAAAAAATTGTCTCTAATAACAATTATATGATGACTTTTAAAACTAACCCAAAAGTACCTTTATACACTAGTTTTCAAACAAAATGCCCATTTAGTAGCAGAATTGTAATTTACAATCAACAAAGGAATTGTAGCACTCGAAAGACTATACAAGTCTATAATTATAGTTTAATCAAATTCAAACTCTATCCTAAAATATGATTTTTGACACAAAATTTTTACATATACGAATGTGGGTTTTCCAATAAATTTTAACAAGTTTCAAATGGATTTTTTACAGGATTAGTAGAATCCTAACATGTTAGGCCTATAAAATCATGACATCAAATTCAAGCCCAACACCCATACTAGTTTAGAGCCCACCTCTCGGATCTGAATACCAACGACATAGTGTTTAGAACGCCATAGAAAGCATCGTGACTTAATAGGCCATTAAGCTTATGAAAATGAATAAGTATCTAGATATGAGACTTTCTACAATTACAAGCCCAATAAGTGCAATGAAGGGATTTTACTTAGACTTAGTAAAAAAAGAAGATAATTATTTATTAAATTAGTTAATTAATTATCAATTCTAGCACGGATAATTAAAGGCAATTAAGGAAAACTAAGTTATGAGAATTAGATAAATTAATCCATGTAAAAAATATGATGATTTTACAATCCTTTAATAAAAGAAGTTATGTTTGAAAAAAAAGATTTAATTCCTTTATGATATTGCTAAATTAAATAGCATAAGATATGCTAATCTTAAGTCTTAATAGGTGTTCTTCTACAGAATTTAAAAGTAGTTCATAGGAAACTTTAGCGAGCTTGCAATTTTACTACTAAAAAGCAGGTAAGTAGAAATCTCGCTTACAGTATGAATAGTTTTCAAATAAAATACTTTCACATGATTTATAAAAATCATAATACGCTTGATTAGTGTTATGCTATACCATGTTACGATATGTTATGATATGCCATGTCATGGTGTACTACATTATACTACGTCATGTATTGTCATTATATGATATGTTATGTTCAGCTATGCTATGTTTATGTCATGAAATGCTATAATTATATCATACACAGTATGTGATGTATGCAGTATTTAATTATATTGCTCACTCACTTTCAGTTAAGCATGTTTATAATATACGATATGTGATGTTATGTAGTAACATATCATACTGCATGCACTTAATAAGACAAGTGAAACAAATAAGACAAGATCAATAATGTGTGTCGTACTAATCTCTCGACCTATAGGGAGGCATTCAACTAACTTTAGTTTAGTTTATGATTTTGGGGACCCCACTAACCTTAGCCTCTGGAGAATTATGTGCAACCAATATGGATGGGTACCTCGACCCATTTAGTATGAAAAAATGAGGCTTAAAATTAATCATGCAACACGTCCATAAAACAAGCATAAAATTGTTCATGCAAGTTTTTTATTGAAAGTTTTCATCTATGCTTTGTGAGTTTAAGTTCTTATTTACCGAGTGAAAGCTCATTAAGCTATATTCATGTTTTAGGTAAGAAACATGTCAGTAACACCTGATAGGCAATGGCAAGCGGCGAATAAATGGTGAAGATGGTAATAGATACTGCTTAGGCAAAAGGTAAATTACACTGTATGAATTATATTGAATTATATATCTACGTTTTAAAAATTGAGTTTGTAGTTATGTAACCTTAGTCTAGATAATTCTGAGATTAATATGTTGTAACAGATATTGCAACAAATATACATAAGTTTTAATATAAGAAAATTCATAATGATATTTAAATTAGAAAAGTTTCAAAAGGGTTTTATTTTAAATTAAAAATGATTTAAAAAATGTTTTAAGAAATTATTGTTACGCTTAAAAAAATATTTCACAAATTTAAGTACTCTACATTAAGATATGTTTAAGCCAAGTTGTTACATAACGGCCACATAAGTAGGGTCGTTACAAAATATGTGTCAATACAAAATTTCATGAAAAATAATAATTTAAAATGTGTTTAGGTTAGAGATGAAATTTTGAAAATTTGAGAATTTGTAGTAAATAACATTTGTCCAAAACTAATTATAGTAAATAATAGATTTTGAAAATATTTATAGTAAATAAATATTTTATGGTAAAAATAATTTATTTATCCCCTTATTTATAGTGTCAATAATACTTATTTGCACAATAAATAAATTAGAGCTGTAAATAGTTTATTTATCCTTTAGTTTACAGTGTAAATAATTCTTACTTACACATTAAATAAATTATTTACATTGTAAAGACGCTATTTAATAAAAATATTTTCAAAACTTCAAAAAGTTTCAAAACTCCACTATTTCCTTCCTTCTCCGTTGAAATTTTTTATTCGCGAATAGGTTTCAAAGCTTTTATTTATTAATTTTTGTAATAGGATGAGGTCAGATATTAAGAGTTAGTGATCAATATGACCAAGCATACTGTAACAGAGTTCAATTTACTATATCGCATAGCTATCATGTCAATGGACGAGAAAAAGCGACTATTATTTGAAAGATCAAAAGAGTACACTGGCAAATGAGACCTTCGGGATAAACGACGGTACGAGGGCAAGTAGAATTCCGGAGGCCAAGAAGAAGAAATGTACATTTTAAAAGAATCTAACCTTTTAAAAAGAATCTAATCTAGAATTTAAGACCGAATTTAGATGATCCAAACGAGATATGTTGTGTCATATTCATAATCACCTTACAGGGAAGTTTATTAAATGATCTTTGGGTTTTGTATTGGAAGCAGTAGTATTGTTGTTTTAGATTTTATTTCTTTTTCGGCTTGATTTAAGTAAGCAATATTGCACCTTCTAAAGAAAAAAAAATTATTTATTCTCTTGATCATTTGATGCAAGGACTTAGCCTTCTTATGTTTGGTTCTTTTTTTTTTTTTTTTTAAATTGCAGGTGACCAAGCAGTAACTGGTGTAGAATCTCTAAAAACAGTTTTTGTGGATTCCGCGGACTATATATGCAGAAACAAGCAAACTTTCTGTTGAGTAAAAGCATCATGTTCATATGAAAAAGTCAACATTTTCTTGTTGTGATTTCAGTATGTATAATGCATAGATGGCCCACCAATATAGTGACGATTCTTTGTGCTTTGGATCATTTCAGGATTTTGGAGAAGTATAGCAGAATTTGCACATGGGGAATCCAAACAAGCAACTCATGAGCTAACCGACAACATATTTTGAGGCCTCATTATTTTGGTTTTAGCAAACAATTGGCATTTTGTTCATGATAAATGTTGTTGTTGTTGTTGTTGTTGTTGTTGTTGTTGTTCAAGTTAGATGTTGGGAATGTCATTTTGCTTTGATTGGTTTATCTGAGATGCGTTTTGTGAAGAAGCTGATCTTAATTTCTTTCTACATAGATAATTTGGTCCAGCCATTTTGTTACCATGGTTTGAGAATTTTATCCAATGTTTGCATCAAAAAAATGTGATTGACCTCCGTATCTTCATCAGTTCAGATATCAGAAGTTAACTAGGTGTGATTTTGAACTTTTCTGCATTGTTATATGGAATGTGGAAAAATCAGAATGCATTTATAAGTGCAGGCAAACTAGGCCCAAGTGTGCTGGTGGAAGATGTAGGACTTCAAGAAAAACTAAATGAGAAAATTAATAAAAGATAGAAGAAAAGAATATAGAGATTTAATGTGGCTTGGCAATATGCTTGCATCCACGATCAGAAACAAAGAGAGGGAATTCCCTTATTAAAAGCACCATAAATAGGCTTCATACAAAGCACATAAACAAGAAAGGTACCGAAAACTAAAGTCAAAACATTTCTTAATATAAAAACAAATACAAATAAAAGTCAAAACTCCTTGAGTCCAAACATGATATGTATTTATACCCGGAACAAAACTATAACGGAGAAAACATAGTGTGAAGCAAGCACCCTCAACTAGTCTATTAAACATAAGCGATTGGGGAGATATTGCTTCCCGCATTAAGAGCACGTCAATTTTTTCCCCTTCTCGATCTTTTTTTTTTCTTTTGTAATGTATATAAGAAGCTTACAAATAACTGCAAATTTTACTTGAGAAAAGGACAGTAAATCTTCATAAACCAAGAAAAGATTCCACACCAAACGGCATGTCGTTTTTATTATTAATAGCTGCAAATGTTTAATTAAAAGTGTTACATGATGTTTTTATTCAATGATTCAGAAATGTAGCCATAAATGACAGGTTGTCTTATATGTAGAACTCCATAACCCAAAAACCACAAACACAGCAAACAAATTTGGTTCCGCTAAATCCTGCACCAGTTGCCAAGACTAAGAACTCTTGATTCAGAAATGTAGCCATAAATGACAGGTTGTCTTATTTGTTAAACTCCATAACCCAAAAGCCACAAACACAGCAAACAAATTTGGTTCCGCTAAATCCTGCACCAGTTGCCAAGACTAAGAACTCTTGATTCAGAAATGTAGCCATAAATAACAGGTTGTCTTATTTGTAGAACCCCATAACCCAAAAGCCTCAAACACAGAAAACAAATTTGATTCCGCTAAATCCTGCCCCAGTTGCCAAGACTAATAACTCTTGTTGGGTTCGCTCCTTCCCCCAAAAGATGAATCATCGCGGACACATCTGACGCCAAGGTGATCTTCGCACCAGGACTAGTCTCTGGCATCACCGGAAGAATCGCCTCCGCAACTATAACCTTTCCATTTTCTGAAATAGCTTTATAACAATTCTTCAATATCTTTGAGCAGTGTTCATCAGACCAATCATGAAGTATCCACTGCAAAACCGATGTATTTAATATCAACATACATGAAACATACATTACTTAGTTGAGGCACTAAAGTTTTGGTAAACCTACATTTCCAAGAAAAGAAAAAAAAAAAAAAAAAAAAAAAAAACCACCTTTAACAAAACTGCATCCCCACACGGGACACTTTGAAACATGTCTCGGCCTACATGCTCGATACCTGCAACATAAATGTTAAAACACCTCTTTTTATTCTGGAAATTTCAACTGACTTACGACAAATGATTGCGACTATTTATCCAATCCAATATAAGAATCCATTAGAAATATGGTTTATTTGTTGGTATTGATATAAAAGAACTAATAAAAAAATTACACACTGGAATAAAAAGGGGCATTTTCTACAACATGCGGTAAATCAAAATTAATACCGTTAATATGTGGGTATTTGGATGTGATTTGACTAAGGGTCACTCCTAGACCACCACCATTATCTACTAGATGCTTAAAATTCTGAGACCCTTGGTAATGCTTCAAAATTTTCTTCATGACAATGGTTGCATGGTTGTACATTGCAAAAGTGAAAACGTTGTTGAATTTTTGGTCAATGCGTGAATACTCAAAGGGATGATGCTATATTCAGAAATCAGGTCGTGCAAAGAGCGACATTAGGGGCAGGTTTTGAAATCCAACTGGGCCATTACTGTGGTGATATTATTAACTTTGCTTAGTGATAAATGATAAGTAGGATAATAGATGATTATTAGATTGGAATGGTAACCGGCATGGTAAGTACATGAATAATTTGCCTTACTGTTCTTTTTATAGTCTATTTTTGGATTAACGCGATTTTATTTATTTAATTAAAGTAATGTATTCCAAGATTACGTTCTATTGAGTCTTTCGCTCACTATTTTATTCTTTTTAAAATCCCTCCTTCCAGATGGTTTGCAGTACACTATTGATTAGGATGCGGTTGATTGCAAGAGTGGACCATAGGAGTTCAAATTTAGCTATTTGTCCATTGATTAAGGCATATGATATGTAAATATCATTAGTAGGACTGTGGTTTGTATTTTATTTTATGTCATTATTATGTGTGTGCACAATATGGGCCCAGTATGGCCCTATTTACTCTCACTAGTTTTATATTATAATTTAGCTTAATTCAGAGCCAAATTTAGTTAATATTATTTACTTAGTTTAATTAAACCATAATTTAGCTTAATTTAGAGGCAAATTTACTTAATATTATTTACTTAGTTTAATTAAACCGCCATGTCACCACCCGGTCTAGGGTCGTGACAATTCTTCATGAAGTTTGAACAATATCCATCTAGCCTGATCAAGAAACGTAAGTAATAATGAAATAAAAAAACAAATTAAGGGAACCTATTTTTGGTCATGATAATAACCGGAAGAGAATTTCTCAGAAGAAAAAGAAATATTTACTCGATGACAAAGGAGAAATCTCCCGTGGACGATAAGAAAAGACATGACAGACAAAAAACAAAGTTGTAAAAACAAAGCTACGACTATTTCATTGATTTGAATTAATTGGTCATATAGTCTTTTATTTGTTTCATTAAAAAAAAAGTTGTAGGAGAATCTTGGTTTATAAGAAATGTTTGTATATATAATATTAGATTTCGAAACATTTGAAACAACTATAAGGCAACAAAAGCGGTATATAATATATAGGATTTAAAACAAAAGTCATAATTTTTTTTTATTTTATTTTTTTCATCGTTTTCTTCATCGTCTTTGAAATATTAAAAGTAAAGGCCTGTGTATTGATTTCTATTTTCTTTTCAATGCAGAGAGGCTTAAAATAATAGCAAAGGTTCTGATACAGATACCCTGACCGCGGAGAACTTCAAATAATTAAAATCTATAATACAATATGCGTAGAAGAAAAAAAAAATGTAGAAGAAAAGAGAGTGCACGTGCCTTGCACGTACCAATTTCACCTGGTAATGTATACAAGCAGGTTAAAATTAACTTTTTTATTTTACTCGGAAAAAGGACAAGTAATCTTCATAAACCATAGATATATTGCACAACATCCAAACGACATGCCATATTTATTATTAACAACTGCAAACGTTTAATTGAAAGAGTTATATCATGATTTTACTCAAAAGACATGGAAATCCAAGCCATAAATGGCATGTCGTTTCACTTGTAGAATTCCATAACCCAATACCCATAAACACAACACACCAATTTGATTTCAATAAATCCTGCACCAGTTGCTAAGGCTAGGAACTCTTGTTGGCTCCGCTCCTTTCCCCCTAAAAGATGAGTCATCATGCCCACATCCGATGCGAAAGTGTTCTTAACTGAAAAACTATTCTCTGGCATGACAGGAAGAATTGCCTCAACAATTACAACCTTTCCGTCGTTTGGAATAGCTTTGTAACAACTCTTTAGTACCTTCAAGCAGTGTTCATCACTCCAATTATGAAGTACAAACTACAAAATCGTCATGTTCAATACATCAATATCAACAAATATAAATTAGTTGATGCACTAAGGTTTCATAACAAACCTTCATCAGAATTGCATCCCCATGTGGAATATTTTCAAACATGTCTCCACCAACATGTTCAACACCTGCAACATCACGGTTAAGCCCCAATTTTTACTCTTCAAATATCAAGTGACACATCACAAACAATTGCTACTATTTTATGAAATATAAGAATTCATGAGAAATATGGTTCATCCCTTGCGTATTGTAACATATACAAGTATTAAGAAAAATTGAAAATAAAACCTCACACCTGGATAAAAAGGGGCATTTTTTACGACATGAGGCAAGTCAAAATTAATGCCCTTGATATGTGGGTATTTAGAAGTGATTTGACTAAGGGTCGCTCCCCGACCGCCGCCGACATCTACAACTTGCTTAAAAAGCTGAAAGCCTTTGTAATGCTTCAAGATTTTCTTCATAAGCATAATTGTATGTTTGCACATTGCTACGTTGACAGCCTCATTGAACCTTTGGTCAAAGCTTGCATACTCGAAGGCATGCATCCCATGGGCCCTGTTAAATGCAATTCCTCCTTCAAGAATGGAACCCTTCAAGTGGGACCTGTGATTCGGAATAAATCTAGTTTCAGATTATATAAAGTGAACGGCCACTCTAGGAAGTCGAAGTAGCATATGTGCTTGCGAATTGGATTTCGCATGCAGTTGTTGTTAAGTGGTTTTTAAAGATGGAGATCGAACTAGGAAGAGTAATTTTCACTTTTGATCATCAAGAACTGACAATTGTCTCACTTTGACCTCTTAAACTTTCAACTTACAGCAATAGTCTCGAGCTTTCCAAATATAAGAGATTTCATCATCTAAGACGCACATGATTCATTAATGAAGAATAATCTAGTAAAGTTACATTTGGATAGTTTTATTTAGACAAATGTTTAAACCAAATCATATGTGCCTCACCTGATAAAATCCGTCAACTTTTAACATTTATGTTAAAAAGAATATGTAATTATTACTAGTATAACATTTGAAAAGATCGGGAGTAGCTAATTTATCAATCGGAAGTTAAGAAGTTAAAGTGAGATAACTAATATTTCCGGGGTTCGAGAGTAAAATTAACCCTAACCAGAAAACTGGACAAGTAAACAAAAGTATGTTAGTTGTAATTACCAAACTATTTTTCACCCGCCCAAGTAATAGATTATTAGGAAGAAAAAATCTCAATAGGAAGAAATTTGTTTGTAAACTGCAAGGATCCTTCTTTTCTAAAGTTCTAAAGACTTAAAAGATTGATTACATGTAAAAGACGTTAGAAACGAAAGCAATTACTCACCAGCTATCCCAGAAGACCCTGTCCAGGCCCATGGCTAAGCATGGTCCGACTGAAACACCATCTTCATTAGTCACAAAATGCATGGACACCGGACCAAGGCTGTAGAGCCTCCGGACATTAGACCCATCCTCATCACTAACTACAGAGCAACTAAGAACAGAGTTACTGGCAAGAAGCCTGAGGATGCGGTCGAGCATAGTGGGCGCATCAGGGTTGTTGGTGGACATATGGGCTGCAATCTCTGCTGCGGAGAGCTTAGCTCCTTCGCCGGCTTTGAAAATGATGTCAAAAACTCCAAGCTCACTTGCAATGTGCAAGCACATGGATGTCACAAAGGAGAACGACAGGTACACTGCATGGGAGAAGCCTTCCTCTTCTTCTTTCGTTTCATGGCCATCGAGTTTTGGAGTACAGCTTTCCAGTTCCGATGAGGATGCCATTGTACGAATGTTTGCAAGGGAAACTACTTTGATCTTTAATTTTGTATGCTTTGTGCTACTTTATATACACAATTATATTTGTTGTTTCTCTTATTGTAGATAAATTTGATGATGTTAGCAACGCGATAGGCATGAAACAGAAAAAAAATTAAAAAATAAAAAAATAAAAAATAAAAAAATCCAGTGCATAAACAAAACATTTATTTGGGCCCCAAGAGTCCATTATATTTGGACAGCGCTTTGGACAAACGACAGTTGCGTACGTCCGCCGGGAAAGAAAATGTTGAAAAAACCCCCATTGAGCGTATTAGAAAACACACGTTAATTTTTTTTTTATGTAAAATCTTATTACCAAGATCTCCTCAAGGACCAAGAGGATACATCTAAATTGTCTAAATATAATTGATGAAGGTTCTTACCAAAAAAAAAAAAGAAAAAACATATTATGCTGTTTGACAAGAGTGGCTTTAACCATTATTTCAATTATGAACAGTGCAATGCTTTCATATGCTACAGTAAAAAGAAAAATATTGCTACAGTGTAAAACTCTCACATGCTACAGTTAAAATAGTTCTAATCAGTGGTTCTCACCATTATGTCAAACATGGCATATGGAAGTTAATCAAATGAAATAATGCCTTTGTTGAACTAGTCCAACGAAGTGTTGCTTTCATCATGATTATAATACCTAACCCTTTAGACAAATTGCTCAGCTGTTATAATATTTAGTAAAATTAAAATATTGCAAGTAATTAAATAGAAAGAAAGAAATCATACAAGAAATATAATTGAAAGCAACTAGTTGCAAATTGATTCATTGCAACAAGTTAACTTAAAATATCAAATAAGAACAAAAAAAAAAAAAAAAAGAGGTACAGTGTCCAAATGCAATTATCGACTGTGAACTATTCTTATTGATTTTGAAGAGAGCAAATCATTTACAATAATTGACATATCGTATTTTCTATAAGAAACATTAATAAAAAAGGGGTGCTTCTGGTGTAACCTTAAAGATAGCTCATTTTTTTTAAACCATTAGATATAGTTGAAATAAATATTTTAGAAATCTAACACTTAAAAAAATAGATATCTACTGATTGGTTGCTTTTTTAGTCCCTCATCGAAAAAATTACCCAACAAAACTATGTTATTTAAAAATTTGACAAAAGGTTAAATGACGAACGGCATTATAGTGTCATTTACTTAAATTTAATGGAGATAATATAATAACCTGAAGTTCTATTAAAATGGCTACATTTGTGTAAAATATTCTCTTTATAGTTGTCAATTTTATAGTTAGAAGCCAAAATTGTCAAATAAAAAAATACGTCGGAAGCACTCCAAAAAAATTCAAGAACCAAAATATTATAATACTGACAGTGCTAATATACGACCAATGATCCAATTCCTAGCTTTAGATTAAATTCCTGACAACACTCACTCATGTAAAAGGGAAGTCAAATTACTTAAACTCAACTAATGATCCACACAAAGACATAAAAAATAAAGAGACTCAGGAGAAGTGATAAATATGTAGTGTCTAGAAAAATCCAGTAACTAATAAGCATATTTAATTAAGAATTTTTTCATTACGCCATTAAGTTCATAAGACAATAAGAGTTTAAAACTTATAAATGCACATTCCTATTAGATTGTTGGGAATGATTGCGCTTTATGTAAGTTTAGGAATAACCGCGAGTTTTCAGCTAGATAAGATGAATGATAATGAAAGAGTACAGAGGCTTGAGAAAATAGTTGACTTGAGACAGGTCAATACATCTTTAACAGTCCATTCAAATTTTCGATCAGTTATGTTCGATAGAATTCAAGAATTAAAGCCATAGGTTTTCTTTTTCTTTTGAAAAATCCAAACACTTATTGTGCATAAAGATTCATACAAATTCAGCTTAAATTCCGCAATTTTGATAATTAGAGTGAATTCATAGTATACAATACTATTAAGTGTTCTGAGGATATTATTTGAAATAAGTTTAAGATCAGGAGGCCTTTCATCTGAAAACCAAAGATGAATGGAGTTTATCAACAAGAAACCTGAGGTTTAATAGATTAAAATTTTAAGTACAAGTACTACATTAAAGGTGTACAGATAGACACTCTAACAGAGTTAAATGAAATTAATTAGCTCTCAATAAATTTGGGGCGTTTTATGTTAGTTAGATCAAGAAGCTAGGGTTACAAATGCTATAAATTTGGCCCATACTTGTAATGACCGATAAATTTCTAGAATTAAATAATATAATTTATATATTTAAGTCGAGGAATTTTGCTAGGAAAATATAGTGTTTAATTTTTTTGTGATTGAACGATTAATAGAATTAATATATAAATTCCAAAATTTTGAAATAAATATTGAAGTTAGATTTATTAACTTTTATGAGTGAATAATTCAGATGATAACTTTATACGCCCATGGTGCAAGAAATTTCAATTCGTAAATAGCTTTAGAATTTAAATTATAAGAAATTTCAAGTGCAGTATAGTGTTAGTAGTGTACCAAGAAATACTCTAGAATATAGTACGTCCTTAATTGCCTATTATTTAAAATCGTAGTTACACGAGTAGCATTTAAGGTAAACAATGTTATCCAAGCTCAAGAATTGACACTGTCAAAGATTATGTCTTTACTGAGGCAAAGCACAAGAAAAATCAAGTTTAAGTTTTATTTGGTCTCAAAATAATTTTAAGGTTAAAAACAATCCAATTTTATTACGTAATTAAGAATTTATATGAGTACGATTTATTTAGAGGTTAGTTTTAAACTATGAATAAACAATAGTAAGGATCCTATCAAGAAACAAATTTCTTTGCCAACTAAGTTAGTCACTTTAACCATTATAGAGTCTTTGGGAGATGGTGAAGGGATAAGATTAAATGACTAGACATGACTTGAACTAGTACTTAATTTGATGAGTGTACTAAGAAACATGATAAGTTTTTTTTTTTTTTTTTTTTTTTTGCCCTCCAATTTCTCCCTCCCTGTGTTGCCACCATTAGAGCTTATTTAACAAAAATTTGACCTAGGAGAGTTGATTAGAGGCTTAACTAAACATGGTTAAGAAACTAGGATCACTTAACCTTTGGCCCATAAAAAAGGCTATCCTTTTTGAGAGCTTATTTTACTTTTTTTTTCGTCCTATTTTTTCTAAAGAATAAAACCAATTCTCTTGTTTCCCATTCTCCCAATTTTTCACTTCCCACACCACCAAAGTCACTAGCTAAAAAATAATAGAGAAGAAGGAGGCTTAGAAGAAATTACTCAAGGAGGTCTTCAAGGGTATATGACCCAATCTTTTCAATATTTTATTTTAAATGTGGTCTAAGTTTGTGATTTTGGTGACGTTGGTTTGTAAATAATGTTCTATATATGTTTTCTATATGCATTTGGATGTTTAAGTTGCTATGATTTAGTTTGTGCAAGATGGAATGTGAATATGTTTAGGAAGTATGTGGCTCAAGTTTAAAAATATTTACGGCTTATTTTGGGTCTAAAATCAAATCCTTTAGGGGCATTCAAAATTTTCTAGAACACAAAACTTTTAAATTTTGACATTTTGATCAAAGCTCCATGACCAAGTATTTTCACCGGTTCAAGTTTAGAATGGGTTTTCTTGTCATTTTCATCAACTGTCCAAAACTTATAAAAAAAACTGGGCAGCCACAGTTTTTAGCATAAACATGTTGTTTTGAGGCTAAATTACAATGTTCATAGAACATGAAAGTTTTAGATCTCAACAAGATGAAGAACCTTCATGAAAAACCTTTTTTGAAATCCTGCTTTTAAAATACTATTATAGGCAAATATAGAAAATTGGCAGTTTAAAGTTTCAAAATAGTGTAGTTTTTCTTTTTTGGCAAAAACAACCTTGGAAAGTTTTGGAACCATTTTTATAGAATACGGAAATTTTAGTTTTTGGCGAAATGAATAACTTTTGTGAAGAAATTTTCTTAAGAATATACCTCTAAACTAGACTTCAAAGCAGATTTATCAAAACAATCAAAACTTTTTATAGAAAATAGTTAAATCGGTAAAGTTTACGAAAATCGACGAAAATGGATATGTTCATAGATAGAAAATAGAATTTTGATAAACATAAAAGTTCTAAATCTCATTAAAACAAAAGAATTTCGTGAAGAAATTTTTTAGAAAAATTGTCTCTAATATACAATTATATGATGACTTTTAAAACTAACCCAAAGTACCTTTATGCACTAGTTTTCAAACAAAATGCCCATTTAGTAGCAGAATTGTAATTTACAATCAACAAAGGAATTGTAGCACTCAAAAGACTATACAAGTCTACAATTACAGTTTAATCAAATTCAAACTCTATCCTAAAATATGATTTTTGACACAAAATTTTTACATATACGAATGTGGGTTTTCCAATTAATTTTAACAAGTTTCAAATGGATTTTTTACAGGATTAGTAGAATCCTAACATGTTAGGCATATAAAATCATGACATCAAATTCTAGCCCAACACCCATACTAGTTTAGAGCCCACCTCTCGGATCTGAATACCAACGATATAGTGTTTAGAACGCCATAGAAAGCATCTTGACTTAATAGGCCATTAAGCTTATGAAAATGAATAAGTATCTAGATATGAGACTTTCTACGATTACGAGCCCAATAAGTGCAATGAAGGGATTTTACTTAGACTTAGTAAAAAAAAGAAGATAATTATTTATTAAATTGGTTAATTAATTATCAATTCTAGCACGGATAATTAAAGGCAATTAAGGAAAACTAAGTTATGAGAATTAGATAAATTAATCCATGTAAAAAATATGATGATTTTACAATCCTTTAATAAAAGAAATTATGTTTGAAAAAAAAGATTTAATTCCGTTATGATATTGCTAAATTAAATAGCATAAGATATGCTAATCTTAATTCTTAATAGGTGTTCTTCTACAGAATTTAATAGTAGTTAATAGGAAACTTTAGCGAGCTTGCAATTTTACTACTAAAAAGCAGGTAAGAAGAAATCTCACTTACAGTATGAATAGTTTTTAAATAAAATACTTTCACATGATTTATAAAAAGCATAATACGCGTGATTAGTGTTATGCCATACCATGTTATGATATGTTATGATATGTCATGTCATGGCGTACTACACTATACTACGTCATGTATTGTCATTATATGATATGTTATGTTCAGTTATGCTATGTTTATATCATGGAATGCTATAATTATATCATACGCAGTATGTGATGTATGCAGTATTAAATTATATTGCTCACTCACTTTCAGTTAAGCATGTTTATAATATATGATATGTGATGTTATGTAGTAACATATCATACTGCATGCACTTAATAAGACAAGTGAAACAAATAAGACAAGATCAATAATGTGTGTTGTACTAATCTCTCGCCCTATAGGGAGGCATTCAGCTAACTTTAGTTTAGTTTATGATTTTGTGGACCTCACCAACCTTAGCCTCCGGAGAATTATGTGCAACCAATATGGATGGGTACCTCAACCCATTTAGGATGAAAAAATGAGGCTTAAAATTAATCATGCAACACGTCCATAAAACAAGCATAAATTGTTCATGCAAGTTTTTTATTGAAAGTTTTCATCTATGCTTTGTGAGTTTAAGTTCTTACTTACCGAGTGAAAGCTCATTCAGCTATATTCATGTTTTAGGTAAGAAACCTGTCAGTAACACCTGATAGGCAATGGCAAGCAGCGAATAAATGGTGAAGATGGTAATAGATACTGCTTATGCAAAAGGTAATTTACACAATATGAATTATATTAAATTATATATCTATGTTTTAAAAATTGAGTTTGTAGTTATGTAACCTTAGTCTAGATAATTCTAAGATTAATATGTTGTAACAGATATTACAACAAATATACATAAGTTTTAATATAAGAAAATTCATAATGATATTTAAATTTGAAAATTTTCAAAAGGGTTTTATTTTAAATTAAAAATGATTTAAAAAATGTTTTAAGAAATTATTGTTACGCTTAAAAAAATATTTCGCAAATTTAGGTACTCTACATTAAGATATGTTTAAGCCAAGTTGTTACATAACGGCCACATAAGTAGGGTCGTTACAAATATGTGTCAATACAAAATTTCATGAGGATTAATAATTTAAATTGGGTTTAGGTTAGAGATGAAATTTTGAAAATTTGAGAATTTGTAGTAAATAACATTTGCCCAAAACTAATTATAGTAAATAGTAGATTTTGAAAATATTTGTAGTAAATAAATATTTTATGGTAAAAATAATTTATTTACCCCCTTATTTATAGTGTCAATAATACTTATTTGCACAATAAATAAATTAGAGCTGTAAATAGTTTATTTATCCTTTAGTTTACAGTGTAAATAATTCTTACTTACACATTAAATAAATTATTTACATTGTAAAGATGCTATTTACTATAAATATTTTCAAAACTTCAAAAAGTTTCAAAAATTTACTATTTCCTTCCTTCTCCGTTGAAATTTTTTATTCACGAGTAGGTTTCAGAGCTTTTATTTATTAATTTTTGTAATAGGATGAGGTCAGATATTAAGAGTTAGTGATCAATATGACCAAGCATACTGTAACAGTGTTCAATTTACTATATCGCATGGTTATCATGTCAATGGACGAGAAAAAGCGACTATTATTTGAAAGATCAAAAGAGTACACTGGCAAATGAGACCTTCGGGATAAACGACGGTACGAGGCAAGTAGAATTCCGGGGACCAAGAAGAAGAAATGTACATTTTAAAAGAATCTAACCTTTTTAAAAGAATCTAATCTAGAATTTAGGACCGAATTTAGATGATCCAAACGAGATATGTTGTGTCATATTCATAATCACCTTACGGGGTAGTTCATTAAATGATCTTTGGGTTTTGTATTGGAAGCAGTAATATTGTTATTTTAGATTTTATTTATTTTTCGGCTTGATTTAAGTAAGCAATATTGCACCTTCTAAAGAAAAAAAAAATATTCATTCTCTTGATCATTTGATGCAAGGACTTAGCCTTCTTATGTTTGGTTCTTTCTTCTTTTTTTTTTTAAAATTACAGGTGACCAAGCTGTAACTAGTGTAGAATCTCTAAAAACAGTTTTTGTGGATTCTGCGGACTATATATGCAGAAACAAGCAAACTTTCAGTTGAGTAAAAGCATCATGTTCATATGAAAAAGTCAACATTTTCTCGTTGTGATTTCAGTATGTATAATGCATAGATGGCCCACCAATATAGTGACGATTCTTTGTGCTTTGGATCATTTCAGGATTTTGGAGAAGTATAGCAGAATTTGCACATGGGGAATCCAAACAAGCAACTCATGAGCTAACCGACAACATATTTTGAGGCCTCATTATTTTGGTCTTAGCAAACAATTGGCATTTTGTTCATGATAAATGTTGTTGTTGTTGTTCAAGTTAGATGCTGGGAATGTCATTTTGCTTTGATTGGTTTATCTGAGATGCGTTTTGTGAAGAAGCTGATCTTAATTTCTTTCTACATAGATAATTTGGTCCAGACATTTTGTTACCATGGTTTGAGAATTTTATCCAAGGTTTGCATCAAAAAAATGTGATTGACCTCCGTATCTTCATCAGTTCAGATATCAGAAGTTAACTAGGTGTGATTTTGAACTTTTCTGCATTGTTATATGGAATGTGGAAAAATCAGAATGCATTTATTCGTGCAGGCAAACTAGGCCCAAGTGTGCTGGTGGAAGATGTAGGACTTGAAGAAAAACTAAATGAGAAAATTAATAAAAGATAGAAGAAAAGAATATAGAGACTTAATGTGGCTTGGCAATATGCTTGCATCCACGATCAGAAACAAAGAGAGGGAATTCCCTTATTAAAAGCACCATAAATAGGCTTCATACAAAGCACATAAACAAGAAAGGCACCGAAAACTAAAATCAAAACATTTCTTACTATAAAAACAAATACAAATAAAAGTCAAAACTCCTTGACTCCAAACATGCTATGTATTTATACCCGGAACAAAACTATAACGGAGAAAACATAGTGTGAAGCAAGTACCCTCAACTAGTCTATTAAACATAAGCGATTGGGGAGATATTGCTTCCCGCATTAAGAGCAAGTCGATTTTTTCCCCTTCTCGATCTTTTTTTTTTTTTTTTTTGTAATGTATATAAGAAGCTTACAAATAACTGCAAATTTTACTTGAGAAAAGGACAGTAAATCTTCATAAACCAAGGAAAGATTCCACACCAAATGGCATGTGGTTTTTATTATTAATAGCTGCAAATGTTTAATTGAAAGTGTTACATGATGTTTTTATTCAATGATTCAGAAATGTAGCCATAAATGACGGGTTGTCTTATATGTAGAACTCCATAACCCAAAAGCCACAAACACAGCAAACAAATTTGGTTCCGCTAAATCCTGCACCAGTTGCCAAGACTAAGAACTCTTGATTGAGAAATGTAGCCATAAATGACAGGTTGTCTTATTTGTAGAACTCCATGACCCAAAAGCCACAAACACAGCAAACAAATTTGGTTCCGCTAAATCTTGCACCAGTTGCCAAGACTAAGAATTCTTGATTCAGACATGTAGCCATAAATGACAGGTTGCCTTATATGTAGAACTCCATAACCCAAAAGCCGCAAACACAGCAAACAAACTTGGTTCCGCTAAATCCTGCACCAGTTGCCAAGACTAAGAACTCTTGATTCAGAAATGTAGCCATAAATGACAGGTTGTCTTATTTGTAGAACTCCATAACCCAAAAGCCACAAACACAACAAACAAATTTGGTTCTGCTAAATCCTGCACCAGTTGCCAAGACAAAGAACTCTTGATTCAGAAATGTAGCCATAAATGACAAGTTGTCTTATTTGTAGTGTAACACCTGCCTATTTTATGTAACGGACCACGTTAAGTTAGTAACGTTGCTAGGAATGTTATTAATAATTACGTTAAATGATATGATATGTGATGTGCATGTTACTAATTTTTTATGTCAAGTTTTGTGACAGGTGACGACCGCATGGGATCGTTGTGCTCTAGTGTTCATGTGAAATTTTAAGTATATGTTTATATATGATGCAATAATGTATGAATGTTTTATTGTATGGCATTTAAGGACAGTTCGGTAGGCTGAACTTTCAAGATCGGCAGGCCGAACATTCTGCCCGAGATCGGCAGGCCGAAGAAACCCGTCGGTAGGCCGAACTTGTGGAACCGGCAGGCCGAAGAGGGAAAATCGTCAGGCCGAACACGGCTGACGAACGATCAGCTGAAATCTCTCCAAAATTATGGCTGATTTAATTATGTTAATTGGGTGATTTAATGTGATTAAATTGCATAATAATGGAATGTTTTGTCAGTTAAGGAAATTAAAGGGGTTTGATTTGTGTCAATTTAAATGGTTTCCCATTTAAATAGGGCAAAACATGGTAAGTAATGAGTGGGAGATTTGACTTTCCTTCTTTCTCTCCTTTTCTCCACGCCAATCAGCCTCTTAACAGTTAGAAAATTCTGACTTAATGAAGGGAATTAAATTCCCATCAATTGTGTTTATTACGTTAAAAATTTTAACGTTTCCTTTTTCATTATTTTCTCTCCTTCTCACGTTTTTCTCTCAAAAATTCTGAGACGTTCTCTTTTATTTTTTTTCTTCCTCTTCTCTTCTCCACGAGTGCTTCTCTCTCTCTCTCATGAAAATTTTCTGAGTATATTGAAAGAAAAGTCTTATTTCGTTGGTTAAAATTCAAGGATTTTGAGAAGAAACTTCAAGGTATGAATTTGACTTTTCTGGTATTTTTGAAAAGAAATTCTTCTCCTCGTTTCGTCTATAATATCTTTCTATAGGTATTGTGTTTTGTCTCGAATTTTTAAATGTGATGTTATGCATATATACATGGTGTTTTTCTAATTTCATGTCATATAAATGTTGTATGAAAAATGAATATTTTTGTCTTCTACTCTTCACAGTAATGTTACTGTTTAATTTTGAAGTATGAAGAATGTAATGTTTATTCAAGAGGTAAATGAATGATGTTTTTCATGAAAGTTGTTAAGAATATGCAAGTATAATGTAAGATGAATGTATTTTATGATTATGAAATTTTTATGAGATTATAACAAGAAAACTGTTTTGATAATGTTGTTTTTGGGATTTTTGTTTTATTAAACTTTTTATGTATTTACAAGATTTTATGATAATAAAATAATTTTATGCATAATAATATGATGATTGTATGGAGTTTTAAATTAAAATATATGTATTTGTTCGAAAATGTTTTATTTAAAAGATAAATATGTTTAAAATATATGGTTTGTTTTTATATGCTTAAGGTAATTTTTATAATCAAAGAAAAATCATAATAACATGTTTATGTGATGACAATGTTTATGGTTATGAATTATTGATTGTAATGGATGTGATGAAAATATATGTGATGATAATTTCATGTTTTACGATGATGGTTATGGATTATGAGATGAATGTATATGAATGAATGTTATATGCATGGATGTTTTATGATATGTATTAATGTATTGCATCTTTAAAATGGAAAATGGCATGAACACTCAAGGAACGAGCACTACGAGACCGCGGCGTCTTTACCAAATCATGTTAAGGTTAAGTAAGCTAACGATAAGGTAAGTACATTCTCACCTGCAACATGACACATGTTTTTACAAGGTTTGATGTTATGTTCATAATAATAGTCATGATGATTTTTATGGATATTTTTCCTTAAAGATTTCTATGAAAGATTTTCATGATTTAAAAGTTATGCATGATGATTATGACATGATTCAAAGTATGAAAACTATGTACATATATATGTATCACGTAATAAGTGCTGCACACCAATGTAATGTAATGATGTTTTATGATGTCATATTTGGTTTGGGATTAGCTACCCTTCTCCTCTCATGACGGCGCGCCTATGATGACGTTTATGGTGCAACACTTGGGCCCTTAAGATAAAAATGGAATAAGTTTTAAAATGGCCAACGTAATGAAAGATATGTTTCTATGAAATTGTGCTTAAGGCACTTTTATGACATGATGGCAATGATGATGATGATGTTTATGAAATGTTTTAAATTGTGAGAATTATATGTACTTACTAAGCATTAGCTTAATAATGTTTTATGTCATGTTGCAGATAAGGGTAAGAAAATCATGGACTAGCAGGAGGACATGGGAAGGCGTGTGAGCAATATGCATGATGAACTGTAACTGGAAGCATGCCAAGAAGAACGCTCTTATGTTTTTTTTTAATTAAGTTATATTTTGGAACATATATTTTATGTTAATTTTTAAGAATACTTATATTATAGTTTTATAAGTTATTTTATCATTTTTTAATGAATTATGAACTTCCGCTATGTTTTACGAAAAGTTGGTTGGTTTTAAAATTTTAAGATTTCTCAAAGATTGGTCTCGGACGGCCTACCAAACTTTTTGGCCGACCTGCCAATCACAATTCTCGGCCTGCCGAACATGGATGAATTTTTGGTCGGAATTGTAAAGCCTCTACCGGCCTACCGGTTGAGGGAACTCTGGCCTGCCGATCATGTTCGGCCTGTCGAAGTCCCAAGTTCGGCCTGCCGAACTGTGGGAGTAAGTAAGTTTTAAGCGATTCGATGTTTAATGAGATATGTTGTGATATTTTTATAAGCCTGATTTTTATAACTTGGTAAACCTATATTATTAAATAAGTTCATGATTGATTTAAGTATAATTGGATAAATTATGATATGGAATAAGTTAAATGATGTTATTCTAAACAATGTTAAGTTTTTTTTTTAAAAAAAAAACAAACCTGAAGGTATGAATGGATCCTAGTTATGTATGTTTAAGTACTTTTTAAATCAATAGTATTGTTTAAGTTTGATATTATTTATATGATTAAAGTTTAAGCAAGTATTGTAACACCTGCCTATTTTATGTAACTAACCACGTTAAGTTAGTAACGTTATACGGAATCTTTATTAATAAATAACGTTATATGATAAGAAACGTGATGTGTATATTACTAACTTTTATGTTAAGTTTTGTGACATGTAACGACCGCATGGAATCGTTGTGCTCTAGTGTTCATGTGAAATTATAAATTTATGATTATTTATGATGCAATGATGTGTGAATGTTTTATGTTATGGCATTTAATGGCAGATCGGCAGGCCGTAGAGGGAAAATCGACAGGCCAAACAAGGCTGACAAACAGTCAGCATAAATCTCTCTAGAGTTATGGCTGAGTTAATTACGTTAATTGAGTGAATTAATGTGATTAATTTGCATAATAATGGAATGTTTTTATCAGTTAAAAAAATTAAAAGATTATATTTGTATTATTTTTAAAGGTTTCCTATTTTTAGAAGGTAAGTTAAGGTAAGATTGATGATGTTTGACCTTCCTTTTCTTTCTCCTCCTTTCCCACGCCAATCACATTCTTAATAGTCAGAAATTTTTGACTTAATGAAGAGTAATGACTCTTTATTATACACATTACGTTAGAAAATTTTAGCGCTCTTTTCTTAGATAATTTTTCTCTGTTCTGAGACGTTCTCTCATTATTTTCTCTTCCTCCTCCCACGCCTCACGTCACGCCTCCAACAGTCATAATTTTCTAACTTAAGGAAGGCCATGAATGCTCATTATGTTGGTTACAAAAAAAAAATTTAATTAACGTTTCTTCTTTTTATTATTTTCTCTCTCTCAAAAAGTCTGAGACATTTTCTGATTTCCCAATCTTCCTCTTCTCTTCTTCTTCACGAAATTTCTCTCTCCCATGAAAATTTTATGAGCATATTAAAAAAAAAAAAAGTCTTGTTTCATGGGTTGAATTCAAGAATTTGAGAAGAAACTTCAAGGTATGAATTTAGTTTTTCTGGTAAATTTAAAAAGATGTTCTCCTCTTCATATTTCGTATACAAAGTCTTCTCTAGGTATTGTATTTTGTTATGAGTGATGTCTCTTCATGTTTCATGTCATTTTAACGTTTTATGAAAAATGAATATTTCTGTCTTCTACCCTTCACAGTAATGTTACTGTTTAATTTTGAAGTATGAAAATTGTAATGATTATTCAAGAGGTAAAAAGAATGAAGATTTCATGAAAAGTTCTTAAGAATGTGCCTATGTATGTATAATGAATGTATTTTGTATTATGAAATTTTTTATGCGATTATAATAAGAAAACTGTTTTGATAATGTTGTTTTTGGGATTTTGTTTTATTAAACGTTTTATGTATTTACATGATTCTATGATAATAAAATGATTTTATGCATGATGATATGATGATTGTATGAGGTTTTAAATTGAAATATATATATATATATATTAATTGTACGAAATGTTTTATTTAAAAGATAATTATGTTTAGATGTATGGTTTGTTTTATATGTTTAAGTAATTTTTATGATTTAAGAAAATCATAATTACATGTTTATGTGATGACGATTTTCTTTTTTTTTATGGTTATGAATAATGTTTAAAATATGAGATGAGTGTATGGATATTTTATGATAAGTATTGATTTTATTGCATCTTTAAATGGATAAATGGCATGGACACCCAAGGAAGCGAGCACAACGAGACCGCGGCGTCGTCACCAAGTGCAATTTTAAGGTTAAGTAAGCTAACGATAAGGTAAGTACATTCTCACCTGTAACATGGCACTTTTTTCAAGGTTTAATGATATGTTTACAAGGATTTTCATGATGATTTTATGATGATTTTTCTTAAAGGATTTCTTATGAAAAGTTTTTCATGATTTAAAGTTATGCATGTATGATGATTATGGTATGTTTCAAAGTATGAAAATTATGTATATATGTATCACCTAATAAGTGTTGCACACCCAATGTTATGAAATGATATGTTATGATGTCATGTTTGGTTTGGGATTAGCTACCCTTCTCCTCTCATGACGGCGCGCCTATGATGATGTTTATGGTGCAACACTTGGGCCCTTAAGATAAATATATATATATATATATATATATATATATATATATGGAATAAGTTATCTAAATAGTTAATGTTATGAAAGATATATTTCTATGAAATTGTGCTTAAGGCACTTTTATGATACGATGACAATGATGATGATGATGATGGTTATGAAATGTTTTAAATTGTGAGAATTACATGTACTTACTAAGCATTAGCTTATTCATGTTTTATATGTCATGTTGCAGATAAGGGTAAGAGAGTCATGGAATAGGGGGAGGACATGGGATGGCGTGTGAGCGACATGAACGATAAATTGTAACCGGAAGCATGCCAAGAAGAGATGATTTTATGATTCAATAAATTATATATTTTGAACATATTTTATGTTAAGTTTTTTTTTAGAATACTTATATTATGGTATTATAAGTTAATTTATCATTTTTTTATTAATAAATTAAGAATTTTCGCTATATTTTGCGTAAAGTTGGTTTGTTTTAAATTAAGTTTTTCAAAGAAGATTTGGTCTCGGACGGCCTGCCGAACTTTGTGGCCGGCCTGCCAAAGACCAGTAGTTCGGCCAGCCGATTGATTTTTTGGCCTACCGAACTTGAATGAATTTTTGGTCCAAATTGCAAAGCCTCTGCCGGCCTGTCGGTGAATGAAGCTCCGGCTTGCCGAAGTTCCAAGTTCGGCCTGCCGAAGTTCCAAGTTCGGCCTGCCGAACTATGAAAATAAGTGGAATTCAAATGATGCGATGTTCAAAAGAAATTTAATGTGATATTTTTTTTAAGTCTTGAATTTACAATTTGATAAACTTATATTTTTAAATAAGTTCATGACTAATTTAAAGTATAAATGAATAAATTACGTTATGGAATAAATTAAACAATGTTCTTCGAAACAACGTTAAGTTAAGTTAATAAAAAAAAATGTATGAATGGATCCTGGTAATGTAAGTTTAAGTACTTTTAAAATCAATAGTAACGATTAAGTTGATATTATTTATAAGTTTAAATGTTTATGCACGTACGAATGTAAGTATGTAACGACATCTATGACGTCCCCATTAAGGGGCGTTTTAAGTATGAATATATATATGTAACGACATCTATGACGTCTAAATTAAGGGACATTATAGGCTTTGGGATTAGAGCAAAATCTTCCGATTACAATTCATATCACCACACGTCAATCCAAGTCCTCCAAGTAAGTGTGTTATTAAGTGAGATATATTGATGCAAGTATGATGATAAGATTAAGGTTTGAATGTTTAATGATTAACGATCTAGTAGTGAAAACCTGTCTCATAAATGGAAGATTATTTCTAAGTCCTAATTATTTTAGGAAATTTACGATGGACGGCTACAGAAGAATGCAGACTCGCACCCAGACCAATGAAAGACTCATGACGATGATCGCTGAACTGCAAAGGCAGTTGGAGGATCAACGAAGAAAAATTGTTGCATTAAGGGCCAATGGCTAGAATGGTGAACAACGAGGCAATGATGTGCCTCCTCTTCCTCCGCAGCCTCAAGTCAATGAAGTCCCAGCTCCTGCTGCTGAACCAAGAGCAGCATATCAGGAACCCTTACTAGTCAGATGGAAGAGAGTCAAGCCAGCGGACTTTGAGGGTTCTAAGGATCCGCTTGTAGCTCAAGGGTGGTTAAAGACGATCCAAGCCACCCTACGACTTATGGATTTCACGGACAACGAGATGGTCCTCTGTGCCTCGTACTGCCTTACAATGGAGGCCAGGATATGGTGGGATGACATCAAACAGAGCAGGAATGTTGAAGAGATGACATGGGCTGACTTTGGTCACGAGTTCAACACAAAGTTCTTCCACATGAATGTCACGAGGAAACACTATGAGAAGTTTGAAAGCTTATGCCAAGGAGATATGTCAGTCACAGATATGGTGACAAAGTTTGACCAACTTGCTCGTTTATGCGTAGGGATGGTAATGAATGAAGGTGAAAGGGTTAGAAGGTTAATCAGAGCCCTTAGACCAGACATTACTGCGATTGTTGATGGGGCAAGTCTGCCAAGGACCCAAGAACAGGTTGTCATGAGGGCTCAACGTGCTGAGTTTCATTTGTCAAAATTAAGAAGGAACCAGCCTCAGCCCAACCAACAGGTCAATAATGCTAACAACCAGAACCGCCCTCCTCACAGGAACAACAACAACAACAATGACAACCAGAACTAGAGGAATAACAAAAGGAAGGGTAATCCTCAAAACCAATAGGGCCAAGACAACAAAAGGCACAATGATGGTTAGTGCAACAACAATGACAGGCGATTTCAACCATGTGCTAAACGCGGAAAGAAGCATCCAGGGGAATGCCGATTGGGGACAAACCAATGTTTCATATGTGGGTGTGAAGACCATTTTGTAAAGAATTGCCCCAAGCTGATGAATGCTAATGCCCTGCAAAGAGCTCCTCCTCAAGCCCAGCTGCATCAGATGCAAGCCTCCCTTGAAGGGCCACTGATTAGTCAAGGGAGACTTGAAGCCCCACCGACAAATGCCTGAATCTATGCCATGACGAAAGAACAGGTGGCTGCTGAAGCCTCCAATGTGGTCACAGGTCAGATAACAAGCTTGTCTAATGATGTTTATGTTCTTTTTGATACAGGTGCCATGCATTCTTTTGTGTCTATGTTACATGCTAAGAAGTTAGGGGTTCGTTTAGAGCCTATGAGATAGGGATTCACTACAACACTACCCTCCGGGGAAGTGATATTATCCACGCACTGTTTGCGTGTTGTACCCCTATGGATTTCTAATAGGGAACTTTTCATCGACCTCATTGTGATTGACATGCATGACTACGATATGATTCTTAGGATGGATTTCCTAAGCAACTATAATGCCTCAATCGAATGCCGGAAACAAAAGGTGATCTTCCATCCTGAAGGTGATCAGAAATTCGTTTATGTTGGCGAGACCAGGAAGAAACCCCAAATGTTTCTATTGGTAATGAAAGCAAGGAAGCTTTTAGCAAGTGGCTGCATGGGCTATCTGGCAAACATTGTAGACAAAAGCCAAGAAGGAAAGACAAGAATTGAAGATGTGCATGTTGTTCATGAATATGAAGATGTGTTTCCTGATGATCTAACGAGTCTACCGCCAAAAAGAGAAGTTGAATTCGAGATTGAACTCGCTCCAGGCACCGATCCAATCTCAAAAGCACCATATAGAATGGCCCCGACAGAATTAAAGGAGCTTCACACACAATTAAAGGAGATACTTGATAAAGGATTTATCAGGCCTAGTCACTCACCGTGGGGTGCTCCAATCTTGTTTGTGAAAAAGAAGGATGGCACTATTAGACTCTGCATCAACTACAGAGAGCTGAACAAGGTGACGATCAAGAACAAGTATCCATTGCCTCGAATTGATGATTTGTTTGATCAGCTCAAGGGTAAGTCGGTGTTCTCAAAGATTGATCTACGGTCAGGATATCACCAGTTGAAGATTAAAGAAGGAGATATCCCCAAGCCTGCTTTCAGGTCGAGGTATGGTCACCATGAATTTGTGGTTATGCCTTTTGGACTGACGAATGCACCTATTGCCTTTATGAATTTGATGAACAGGGTATTCAAGGATTTCCTTGATAAATTTGTTGTTGTATTTATCGATGATAATCTTGTCCATTCTAAGAATCAAGAAGAACATGAGGAGCATTTAAGGATTGTGTTGGAGACTTTAAGAAGACACCAACTACATGCTAAGTTCTCTAAATGCGAGTTTTGGCTTGATAAAGTGTCATTCCTGGGGCATGTTATTTCAAAGGATGGGATTATGGTGGACCCTGCTAAAGTAGAAGCTGTACTCAATTGGAAGCAATCGATGAATGCAAGTGAAATAAGGAGCTTCTTGGGTCTAGCAGGTTACTATCGGAGATTCGTAGAAGATTTCTCCAAGATAGCAGCTCCACTCACGAACTTAACTCGCAAAGGAAAGAAGTATGAATGGACTGATGCATGTGAAAAGAGTTTTCAAGAACTGAAGAAAAGACTAACGACGGCTCCAGTGTTGGCAATTCCTGAAGGTAATGATGGGTTCGTAATCTATAGTGATGCATCCAAGATGGGCCTCGGAGCTGTATTGAAGCAGAATGAAAAAGTGATTGCTTATGCTTCAAGACAACTGAAGGATTATGAAAAAAAACTATCCTACTCATGACCTCGAGTTAGCAGCAGTCATTTTTGCGTTGAAGATATGGAGACACTATTTGTATGGGGTCCAATGTAAAATCTTCACTGATCATCAGAGTCTGAAGTACTTCTTCATGCAAAGAGACTTGAACATGAGACAACGAAGATGGCTAGAGTTGGTGAAGGATTATGATTGTGAAATCCTTTATCATCTTGGTAAAGCTAACCGAGTAGCTGATGCTTTAAGTAGGAAGTCAGTTGCCATGTTGATGTCAATGCAAGCAATGTCTCCACCTTTAAGGAAGGAAATTCTAGACTTCGGTTTACAACTTATAATAGGCCAACTATCAGCACTCTCTCTTGCTTCGACGATGAATAATGAAATTCAAAGTAAGCAAGATGACGAGGAAAGCCTTGTAAGGATCAAGAAAGAAATGAAAGAAGGAAAATGTCAAGAGTTTTATATTGCGGATGACGGAACTCTGTACCTTAAGGACCGTTTATGTGTTCCCAATGTTGATGATTTAAGGGAAAGGATCTTGGCAGAAATTCATGACACTCCTTACTCTATTCATCCACGTGCAACAAAGATGTATAATGATCTAAAGGGTAACTTCTAGTGGTTTGGAATGAAACAGGATGTTGCAAAGTATGTAAAGAAATGTATGACATGTCAGCAAGTAAAGGCTAAACTCCAGAGACCTGATGGTGAACTACAGTCTATCCAAATACCAGAATGGAAATGGGAAGAAATAGCAATGGATTTCATTACCGGCTTACCTAGAACTACAAACGGTTATGATGCAATTTGGGTAGTTGTGGATCAGCTGACGAAGACGGCGTATTTCATTCCTATCAAGATCACTTACTCTATGGAATGGTTAGCGAAACTCTATGTTAAGGAGATTGTACGACTTCATGGGATTCCCAAGTCAATTATCTCATATCGTGACGGTAGGTTCACATCTAAGTTTTGGAAGAGTGTACATACTACAATGGGAACCAGGCTTCATTTCAGCACAGCTTTTCATCCTCAGACTGACGGCCAACAGAGAGGACGAACTTGATTCTAGAAGATATGCTACAGGCATGCTCTCTCGGTTATAAGACCAGCTGGTGTAAAATATTGCCGCTAGCAGACTTTGCTTATAACACCAGCTTTCAGGTGACAATTGGAATGGCACCATATGAAGTGTTGTATGGACGAAAATGCAGGTCTCCTATATGTTGGCACGAAGCTGGTGAAAAGAAGTTGATGGAAAGCGTAGATGCTGAAAGAACCGACTTTGTGAATGAAACTTCTGAGATGATAAAGTTGATAAGAAGAAGAATGGAGACCGCTCAAAGCTGTCAAAAGAGTTATGCTGACGGCGAATATGTGTTTTTGAAAGTTGCTCCAATGAAAGGGGTTATGAGGTTTGGGAAGAAAAGCAAGTTAAGCCCAAGATTCATCGGTCCTTATGAAGTTGTTAAACGAATAGGCAAAGTAGCTTATCAGCTGAAGTTGCCGTTTGAAATGTTCACAATGCACGATATATTTCATGTCTCCATGCTCAAGAAGTATGTTCCGGACCCTACGCATGTGATTGAGCCACAAGTGATCGAGATACGAGAAGACTTAAGTTATGAAGAAAAGCCACTGAAGATACTCGATCGGAAAACCAAGACTTTGAGGAATAAAGAAATTCCATTGGTCAAGGTGTTATGGCGAAATCAGCAAGTTGAAGAAGCTACATGGGAACGTGAAGATGACCTGAAAGCTATGTATCCACATTTATTCTAAGTTTCAAGGATGAAACTTTTATAAGGTGGGAAGAATTGTAACACCCGCCTATTTTATTTAACGGACCATGTTAAGTTAGTAACGTAGCTAGGAATGTTATTAATAAATTACATTAAATGATATGATATGTGATGTGCATGTTACTAACTTTTTATGTCAAGTTTTGTGACAGGTGACGACCACATGGGATCGTTGTGCTCTAGTGTTCATGTGAAATTATATTTATATGTTTATTCATGATGCAATAATGTATGAATGTCTTATTGTATGGCATTTAAGGACAGTTCGGCAGGCTGAACTTTCAAGATCAGCAGGCCAAACATTCTGCCCGAGATCGGCATGCCGAAGAAACCCATTGGCAGGCCAAACTTGTGGAATCGGCAGGCCAAAGAGGGAAAATCGGCAGGCTGAACACGGCTGACGAACGGTCAGCTGAAATCTCTCTAAAATTATAGCTGAGTTAATTACGTTAATTGGGTGATTTAATGTGATTAATTGGCATAACAATGGAATGTTTTGTCAGTTAAGGAAATTAAAGGGGTTTGACTTCGCATTGATTTGTGTCAATTTAAATGGTTTCCCATTTAAATAGGGCAAAACATGGTAAGTAATGAGTGGGAGATTTGACTTTCCTTCTTTCTCTCCTTTTCTCCACGCCAATCATGCAACGCCCCTTAATTCAGACGTCACAGATGTCGTTACATACTCACATTTGAACATGTATAAACTTTAAACTTATAAATAATATCAAACGTAATGGTTACAATTGATTTTATAAGTATTTAAAACTTACATTACCAGGATCTATTTATACATATTTTTTTTTAAAAAAAAAACTTACCGTTGTTTCGAAAATAATCATTTAATTTATTTCATAACATAATTTATTCAATTATACTTAATTTAACATAAACTTATTTAATAATATGGGTTTGTCAAGTTGTATAATTCAGAACTTATAAATATAACCCATGAAAACTCTTGATCATCACATCATTTGAAATCCATTTGTTTCCACAGTTCGGCAGGCCGAACTTGGGACTTCGGCAGGCCGTTCAATTTCAGCAGGCCGGTGTTCCCTCCGCCGGCAAGCCGGCAGAGGCTTTGCAAAACGGATTGAAAATTCATCCATGTTCGGCAGGCCAGAAAATGCAGTCGGCAGGCCGGCCACAGACTTCGGCAGGCGGCAGGCCGTCCGAGACCAAATTCCTTTGGCAAACTTAAAATTAAAACATACCAACTTTATGTATTAAAATAGCAGAAGTTTATAATTCATAATATAATAATAAAATATCTTATAAAATCATAATATAAGAAATCCTAAAAAAAAAAACTTAACATGAAAACAAATACTCCATTATATAACTTGTTTAAATCGGAAAATCGTTTTCTTGGCGTGCTTCCGGTTACAATTCATCGTTCATGTTGCTCACACGCCTTCCTATGTCCTCCACCTACTCCATGATTCTCTTACCCTTTTCTGCAACATGACATAAAACATTATTAAGCTAATGCTTAGTAAGTACATATATTCTCACGATTTAAAACATTTCATAAACGTCAATATCATCATCCTCATTGTATCATAAAAGTGCCGTAAGCACAATTTCATAGAACATATCTTTCGTAATGTTAACCATTTCAAAATTTAATCCATTTTATCTTAAGGGCCCAAGTGTTGCACCATAGACATTATCATAGGCGCACCGTCATGAGAAGAGAAGGGTAGCTAATCCTAAACCAAACATGACATCATAACATAACATTTCATAACATTGAGTGTGCAACACTTATTAGGTGATACATATATACATACTTTCCATATTTTAAAATATGTCATAATCATCATGCATAACTTAAAATCATGAAAATCTTTCATAGAAATCCTTTAAGGAAAATCGTAATGAACATTCTTGTAATACATATCATCAATCCTTGTAGAAATATGTGTCATGTTGCAGGTGAGAATGCACTTACCTTATCGCTAGCTTACTTAACCTTAAAATTGCACTTGGTGACGACGTCGCGGTCTCGTTGTGCTCGCTTCCTTGAGTGTCCATGCCATTTATCCATTTAAAGATGCAATAAAATCAATACTTATCATAAAATATTCATACACTCATCTCATATTTTAAACATTATTCATAACCATAAAAAAAACAAAGAAAATCGTCATCACATAAACATGTAATTATGATTTTCTTAAATCATAAAAATTACTTAAACATATAAAACAAACCATACATCTAACATAATTATCTTTTAAATAAAACATTTCGTACAATTAATATATATATATATATATATATATTTCAATTTAAAACCTCATACAATTATCATATCATCATGCATAAAATCATTTTATTATCATAGAATCATGTAAATACATAAAACGTTTAATAAAACAAAATCCCAAAAACAACATTATCAAAACAGTTTTCTTATTATAATCTCATAAAAATTTCATAATACAAAATACATTCATTATACATACATAGGCACATTCTTAAGAACTTTTCATGAAATCTTCATTCTTTTTACCTCTTGAATAATCATTACAATTTTCATATTTCAAAATTAAACAGTAACATTACTGTGAAGGGTAGAAGACAAAAATATTCATTTTTCATAAAACGTTAAAATGACATGAAACATGAAGAGACATCACTCATAACAAAATACAATACCTAGAGAAGACTTTTTATACAAAATTTGAAGAGAAGAACATCTTTTTAAATTTACCAGAAAAACTGAATTCATACCTTGAAGTTTCTTCTCAAATTCTTGAATTCGACCCACGAAACAAGACTTTTTTTTTTAATATGCTCAAAAAATTTTCGTGGGAGAGAGAGAAATTTCGTGAAGAAGAAGAGAAGAGGAAGATTGGGAAATCAAAAAATGTCTTAGACTTTTTTGAGAGAGAAAAAAAATAAAAAGAAGAAACGTTAATTAATTATTTTTTTTTTTGTAACCAACATAATGAGCATTCATGGCGTTCATTAAGTCAGGAAATTCTGACTGTTGGAGGCGTGACATGAGGCGTGGGAGGAGGAAGAGAAAATAATGAGAGAAAGTCTCAGAACCGAGAAAAATTATCTGAGGAAAAAGCGTTAAAATTTTCTAACATAATGTGTATAATAAAGAGTCATTACTCTTCATTAAGTCAGAAATTTCTGACTATTAAGAAGGTAATTGGCGTGGGAAAGGAGGAGAAAGACAAGGAAGGTCAAACATCATCAATCTTACCTTAACTTACCTTCTAAAAATAGGAAACCTTTAAAAATAATACAAATCTAATCTTTTAATTTCCTTAACTGATAAAAACATTCCATTATTATGCCAATTAATCACATTAATTCACTCAATTAACGTAATTAACTAAGCCATAACTCTAGAGAGATTTCTGCTGACCGTTTGTTAGCCGTATTCGGCCTGCCGGTTTTCCCCTTCGGCCTGTCGGTTCCAGAAAGTTCAGCCTGCCGGTGGGGGTTCTTCGGCTTGCCGTTCTCGGGCAAGAAGTTTGGCCTGCCGAGCTTAAAAGTTCGGCCTGCCGATCTGTCATTAAATGTCATAATATAAAACATTCATACATCATTGCATCAAAAATAATCATATATTGCATCATAAATAAACATATGCTTAGAATTTCACATAAACACTAGAGCACAATGAACCCATGCAGTCGTCACCTGTTGCAAAACTTGACATAAAAATTAGTAACAGCACATCATATATGATAACATAATTTATTAATAAAATCCCTTAAATAATGTTACTAACTTAACGTGGTCTGTTACATAAAATAGGTTGGTGTTACAAATCAGCCTCTTAACAAGCAGAAAATTCTGACTTAATGAAGGGAATTGAATTCCCATCAATTGTGTTTATTACGTTAAAAATTTTAACATTTCCTTTTTCATTATTTTCTCTCCTTCTCACGTTTTTCTCTCAAAAATTCTGAGACGTTCTCTTATTATTTTTTTTCTCTTCCTCTTCTCTTCTCCACGAGTGCTTCTTTCTCTCTCTCACGAAAATTTTCTGAGTATATTGAAAGAAAAGTCTTATTTCGTTGGTTAAAATTCAAGGATTTTGAGAAGAAACTTCAAGGTATGAATTTGACTTTTCTGGTATTTTTGAAAAGAAATTCTCTCCTCGTTTTGTCTACAATATCTTTCTATAGGTATTGTGTTTTGTCTCAAATTTTTAAATGTGATGTTATGCATATATACATGGTGTTTTTCTAATTTCATGTCATATGAATGTTATATGAAAAATGAATATTTCTGTCTTCTACTCTTCACAGTAATGTTACTGTTTAATTTTGAAGTATGAAGAATGTAATGTTTATTCAAGAGGTAAATGAATGATGTCTTTCATGAAAGTTGTTAAGAATATGCATGTATAATGTAAGATGAATGTATTTTATGATTATGAAATTTTTATGAGATTATAACAAGAAAACTGTTTTGATAATGTTGTTTTTGGGATTTTTTTTTTATTAAACTTTTTATGTATTTACATGATTTTATGATAATAAAATGATTTTATGCATAATAATATGATGATTGTATGGAGTTTTAAATTAAAATATATGTATTTGTTCGAAAACATTTTATTTAAAAGAAAAATATGTTTAAAATATATGGTTTGTTTTTATATGCTTAAGGTAATTTTTATAATTAAAGAAAAATCATAATAACATGTTTATGTGATGACAATGTTTATGGTTATGAATTATTGATTGTAATGGATGTGATGAAAATATATATGTGATGATAATTTCATGTTTTACGATGATGTTTATGGATTATGAGATGAATGTATATGAATGAATATTATATGCATGGATGTTTTATGATACGTATTAATGTATTGCATCTTTAAAATGGAAAATGGCATGAACACTCAAGGAACGAGCACTACGAGACCGCGGCGTCGTCACCAAATCACGTTAAGGTTAAGTAAGCAAAAGTTAAGGTAAGTACATTCTCACCTGCAACATGACACATGTTTTTACAAGGTTTGATGTTATGTTCATAATAATAGTCATGATGATTTTTATGGATATTTTTCCTTAAAGATTTCTATGAAAGATTTTCATGATTTAAAAGTTATGCATGATGATTATGACATGATTCAAAGTATGAAAACTATGTACATATATATGTATCACGTAATAAGTGTTGCACGTCAATGTAATGTAATGATGTTTTATGATGTCATGTTTGGTTTGGGATTAGCTACCCTTCTCCTCTCATGACGGCACGCCTATGATGATGTTTATGGTGCAACACTTGGGCCCTTAAGATAAAAATAGAATAAGCTTTAAAATGGTCAACGTAATGAAAGATATGTTTCTATGAAATTGCGCTTAAGGCACTTTTATGACATGATGGCAATGATGATGATGATGTTTATGAAATGTTTTAAATTGTGAGAATTATATGTACTTACTAAGCATTAGCTTAATAATGTTTTATGTCATGTTGCAGATAAGGGTAAGAAAATCATGGACTAGGAGGAGGACATGGGAAGGCGTGTGAGCAATATGCATGATGAGCTGTAACCGGAAGCACACCAAGAAGAACGCTCTTATGTTTTTTTTAATTAAGTTATACTTTGGAACATATATTTTATGTTAAGTTTTAAGAATACTTATATTATGGTTTTATAAGTTATTTTTTCATTTTTTAATGAATTATGAACTTCTGCTATGTTTTACGAAAAGTTGGTTGGTTTTAAAATTTTAAGATTTCTCAAAGATTGGTCTCGGACGGCCTGCTGAACTTTTTGGCTGGCCTACCGAAGTCCAGGGTTCGGCCTGCCGATCACAATTCTCGGCCTACCGAACATGGATGAATTTTTGGTCCGAATTGCAAAGCCTCTACCGGCCTGTCGGTTGAGAGAACTCCGGCCTACCGATCATGTTCGGCCTACCGAAGTCCCTAGTTCGGCCTGCCGAACTGTGGGAGTAAGTAAGTTTTAAACGATTTGATGTTTAATGAGATATGTTGTGATATTTTTATAAGTCCTTATTTTTATAACTTGGTAAACCTATATTATTAAATAAGTTCATGATTGATTTAAGTATAATTGGATAAATTATGATATGAAATAAGTTAAACGATGTTATTCTAAACAATGTTAAGTTTTTTTTTAAAAAAAAACAAACCTGAAGGTATGAATGGATCCTAGTTATGTATGTTTAAGTACTTTTTAAATCAATAGTACTGTTTAAGTTCGATATTATTTATATGATTAAAGTTTAAGCAAGTATGAATATATGTATATAACGACATCTGTGACATCTGAATTAAGGGGCGTTACATGTAGAACCCCATAACCCAAAAGCCTCAAACACAGCAAACAAATTTGATTCCGCTAAATCCTACCCCAGTTGCCAAGACTAATAACTCTTGTTGGGTTCGCTCCTTCCCCCCAAAAGATGAATCATCATGGACACATCTGACGCCAAGGTGATCTTCACACCAGGACTAGTCTCTGGCATCACCGGAAGAATCGCCTCCGCAACTATAACCTTTCCATTTTCTGAAATAGCTTTATAACAATTCTTCAATATCTTTGAGCAGTGTTCATCAGACCAATCATGAAGTATCCACTGCAAAACCGATGTATTTAATATCAATACACATGAAACATACATTACTTAGCTGAGGCACGAAGGTTTTGATAAACCTACATTTCCAAGAAAAGAAAAGAAAAAAAAAAAAAAAAAAAAACCACCTGTAACAAAACTGCATCCCCACACGAGACACTTTGAAACATGTCTCCGCCTACATGTTCGATACCTGCAACATAAATGTTAAAACACCTCTTTTTATTCTGGAAATTTCAACTGACTTACGACAAATGATTGCTACTATTTATCCAATCCAATATAAGAATCCATGAGAAATATGGTTTATTTGTTGGTATTGATTTAAAAGAACTAATAAAAAAATTACACACCGGAATAAAAAGGGGCATTTTCTACAACACGCGGTAAATCAAAATTAATACCGTTAATATGTGGCTATTTGGATGTGATTTGACTAAGGGTCACTCCTAGACCACCACCAATATCTACTAGATGCTTAAAATTCTGAGACCCTTGGTAATGCTTCAAAATTTTCTTCATGACAATGGTTGTATGGTTGTATATTGCAAAAGTGAAAACGTTGTTGAATTTTTGGTCAATGCGTGAATACTCAAAGGGATGATGCTATATTCAGAAATCGGGTCGTGCAAAGAGCGACTTTAGGGGTAGGTTTTGAAATCCAACTGAACCATTACTGTGGTGATATTATTAGCTTTGCTTAGTGATAAAAGATAAATAGGATAATAGATGATTATTAGACTGGAATGGTAACCGACATGGTAAGTACATGAATAATTTGCCTTACCGTTCTTTTTATAGTCTATTTTTGGATTAATGCGATTTTATTTATTTAATTAAAGTAATGTTTTCCAAGATTACGTTCTATTGAGCCTTTCGCTCACTATTTTATTATTTTTAAAATCCCCCTTCCAGATGGTCTGCAGTACGCTATTGATTAGGATGCGGTTGATTTCAAGAGTGGACCATAGGAGTTCAAATTTAGCTATCTGTCCTTTGATTAAGGCATATGATATGTAAATATCATTAGTAGGACTGTGGTTTGTATTTTATTTTATGTCAATATTATGTGTGTGCACAATGTGGGTCCAGTATGGCCCTATTTACTCTCACTAGTTTTATATTATAATTTAGTTAATATTATTTACTTAGTTTAATTAAACCATAATTTAACTTAATTTAGAGGCAAATTTAGTTAATATTATTTACTTAGTTTAATTAAACCGCCGTGTCCTCACCCGGTCTAGGGGTCGTGACAATTCTTCATGAAGTTTGAACAATATCCATCTAGCCTAATCAAGAACGTAAGTAATAATGAAATAAAAAAAAACAAATTAAGGGAACCTATTTTTGGTCATGACAATAACCGGAAGAGAATTTCTCAGAAGAAAAAGAAATATTTACTCGATGACAAAGGAGAAATCTCCCGTGGACGATAAGAAAAGACATGACAGACAAAAGACAAAGTTGTAAAAACAAAGCTACGACTATTTCATTGATTTAAATTAATTGGTCATATAGTCTTTTATTTGTTTCATTAAAAAAAAAGCTGTAGGAGAATCTTGGTTTATAAGAAATGTTTGTATATATAATATTAGATTTCGAAACATTTGAAACAACTATAGGGCAACAAAAGCGGTATATAATATATAGGATTTAAAACAAAAGTCATAATTTTTTATTTATTTATTTTTTTCATCTTTTTTTTCACCGTCTTTGAAATATTAAAAGTAAAGGCATGTGTATTGATTTTTATTTTCTTTTCAATGCAGAGAGGCTTAAAATAATAGCAAAGGTTCTGATACAGATACCCTGACCGCGGAGAACTTCAAATAAATAAAATCTATAATACAATATGCATAGAAGGAAAAAAAAATGTAGAAGAAAAGAGAGTGCACGTGCCTTGCACGTACCAATTTCACCCGGTAATGTATACAAGCAGGTTAAAATTAACTTTTTATTTTACTCGGAAAAAGGACAAGTAATCTTCATAAACCATAGATATATTGTACAACATCCAAACGACATGCCATATTTATTATTAACAACTGCAAACGTTTAATTGAAAGAGTTATATCATGATTTTACTCAAAAGACATGGAAATCCAAGCCATAAATGGCATGTCGTTTCACTTGTAGAATTCCATAACCCAATACCCATAAACACAACACACCAATTTGATTCCAATAAATCCTGCACCAGTTGCTAAGGCTAGGAACTCTTGTTGGCTCCGCTCCTTTCCCCCTAAAAGATGAGTCATCATGCCCACATCCGATGCGAAAGTGTTCTTAACTGAAAAACTATTCTCTGGCATGACAGGAAGAATTGCCTCAACAATTACAACCTTTCCGTCGTTTGGAATAGCTTTGTAACAACTCTTTAGTACCTTCAAGCAGTGTTCATCACTCCAATTATGAAGTACAAACTACAAAATCGTCATGTTCAATACATCAATATCAACAAATATAAATTAGTTGATGCACTAAGGTTTCATAACAAACCTTCATCAGAATTGCATCCCCATGTGGAATATTTTCAAACATGTCTCCACCAACATGTTCAACACCTGCAACATCACGGTTAAGCCCCAATTTTTACTCTTCAAATATCAAGTGACACATCACAAACAATTGCTACTATTTTATGAAATATAAGAATTCATGAGAAATATGGTTCATCCCTTGCGTATTGTAACATATACAAGTATTAAGAAAAATTGAAAATAAAACCTCACACCTGGATAAAAAGGGGCATTTTTTACGACATGAGGCAAGTCAAATTTAATGCCCTTGATATGTGGGTATTTAGAAGTGATTTGACTAAGGGTCGCTCCCCGACCGCCGCCGACATCTACAACTTGCTTAAAAAGCTGAAAGCCTTTGTAATGCTTCAAGATTTTCTTCATAAGCATAATTGTATGTTTGCACATTGCTACGTTGACAGCCTCATTGAACCTTTGGTCAAAGCTTGCATACTCGAAGGCATGCATCCCATGGGCCCTGTTAAATGCAATTCCTCCTTCAAGAATGGAACCCTTCAAGTGGGACCTGTGATTCGGAATAAATCTAGTTTCAGATTATATAAAGTGAACGGCCACTCTAGGAAGTCGAAGTAGCATATATGCTTGCGAATTGGATTTCGCATGCAGTTGTTGTTAAGTGGTTTTTAAAGATGGAGATCGAACTAGGAAGAGTAATTTTCACTTTTGATCATCAAGAACTGACAATTGTCTCACTTTGACCTCTTAAACTTTCAACTTACAGCAATAGTCTCGAGCTTTCCAAATATTATGCTAATTGTACTTCTATAGCGTATAAAAATATAAGAGATTTCATCATCTAAGACGCACATGATTCATTAATGAAGAATAATCTAGTAAAGTTACATTTGGATAGTTTTATTTAGACAAATGTTTAAACCAAATCATATGTGCCTCACCTGATAAAATCCGTCAACTTTTAACATTTATGTTAAAAAGAATATGTAATTATTACTAGTATAACATTTGAAAAGATCGGGAGTAGCTAATTTATCAATCGGAAGTTAAGAAGTTAAAGTGAGATAACTAATATTTCCGGGGTTCTGAGAGTAAAATTAACCCTAACCAGAAAACTGGACAAGTAAACAAAAGTATGTTAGTTGTAATTACCAAACTATTTTTCACCCGCCCAAGTAATAGATTATTAGGAAGAAAAAATCTCAATAGGAAGAAATTTGTTTGTAAACTGCAAGGATCCTTCTTTTCTAAAGTTCTAAAGACTTAAAAGATTGATTACATGTAAAAGACGTTAGAAACGAAAGCAATTACTCACCAGCTATCCCAGAAGACCCTGTCCAGGCCCATGGCTAAGCATGGTCCGACTGAAACACCATCTTCATTAGTCACAAAATGCATGGACACCGGACCAAGGCTGTAGAGCCTCCGGACATTAGACCCATCCTCATCACTAACTACAGAGCAACTAAGAACAGAGTTACTGGCAAGAAGCCCGAGGATGCGGTCGAGCATAGTGGGCGCATCAGGGTTGTTGGTGGACATATGGGCTGCAATCTCTGCTGCGGAGAGCTTAGCTCCTTCGCCGGCTTTGAAAATGATGTCAAAAACTCCAAGCTCACTTGCAATGTGCAAGCACATGGATGTCACAAAGGAGAACGACAGGTACACTGCATGGGAGAAGCCTTCCTCTTCTTCTTTCGTTTCATGGCCATCGAGTTTTGGAGTACAGCTTTCCAGTTCCGATGAGGATGCCATTGTACGAATGTTTGCAAGGGAAACTAGTTTGATCTTTAATTTTGTATGCTTTGTGCTACTTTATATACACAATTATATTTGTTGTTTCTCTTATTGTAGATAAATTTGATGATGTTAGCAACGCGATAGGCATGAAACAGAAAAAAAAAAAAAAAAAAAAAAAAAAAAAATCCAATGCATAAACAAAACATTTATTTGGGCCCCAAGAGTCCATTATATTTGGACAGCGCTTTGGACAAACGACAGTTGCGTACGTCCGCCGGGAAAGAAAATGTTGAAAAAAACTCCTCATTGAGCGTATTAGAAAACACACGTTAATATTTTATTTTATTTTTATGTAAAATCTTATTACCAAGATCTCCTCAAGGACCAAGAGGATACATCTAAATTGTCTAAATATAATTGATGAAGGTTCTTACCAAAAAAAAAAAGAAAAAACATGTTATGTTGTTTGACAAGAGTGGCTTTAACCATTATTTTAATTATGAACAGTGCAATGCTTTCATATGCTACAGTAAAAAGAAAAAGGTTGCTACAGTGTAAAACTCTCACATGCTACAGTAAAAATAGTTCTAACCAGTGGTTCTCACCATTATGTCAAACATGGAATATGGAAGTTAACCAAATGAAATAATGCCTTTGTTGAACTAGTCCAACGAAGTGTTGCTTTCATCATGATTATAATACCTAACCCTTTAGACAAATTGCTCAGCTGTTATAATATTTAGCAAAATTAAAATATTGCAAGTAATTAAATAGAAAGAAAGAAATCATACAAGAAATATAATTGAAAGCAACTAGTTGCAAATTGATTCATTGCAACAAGTTAACTTAAAATATCAAATAAGAACCAAAAAAAAAAAAAAAGAGGTACAGTGTCCAAATGCAATTATCGACTGTGAACTATTCTTATTGATTTTGAAGAGAGCTAATCATTTACAATAATTGACATATCGTATTTTCTATAAGAAACATTAATAAAAAAAGGGTGCTTCTGGTGTAACCTTAAAGATAGCGCATTTTTTTAAAACCATTAGATCTAGTTGAAATAAATATTTTTAGAAATCTAACACTTAAAAAAATAGATATCTACTGATTGGTTGCTTTTTTAGTCCCTCATCGAAAAAAGTACCCAACAAAACTATGTTATTTAAAAATTTGACAAAAGTTTAAATTACGAACGGCATTATAGTGTCATTTACTTAAATTTAATGGAGATAATATAATAACCTCAAGTTCTATTAAAATGGCTACATTTGTGTAAAATATTCTCTTTATAGTTGTCAATTTTAAAGTTAGAAGCCAAAATTGTCAAATAAAAAAATACGTCAGAAGCACTCTAAAAAAAATTCAAGAACCAAAATATTATAATACTGACAGTGCTAATATACAACCAATGATCCAATTCCTAGCTTTAGATTAAATTCCTGACAACACTCACTCATGTAAAAGGGAAGTCAAATTACTTAAACTCAACTAATGATCCAAACAAAGACATAAAATATAAAGAGACTCAGAAGAAGTGATAAATATGTAGTGTCTAGAAAAATCCAGTAACTAATAAGCATATTTAATTAAGAATTTTTTCATTATGCCATTAAGTTCATAAGACAATAAGAGTTTAAAACTTATAAATGCACGTTCCTATTAGATTGTTGGGAATGATTGCGCTTTGCGTAAGTTTAGGAATAACCGCGAGTTTTCAGCTAGATAAGATGAATGATAATGAAAGAGTACAGAAGCTTGAGAAAATAGTTGACTTGAGACAGGTCAATACATCTTTAACAATCCATTCAAAATTTCGATCAGTTATGTTCGATAGAATTCATGAATTAAAGCCATAGGTTTTTTTTTTCTTTTGAAAAATCCAAACACTTATTGTGCATAAAGATTCATACAAATTCAGCTTAAATTCCACAATTTTGATAATTAGAGTGAATTCATAGTATACAATACTATTAAGTGTTCTGAGGATATTATTTGAAATCAGTTTAAGATTAGGAGGCCTTTCATCTGAAAACCAAAGATGAATGGAGTTTATTAACAAGAAACCTGAGGTTTGATAGATTAAAATTTCAAGTACAAGTACTACATTAAAGGTGTACAGATAGACACTCTAACAGAGTTAAATGAAATTAATTAGCTCTCAATAAATTTGGAGAGTTTTATGTTAGTTAGATCAAGGAGCTAGTGTTACAAATGTTACAAATTTGGCCCATACTTGTAATGACCGAGAAATTCCTAGAATTAAATAATATAATTTATATATTTAAGTCAAGGAATTTTGCTAGCAAAATATAGTGTTTAATTTTTTTGTGATTGAACGATTAATAGAATTAATATATAAATTCCAAAATTTTGAAATAAATATTCAAGTTAAATTTATTAACTTTTTATGAGTGAATAATTCGGATGATAACTTTATACGCCCATGGTGCAAGAAATTTCAATTCGTAAATAGCTTTAGAACTTAAATTATAAGAAATTTCAAGTGCAGTATAGTGTTAGTAGTGTACCAAGAAATACTCTAGAATATAGTACGTCCTTAATTGCCTATTATTTAAAATCGTAGTTACATGAGTAGCATTTAAGGTAAACAATGCTATCCAAGCTCGAGAATTGACACTGTCAAAGATTATGTCTTTACTGAGGCAAAGCACAAGAAAAATCAAGTTTAAGTTTTATTTGTTCTCAAAATAATTTTAAGGTTAAAAACAATCTAATTTTATTACGTAATTAAGAATTTATATGAGTACGATTTATTCAGAGGTTAGTTTTAAACTATGAATAAACAATAGTAAGGATCCTATCAAGAAACAAATTTCTTTGCCCGCTAAGTTAGTCTTTGGGAGATGGTGAAGGGATAAGATTAAATGACTAGACATGACTTGAACTAGTACTTAATTTGATGAGTGTACTAAGAACCATCATGAGTTTTTCTTTTTTTTTTTTTTTGCCCTCCAATTTCTCCCTCCCTGTGTTGCCACCATTAGAGCTTATTTAACAAAAATTTGACCTAAGATAGTTCATAGAGGCTTAACTAAACATGGTTAAGAAACTAGGATCACTTAACCTTTGGCCCATAAATAGGGCTATCCTTTTTGAGAGCTTATTTTACTTTTTTTTTCGTCCTATTTTTTCTAAAGAATAAAACCAATTCTCTTGCTTCCCATTCTCCCAATTTTTCACTTCCCACACCACCAAAGTCACTAGCTAAAAAATAATAGAGAAGAAGGAGGCTTAGAAGAAATTACTCAAGGAGGTCTTCAAGGGTATATTACCCAATCTTTTCTCTATTTTATTTTAAATGTGGTCTAAGTTTGTGATTTTGGTGACGTTGGTTTGTAAATAATGTTCTATATATGTTTTCTATTTGCATTTGGATGTTTAAGTTGCTATGATTTAGTTTATGCAAGATGGAATGTGAATATGTTTAGGAAGTATGTGGCTCAAGTTTAAAAATATTTACAGCTTATTTTGGGTCTAAAATCAAATCCTTTAGGGGCATTCAAAATTTTCTAGAACACAAAACTTTTAAATTTTGACATTTTGATCAAAGCTCCATGACCAAGTAGTTTCACAGGTTCAAGTTTAGAAGGGGTTTTCTTGTCATTTTCATCAACTGTCCAAAACTTATAAAAAAAACTGGGCAGCCACAGTTTTTAGCATAAACATGTTGTTTTGAGGCTAAATTACAATGTTCATAGAACATGAAAGTTTTAGATCTCAACGAGATGAAGAACCTTCATAAAAAACCGTTTTTGAAATCCTGCTTTTAAAGTACTATTATAGGCAAATATAGAAAATTGGCAGTTTAAAGTTTCAAAATAGTGTAGTTTTTCTTTTTTGACAAAAACAACCTTGGAAAGTTTTGGAACCATTTTTATAGAATGCGGAAATTTTAGTTTTTGACGAAATGAATAACTTTTGTGAAGAAATTTTCTTAAGAATATACCTCTAAACTAGACTTCAAAGCAGATTTATCAAAACAATCAAAACTTTTTTATAGAAAATAGTTAAATCGGTAAAGTTTACGAAAATCGACGAAAATGGATATGTTTATAGATAGAAAATAGAATTTTGATAAACATGAAAGTTCTAGATCTCATTAAAACAAAAGAATTTCGTGAAGAAATTTTTTAGAAAAATTGTCTCTAATATACAAGTATATGATGACTTTTAAAACTAACCCAAAAGTACCTTTATGCACTAGTTTTCAAACAAAATGCCCATTTAGTAGCAGAATTGTAATTTACAATCAACAAAGGAATTGTAGCACTTGAAAGACTATACAAGTCTACAATTACAGTTTAATCAAATTCAAACTCTATCCTAAAATATGATTTTTGACACAAAATTTTTACATATACGAATGTGGGTTTTCCAATAAATTTTAACAAGTTTCAAATGGATTTTTTACAGGATTAGTAAAAATCCTAACATGTTAGGCCTATAAAATCATGACATCAAATTCAAGCCCAACACCCATACTAGTTTAGAGCCCACCTCTCGGATCTGAATACCAAAGACATAGTGTTTAGAACGCCATAGAAAGCATCTTGACTTAATAGGCGATTAAGCTTATGAAAATGAATAAGTATCTAGATATGAGACTTTCTACAATTACGAGCCTAATAAGTGCAATGAAGGGATTTTACTTAGACTTAGTAAAAAAAGAAGATAATTATTTATTAATTTGGTTAATTAATTATCAATTCTAGCACGGATAATTAAAGGCAATTAAGGAAAACTAAGTTATGAGAATTAGATAAATTAATCCATGTAAAAAATATGATGATTTTACAATCCTTTAATAAAAGAAATTATGTTTGAAAAAAAAAAGATTTAATTCCGTTATGATATTGCTAAATTAAATAGCATAAGATATGCTAATCTTAACTCTTAGTAGGTGTTCTTCTACAGAATTTAATAGTAGTTAATAGGAAACGTTAGCAAGCTTGCAATTTTACTACTAAAAAGCTGGTAAGTAGAAATCTTGCTTACAGTATGAATAGTTTTTAAATAAAATACTTTCACATGATTTATAAAAAGCATAATACGCGTGATTAGTGTTATGCCATACCATGTTATGATATGTTATGATATGTCATGTAATGGCGTACTAGATTATACTACGTCATGTATTGTCATTATATTATATGTTATGTTCAGTTATGCTATGTTTATATCATGGAATGCTATAATTATATCATACACAATATGTGATGTATACAGTATTAAATTATATTGCTCACTCACTTTCAGTTAAGCATGTTTATAATATATGATATGTGATGTTATGTAGTAACATATCATACTACATGCACTTAATAAGACAAGTGAAACAAATAAGACAAGATCAATAATATGTGTCGTACTAATCTCTCGCCCTATAGGGAGGCATTCAGCTAACTTTAGTTTAGTTTATGATTTTGTGGACCTCACCAACCTTAGCCTCCGGAGAATTATGTGCAACCAATATGGATGGGTACCTCGACCCATTTAATATGAAAAAATGAGGCTTAAAATTAATCATGCAACACGTCCATAAAACAAGCATAAATTGTTCATGCAAGTTTTTTATTGAAAGTTTTCATCTATACTTTGTGAGTTTAAGTTCTTACTTACCGAGTGAAAGCTCATTCAGCTATATTCATGTTTTAGGTAAGAAACCTGTCAGTAACACTTGATAGGCAATGGCAAGCAGCGAATAAATGGTGAAGATGGTAATAGATACTGCTTACACAAAAGGTAATTTACACAATATGAATTATATTAAATTATATATCTATGTTATAAAAATTCAGTTTGTAGTTATGTAACCTTAGTCTAGATAATTCTGAGATTAATATGTTGTAACAGATATTGCAACAAATATACATAAGTTTTAATATAGGAAAATTCATAATGATATTTAAATTAGAAAAGTTTCAAAAGGGTTTTATTTTAAATTAAAAATGATTTAAAAAATGTATTAAGAAATTATTGTTACGCTTAAAAAAATATTTCACAAATTTAGGTACTCTACATTAAGATATGTTTAAGCCAAGTTGTTACATAACGGCCACATAAGTAGGGTCGTTACAAAATATGTGTCAATACAAAATTTCATGAGGATTAATAATTTAAAATGTGTTTAGGTTAGAGATGAAATTTTGAAAATTTGAGAATTTGTAGTAAATAACATTTTTCCAAAACTAATTATAGTAAATAGTAGATTTTGAAAATATTTGTAGTAAATAAATATTTTATGGTAACAATAATTTATTTACCCCCTTATTTATAGTGTCAATAATACTTATTTGCACAATAAATAAATTAGAGCTGTAAATAGTTTATTTATCCTTTAGTTTACAGTGTAAATAATACTTACTTACACATTAAATAAATTATTTACATTGTAAAGATGCTATTTACTATAAATATTTTCAAAACTTCAAAAAGTTTCAAAAATCCACTATTTCCTTCCTTCTCCGTTGAAATTTTTTATTTGCAAGTAGGTTTCAGAGCTTTTATTTATTAATTTTTGTAATAGGATGAGGTCAGATATTAAGAGTTAGTGATCAATATGACCAAGCATACTGTAACAGAGTTCAATTTACTATATCGCATGGTTATCATGTCAATGGACGAGAAAAAGCGACTATTATTTGAATGATCAAAAGAGTACACTGGCAAATGAGACCTTCGGGATAAACAACGGTACGAGGCAAGTAGAATTCCGGGGGCCAAGAAGAAGAAGTGTACATTTTAAAAGAATCTAACCTTTTTAAAAGAATCTAATCTAGAATTTAAGACCGAATTTAGATGATCCAAACGAGATATGTTGTGTCATATTCATAATCACCTTACAGGGTAGTTCATTAAATGATCTTTGGGTTTTGTCTTGGAAGCAGTAATATTGTTGTTTTAGATTTTATTTCTTTTTTGGCTTGATTTAAGTAGGCAATATTGCAACTTCTAAAGAAAAAAAAAAAATTTGTTCTCTTGATCATTTGATGCAAGGACTTAGCCTTCTTATGTTTGGTTCTTTTTTTTTTTTTTTTTTTAAATTACAGGTGACCAAGCAGTAACTAGTGTAGAATCTCTAAAAACAGTTTTTGTGGATTCTGCGGACTATATATGCAGAAACAAGCAAACTTTCAGTTGAGTAAAAGCATCATGTTCATATGAAAAAGTCAACATTTTCTCGTTGTGATTTCAGTATGTATAATGCATAGATGGCCCACCAATATAGTGACGATTCTTTGTGCTTTGGATCATTTCAGGATTTTGGAGAAGTATAGCAGAATTTGCACATGGGGAATCCAAACAAGCAACTCATGAGCTAACCGACAACATATTTTGAGGCCTCATTATTTTGGTCTTAGCAAACAATTGGCATTTTGTTCATGATAAATGTTGTTGTTGTTATTCAAGTTAGATGCTGGGAATGTCATTTTGCTTTGATTGGTTTATCTGAGATGCGTTTTGTGAAGAAGCTGATCTTAATTTCTTTCTACATAGATAATTTGGTCCAGACATTTTGTTACCATGGTTTGAGAATTTTATCCAAGGTTTGCATCAAAAAAATGTGATTGACCTCCGTATCTTCATCAGTTCAGATATCAGAAGTTAACTAGGTGTGATTTTGAACTTTTCTGCATTGTTATATGGAATGTGGAAAAATCAGAATGCATTTATTCGTGCAGGCAAACTAGGCCCAAGTGTGCTGGTGGAAGATGTAGGACTTGAAGAAAAACTAAATGAGAAAATTAATAAAAGATAGAAGAAAAGAATATAGAGATTTATTGTGGCTTGGCAATATGCTTGCATCCACGATCAGAAACAAAGAGAGGGAATTCCCTTATTAAAAGCACCATAAATAGGCTTCATACAAAGCACATAAACAAGAAAGGCACCGAAAACTAAAATCAAAACATTTCTTAATATAAAAACAAATACAAATAAAAGTCAAAACTCCTTGAGTCCAAACATGCTATGTATTTATACCCGGAACAAAACTATAACGGAGAAAACATAGTGTGAAGCAAGTACCCTCAACTAGTCTATTAAACATAAGCGATTGGGGAGATATTGCTTCCCGCATTTAGAGCACGTCAATTTTTTCCCCTTCTCGATCTTTTTTTTTTTTTTTTTTTTTGTAATGTATATAAGAAGCTTACAAATAACCGCAAATTTTACTTGAGAAAGGACAGTAAATCTTCATAAACCAAGGAAAGATTCCACACCAAACGGCATGTCGTTTTAATTATTAATAGCTGCAAATGTTTAATTAAAAGTGTTACATGATGTTTTTATTCAATGATTCAGAAATGTAGCCATAAATGACAGGTTGTCTTATATGTAGAACTACATAACCCAAAAGCCACAAACACAGCAAACAAATTTGGTTCCGCTAAATCCTGCACCAGTTGCCAAGACTAAGAACTCTTGATTCAGAAATGTAGCCATAAATGACGGGTTGTCTTATTTGTAGAACTCCATGACCCAAAAGCCACAAACACAGCAAACAAATTTGATTCAGCTAAATCCTGCACCAGTTGCCAAGACTAAGAACTCTTGATTCAGAAATGTAGCCATAAATGACAGGTTGTCTTATTTGTAGAACTCCATGACCCAAAAGCCACAAACACAGCAAACAAATTTGGTTCCGCTAAATCCTGCACCAGTTGCCAAGACAAAGAACTCTTGATTCAGAAATGTAGCCATAAATGACAGGTTGTCTTATTTGTAGAACCCCATAACCCAAAAGCCTCAAACACAGCAAACAAATTTGATTCCGCTAAATCCTGCCCCAGTTGCCAAGACTAATAACTCTTGTTGGGTACGCTCCTTGCCCCCAAAAGATGAATCATCACGGACACATCTGACGCCAAGGTGATCTTCGCACCAGGACTAGTCTCTGGCATCACCGGAAGAATCGCCTCCTCAACTATAACCTTTCCATTTTCTGAAATAGCTTTATAACAATTCTTCAATATCTTTGAGCAGTGTTCATCAGACCAATCATGAAGTATCCACTGCAAAACCGATGTATTTAATATCAATATACATGAAACATACATTACTTAGTTGAGGCACTAAAGTTTTGATAAACCTACATTTCCAAGAAAAGAAAAAGAAAAAAAAAAAAAAAAACCACCTTTAACAAAACTGCATCCCCACACGGGACACTTTGAAACATGTCTCCGCCTACATGTTCGATACCTGCAACATAAATGTTAAAACACCTCTTTTTATTCTGGAAATTTCAACTGACTTACGACAAATGATTGCTACTATTTATCCAATCCAATATAAGAATCCATGAGAAATATGGTTTATTTGTTGGTATTGATATAAAAGAACTAATAAAAAAATTACACACGGGAATAAAAAGGGGCATTTTCTACAACATGCGGTAAATCAAAATTAATACCGTTAATATGTGGGTATTTGGATGTGATTTGACTAAGGGTCACTCCTAGACCACCACCAATATCTACTAGATGCTTAAAATTCTGAGACCCCTTGGTAATGCTTCAAAATTTTCTTCATGACAATGATTGTATGGTTGTACATTGCAAAAGTGAAAACGTTGTTGAATTTTTGGTCAATGCGTGAATACTCAAAGGGATGATGCTATATTCAGAAATCGGGTCGTGCAAAGAGCGACTTTAGGGGCAGGTTTTGAAATCCAACTGGGTCATTACTGTGGTGATATTATTAGCTTTGCTTAGTGATAAATGATAAATAGGATAATAGATGATTATTAGACTGGAATGGTAACCGACATGGTAAGTACATGAATAATTTGCCTTACTGTTCTTTTTATAGTCTATTTTTGGATTAACGTGATTTTATTTATTTAATTAAAGTAATGTTTTCCAAGATTACGTTCTATTGAGTCTTTCGTTCACTATTTTATTGTTTTTAAAATCCCCCCTTCCAGATGGTTTACAGTACACTATTGATTAGGATGCGGTTGATTGCAACAGTGGACCATAGGAGTTCAAATTTAGCTATCTGTCCATTGATTAAGGCATATGATATGTAAATATCATTAGTAGGACTGTGGTTTGTATTTTATTTTATGTCAATATTATGTGTGTGCACAATGTGGGCCCAGTATGACCCTATTTACTCTCACTAGTTTTATATTATAATTTAGCTTACTTCAGAGGCAAATTTAGTTAATATTATTTACTTAGTTTAATTAAACCATAATTTAGCTTAATTTAGAGGCAAATTTAGTTAATATTATTTACTTAGTTTAATTAAACCGCCATGTCATCACCCGGTCTAGGGGTCGTGACAATTCTTCATGAAGTTTGAACAATATCCATCTAGCCTGATCAAGAACGTAAGTAATAATGAAATAAAAAAACAAATTAAGGGAACCTATTTTTGGTCATGATAATAACCGGAAGCGAATTTCTCAGAAGAAAAAGAAATATTTACTCGATGACAAAGGAGAAATCTCCCGTGGAAGATAAGAAAAGACATGACAGACAAAAGACAAAGTTGTAAAAACAAAGCTACGACTATTTCATTGATTTGAATTAATTGGTCATATAGTCTTTTATTTGTTTCATTAAAAAAAAAAGTTGTAGGAGAATCTTGGTTTATAAGAAATGTTTGTATATATAATATTAGATTTCGAAACATTTGAAACAACTATAAGGCAACAAAAGCGGTATATAATATATAGGATTTAAAACAAAAGTCATAATTTTTTTTTATTTATTTTTTTCATCTTTTTTTTTCATCGTCTTTGAAATATTAAAAGTAAAGGCCTGTGTATTGATTTCTATTTTCTTTTCAATGCAGAGAGGCTTAAAATAATAGCAAAGGTTCTGATACAGATACCCTGACCGCGGAGAACTTCAAATAATTAAAATCTATAATACAATATGCGTAGAAGGAAAAAAAAAAAAAGTAGAAGAAAAGAGAGTGCACGTGCCTTGCACGTACCAATTTCACCTGGTAATGTATACAAGCAGGTTAAAATTAACTTTTTTATTTTACTCGGAAAAAGGACAAGTAATCTTCATAAACCATAGATATATTGTACAACATCTAAACGACATGCCATATTTATTATTAACATCTGCAAACGTTTAATTGAAAGAGTTATATCATGATTTTACTCAAAAGATACGGAAATCCAAGCCAAAAATGGCATGTCGTTTCACTTGTAGAATTCCATAACCCAATACCCATAAACACTACACACAAATTTGATTCCAATAAATCCCGCACCAGTTGCTAAGGCTAGGAACTCTTGTTGGCTCCGCTCCTTTCCCCCTAAAAGATGAGTCATCATGCACACATCCGATGCGAAAGTGTTCTTAACTGAAAAACTATTCTCTGGCATGACAGGAAGAATTGCCTCAACAATTACAACCTTTCCGTCGTTTGGAATAGCTTTGTAACAATTCTTTAGTACCTTCAAGCAGTGTTCATCACTCCAATTATGAAGTACAAACTACAAAATCGTCATGTTCAATGCATCAATATCAACAAATATCAATTAGTTGATGCACTAAGGTTTCATAACAAACCTTCATCAGAATTGCATCCCCATGTGGAATATTTTCAAACATGTCTCCACCAACATGTTCAACACCTGCAACATCACGGCTAAGCCCATATTTTTACTCTTCAAATCTCAAGTGATATATCACAAACAATTGCTACTATTTTATGAAAATTAAGAATTCATGAGAAATATGGTTTATCCGTTGCATATTGTAACATATACAAGAACTAAGAAAAATTGAAAATAAAACCTCCCACCTGGATAAAAAGGGGCATTTTTTACGACATGAGGCAAGTCAAAATTAATGCCCTTGATATGTGGGTATTTAGAAGTGATTTGACTAAGGGTCGCTCCCTGGCCGCCGCCGACATCTACAACTTGCTTAAAAAGCTGAAAGCCTTTGTAATGCTTCAAGATTTTCTTCGTAAGCATAATTGTATGGTTGTACATTGCTACGTTGAAAGCCTTATTGAACCTTTGGTCAAAGCCTGCATACTCGAAGCCGTGCATCCCATGGGCCCTGTTAAATGCAATTCCTCCTTCAAGAATGGAACCTTTCAAGTGGGACCTGTGATTCAGAATAAATCTAGTTTCAGATTATATAAAGTGAATGGCCACTCTAGGAAGTCGAAGTAGCATATATGCTTGCGAATTGGATTTCGCATGCAGTTGTTGTTAAGTGGTTTTTAAAGATGGAGATCGAACTAGGAAGAGTAATTTTCACTTTTGATCTTCAAGAAATCACAATTGTCTCAATTTGACCCATAAACTTTCAACTTACAGCAATAGTCTCGAGCTTTCCAAATATTATGCTAATTGTACTTCTATAACATATAAAAATATAAGAGATTTCATCATCTAAGACGCACATGATTCTTTAATGAAGAATAATCTGGTAAAGTTACATTTGGATAGTTTTATTTAGACAAATGTTTAAACCAAATCATATGTGCCTCACCTGATAAAATCCATTAACTTTTAACATTTATGTTAAAAAGAATATGTAATTATTACTAGTATAACATTTGAAAAGATCAAGAGTAGCTAATTTATCAGTCGGAAGTTAAGAAGTTAAAGTGAGATAACTAATATTTCTGAGGATTAAGAGTAAAATTAGCCCTAACAAGAAAAATGGACAAGTAAACAAAAGTATGTTAGTTGTAATTACCAAACTAATTTTCACCCACCCAAGTAATAGATTATTGGGAAAAAAAAAATCTCAATACGAAGAAATTTGCTTGTAAACTGCAAGGATCCTTCTTTTCTAAAGTTCTAAAGACTTAAAAAGATTGATTCCATGTAAAAGACGTTAAAAACGAAAGCAATTACTCACCAGCTATCCCAGAAGACCCTGTCCAGGCCCGTAGCTAAGAATGGTCCGAGTGAAACACCATCTTCATTAGTCACAAAATACATGGACACCGGACCAAGGCTGTAGAGCCTCCGGACATTAGACCCATCCTCATCACTAACTACAGAGCAACTAAGAACAGAGTTACTGGCTAGAAGCCCGAGGATGCGGTCGAGCATAGTGGGCGCATCGGGGTTGTTGGTGGACATATGGGCTGCAATCTGTGCTGCGGAGAGCTTAGCTCCTTCGCCGGCTTTGGCAATGATGTCGAAAACTCCAAGCTCACTTGCAATGTGCAAGCACATGGATGTCACAAAGGAGAACGAGAGGTACACTGCATGGGAGAAGCCTTCCTCTTCTTCTTTCCTTTCATGGCCATCGACTTTTGGAGTACAGCTTTCCAGTTCCGATGAGGATGCCATTGTACGAATGTTTGCAAGGGAAACTAGTTTGATCTTTAATTTTGTATGCTTTGTGCTACTTTATATACACAATTATATTTGTTGTTTCTCTTATTGTAGCTAAATTCGATGATGTTAGCAACGCGATAGGCATGCTCTTGTTTTTTAAAACAGAAAAAACAAAAAAATCCAACGCATAAACAAAACATTTATTTGGGCCCCAAGAGTCCATTATATTTGGACAGCGCTTTGGACAAACGACAGTTGCGTACGCCCGCCGGTAAAGAAAATGTTGAAAAAAACCACTCATTGAGCGTATAGAAAACACACGTAAATTTTTTTTTTTTAATGTAAAATCTTATTACCAAGATCTCCTCAAGGACCAAGAGGAATCTAAAATGTTTAAATATAATTGATGAAGGTTCTTACCAAAAAAAAAAAAAACATATTATGCTGTTTGACAAGAGTGGTTTTAACCATTATCTCAATTATGAACAGTGCAATGCTCTCATATGCTACAGTAAAAAGAAAAAAGTTACTATAGTGTAAAACTCTCACATGCTACAGTGCCAAACATGAAATATGGAAGTTAACCAAATTAAATGATGCCTTTGTTGAACTAGTCCAACGAAGTGTTGCTTTCATCATGATTATAATAGCTACCCCTTTAGAGAAATTGCTCAGCTGTTATAATTTTTAGCAAAATTAAAATATTGCAAGTAATTAAATAGAAAGAAAGAAATCATACAAGAAATATAATTGATTGCAACTAGTTGCAAATTGATTCATTGCAACAAGTTAATTAAAAATATCGAATAAGAACCAAAAAAAAAAAAAAGAGGTACAGTGTCCAAATGCAATTATCGACTGTGAACTATTCTTATTGATTTTGAAGAGAGGTAATCATTTACAATAATTGACATATCGTATTTTCTATAAGAGACATTAATGAAAAAGGAGTGCTTCTGGTGTAACCTTAATGATAGCGCATTTTTTTTAAACCATTAGATCTAGTCGAAATAAATATTTTTAGAAATCTAGCGCTTAAAAAATAGATATCTACCGATTGGTTGCTTCTTTAGTCCCTCATCGAAAAAATTGCCTAACAAAACTATGTTATTTGAAAATTGGACAAAAGTTTAAATGATGAACGGAATTATAGTGTCATTTACTTAAATTTAATGGAGATGATATAATAACCTGAAGTTCTACTCAAATGGCTATATTTGTGTAAAATATCCTCTTTATAGTTGTCAATTTTAAAGTTAGAAGCCAAAATTATCAAATAAAAATAATACGTCCGAAGCACTCTAAAAAAATTCAAGAACCAAAAGATTATAATACTGACAGTGCTAATATACGACCAATGATCCAATTCCTAGCTTTAGATTAAATTGCTGACAACACTCACCCATGTAAAAGTGAAGTCAAATTGCTTAAACTCAACTAACGATCCAAATAAAGACATAAAATATAAAGAGACTAAGAAGAAGTGATAAATATGTAGTGTCTAGAAAAATCTAGTAATTAATAAGCATATTTAATTAAGAATTTTTTCATTGTGCCATTAAGTTTATAAGACAATAAGAGTTTAAAACTTATAAATGCACGCTCCTATTAGATTGTTGGGAATGATTGCGCTCTGCAAAAGTTTAGGAATAACTGCGAGTTTTCAGCTAGATGAGATGAATGATAATGAAAGAGTACATAAGCTTTAGAAAATAGTTGATTTGAGACAGATCAATACATCTTTAACAGTCCATTTAGAATTTCAATCAGTTATGTTCGATAGAATTCAAGAATTAAAGCCATAGGGTTTTTTTTAAAAAAACTCCAAACACTTATTGTGCATAAAGATTCGTACAAATTTAGCTTAAATTCTACAATTTTGATAATTAGACTGAATTCATAGTATACAATACTATTAAGTGTTCTGAGGATATTATTAGAAATCAGTTTAAGATCAAAAGGCCTTTCTTCTCAAAACCAAAGATGAATGGAGTTTATCAACAAGAAACATAAGGTTTAATAGATTAAAATTTCAAGTACAAGTACTACATTAAAGGTGTACAAATAGACACTCTAACAGAGTTAAATGAAATTAATTAGCTCTCAATTAATTTGGAGAGTTTTATGTTAGTGAGATCAAGGAGCTAGTGTTACAAATGTTATGAATTTGGCCCATACCTGAAATGACCGAGACATTTCTAGAATTAAATAATATAATTTACATATTTAAGTCAATGAATTTTGCTAGTAAAATATAGTGTTTAATTTTTTGTGATTGACCGATTCATAGAATTAATATATAGATTCCAAAAATCTTAAATAAATATTAAAGTTAAATTTATTAACTTTTTATGAGCGAATAATTTGGATGATAACTTTATACGCCCATGGTGCAAGAAATTCCAATTCGTAAATAGTTTGAGAACTTAAATTATAAGAAATTTTAGGTGCAGTATAGTGTCGGTAGTGTACCAAGAAATACTTTAGCATATAGTATTGCCTTAATTGCCTATTATTTAAAATTGTAGTACCCGAGTAGCATTTAAGGTAAACAATGCTATCCAAGCTTGAGAATTGACACTATCAAAGACTATGTCATTACTAAGGCAAAGCACAAGCAAAATCAAGTTTAAGTTTTATTCAGTCTCAAAATAATTTTAAGATTAAAAACAATCCAATTTTATTACGCGATTAAGAATTTATATGGGTATGATTTATTCAAAGGTTAGTTTTGGACTATAAATAAACAATAGTAAGGATCCCGTCAAGAAACAAAATTCTTTGCCAGCTAAATTAGTCACTTTAACCATTATAGAATCTTTAGGAGATGGTGCAGGGATAAGATTAAATGACTAGACATGACTTGAACTAGTACTTAATTTGATGAGTGTACTAAGAACCATGATGAGTTTTTTTTTTTTTTTTTTTTGCCCTCCAATTTCTCCCTCCCTGTGTTGCCGCCATTGGAGCTTATTTAACACAAATTTGACCTAAGAGAGTTGATTAGAGGCTTAACTAAACATGGTTAAGAAAGTAGGATCACTTAACCTTTGGCCCATAAATAGGACTATCCTTTTTGAGAGCTTATTTTACTTTTTTTTTCCTCCTATTTTTTGTAAAGAATAAAACCAATTCTCTTGCTCCCCATTCTCCCAATTTTTCACTTCCCACACCACCAAAGTCACTAGCTAAAAAATAATAGAGAAGAAGGAGGCTTAGAAGAAAATCACTCAAGGAGGTCTTCAAGGGTATATGGCCTAATCTTTTCTCTATTTTATTTTAAATATGGTCTAAGTTTGTGATTTTGGTGACGTTGGTTTGTAAATAATGTTCTATATATGTTTTTATATGCTTTTGGATGTTTACATTGCTATGATTTAGTTTATGTAAGATGGAATGTGAATATGCTTAGGTAGTTTGTGTCTCAAGTTTAAAAATATTTATGGCTTATTTTGAGCATAAAATCAAATCCTGTAAGGGCATTCAGAATTTTCTAGAACATGAAACTTTTAAATTTTAACGTTTTGGTCAAATCCCCATGACCAAATATTTTCACAGTTTCTAGTTTAGGATGGGTTTTCTTGTCATTTTCATAAATTGCCTAAAAATTATCAAAAAAACTGGGCAGACAAAGTTTAGCTTAAACAGCTTGTTTTGAGGCTAAATTACAATTTTCATAGAACAAGAAAGTTTTAGATTTCAATGAGATAAAGAACTTTCGTGCAGAACTTTTTTTGAAATTCTACTTTTAAAATACTATTATGGGCAATTATAGAAAATTGGCAATTTAAAGTTTCAAAATAGTGTAGTTTTTGTTTTTGACAAAAACAACCTTGGAAAGTTCCAGAACAATTTTTATAGAATATGTAAATTTTAGATTTCAACGAGATAAGTAATTTTTTAAAGAATTTTTTTTAAGAGTATACCTCTAAACTGGACTTTAAAGCAATTTTATAAAAACAATTGAAACTTTTATAAAAAAATTGTTAAATCGGTAAAGTTTACAAAAATCAATGAAAACGGATATGTTATAGATAGAAAATAGAATTTTGATGAACACGAAAGTTCTAGACCTCATTAAAGAATTTCATGAAGAGTATTTTTAGAAAAACTGTCTCTAACATATAATTATACGATAACTTTTAAAACTACCCAAAAAGTACCTTTCTGTATTAGTTTTTAAACAAAACGCCTATTTAGCAGCGGAATTGTAATTTACAATTAATAGAGGAATTGTGGCGCTCGAAAGACTATGCGAGCCTACAATTATAGTTTAACCAAATTCGGACTCTATCCTAAAATATAATTTTTGACACAAAATTTTTACATATACGAATATGGGTTTTCCAATAAACTTTAACAATTTTCAAATGGATTTTTAACAGGATTAGTACAATCCCAACATGTTAGGCCTATTAAATCATGACACCAAATTCAGGCCCAACACCCGTTTCAGTTCAAAACCTACCTCTCGGATCTGAGTTCTAACGACGTAGTGTTTAGAACACCATAGAAAGCCTATAGACTTAATAGGCCATATTAGGCTTACAAAAAGGAATAAGTATCTAGATATGGGCCTTTCTACAATCACAAGCCCAATAAGTGCAATGAAGGGATTTTACTCAGACCTAGTAAATGGATAGGATAATTATTTATTAAATTGGTTAATTAATTATCAATTCTAGCACGGATAATTAAAGGCAATTAAGGAAAACTAAGTTATGAGAATTAGATAAATTAATCCTTGTAATAAATATGATGATTTTACGATCCTTTAATAAAAGAAAATATTTTCTAAGAAAAGATTTAATTCCTTTACAATTATGCTAAATTAAATAGCATAAGATAAGCTAATCTTGACTCTCAATGGGTCTTCTTCTATAGAATTTAACAGTAGCTAATGGGAAACTTTGACGAGTTAGCAAATTTTAGTACTTAAAAACAAGTAAGTAGAAATCTCGTTTGTAGTATGATTAGTTTTTAAATAAAATGCTTTCACATGATTTATAAAAATTATGAAACGCATGAATATTGTTATGCCATACCATGTTATGATATGTTATGATATATCATGTCATGGCGTAGTACGTTATACTACGTCATGTATTATCACTATATGATATGTTATGTTTAGTTATACTATGTTTATGCCATGTAATCTTATAATTATATCATACGCAGTATGTGATGTATGCAGTATTAAATTATATTGCTCATTCACTTTCAGTTAAACATTTTTATGATATACGATATGTGATGCTATGTAGTAACATATCATACTGCATGTGGCAACCTGACTAGACATGTTGCACATCAGTAGTAAGAAATGAGATCAATTATATGCATTATATTTCAAAACATTTGTTATTATAAGTTTCAAAGTCTATAAGATGAATACTTTTAGCGAGCAAGTGGTTTTTCGTGGTAGAATTTTGGCGCTGACAAAATGTCCAATTTTGGTGCAACTTTTATAACTCTTTTCACCAAAATTTCGACAAGAAATTATCGTCGCTAAAAGTGGTTCTATTGTCGAAAATAGACAATTTTTTAAGCATTCATCACAAATCTTTGTCGTCACTAAAAAGCCACTTTTAGTGACAAAAAATGACGTTGCTAAAAATGTCATCGCTAATGGGCCTGTTTCTTGTAGTGAATGGCGGCGTTTCAGTGTTATACTCATTTTCAATTATATATAGAGGACTAAAATCATCTGTTAAATTTTTTATATTCCAAATAGTAGCTAACAAATGATATTATAACACATCATTTGATGAAAATATATATAAATTAGATATTGTTTTAAATTTTTTAATTAATGTGTTATAATACATTTGGTTAAACACCATTGAATACTCTAAAATTGGATATAGAATATTTAAGTTCATATTTGAAAACAAAGCTAATTAGCTGCTTGGTACTGCTACAGATAAGGATACGTATTTTATTATTGTTATTTTTTTTAAACATGCACGTCCTCTTTTGTTTTCTCCTTTGCTCGGTACGTTAGTGATTTCATTAAAAATTCTTTGATTTCTTTTGAACACGTCAAGTACTGCGTTTGTTTCCGATCTAACATAAGATGTCTATGAGGAGAATAGATTAAAATTTTTCTTTTCTGCTCTGTTTCTATATTATTTAGAAGAAAAGCAATTGAATACAAGAGGAAAAAAAAAAGAAGGAAATTCTTCGTGAAGACTGAACGATATCCATCTAGTTTGATCAAGAATGTAAGTAATAATGAAATGAAAAAACAAAGGGAACTTATTTTTGGTCAAGATAATAACAGGAAGAGAATTTTTAGAAAAAAAAGAAATATTTACTCGATGCTAAAGGAGAAACGTCCGAGGACGATAAGAAAAGACATGACATAGAAAAGACTAATAAAGTTGTAAAAACAAAGCAATGTGTTTTTCATTGATTTGAATTAATTGGTCATTTAGTCTTTTATTTGTATCATTTAAAAAAAATGTTGTAGAAGAATCTCTGTTTATAGGAAATGATTGTATATATAATTTTAGATTTCAAAACATTTGCAACACCTATAAGGCAACAAAAGAGGTATATAATAGGATTTAAATCAAAAGTCATAAATTTTTTTGATTTTTTTCATCGTCTTTGAAATATTAAAAGGAAAGGCCTGTGTGTTGATTTTTATTTTCTTTTCAATACAGAGAGGCTTAAAGTAATAGCAAAGGTTCTGATACAGATATTCTTACGGAGAACTTCAAATAATTAAAATATATAATACAATATGCATAGAAGGGAAAAAAAAAAAAGTAGAAGAAAAGAGAGCGCACGTGCCTTGCACGTACCAATTTCACCTTGTAACGTATACAAGCAGGTTAAAACTAACTTCTTATTTTACTTGGAAAAAGGACATAGATATATTGTACAACATCCAAACGACATGCCATATTTATTATTAACAACTGCAAACGTTTAATTGAAAGAGTTATATCATGATTTTACTCGAAAGATACGGAAATCCAAGCCATAAATGGCATGTCGTTTCACTTGTAGAATTCCATAACCCAATACCCATAAACACTACACACCAATTTGATTCCAATAAATCCTGCACCAGTTGCTATGGCTAGGAACTCTTGTTGGCAACAATCCTTTCCCCCTAAAAGATGAGTCATCATGCCCACATCCGATGCGAAAGTGTTCTTAACTGAAAAACTATTCTCTGGCATGACAGGAAGAATTGCCTCTACAATTACAACCTTTCCGTCGTTTGGAATAGCTTTGTAACAATTCTTTAGTACCTTCAAGCTGAAACGCTCCTTAATTCGAACGTCACAGATGTCGTTACATACTAACATTCATACATGCATAAACTTTAAACTATAAAATAATATCAAACTTAATAGTTGTTTTGAAAATCGTGGTTTAATTTATTCCAAGATAAAATTTATTCAATTATATCCTAAATTAATCATGAACTTAAATTAGTATAATAGATATACCAAGTTGTAAAATCAAAACTTATATGGATATCATAACATATCACGTTAAACATCAAATCGATTAATACTTACTTACTCCCACGGTTCGGCATGCCGAACTTGGGACTTCGGCAGGCCGGTGTACCTTCTCCCGGCAAGCCGGCAGAGGCTTTGCAAAACGGATTGAAAATTCATCCATGCTCGGCAGGCCGAAAAATCCAGTCGGTAGGCCAAACTTCTGGTCTTCGGCAGACCGGCCATAGACTTCGGCAGGCCGTCCGAGACCAAATTCCTTTGGCAAACTTAAAATTAAAACATACCAACTTTACGTAATAATATAGCGTAAGTTCATAATTCATAATAAAATGATAAAATATCTTATAAAATCATAATATAAGAAATCTTAAAACTTAACATGAAAATATATACTCAAATTATATAACTTGTTTAAATCATAAAATCATTTTCTTGGCGTGCTGCTTCCGGTTACAATTCATCGTTCAGGTTGCTAACACGCCTTCCCATGTCCTCCACCTATTCCATGATTCTCTTCCCCTTATCTGCAACATGACATAAAACATTATTAAGCTAATGCTTAGCAAGTACATATATTCTCACAATTTAAAACATTTTATTAACATCAGCATCATCATCATCATTGTATCACAAAAGTGCCATATGCACAATTTCATAGAACATATCTTTCGTAACGTTAACCATTTTAAAACTTAATCCATTTTATCTTAAGGGCTCAAGTGTTGCACCATAGACATTATCATAGGCGCGCCATCATGAGAGGAGAAGGGTAGCTAATCCAAAACCAAGCATGACATCATAACATAACATTTCATAGCATTGAGTGTGCAACACTTATTAGGTGATACATATATACATACTTTTCATACTTTAAACACATGCCATAATCATCATGCATAACTTAAAATCATGAAAATCTTTCATAGAAATCCTTTAAGGAAGATCATCATAAAATCATCATGAATATTCTTGTAAAACATATCATCAATCCTTGTAAAAATATGTGTCATGTTGCAGGTGAGAATGCACTTACCTTATCGTTAGCTTACTTAACCTTAAAATTGCACTTGGTGACGATGCCGTGGTCTCAATGTGCTCGCTTCCTTGAGTGTTCATACCATTTAGCATTTAAAAGATGAAAAACATTAATACACACCATGAAACATCCATTCTCATGACATTCATTCATAATATAACCATGAATACAACGATCACATATTAATTCATAACCATAAACATTGTTATTATGATTTTCTTTAATTGTAAAAATTACCTTAAGCATATAAAACAAACTATTCATTTTAAACATATTATTTTTTTTAAAAAAAATACATTCTCAACAAATACATATATTTTAATTTAAAATCCCATACAATCATCATATCATCACGCATAAAATCATATAAATACATAAACGTTTAATAAAGCGGAAATTCCAAAAAATCAACATTATCAAAACAGTTTTCCTATAATAATCTCATAAAAATTTCATAATCATAAAATACATTCATCTTACATTATACTTGCACATTCTTAACAACTTTCATAGAAACATCATTCATTATCTCTTGAATAATCGTTACATTTTTCATTCATCCAGGTTAAATAGTAATATTACTATGAAGAGTAGAAGATAGAAATATTCATTTTTCATATAACATTCATATGACATGAAATTAGAAAAACTCCAATGTAACATATATGCATAACTTCACATTTAATAATTTGAAACAAACATAATACCTATAGAAAGATATTGTAGATGAAATGAGGAGAAGAAGTCTTTTTTGAAAAAAAAAAAAAAAACCAGAAAACCAAATACATACCTTGAAGTTTCTTCTCAAAATTCTTGAATTTTTAGCCAACAAAACAAGACTTTTTCTTTCAATATTTGCAGAAAATTTTTGTGAGAAAGAGAGAGACATTTCGTGAAGAAGAAGGGAAGAGGAAGATAGGGAATTCAGAAAATGTCTCAGAAATTTTTTTTTTTGAGAGAGAAAGAGAGCGTGAGAGAAGAGAAAATAATAAAAGGAAGAAACGTTAAATTTTCTTTTTTAACGTAATAAACGCAATTGATGGGAATTCAATTCCCTTCATTAAGTCAGAATTTTCTGACTGTTGAGGGAGGCAAGAGGCGTGGGAGAAGGAAGAGAAAGAAAAGGAAGGTCAAACATCATCATTCTTACCTTAATTTGCCCTCTAAAAATGGGAAACCATTTAAATTGATACAAATCAATGCAAGTCAAACTCTTTTATTTCCTTAACTGATAAAAACATTCCATTATTATGCCAATTAATCACGTTAAATCATCCAATTAACGTAATCAACTCAGCCATAATTTTGGAGAGATTTCAGCTGACTGTTAGTCAGCCATGTTCGGTTTGCCGGTTTTCCCCTTCGGCCTGCCAGTTCCAGCAAGTTCGGCCTGCTGGTGGGGGTTCTTCGGCCTGCCGTTCTCGGGCAAGAAATTCGGCCTGCCGAGCTTAAAAGTTTGGCCTGCCGATCTGCCATTAAATGCCATAACATAAAACATTCATACATCATTACATCATAAATAATCATATATTGCATCATAAATAAACATATGCTTAAAATTTCACATGAACACTAGAGCACAATGATCTCATACAGTCGTCACCTGTCGCAAAACTTGACATAAAAATTAGTAACAACACATTATATATCATAAGATAATTTATTAATAAAATCCTTCAAATAATGTTACTAACTTAACGTGGTCCGTTACATAAAATAGACGGGTGTTTTCACCTTTTCATTCTGCATCAATACAGCTCCGAGGCCCATCTTGGATGCATCACTGTAAATTACAAACCCATCATTTCCCTCAGGAATTGCCAACACTAGAGCCGTCGTTAATCTTTTCTTCATTTCTTGAAAGCTCTTTTCACATGCATCCGTCCATTCATACTTCTTTCCCTTGCGAGTTAAGTTCGTAAGTGGAGCCGCTATCTTAGAGAAATCTTCTACGAATCTCCGATAGTAACCTGCTAGACCCAAGAAGCTCCTTATTTCACTTGCGTTCATCGGTTGCTTCCAATTGAGTACAGCTTCTACTTTAGCAGGGTCCACCATTATTCCATCCTTTGAAATAACATGCCCCAGGAAGGACACTTTATCAAGCCAAAACTCACATTTGGAGAACTTAGCGTATAACTGGTGTCTTCTTAGAGTCTCTAGCACAATCCTTAAATGCTCCTCATGTTCTTCTTAATTCTTAAAATAGACAAGAATATCATCGATAAATACAACAACAAATTTATCGAGGAAATCCTTAAATACCCTATTCATTAAATCCATAAAGACAGCTGGAGCATTTGTCAGACCGAAAGGCATAACCACAAATTCATGGTGACCATACCTCGACCTAAAAGCAGTCTTGGGGATATCTCATTCTTTAATCTTTAACTTGTGGTACCTTGATCGTAGATCAATCTTTGAGAATAACGATGCACCCTTGAGCTGATCAAACAAATCATCAATTCGAGGCAACAGATACTTGTTCTTGATCGTCACCTTATTCAGTTCTCTATAGTCAATGCAGAGTCTCATAGTGCCATCCTTCTTCTTTACAAATAAAACTGGAGCACCCCACAGTGAGTGGCTTGGCCTGATAAATCCTTTGTCAAGTAGCTCCTTTAATTACGTGTAAAGCTCCTTTAATTCTACCGGGGCCATTCTGTAAGGCGCTTTAGAGATTGGTTCGGTGCCCGGAGTGAGCTCAATCCCGAATTCAACTTATCTTTCTGGCAGTAGACTTGTTAGGTCATCAGGAAACACATCTTCATATTCATGAACAACGTTCACATCTTCAATTCGTACCTTTCCTTCTTGACTTTTGTCTACAACATTTGCCAGATAACCCGTGCAGCCACTTGCTAGAACCTTCCTTACTTTCATTGCCGATAGGAACATACTAGGTTTCTTTCTGGTCTCACCAAGGTACACGAATTTCTGATCACCTTCAGGATGGAAGATCATCTTTCGTTTCCGGCATTCGATTGAGGCATTATACTTGCTTAGGAAATCCATCCTAAGAATCATGTCGTAATCATGCATGTCGATCATAATGAGGTCCACGAAAAGTTCCCTGTTAGAACTCCATAAGGGTACTTTACGCAAACAATGCGTGGATAATATCACTTCCCCGGAGGGTAGTGTCGTAGTGAATCCTTGTCTCATTGGTTCTAAACGAACCCCTAACCTCTTAGCATGCGACATAGATACAAAAGAATGCGTGGCACCCGTATCAAAAAGAACATAAACATCATTACATAAGCTTGTTATCTGACCTGTGACCACATTGGAGGCTTCAGCAGCCACTTGTTCTTTTGTCATGGCATAGATTTGGGTGTTTGTCGGTGGGGCTTCAAGTCTCCCTTGACTAATTAGTGGCCCTTCAAGGGAGGCTTGCATCTGATGCAACTGGGCTTGAGGAGGGGGTCTCTGCGGGGCATTGGCATTCATCAGCTTGGGACAATTCTTCACGAAGTGGTCTTCACACCCATATATGAAACATTGGTTTGTCCCCAATCGGCATTCCCCTGGATGCTTCTTTCCACATTTGGCAAACGGTTGGAATTGCCTGTCATTGTTGTTGCGCTGACCATCATTGTGCCTTTTGTTGTCATGGCCCTACTGTTGTTGAGGATTGCCCTTCCTCTTGTTATTCCTCTAGTTCTGGCTGTTGTTTTTGTTGTTGTTGTTGTTGTTCCTGTGGGGAGGGCGGTTCTGGTTGTTAACATTATTGGCATGCTGGTTGGGCCGAGGCTGATTCCTTCTTATCTTGGACAGGTGAAACTCAGCACATTGAGCTCTCATGACAACCTGTTCTTGTGTCCTTGGCGGACTTGCCCCATCAACAATTGCAGCAATATCTGGCCTAAGGGCTCTGATCAGTCTTTTGACCCTTTCATCTTCATTCATAACGATCCCTAGACATAAACGAGCGAGCTGGTCAAACTTTGTCACCACATCAGTGACTATCATATCCCCCTGGCGTAGGCTTTTGAACTCCTCATAATGCTTCCTCGTGACATTCATGTGGAAGAACTTCGCGTTGAACTCGTGAACAAAATCAGCCCATGACATCTCTTCAACATTTCTGCTTTGTTCGATGCCGTCCCACCATATCCTAGCCTCCATGGTAAGGCAGTACGAGGCACAGGGGACCTTCTCGTTGTCCGAGAAATCCATAAGTCTCAGGGTAGCTTTGATCGTCTTTAACCATCCCTGTGCTACAAGCGGGTCCTTTGAACCCTCAAAGTCAGCTGGCTTGACTCTCTTCCATCTGACCAGAAGAGGATCCTAATAGGCTGCTCTTGGTTCAGCAGCAGGAGCTGGGACTTCGTTTACTTGTACTTGTGGCTGTGGAGGAGGAGGCTCATCATTGCCTCGTGGTTCACCATTCTGGCCGTTGGCCCTTAATGTAGCTATTTCCCTTCGTTGATCCTCCAACTGCCTTTGCAATTCCGCAATCATCGTCATGAGTCTTTCATTGGTCTGGGTGCAAGTTTGCATTCTTCTGTGGTCATCTATCGTAATTTCCTAAACTAATTAGGACTTAGAAATAATCTTCCATTTATAAGACAAGTTTTCACTACTATGTTATTTAATCATTAATCAATCAAACCTTAATCTTATCATCATACTTGCGTCACTACATCTATCTTAATAACATACTTACTTGGAGGACTTGGATTGACGTGTGGCGATATGAATTGTAATCGGAAGATTTGTTCGGATACCAAAGCCTGAAACGTCCCTTAATTCAAACGTCACAGATGTCGTTACATACTTACATTCGTACATGCATAAACTTTAAACTATAAAATAATATCAAACTTAATCGTTGTTTCAAAAATCGTGGTTTAATTTATTCCAAGATAAAATTTATTCAATTATATCCTAAATTAATCATGAACTTATATTAGTATAATAGATATACCAAGCTGTAAAATCAGAACTTATATGAATATCATAACATATCACGTTAAACATCAAATCGATTAATACTTACTTACTCCCACGGTTCGGCATGCCGAACTTGGGACTTCGGCAGGCCGTTTATCATCAATAGGCCAGTGTACCTTCTACCGGTAAGCCGGCAGAGGCTTTGCAAAACGGATTGAAAATTCATCCATGCTTGGCAGGCCGAAAAATCCAGTCGGCAGGCCGAACTTTTGGTCTTCGGTAGGCCGGCCATAGACTTCGGTAGGCCGTCCGAGACCAAATTCCTTTGGCAAACTTAAAATTAAAACATACCAACTTTACGTAATAATATAGCGGAAGTTCATAATTCATAATAAAATGATAAAATATCTTATAAAATCATAATATAAGAAATCTTAAAACTTAACATGAAAATATATACTCAAATTATATAACTTGTTTAAATCATAAAATCATTTTCTTGGCGTGCTTCCGGTTACAATTCATCGTTCAGGTTGCTCACACGCATTTCCATGTCCTCCACCTATTCCATGATTCTCTTATCCTTATCTGCAACATGACATAAAACATTATTAAGCTAATGCTTAGCAAGTACATATATTCTCACAATTTAAAACATTTTATTAACATCAGCATCATCATCATCATTGTATCACAAAAGTGCCATATGCACAATTTCATAGAACATATCTTTCGTAACGTTAACCATTTTAAAACTTAATCTATTTTATCTTAAGGGCCCAAGTGTTGCACCATAAACATTATCATAGGCGGGCCGTCATGAGAGGAGAAGGGTAGCTAATCTCAAACCAAGCATGACATCATAACATAACATTTCATAACATTGAGTGTGCAACACTTATTAGGTGATACATATATACATACTTTTCATACTTTAAAACATGCCATAATCATCATGCATAACTTAAAATCATGAAAATCTTTCATAGAAATCCTTTAAGGAAGATCATCATAAAATCATCATGAATATTCTTGTAAAACATATCATCAATCCTTGTAAAAATATGTGTCATGTTGCAGGTGAGAATGCACTTACCTTATCGTTAGCTTACTTAACCTTAAAATTGCACTTGGTGACGATGCCGTGGTCTCAATGTGCTCGCTTCCTTGAGTGTTCATACCATTTAGCATTTAAAAGATGCAAAACATTAATACACACCATGAAACATCCATTCTCATGACATTCATTCATAATATATCCATGAATACAACCATCACATATTAATTCATAACCATAAACATTGTTATTATGATTTTCTTTAATTGTAAAAATTACCTTAAACATATAAAACAAACTATTCATTTTAAACATATTATTTTTTTTTAAAAAAAATACATTCTCAACAAATACATATATTTTAATTTAAAATCCCATACAATCATCATATCATCATGCATAAAATCATTTTATTATCATAAAATCATATAAATACATAAAAGTTTAATAAAGCGGAAATCCCAAAAAATCAACATTATCAAAACAGTTTTCCTATAATAATCTCATAAAAATTTCATAATCATAAAATACATTCATCTTACATTATACTTGCACATTCTTAACAACTTTCATAGAAACATCATTCATTACCTCTTGAATAATCATTACATTTTTCATTCATCCAGGTTAAATAGTAATATTACTATGAAGAGTAGAAGATAGAAATATTCATTTTTCATATAACATTCATATGACATGAAATTAGAAAAACTCCATGTAACATATATGCATAACATCACATTTAATAATTTGAAACAAACATAATACCTATAGAAAGATATCGTAGACGAAATGAGGAGAAGAAGTCTTTTTTTAAAAAAATACCAGAAAACCAAATACATACCTTGAAGTTTCTTCTCAAAATTCTTGAATTTTTAGCCAACAAAACAAGACTTTTTCTTTCAATATTTGCAAAAAATTTTCGTGAGAAAGAGAGAGAAATTTCATGAAGAAGAAGGGAAGAGGAAGATAGGGAATTCAGAAAATGTCTCAGAATTTTTTTTTTTGAGAGAGAAAGAGAGCGTGAGAGAAGAGAAAATAATAAAAGGAAGAAACGTTAAATTTTCTTTTTTAACGTAATAAACGCAATTGATGGGAATTCAATTCCCTTCATTAAGTCAGAATTTTCTGACTGTTGAGGGAGGCAAGAGGCGTGGGAGAAGGAAGAGAAAGAAAAGGAATGTCAAACATCATCATTCTTACCTTAATTTGCCCTCTAAAAATGGGAAACCATTTAAATTGATACAAATCAATGCAAGTCAAACTCTTTTATTTCCTTAACTGATAAAAACATTCCATTATTATGCCAATTAATCACGTTAAATCATCCAATTAACGTAATCAACTCAGCCATAATTTTGGAGAGATTTCAGCTGACTGTTAGTCAGCCATGTTCGGTTTGCCGGTTTTCCCCTTCGGCCTGCCAGTTCCAGCAAGTTCGGCCTGCCGGTGTGGGTTCTTCGGCCTGCCGTTCTCTGGCAAGAAATTCGGCCTGCCGAGTTTAAAAGTTCGGCCTGCCGATCTGCCATTAAATGCCATAACATAAAACATTCATACATCATTACATCATAAATAATCATATATTGAATCATAAATAAACATATGCTTAAAATTTCACATGAACACTAGAGCACAATGATCCCATGCAGTAGTCACCTATCTTAAAACTTGACATAAAAATTAGTAACAACACATTATATATCATAACATAATTTATTAATAAAATCCTTCAAATAATGTTACTAACTTAACGTGATCCGTTACATAAAATAGGCGGGTGTTACACAAGCAGTGTTCATCACTCCAATTCTAAAGTACAAACTACAAAATCGTCATGTTCAATGCATCAATATCAACAAATATAAATTAGTTGATGCACTAAGGTTTCATAACAAACCTTCATCAGAATTGCATCCCCATGTGGAATATTTTCAAACATGTCTCCACCAACATGTTCAACACCTGCAACATCACGGTTCAGCCCATATTTTTACTCTTCAAATCTCAAGTGATATATCACAAACAATTGCTACTATTTTATGAAAAATAAGAATTCATGAGAAGTATGGTTCATCCCTTGCGTATTGTAACATATACAAGAATTAAGAAAAATTGAAAATAAAACCTCACACCTGGATAAAAAGGGGCATTTTTTACGGCATGAGGCAAGTCAAAATTAATGCCCTTGATATGTGGGTATTTAGAAGTGATTTGACTAAGGGTCGCTCCCTGACCGCCGCCGACATCTACAACTTGCTTAAAAAGCTGAAAGCCTTTGTAATGCTTCAAGATTTTCTTCGTAAGCATAATTGTATGGTTGTACATTGCTACGTTGAAAGCCTTATTGAACCTTTGGTCAAAGCCTGCATACTCGAAGGCGTCCATCCCATGGGCCCTGTTAAATGCAATTCCTCCTTCAAGAATGGAACCTTTCAAGTGGGACCTGTGATTTAGAATAAATCTAGTTTCAGATTATATAAAGTAAATGGCCACTCTAGGATGTCGAAGTAGCATATATGCTTGCGAATTGGATTTCGCATGCAGTTGTTGTAAAGTGGTTTTTAAAGATGGAGATGGAACTAGGAAGAGTAATTTTCACTTTTGATCTTCAAGAAATCATAATTGTCTCACTTTGACCCCTAAACTTTCAACTTACAGCAATAGTCTCGAGCTTTCCAAATATTATGCTAATTGTACTTCTATAGCGTACAAAAATTTAAGAGATTTCATCATCTAAGCGCACATGATTCTTTAATGAAGAATAATCTAGTAAAGTTACATTTGGATAGTTTTATTTAGACAAATATTTAAACCAAATCATATGTGCCTCACCTGATAAAATCCGTCAACTTTTAACATTTATGTTAAAAAGAATATGTAATTATTACTAGTATAACATTTGAAAATATCAGGAGTAGCTAATTTATCAATCGGAAGTTAACAAGTTAAAGTGAGATAACTAATATTTCTGAGGATGGAGAGTAAAATTAACCCTAACAAGAAAACTGGACAAGTAAACAAAAGTATGTTAGTTGTTATTACCAAACTAATTTTCACCCACCCAAGTAATAGATTATTGGGAAAAAAAAAATCTCAATAGGAAGAAATTTGCTTGTACACTGCAAGGATCCTTCTTTTCTAAAGTTCTAAAGACTTAAAAAGATTGATTCCATGTAAAAGACGCTAAAAACGAAAGCAACTACTCACCAGCTATCCCAAAAGACCCTGTCCAGGACCGTAGCTAAGCTTGGTCCGAGTGAAACACCATCTTCATTAGTCACAAAATACATGGACACCGGACCAAGGCTGTAGAGCCTCCGGACATTAGACCCATCCTCATCACTAACTACAGAGCAACTAAGAACAGAGTTACTGGCTAGAAGCCCGAGGATGCGGTCGAGCATAGTGGGCGCATCGGGGTTGTTGGTGGACATATGGGCTGCAATCTCTGCTGCGGAGAGCTTAGCTCCTTCGCCGGCTTTGGCAATGATGTCGAAAACTCCAAGCTCACTTGCAATGTGCAAGCACATGGATGTCACAAAGGAGAACGACAGGTACACTGCATGGGAGAAGCCTTCCTCTTCTTCTTTACTTTCATGGCCATCGAGTTTTGGAGTACAGCTTTCCAGTTCCGATGAGGATGCCATTGTACGAATGTTTGCAAGGGAAACTAGTTTGATCTTTAATTTTGTATGCTTTGTGCTACTTTATATACACAATTATATTTATTGTTTATCTTATTGTAGATAAATTTGATGATGTTAGCAACGCGATAGGCATGAAACAGAAAAAAAAAAAAAAAAAAAAAAAAAAAATCCAACGCATAAACAAAACATTTATTTGGGCCCCAAGAGTCCATTATATTTGGACAGCGCTTTGGACAAACGACAGTTGCGTACGTCCTACCGGGAAAGAAAATGTTGAAAAAAACCCCTCATTGAGCGTATTAGATTTTTTTTTTTTTATGTAAAATCTTATTACCAAGATCTCCTCAAGGACCAAGAGGATACATCTAAAATGTCTAAATATAATTGATGAAGGTTCTTACCAAAAAAAAACATATTATGCTATTTGACAAGAGTTGTTTTAACCACTATCTAAGTTATGAACAGTGTAATGCTCCCATATGCTACAGTAAAAAGAAAAAGGCTGCTACAGTGTAAAACTCTCACATGCTACAGTAAAAAATAGTTCTAACCAGTGGTTCTCATCATTATGTCAAACATGGAATATGGAAGTTAACCAAATGAAATAATGCCTTTGTTGAACTAGTCCAACGAAGTGTTGCTTTCATCATGATTATAATACCGACCCCTTTAGACAAATTGCTCAGCTGTTATAATATTTAGCAAAATTAAAATATTGCAAGTAATTAAATAGAAAGAAAGAAATCATACAAGAAATATAAATTGAAAGCAACTAGTTGCAAATTGATTCATTGCAACAAGTTACTTAAAATATCAAATAAGAACAAAAAAAAAAAAAAAAGAGGTACAATGTCCAAATGCAATTATTGACTGTGAACTATTCTTATTGATTTTGAAGAGAGCTAATCATTTACAATAATTGACAAATCGTATTTTCTATAAGAAACATTAATAAAAAAGGGGTGCTTCTGGTGTAACGTTAATGATAGCGCATTTTTTTTAAACCATTAGATCTAGTTGAAATAAATATTTTTAGAAATCTAACACTTAAAAAAATAGATATCTACTGATTGGTTGGTTTTTTAGTCCCTCATCAAAAAATTTGCCTAACAAAACTATGTTATTTAAAAATTTGACAAAAGTTTAAATGACGAACGGCATTATAGTGTCATTTACTTAAATTTAATGGAGATAATATAATAGCCTGAATTTCTATTAAAATGGCTACATTTGTGTAAAATATTCTCTTTATAGTTTTCAATTTTAAAGTTAGAAGCCAAAATTGTCAAATAAAAAAATACGTCGGAAGCACTCTAAAAAAATTCAAGAACCAAAATATTATAATACTGACAGTGCTAATATACGACCAATGATCCAATTCCTAGCTTTAGATTAAATTCCTGGCAGCACTCACTCATGTAAAAGGGAAGTGATCCAAACAAAGACATAAAATATAAAGAGACTCAGAAGAAGTGATAAATATGTAGTGTCTAGAAAAATCCAGTAACTAATAAGCATATTTAATTAAGAATTTTTTCATTACGCCATTAAGTTCATAAGACAATAAGAGTTTAAAACTTATAAATGCACGTTCCTATTAGATTGTTGGGAATGATTGCGCTCTGCGTAAGTTTAGGAATAACTGCGAATTTTCAGCTAGATAAGATGAATGATAATGAAAGAGTACAGAAGCTTGAGAAAATAGTTGACTTGAGACAGGTCAATACATCTTTAACAGTCCATTCAAAATTTCGATCAGTTATGTTCGATAGAATTCAAGAATTAAAGCCATAGGTTTTTTTTCTTTTGAAAAATCCAAACACTTATTGTGCATAAAGATTCGTACAAATTCAACTTAAATTCCACAATTTTGATAATTAGAGTGAATTCATAGTATACAATACTATTAAGTGTTCTGAGGATATTATTTGAAATCAGTTTAAGATTAGGAGGCCTTTCATCTGAAAACCAAAGATGAATGGAGTTTATCAACAACAAACCTGAGGTTTAATAGATTAAAATTTCAAGTACAAGTACTACATTAAAGGTGTACAAATAGACACTCTAACAGAGTTAAATGAAATTAATTAGCCTTCAATAAATTTGGAGAGTTTTATGTTAGTTAGATCAAGAAGCTAGTGTTACAAATGTTACAAATTTGGCCCATACTTGTAATGACCGAGAAATTCCTAGAATTAAATAATATAATTTATATATTTAAGTCAAGGAATTTTGCTAGTAAAATATAGTGTTTAATTTTTTTGTGATTGAACGATTAATAGAATTAATATATAAATTCCAAAATTTTGAAATAAATATTCAAGTTAAATTTATTAACTTTTTATGAGTGAATAATTCAGATGATAACTTTATACGCCCATGGTGCAAGAAATTTCAATTCATAAATAGCTTTAGAACTTAAATTAAAAGAAATTTCAAGTGCAGTATAGTGTTAGTAGTGTACCAAGAAATACTCTAGAATATAGTGTGTCCTTAATTGCCTATTATTTAAAATCGTAGTTACGCGAGTAGCATTTAAGGTAAACAATGCTATTCAAGCTTGAGAATTGACACTGTCAAAGATTATGTCTTTGACAGTGTCAATTGACACTGTCAAAGATTATGTCTTTACTGAGGCAAAGCACAAGAAAATTCAAGTTTAAGTTTTATTTGGTCTCAAAATAATTTTAAGGTTAAAAACAATCCAATTTTATTACATAATTAAGAATTTATATGAGTACGATTTATTCTGAGGTTAGTTTTAGACTATGAATAAACAATAGTAAGGATCCTATCAAGAAACAAATTTCTTTGCCAGCTAAGTTAGTCACTTTAACCATTATAGAGTCTTTGGGAGATGGTGAAGGGATAAGATTAAATGACTAGACATGACTTGAACTAGTACTTAATTTGATGAGTGTACTAAGAACCATGATGAGGTTTTTTTTTTTTTTGCCCTCCAATTTCTCCCTCCCTGTGTTGCCACCATTAGAGCTTATTTAACAAAAAATTGACCTAAGAGAGTTGATTAGAGGCTTAACTAAACATGGTTCAGAAACTAGGATCACTTTAGCTTTGGCCCATAAATAGGGCTATCCTTTTTGAGAGCTTATTTTACTTTTTTATTCGTCCTATTTTTTCTAAAGAATAAAACCAATTCTCTTGCTTCCCATTCTCCCAATTTTTCACTTCCCACACCACCAAAGTCACTATCTAAAAAATAATAGAGAAGAAGGAGGCTTAGAAGAAATTACTCAAGGAGGTCTTCAAGGGTACATGACCCAATCTTTTCTCTATTTTATTTTAAATGTGGTCTAAGTTTGTGATTTTGGTGACGTTGGTTTGTAAATAATGTTCTATATTTGTTTTCTATATGCATTTGGATGTTTAAGTTGCTATGCTTTAGTTTATGCAAGATGGAATGTGAATATGTTTAGGAAGTATGTGGCTCAAGTTTAAAAATATTTACGGCTTATTTTGGGTCTAAAATCAAATCCTTTAGGGGCATTCAAAATTTTCTAGAACACAAAAGTTTTAAATTTTGACATTTTGATCAAAGCTCCAGGACCAAGTATTTTCACACGTTCAAGTTTAGAACGGGTTTTCTTGTCATTTTCATCAACTGTCCAAAACTTATAAAAAAAACTGGGCAGCCACAGTTTTTAGCATAAACATGTTGTTTTGAGGCTAAATTACAATGTTCATAGCACATGAAAGTTTTAGATCTCAACAAGATGAAGAACCTTCATGAAAAACCTTTTTTGAAATCCTGCTTTTAAAATACTATTATAGGCAAATATAGAAAATTGGCAGTTTAAAGTTTCAAAATAGTGTAGTTTTTCTTTTTTGACAAAAACAACCTTGGAAAGTTTTGGAACCATTTTTATAGAATGCGGAAATTTTAGTTTTTGACGAAATTAATAACTTTTGTGAAGAAATTTTCTTAAGAATATACCTCTAAACTAGACTTCAAAGCAGATTTATCAAAACAATCAAAACTTTTTTTTATAGAAAATAGTTAAATCGGTAAAGTTTACGAAAATCGACGAAAATGGATATGTTTATAGATAGAAAATAGAATTTTGATGAACATGAAAGTTCTAGATCTCATTAAAACAAAAGAATTTCGTGAATAAATTTTTTCAAAAAATTGTCTCTAATAACAATTATATGATGACTTTTAAAACTAACCCAAAAGTACCTTTACGCACTAGTTTTAAAACAAAATGCCCATTTAGTAGCAGAATTGAAATTTACAATCAACAAAGGAATTGTAGCACTCGAACGACTATACAAGTCTACAATTATAGTTTAATCAAATTCGAACTCTATCCTAAAATATGATTTTTGACACAAAATTTTTACATATATGAATGTGGGTTTTCCAATAAATTTTAACAATTTTCAAAAGGATTTTTTACAGGGTTAGTAGAATCCTAACATGTTAGGCCTATAAAATCATGACATCAAATTCAAGCCCAACACCCATACTAGTTCAGAGCCCACCTCTCGGATCTAAATACCAACGACATAGTGTTTAGAACGCCATAGAGAGCATCTTGACTTAATAGGCCATATTAAGCTTATGAAAATGAATAAGTATCTAGATATGAGACTTTCTACAATTACGAGCCCAACAACTGCAATGAAGGGTTTTTACTTAGACTTAGTAAATGAATAAGATAATTGTTTATTAAATTGGTTAATTAATTATCAATTCTAGCACGGATAATTAAAGACAATTAAGGAAAACTAAGTTATGAGAATTAGATAAATTAATCCATGTAATAAATATGATGATTTTACGATCCTTTAATAAAAGAAATTATGTTTGAAAAAAAAGATTTAATTCCTTTATAATATTGCCAAATTAAATAGCATAAGATATGCTAATCTTAACTCTTAATAGGTGTTCTTCTACAGAATTTAACAGTAGTTAATAGGAAACTTTAGCGAGCTTACAATTTTACTACTAAAAAGCAGGTAAGTAGTATGAATAGTTTTCAAATAAAATACTTTCACATGATTTATAAAAATCATAATACGCGTGATTAGTGTTATGACATACCATGTTATGATATGTCATATCATGGCGTACTACATTATATTACATCATGTATTGTCATTATATGATATGTTATGTTTAGTTATGCTATGTTTATATCATGTAATGCTATAATTATATCATACACAGTATGTGATGTATGCAGTATTAAATTATATTGCTCACTCACTTTCAGTTAAGCATGTTTATAATATACAATATGTGATGTTATGTAGTAACATATCATACTGCATGCACTTAATAAGACAAGTGAAACAAATAAGACAAGATCAATAATGTGTGTCATACTAATCTCTCGACCTATAGGGAGGCATTCAGCTAACTTTAGTTTAGTTCATGATTTTGGGGACCTCACCAACCTTAGCCTCCGGAGAATTGTGTGCAACCAATATGGGTACCTCGACCCATTTAGTATGAAAAAATGAGGCTTAAAATTAATCATGCAACACCTCCATAAAACAAGAATAAATTGTTCATGCAAGTTTTTTATTGAAAGTTTTCATCTATGCTTTGTGAGTTTAAGTTCCTACTTACTGAGTGAAAGCTCATTCAGCTATATTCATATTTTAGGTAAGAAACCTGTCAGTAACACCTGATAGGCAAATGGCAAGCGGCAAATAAATGGTGAAGATGGTAATAGATACTGCTTATGCAAAAGGTAATTTACACAGTATGAATTATATTAAATTACATATGTATGTTTTAAAAATTGAGTTTGTAGTTATGTAACCTTAGTCTAGATAATTCTAAGATTAAGATGTTGTAACAGATATTGCAACAAATATACATAAGTTTTAATATAAGAAAATTCATAATGATATTTAAATTAGAAAAGTTTCAAAAGGGTTTTATTTTAAATTAAAAATGATTTAAAAAATGTTTTAAGAAATTATTGTTATGCTTAAAAAAATATTTCGCAAATTTAGGTACTCTACATTAAGATATGTTTAAGCCAAGTTGTTACATAACGGCCACATAAGTAGGGTCGTTACAAAATATATGTCAATACAAAATTTCATGAGGATTAATAATTATAAATGAGTTTAGGTTAGAGACGAAATTTTGAAAATTTGAGAATTTGTAGTAAATAACATTTGTCCAAAACTAATTATAGTAAATAACAGATTTTAAAAATATTTTTAGTAAATAAATATTTTATGGTAAAAATAATTTATTTATCCCCTTATTTATAGTGTAAATAATACTTATTTACACAATTAATAAATTAGAGCTGTAAATATTTTATTTATCCTTTAGTTTGCAGTGTAAATAATTCTTACTTACACATTAAATAAATTATTTACATTGTAAAGATGCTATTTACTAAAATATTTTCAAAACTTCAAAAAGTTTCAAAAATCCACTATTTCCTTCCTTCTCCGTTGAAATTTTTTATTCGCGAGTAGGTTTCAGAGCTTTTATTTATTAATTTTTTTAATAGGATGAGGTCAGATATTAAGAGTTAGTGATCAATATGACCAAGCATACTGTAACAGAGTTCAATTTACTATATCGCATAGTTATCATGTCAATGGACGAGAAAAAGCGACTATTATTTGAAAGATCAAAAGAGTACACTGGCAAATGAGACCTTCGGGATAAACGACGGTACGAGTCAAGTAGAATTCCGGGGACCAAGAAGAAGAAATGTACATTTTAAAAGAATCTAACCTTTTTAAAAGAATCTAATCTAGAATTTAAGACCGAATTTAGATGATCCGAACGAGATTTGTTGTGTCATACTCATAATCACCTTACAGGGAAGTTCATTAAATGATCTTTGGGTTTTGTATTGGAAGCAGTAATATTGTTGTTTTAGATTTTATTTCTTTTTCGGCTTGATTTAAGTAAGCAATAATGCACCTTCTAAAGAAAAAAAAAATTTTATTCTCTTGATCATTTGATGCAAGGACTTAGCCTTCTTATGTTTGGTTCTTTTTTTTTTTTTTTTTTAAATTACAGGTGACCAAGCAGTAACTAGTGTAGAATCTCTAAAAACAGTTTTTGTGGATTCTGCGGACTATATATGCAGAAACAATCAAACTTTCTGTTGAGTAAAGGCATTATGTTCATATGAAAAAGTCAACATTTTCTCGTTGTGATTTCAGTATGTATAATGCATAGATGGCCCACCAATATAGTGACGATTCTTTGTGCTTTGGATCATTTCAGGATTTTGGAGAAGTATAGCAGAATTTGCACATGGGGAATCCAAACAAGCAACTCATGAGCTAACCGACAACATATTTTGAGGCCTCATTATTTTGGTCTTAGCAAACAATTGGCATTTTGTTCATGATAAATGTTGTTGTTGTTATTCAAGTTAGATGCTGGGAATGTCATTTTGCTTTGATTGGTTTATCTGAGATGCGTTTTGTGAAGAAGCTGATCTTAATTTCTTTCTACATAGATAATTTGGTCCAGACATTTTGTTACCATGGTTTGAGAATTTTATCCAAGGTTTGCATCAAAAAAATGTGATTGACCTCCGTATCTTCATCAGTTCAGATATCAGAAGTTAACTAGGTGTGATTTTGAACTTTTCTGCATTGTTATATGGACTGTGGAAAAATCAGAATGCATTTATTCGTGCAGGCAAACTAGGCCCAAGTGTGCTGGTGGAAGATGTAGGACTTGAAGAAAAACTAAATGAGAAAATTAATAAAAGATAGAAGAAAAGAATATAGAGATTTAATGTGGCTTGGCAATATGCTTGCATCCACGATCAGAAACAAAGAGAGGGAATTCCCTTATTAAAAGCACCATAAATAGGCTTCATACAAAGCACATAAACAAGAAAGGCACCGAAAACTAAAATCAAAACATTTCTTAATATAAAAACAAATACAAATAAAAGTCAAAACTCCTTGAGTCCAAACATGCTATGTATTTATACCCGGAACAAAACTATAACGGAGAAAACATAGTGTGAAGCAAGTACCCTCAACTAGTCTATTAAACATAAGCGATTGGGGAGATATTGCTTCCCGCATTAAGAGCACGTCAATTTTTTCCCCTTCTCGATCTTTTTTTTTTTTTTTTTTTTTGTAATGTATATAAGAAGCTTACAAATAACCGCAAATTTTACTTGAGAAAGGACAGTAAATCTTCATAAACCAAGGAAAGATTCCACACCAAACGGCATGTCGTTTTAATTATTAATAACTGCAAATGTTTAATTAAAAGTGTTACATGATGTTTTTATTCAATGATTCAGAAATGTAGCCATAAATGACAGGTTGTCTTATATGTAGAACTACATAACCCAAAAGCCACAAACACAGCAAACAAATTTGGTTCCGCTAAATCCTGCACCAGTTGCCAAGACTAAGAACTCTTGATTCAGAAATGTAGCCATAAATGACGGGTTGTCTTATTTGTAGAACTCCATGACCCAAAAGCCACAAACACAGCAAACAAATTTGATTCAGCTAAATCCTGCACCAGTTGCCAAGACTAAGAACTCTTGATTCAGAAATGTAGCCATAAATGACAGGTTGTCTTATTTGTAGAACTCCATGACCCAAAAGCCACAAACACAGCAAACAAATTTGGTTCCGCTAAATCCTGCACCAGTTGCCAAGACAAAGAACTCTTGATTCAGAAATGTAGCCATAAATGACAGGTTGTCTTATTTGTAGAACTCCATAACCCAAAAGCCACAAACACAGCAAACAAATTTGGTTCCGCTAAATCCTGCACCAGTTGCCAAGACAAAGAACTTTTGATTCAGAAATGTAGCCATAAATGACAGGTTGTCTTATTTGTAGAACCCCATAACCCAAAAGCCTCAAACACAGCAAACAAATTTGATTCCGCTAAATCCTGCCCCAGTTGCCAAGACTAATAACTCTTGTTGGGTTCGCTTCTTCCCCCCAAAAGATGAATCATCACGGACACATCTGACGCCAAGGTGATCTTCGCACCAGGACTAGTCTCTGGCATCACCGGAAGAATCGCCTCCGCAACTATAACCTTTCCATTTTCTGAAATAGCTTTATAACAATTCTTCAATATCTTTGAGTAGTGTTCATCAGACCAATCATGAAGTATCCACTGCAAAACCGATGTATTTAATATCAATATACATGAAACATACATTACTTAGTTGAGGCACTAAAGTTTTGATAAACCTACATTTCCAAGAAAAGAAAAAGAAAAAAAAAAAACACCTTTAACAAAACTGCATCCTCACACGGGACACTTTGAAACCTGTCTCCGCCTACATGTTCGATACCTGCAACATAAATGTTAAAACACCTCTTTTTATTCTGGAAATTTCAACTGACTTACGACAAATGATTGCTACTATTTATCCAATCCAATATAAGAATCCATGAGAAATATGGTTTATTTGTTGGTATTGATATAAAAGAACTAATAAAAAAATTACACACGGGAATAAAAAGGGGCATTTTCTACAACATGCGGTAAATCAAAATTAATACCGTTAATATGTGGGTATTTGGATGTGATTTGACTAAGGGTCACTCCTAGACCACCACCAATATCTACTAGATGCTTAAAATTCTGAGACCCTTGGTAATGCTTCAAAATTTTCCTCATGACAATGGTTGTATGGTTGTACATTGCAAAAGTGAAAACGTTGTTGAATTTTTGGTCAATGCATGAATAGTCAAAGAGATGATGCTATATTCAGAAATCGGGTCGTGCAAAGAGCGACTTTAGGGGCAGGTTTTGAAATCCTACTGGGCCATTACTGTGGTGATATTATTAGCTTTGCTTAGTGATAAATGATAAATAGGATAATATATGATTATTAGACTGGAATGGTAACCGACATGGTAAGTACATGAATAATTTGCCTTACTGTTCTTTTTATAGTCTATTTTTGGATTAATGTGATTTTATTTATTTAATTAAAGTAATGTTTTCCAAGATTACGTTCTATTGAGCCTTTCGCTCACTATTTTATTGTTTTTAAAATCCCCCCTTCCAGATGGTTTGCAGTACACTATTGATTAGGATGCGGTTGATTGCAAGAGTGGACCATAGGAGTTCACATTTAGCTATCTGTCCATTGATTAAGGCATATGATATGTAAATATCATTAGTAGGACTGTGGTTTGTATTTTATTTTATGTCAATATTATGTGTGTGCACAATGTGGGCCCAGTATGGCCCTATTTACTCTCACTAGTTTTATATTATAATTAAGCTTAATTCAGAGGCAAATTTAGTTAATATTATTTACTTAGTTTAATTAAACCGCCATGTCACCACCCGGTCTAGGGGTCGTGACAATTCTTCATGAAGTTTGAACAATATCCATCTAGCCTGATCAAGAACGTAAGTAATAATGAAATAAAAAAAAAAAAAAAACAAATTAAGGGAACCTATTTTTGGTCATGATAATAACCGGAAGAGAATTTCTCAGAAGAAAAAGAAATATTTACTCGATGACAAAGGAGAAATCTCCCGTGGACGATAAGAAAAGACATGACAGACAAAAGACAAAGTTGTAAAAACAAAGCTACGACTATTTCATTGATTTGAATTAATTGGTCATATAGTCTTTTATTTGTTTCATTAAAAAAAAAGTTGTAGGAGAATCTTGGTTTATAAGAAATGGTTGTATATATAATATTAGATTTCGAAACATTTGAAACAACTATAAGGCAACAAAAGCGGTATATAATATATAGGATTTAAAACAAAAGTCATAATTTTTTTTTATTTATTTTTTTCATCTTTTTTTTCATCGTCTTTGAAATATTAAAAGTAAAGGCCTGTGTATTGATTTTTATTTTCTTTTCAATGCAGAGAGGCTTAAAATAATAGCAAAGGTTCTGATACAGATACCCTGACCGCGGAGAACTTCAAATAATTAAAATCTATAATGTATACAAGTAATCTAAATAAACCATAGATATATTGTACAACATCCAAACGACATGCCATATTTATTATTAACATCTGCAAACGTTTAATTGAAAGAGTTATATCATGATTTTACTCAAAAGACACGGAAATCCAAGCCATAAATGGCATGTCGTTTCACTTGTAGAATTCCATAACCCAATACGCATAAACACTACACACAAATTTGATTCCAATAAATCCCGCACCAGTTGCTAAGGCTAGGAACTCTTGTTGGCTCCGCTCCTTTCCCCCTAAAAGATGAGTCATCATGCCCACATCCGATGCGAAAGTGTTCTTAACTGAAAAACTATTCTCTGGCATGACAGGAAGAATTGCCTCAACAATTACAACCTTTCCGTCGTTTGGAATAGCTTTGTAACAATTCTTTAGTACCTTCAAGCAGTGTTCATCACTCCAATTATGAAGTACAAACTACAAAATCGTAATGTTCAATACATCAATATCAGCAAATATAAATTAGTTGATGCACTAAGGTTTCATAACAAACCTTCATCAGAATCGCATCCCCATGTGGAATATTTTCAAACATGTCTCCACCAACATGTTCAACACCTGCAACATCACGGTTAAGCCCATATTTTTACTCTTCAAATCTCAAGTGATATATCACAAACAATTGCTACTATTTTATGAAAAATAAGAATTCATGAGAAATATGGTTCATCCATTGCGTATTGTAAAATATACAAGAATTAAGAAAAATTGAAAATAAAAACTCACACCTGGATAAAAAGGGGCATTTTTTACGACATGAGGCAAGTCAAAATTAATGCCCTTGATATGTGGGTATTTAGAAGTGATTTGACTAAGGGTCGCTCCCTGACCGCCGCCGACATCTACAACTTGCTTAAAAAGCTGAAAGCCTTTGTAATGCTTCAAGATTTTCTTCGTAAGCATAATTGTATGGTTGTACATTGCTACGTTGAAAGCCTTATTGAACCTTTGGTCAAAGCCTGCACACTCGAAGGCGTGCATCCCATGGGCCCTGTTAAATGCAATTCCTCCTTCAAGAATGGAACCTTTCAAGTGGGACCTGTGATTCAGAATAAATCTAGTTTCAGATTATATAAAGTGAATGGCCACTCTGGCAAGTCAAAGTAGCATATATGCTTGCGAATTGGATTTCGCATGCAGTTGTTGTTAAGTGGTTTTTAAAGATGGAGATGGAACTAGGAAGAGTAATTTTCACTTTTGATCTTCAAGAAATCACAATTGTCTCATTTTGACCTCTTAAACTTTCAACTTACAGCAATGGTCTCGAGCTTTCCAAATATTATGCTAATTGTACTTCTATAACGTATAAAAATATAAGAGATTTCATCATCTAAGACGCACATGATTCTTTAATGAAGAATAATATAGTAAAGTTACATTTGGATAATTTTATTTAGACAAATGTTTAAACCAAATCATATGTGCCTCACTTGATAAAATCCGTCAACTTTTAACATTTATGTTAAAAAGAATATGTAATTATTACTAGTATAACATTAGAAAAGATCAAGAGTAGCTAATTTATCAATCGGAAGTTAAGAAGTTAAAGTGAGATAACTAATATTTCTGAGGATCGAGAGTAAAATTAACCCTAACAAGAAAACTGGACAAGTAAACAAAAGTATGTTAGTTGTAATTACCAAACTAATTTTCACCCACCGAAGTAATAGATTATTGGGAAAAAAAAATCTCAATACGAAGAAATTTGCTTGTAAACTGCAAGGATCCTTCTTTTCTAAAGTTCTAAAGACTTAAAAAGATTGATTCCATGTAAAAGACGTTAAAAGGGAAAGCAATTACTCACCAGCTATCCCAGAAGACCCTGTCCAGGCCCGTAGCTAAGCATGGTCCGAGTGAAACACCATCTTCATTAGTCACAAAATACATGGACACCGGACCAAGGCTGTAGAGCCTCCGGACATTAGACCCATCCTCATCACTAACTACAGAGCAACTAAGAACAGAGTTACTGGCTAGAAGCCCGAGGATGCGGTCGAGCATAGTGGGCGCATCGGGGTTGTTGGTGGACATATGGGCTGCAATCTCTGCTGCCGAGAGCTTAGCTCCTTCGCCGGCTTTGGCAATGATGTCGAAAACTCCAAGCTCACTTGCAATGTGCAAGCACATGGATGTCACAAAGGAGAACGACAGGTACACTGCATGGGAGAAGCCTTCCTCTTCTTCTTTACTTTCATGGCCATCGAGTTTTGGAGTACAGCCTTCCAGTTCCGATGAGGATGCCATTGTACGAATGTTTGCAAGGGAAACTAGTTTGATCTTTAATTTTGTATGCTTTGTGCTACTTTATATACACAATTATATTTGTTGTTTCTCTTATTGTAGATAAATTTGATGATGTTAGCAACGCGATAGGCATGAAACAGAAAAAAATAAAAATAAAAATCCAACGCATAAACAAAACATTTATTTGGTCCCCAAGAGTCCATTATATTTGGACAGCGCTTTGGACAAACGACAGTTGCGTACGTCCGCCGGGAAAGAAAATGTTGAAAAAAACCACTCATTGAGCGTATAGAAAACACACGTTATTATTATTATTATTTTTTTTATGTAAAATCTTATTACCAAGATCTCCTCAAGGACCAAGAGGAATCTAAAATGTTTAAATATAATTGATGAAGGTTCTTACCAAAAAAAAAATATATATTATGTTGTTTGACAAGAGTGGTTTTAACCATTATCTCAATTATGAACAGTGCAATGCTCTCATATGCTACAGTAAAAAGAAAAAAGTTACTATAATGTAAAACTCTCACATGCTACAGTGCCAAACATGGAATATGGAAGTTAACCAAATTAAATGATGCCTTTGTTGAACTAGTCCAACGAAGTGTTGCTTTCATCATGATTATAATAGCTACCCCTTTACAGAAATTGCTCAGCTGTTATAATTTTTAGCAAAATTAAAATATTGCAAGTAATTAAATAGAAAGAAAGAAATCATACAAGAAATATAATTGATAGCAACTAGTTGCAAATTGATTCATTGCAACAAGTTAATTAAAAATATCAAATAAGAACAAAAAAAAAAGAAAAGAGGTACAGTGTCCAAATGCAATTATCGACTGTGAACTATTCTTATTGATTTTGAAGAGAGGTAATCATTTACAATAATTGACATATCGTATTTTCTATAAGAGACATTAATGAAAAAGGGGTGCTTCTGGTGTAACCTTAATGATATCGCATTTTTTTAAAACCATTAAATCTAGTCGAAATAAATATTTTTAGAAATCTACCGCTTAAAAAATAGATATCTACCGATTGGTTGCTTCTTTAGTCCCTCATCGAAAAAATTGCCTAACAAAACTATGTTATTTGAAAATTGGACAAAAGTTTAAATGATGAACGGAATTATAGTGTCATTTACTTAAATTTAATGGAGATAATATAATAACTTGAAGTTCTACTCAAATGGCTACGTTTGTGTAAAATATTCTCTTTATAGTTGTCAATTTTAAAGTTAGAAGCCAAAATTATCAAATAATAAAAATACGTCGGAAGCACTCTAAAAAAATTCAAGAACCAAAAGATTACAATACTGACAGTGCTAATATACGACCAATGATCCAATTCCTAGCTTTAGATTAAATTCCTGACAACACTCACCCATGTAAAAGGGAAGTCAAATTGCTTAAACTCAACTAACGATCCAAATAAAGACATAAAATATAAAGAGACTAAGAAGAAGTGATAAATATGTAGTGTCTAGAAAAATCTAGTAATTAATAAGCATATTTAATTAAGAATTTTTTCATTGTGCCATTAAGTTTATAAGACAATAAGAATTTAAAACTTATAAATGCACGTTCCTATTAGATTGCTGGGAATGATTGCGCTCTGCAAAAGTTTAGGAATAACTGTGAGTTTTCAGCTAGTTGAGATGAATGATAATGAAAGAGTACATAAGCTTGGGAAAATAGTTGACTTGAGATAGATCAATACATCTTTAACAGTCCATTTAGAATTTTGATCAGTTATGTTCGATAGAATTCAAGAATTAAAGCCATAGGTTTTTTTTTAAAAAAACTCCAAACACTTATTGTACATAAAGATTCGTACAAATTTAGCTTAAATTCTATAATTTTGATAATTAGACTGAATTCATAGTATACAATACTATTAAGTGTTCTGAGAATATTATTAGAAATCAGTTTAAGATCAGAAGACCTTTCTTCTCAAAACCAAAGATGAATAGAGTTTATCAACAAGAAACATCAGGTTTAATAGATTAAAATTTCAAGTACAAGTACTACATTAAAGGTGTAGAAATAGACACTCTAACAGAGTTAAATGAAATTAATTAGCTCTCAATTAATTTGGAGAGTTTTATGTTAGTGAGATCAAGGTGCTAGTGTTACAAATGTTACGAATTTGGCCCATACCTGAAATGACCGAGACATTTCTAGAATTAAATAATATAATTTACATATTTAAGTCAAGGAATTTTGCTAGTAAAATATAGTGTTTAATTTTTTGTGATTGAACGATTCATAGAATTAATATATAAATTCCAAAAAATCTTAAATAAATATTAAAGTTAAATTTATTAACTTTTTATGAGCGAATAATTTGGATGATAACTTTATACGCCCATGGTGCAAGAAATTTCAATTCGTAAATAGCTTGAGAACTTAAATTATAAGAAATTTTAAGTGCAGTATAATGTCAGTAGTGTACCAAAAAATACTCTAGCATATAGTATTGCCTTAATTGCCTATTATTTAAAATTGTAGTACCCGAGTAGCATTTAAGGTAAACAATGCTATCCAAGCTTGAGAATTGACACTATCAAAGACTATGTCATTACTAAGGCAAAGCACAAGCAAAATCAAGTTTAAGTTTTATTCGGTCTCAAAATAATTTTAAGATTAAAAACAATCCAGTTTTATTACGCGATTAAGAATTTATATGGGTATGGTTTATTCAGAGGTTAGTTTTGGACTATAAATAAATAATAGTAAGGATCCCGTCAAGAAACAAAATTCTTTGCCAGTTAAATTAGTCACTTTAACCATTATAGAATCTTTAGGAGATGGTGCAGGGATAAGATTAAATGACTAGACATGACTTGAACTAGTACTTAATTTGATGAGTGTACTAAGAACCATGATGAGGTTTTTTTTTTTTTTTTTTTTTCCCTCCAATTTCTCCCTCCCTGTGTTGCCGCCATTAGAACTTATTTAACACAAATTTGACCTAAGAGAGTTGATTAGAGGCTTAACTAAACATGGTTAAGAAAGTAGGATCACTTAACCTTTGGCCCATAAATAGGACTATCCTTTTTGAGAGCTTATTTTACTTTTTTTTCCTCCTATTTTTTCTAAAGAATAAAACCAATTCTCTTGCTTCCCATTCTCCCAATTTTTCACTTCCCACACCACCAAAGTCACTAGCTAAAAAATAATAGAGAAGAAGGAGGCTTAGAAGAAAATCACTCAAGGAGGTCTTCAAGGGTATATTACCTAATCTTTTCTCTATTTTATTTTAAATATGGTTTAAGTTTGTGATTTTGGTGACGTTGGTTTGTAAATAATGTTCTGTATATGTTTTTATATGCTTTGGATGTTTACATTGCTATGATTTAGTTATGTAAGATGAAATGTGAATATGTTTAGGTAGTTTGTGTCTCAAGTTTAAAAATATTTATGGCTTATTTTGAGCATAAAATCAAATCCTTTAAGGGCATTCAGAATTTTCTAGAACATGAAACTTTTAAATTTTGATATTTTGGTCAAATCTCCATGACCAAATATTTTCACAGTTTCTAGTTTAGGATGGGTTTTCTTGTCATTTTCATAAATTGCCTAAAAATTATCAAAAAAAACTGGGAAGACATAGTTTTTAGCTTAAACAGCTTGTTTTGAGGCTAAATTACAATGTTCATAGAACAAGAAAGTTTTAGATTTCAATGAGATAAAGAACTTTCGTGCAAAACTTTTTTTGAAATTCTACTTTTAAAATACTATTATGGGCAATTATGGAAAATTGGCAATTTAAAGTTTCAAAATAGTGCAGTTTTTGTTTTTGACAAAAACAACCTTGGAAAGTTCCAGAACAATTTTTATAGAATATGTAATTTTTAGATTTCAACGAGATGAGTAATTTTTTTAAAGAAATTTTTTTAAGAGTATACCTCTATACTGGACTTTAAAGCAGATTTATAAAAACAATCGAAACTTTTATAAAAAAATAGTTAAATCGGTAAAGTTTACAAAAATCAACGAAAACGGATATGTTATAGACAGAAAATAGAATTTTGATGAACACAAAAGTTCTAGACCTCATTGCAGAATTTCATGAAGAATATTTTTAGAAAATCTGTCTCTAACAAATAATTATACGATAACTTTTAAAACTACTCAAAAAGTACCTTTCTGTACTAGTTTTTAAACAAAACGCCTATTTAGCAGTGGAATTGTAATTTACAATCAATAGAGGAATTGTGGCGCTCGAAAGACTATGCAAGCCTACAATTATAGTTTAACCAAATTCGGACTCTATCCTAAAATATAATTTTTGACACAATTTTTACATATACGAATATGGGTTTTCCAATAAACTTTAACAATTTTCAAATGGATTTTTAACAGGATTAGTAGAATCCTAACATGTTAGGCCTATTAAATCATGACACCAAATTCAGGCCCAAAACCTGTTTCAGTTCAAAACCTACCTCTCGGATCTGAGATTCTAACGATGTAGTGTTTAGAACACCATAGAAAGCCTATAGACTTAATAGGCCATATTAGGCTTACGAAAAGGAATAAGTATCTAGATATGGGACTTTCTACAATCACAAGCCCAATAAGTGCAATGAAGGGATTTTACTCAGACTTAGTAAATGGATAGGATAATTATTTATTAAATTGGTTAATTAATTATCAATTCTAGCACGGATAATTAAAGGCAATTAAGGAAAACTAAGTTATGAGAATTAGATAAATTAATCCTTGTAATAAATATGATGATTTTACGATCCTTTAACAAAAGAAAATATTTTCTAAGAAAAGATTTAATTCCTTTACAATTATGCTAAATTAAATAGCATAAGATAAGCTAATCTTGACTCTCAATGGGTGTTCTTCTACAGAATTTAACAGTAGCTAATGGGAAACTTTGACGAGTTAGCAATTTTTAGTACTAGAAAACAAGTAAGTAGAAATCTCGTTTGCAGTATGATTAGTTTTTAAATAAAATGCTTTCACATGATTTATAAAAATTATGAAACACATGATTATTGTTATGCCATACCATGTTATGATATGTTATGATATATCATGTCATGGCGTAGTACGTTATACTACGTCATGTATTATCACTATATGATATGTTATGCTTAGTTATACTATCTTTATGCCATGTAATCTTATAATTATATCATACGCAGTATGTGATGTATGCAATATTAAATTATATTGCTCATTCACTTTCAGTTAAACATGTTTATGATATACGATATGTGATGCTATGTAGTAACATATCATACTGCATGTGGCAACCTGACTAGACATGTTGCACATCAGTAGTAAGAAATAAGATCAATTATATGCATTATATTTCAAAACATTTGTTATTATAAGTTTCAAAGTCTATAAGATGAATACTTTTAGTGAGCAAGTGGTTTTTCGTGGTAGAATTTTGGCACTGACAAAATGTCCAATTTTGGTGCAACTTTCATAACTCTTTTCACCAAAATTTCAACAAGAAATTATTGTCGCTAAAAGTGGTTCTATTGTCAAAAATAGACAATTTTTTAAGCATTCATCACAAATCTTTGTCGTCGCTAAAAAACCACTTTTAGTGACAAAAAATGACGTTGCTAAAAATGCCATCGCTAATGGGCCTGTTTCTTGTAGTGAATGGCAGCGTTTCAGTGTAATACTCATTTTCGATTATATATAGAGGACTCAAATCCTCTGTTAAATTTTTTATGTTCCAAATAGTATCTAACCAATGATATTATAACACATCATTTGATGAAAATATATATAAATTAGATATTGTTTTAAATTTTTTATGTGTTATAATACATTTGGTTAAACGCCATTGAATACTCTAAAATTGGATATAGAATATTTAAGTTCATTTTTGAAAACAAAGCTAATTAGCTGCTGGGTACTGCTACAGATAAGGATACGTATTTTATTATTGTTATTTTGTTTAAACATGCACGTCCTCTTTTGTTTTCTCCTTTGCTCGGTACGTTAGTGATTTCATTAAAAATTCTTTGCTTTCGTTTGAACACGTCAAGTACTGCGTTTGTTTCCGATCTAACATAAGATGTCTATGAGGAGAATAGATTAAAATTTTTCTTTTCTGCTCTGTTTCTATATTATTTAGAAGAAAAGCAATTGAATACAAGAGGAAAAAAAAAAAAAAAGAAGAAGGAAATTCTTCGTGAAGACTGAACGATATCCATCTAGTTTGATCAAGAATGTAAGGTAATAATGAAATGAAAAACAAAGGGAACTTATTTTTGGTCAAGATAATGACAGGAAGAGAATTTTTTAGAAGAAAAAGAAATATTTACTCGATGCTAAAGGAGAAACGTCCGAGGACGATAAGAAAAGACATGACATAGAAAAGACTAATAAAGTTGCAAAAAACAAAGCAATGTGTTTTTCATTGATTTGAATTAATTGGTCATTTAGTCTTTTATTTGTATCATTTAAAAAAAATGTGTAGAAGAATCTTGGTTTATAGGAAATGTTTGTATATATAATTTTAGATTTCAAACATTTGCAACAGCGATAAGGCAACCAAAAGCGGTATACAATAGGATTTAAATCAAAAGTCATAAATTTTTTTGATTTTTTTCATCGTCTTTGAAATATTAAAAGTAAAGGCCTGTGTAAAATAATAGCAAAGGTTCTGATACAGATATTCTTACGGAGAACTTCAAATAATTAAAATATATAATACAATATGCATAGAAGGGAAAAAAAAAGTAGAAGAAAAGAGAGTGCACGTGCCTTGCACGTACCAATTTCACCTGGTAATGTATACAAGCAGGTTAAAACTAACTTTTTATTTTACTTGGAAAAAGGACAAGTAATCTTCATAAACCATAGATATATTGTACAACATCCAAACGACATGCCATATTTATTATTAACATCTGCAAACGTTTAATTGAAAGAGTTATATCATGGCTTTACTCAGAAGACATGGAAATCCAAGCCATAAATGGCATGTCGTTTCACTTGTAGAATTCCATAACCCAAGACCCCACAAACAACAACAACCAATTGATTCCCATAAATACTGCACCAGTTGCTAAGGCTAGGAACTCTTGTTGGCTCCGCTCCTTTCCCCTAAAAGATGAGTCATCACGCTCACATCCATTGCGAAAGTGTTCTTAACTGAAAAACTATTCTCTGGCATGACAGGAAGAATTTTCTCAACAATTATAACCTTTCCGTCGTTTGGAATAGCTTTGTAACAATTCTTTAGTACCTTCAAGCAGTGTTCATCACTCCACTTATGAAGTACAAACTACAAAATCGTCATGTTCAATACATCAATATCACAAATATAAATTAGCTGATGCACTAAGGTTTCATAACAAACCTTCATCAGAATTGCATCCCCATGTGGAATATTTTCAAACATGTCTCCACCAACATGTTCAACACCTGCAACATCACGGTTAAGCCCCAATTTTTACTCTTCAAATATCAAGGGATACATCACAAACAATTGCTACTATTTTATGAAAATAAGAATTCATGAGAAATATTGGTTCATCCCTTGCGTATGTAACATATACTAGAATAAGAAAAATTGAAAATAAAACCTCACACCTGGATAAAAAGGGGCACTTTTACGACATGAGGCAAGTCAAAATTAATGCCCTTGATATGTGGGTATTTAGAAGTGATTTGACTAAGGGTCGCTCCCCGACCGCCGCCGACATCTACAACTTGCTTAAAAAGCTGAAAGCCTTTGTAATGCTTCAAGATTTTCTTCGTAAGCATAATTGTATGTTGTACATTGCTACGTTGACAGCCTCATTGAACCTTGGTCAAAGCTTGCATACTCGAAGGCATGCATCCCATGGGCCCTGTTAAATGCAATTCCTCCTTCAAGAATGGAACCTTTCAAGTGGGACTGTGATTCGGAGTAAATCTAGTTTCAGATTATATAAAGTGAACGGCCACTCTAGGAGTCGAAGTAGCATATATGCTTGCGAATTGGATTTCGCATGCAGTTGTTGTTAAGTGGTTTTCAAAGATGGAGATCGAACTAGGAAGAGTAATTTTCACTTTTGATCTTCAAGAACTGACAATTGTCTCACTTTGACCTCTGAAACTTTCAACTTACAGCAATAATCTCGAGCTTTCCAAATATTATGCTAATTGTACTTCTATAGCGTATAAAAATATAAGAGATTTTATCATCTAAGATGCACATGATTCATTAATGAAGAATAATCTAGTAAAGTTACATTTGGATAGTTTTATTTAGACAAATGTTTAAACCAAATCATATGTGCCTCACCTGATAAAATACGTCAACTTTTAACATTTATGTTAAAAAGAATATGTAATTATTACTAGTATAACATTTGAAAAGATCAGGAGTAGCTAATTTATCAATCGGAAGTTAAGAAGTTAAAGTGAGATAACTAATATTTCCGGGGATCGAGAGTAAAATTAACCCTAACAAGAAAACTGGACAAGTAAACAAAAGTATGTTAGTTGTAATTACCAAACTATTTTTCACCCGCCCAAGTAATAGATTATTAGGAAAAAAAAATCTCAATCGGAAGAAATTTGTTTGTAAACTGCAAGGATCCTTCTTTTCTAAAGTTCTAAAGACTTAAAAGATTGATTCCATGTAAAAGACGTTAAAAACGAAAGCAATTACTCACCAGCTATCCCAGAAGACCCTGTCCAGGCCCATAGCTAAGCATGGTCCGAGTGAAACACCATCTTCATTAGTCACAAAATACATGGACACCGGACCAAGGCTGTAGAGCCTCCGGACATTAGACCCATCCTCATCAACTACAGAGCAACTAAGAACAGAGTTACTGGCAAGAAGCCGAGGATGCGGTCGAGCATAGTGGGCGCATCAGGGTTGTTGGTGGACATATGGGCTGCAATCTCTGCTGCGGAGAGCTTAGCTCCTTCGCCGGCTTTGAAAATGATGTCAAAAACTCCAAGCTCACTTGCATGTGCAAGCACATGGATGTCACAAGGAGAACGACAGGTACACTGCATGGGAGAAGCCTTCTTCTTCTTTCCTTTCATGGCCATCGAGTTTTGGAGTACAGCTTTCCAGTTCCGATGAGGATGCCATTGTACGAATGTTTGCAAGGGAAACTAGTTTGATCTTTAATTTTGTATGCTTTGTGCTACTTTATATACACAATTATATTTGTTGTTTCTCTTATTGTAGATAAATTTGATGATGTTAGCAACGCGATAGGCATGCTTGAAAACAAAAAAAAAAAAATCCAACGCATAAACAAAACATTTATTTGGGCCCCAAGAGTCCATTATATTTGGACAGCGCTTTGGACAAACGACAGTTGCGTACGTCCGCCGGGAAAGAAAATGTTGAAAAAAACCCTCATTGAGCGTATTAGAAAACACACGTTAATTTTTTTTTTGTAAAATCTTATACCAAGATCTCCTCAAGGACCAAGAGGATACATCTAAATGTCTAAATATAATTGATGAAGGTTCTTACCAAAAAAAAAAAACATATATGCTGTTTGACAAGAGTGGTTTTAACCACTATCAGTTATGAACAGTAATGCTCTCATATGCTAGTAAAAAGAAAAAATTGCTACAGTGTAAAACTCTCATGCATGCTACAGTAAAAATAGTTCTAACAGTGGTTTCACCATGTCAAACATGGAATATGGAAGTTAACAAATGAAATAATGCCTTTGTTGAACTAGTCCAACGAAGTGTTGCTTTCATCATGATTATAATACCGACCCTTTAGACAAATTGCTCAGCTGTTATAATATTTACAAAATTAAATATTGCAAGAAAGAAATCATACAAGAAATAATTGAAGCAACTAGTTGCAAATTGATTCATTGCAACAAGTTAACTTAAAATATCAAATAAGAACAAAAAAAAAAAAAGATTACAGTGTCCAAATGCAATTATCGACTGTGAACTATTCTTATTGATTTTGAAGAGAGCTAATCATTTACAATAATTGACATATCGTATTTTCTATAAGAAACATTAATAAAAAAGGGGTGCTTCTGGTGTAACCTTAATGATAGCGCATTTTTTTTAAACCATTAGATTATGAAATAAATATTTTTAGAAATCTAACTTAAAAAAATAGATATCTACCGATTGGTTGCTTTTTTAGTCCCTTGTCGAAAAAATTGCCTAACAAAACTATGTTATTTGAAAATTTGACAAAAGTTTAAATGACGAACGGCATTATAGTGTCATTTACTTAAATTTAATAAAGATAATATAATAACCTGAAGTTCTATTAAAATGGCTACATTTGTGTAAAATATTCTCTTTATAGTTGTCAATTTTAAAGTTAGAAGCCAAAATTGTCAAATAAAAAATACGTCGGAAGCACTCTAAAAAAATTCAAGAACCAAAATATTATAATACTGACAGTGCTAATATACGACCAATGATCCAATTCCTAGCTTTAGATTAAATTCCTGGCAACACTCACTCATGTAAAAGGGAAGTCAAATTACTTAAACTCAACTAACGATCCAAACAAAGACATAAAATAAAGAGACTCAGAAGAAGTGATAAATATGTAGTGTCTAGAAAAATCCAGTAACTAATAAGCATATTTAATTAAGAATTTTTTCATTACGCCATTAAGTTCATAAGACAATAAGAGTTTAAAACTTATAAATGCACGTTCCTATTAGATTGTTGGGAATGATTGCGCTATGTGTAAGTTTAGGAATAACGCGAGTTTTCAGCTAGAAGATGAATGATAATGAAAGAGTACAAGCTTGAGAAAATAGTTGACTTGAGACAGGTCAATACATCTTTAACAGTCCATTAAATTTCGATCAGTTATGTTCGATAGAATTCAAGAATTAAAGCCATAGGTTTTTTTTTTGAAAAATCCAAACATTATTGTGCATAAAGATTCGTACAAATTCAGCTTAAATTCACAATTTTGATAATTAGAGTGAATTCATAGTATAATACTATTAAGTGTTCTGAGGATATTATTGAAATCAGTTTAAGATCAGGAGGCCTTTCATCTCAAACCAAGATGAAGTTTATCAACAAGAAACCTGAGTTTAATAGATTAAAATTTCAAGTACAAGTACTACATTAAAGGTGTACAGATAGACACTCTAACAAGTTAAATGAAATTAATTAGCTCTCATAAATTGGAGAGTTTTATGTTAGTAGATCAAGGAGCTAGTGTTACAAATGTTATGAACTTGGTCCATACTATATGGAGAAATTCCTAGAATTAAATAATATAATTTACATATTTAAGTCAAGGAATTTTGCTAGAAAATATAGTGTTTAATTTTTTGTGATTGAATGATTAATAGAATTAATATATAAATTCCAAAATTTTGAAATAAATATTAAAGTTAAATTTATTAACTTTTTATGAGCGAATAATTCGGATGATAACTTTATACCCATGTGAAGAAATTTCAATTCGTAAATAGCTTAGAATTAAATTATAAGAAATTTCAAGTGTAGTACAGTGTTAGTAGTACCAAGAATACTCTAGCACATAGCACGTCCTTAATTGCCTATTATTTAAAATCGTAGTTACACGAGTAGCATTTAAGGTAAACAATGTTATCCAAGCTTAAGAATTGACACTGTCAAAGATATGTCTTTACTGAGGCAAAGCACAAGAAAAATCAAGTTTAAGTTTTATTTGGTCTAAATAATTTTAAGGTTAAAAACAATCCAATTATTACGTAATTAAGAATTTATGGGTACGATTTATTAGAGTAGTTTTGGACTATGAATAAATAGAGGATCCTATCAAGAACAAATTCTTGCAGCTAAGTTATCATTTAACCTATATTATAGATCTTTGGGAGATGGTGAAGGATAAGATTAAATGACTAGACATGACTTGAACTAGTACTTAATTTGATGAGTGTACTAAAAGCCATAATGATTTTTTTTTTTTTTTGCCCTCAATTTCTCCCTCCTGTGTTGCCACCATTAGAGCTTATTTAACAAAAATTTGACCTAAGAGAGTTGATTAGAGGCTTAACTAAACGGGTAAGAAACTAGGATCACTTAACCTTTGGCCCATAAATAGGCTATCCTTTTTGAGAGCTTATTTTGCTTTTTTTCTCCTATTTTTTCTAAGAAAAACCAATTCTCTTGCTTCCCATTCTCCCAATTTCACTTCCCACCACCAAAGTCAAGCTAAAAAATAATAGAGAAGAAGGAGGCTTAGAAGAAAATACTAAGGAGGTCTTCAAGGGTACATGACAATTTTCTCTATTTTATTTTAAATATGGTCTAAGTTTGTGATTTTGGTGACGTTGGTTTGTAAATAATGTTCTATATATGTTTTCTATATGCATTTGGATGTTTAAGTTGCTTGATTTAGTTTATGCAAGATGGAATGTGAATATGTTTAGGAGTATGTGGCTCAAGTTTAAAAATATTTACGGCTTATTTTGGGTATAAAATCAAATCCTTTAGGGGCATTCAAAATTTTCTAGAACACAAAACTTTTAAATTTTGACATTTTGATCAAAGCTCCATGACCAAGTATTTTCACGGTTCAAGTTTAGAACGGGTTTTCTTGTCATTTTCATCAACTGTCCAAAACTTATAAAAAAAACTGGGCAGCCACAGTTTTTAGCTAAACATGTGTTTTGAGGCTAAATTACAATGTTCATAGAACATGAAAGTTTTAGATCTCAACGAGATGAAGAACCTTCATGAAAAACCTTTTTGAAATCCTGCTTTTAAAATACTATTATAGGCAAATATAGAAAATTGGTAGTTTAAAGTTTCAAAATAGTGTAGTTTTTTTTTTGACAAAAACAACCTTGGAAAGTTTGGAACCATTTTTATAGAATGCGGAATTTTAGTTTTTGACGAAATGAATAACTTTTGTGAAGAAATTTTCTTAAGAATATACCTCTAAACTAGACTTCAAAGCAGATTTATCAAAACAATCAAAACTTTTTATAGAAAATAGTTAAATCGGTAAAGTTTACAAAATGACGAAAATGGATATGTTTATAGATAGAAAATAGAATTTTGAAAACAAAAGTTCTAGATCTCATTAAAAAAAGAATTTCGTGAAGAAATTTTTAGAAAAACTGTCTCTAACATACAATTATATGATGACTTTTAAAACTAACCCAAAAGTACCTTTATGCACTAGTTTTCAAACAAAATGCCCATTTAGTAGCAGAATTGTAATTTACAATCAACAAAGGAATTGTAGCTCGAAAGACTATACAAGTCTACAATTATAGTTTAATCAAATTCAAACTCTATCCTAAAATATGATTTTTGACACAAAATTTTTACATATACGAATGTGGGTTTTCCAATAAATTTTAACAATTTTCAAATGGATTTTTTACAGGATTAGTAGAATCCTAACATGTTAGGCCTATAAAATCATGACATCAAATTCAAGCCCAACACCCATACAGTTCAAAGCCCACCTCTCGGATCTGAATACCAACGACATAGTGTTTAGAACGCCCATAGAAATCATTCTGACTTAATAGGCCATATTAAGCTTCGAAATGAATAAGTACCTAGATATGAGACTTTCTACAATTACGAGCCCAATAAGTGCAATGAAGGAATTTTACTTAGACTTAGTAAATAAATAAGATAATTATTTATTAAACTAGTTAATTAATTATCAATTCTAGCACGGATAATTAAAGGCAATTAAGGAAAACTAAGTTTTGAGAATTAGATAAATTAATCCGTGTAATAAATATGATGATTTTACGATCCTTTAATAAAAGAAATTATGTTTGAAAAAAAAAGATTTAATTCCTTTACGATATTGCTAAATTAAATAGCATAAGATATGCTAATCTTAACTCTTAATAGGTGTTCTTCTACAAAATTTAACAGTAGTTAACAGGAAACTTTAGCAAGCTTGCAATTTTACTACTAAAAGCAGGTAAGTAGAAATCTCGCTTATAGTATGAATAGTTTTTCAAACAAATACTTTCACATGATTTATAAAAAATCATAATACGTGTGATTAGTGTTATGCTATACCATGTTATGATATGTTATATATGTCATGTCATGGTGTACTACATTATACTACGTCATGTATTGGTCATTATATGATATGTTATGTTCAGTTATGCTATGTTATATCATGTAATGCTATAATTATATCATACACAGTATGCGATGTATGCAGTATTAAATTATATTGCTCACTCACTTTCAGTTAAGCATGTTTATAATATACGATATGTGATGTTATGTAGTAACATATTATACTGCATGCACTTATAAGACAAGTGAAACAAATAAGACAAGATCAATAATGTGTGTCGTACTAATCTCTCGAACTATAGGGAGGCATTCAGCTAACTTTAGTTTAGTTCATGATTTTGGGGACCTCACCAACCTTTGCCTCTGGAGAATTGTGTGCAACCAATATGGGTACCTCGACCCATTTAGTATGAAAAAATGGGGCTTAAAATTAATCATGCAACACGTCCATAAAACAAGCATAAATTTTTTATGCAAGTTTTTTATTGAAAGTTTTCATTTATGCTTTGTGAGTTTAAGTTCCTACTTACTGAGTGAAAGCTCATTCAGCTATATTCATGTTTTAGGTAAGAAACCTGTCAGTAATACCTGATGGGCAATGGCAAGCGGCGAATAAATGGTGAAGATGGTAATAGATACTGCTTATACAAAAGGTAATTTACACAGTATGAATTATATTAAATTATATATTTATCTTTTAAAAATTGAGTTTATAGTTATGTAACCTTAGTCTAGATAATTTTGAGATTAAGATGTTGTAATAGATATTGCAACAAATATACATAAGTTTTAATATAAGAAAATTCATAATGATATTTAAACTAGAAAAGTTTCAAAAGGGTTTTATTTTAAATTAAAAATGATTTAAAAAATGTTTTAAGAAATTATTGTTACGCTTAAAAAAATATTTCGCAAATTTAGGTAGTCTACATTAAGATATGTTTAAGCCAAGTTGTTACATAACGGCCACATAAGTAAGGTCGTTACAAAATATGTATCAATACAAAATTCATGAGGATTAATAATTTAAAATGAGTTTAGGTTAGAGATGAAATTTTGAAAATTTGAGAATTTGTAGTAAATAACATTTGTCCAAAACTAATTATAGTAAATGGCCGATTTTGAAATATTGTAGTAAATAAATTTTTTTATGGTAAAAATAATTTATTTATCCCCTTATTTATAGTGTAAATAATACTTATTTGCACAGCAAATAAATTAGAGCTGTAAATAGTTTATTTATCCTTTAGTTTACGGTGTAAATAATTCTTACTTACACATTAAATAAATTATTTACATTGTAAAGATGCTATTTACTATAAATATTTTCAAAACTTCAAAAGTTTCAAAAATCCCACTATTTTCTTCCTTCTCCGTTGAAATTTTTTATTCGCGAGTAGGTTTCAGAGCTTTTATTTATTAATTTTTGTAATAGGATGAGGTCAGATATTAAGAGTTAGTGATCAATATGACCAAGCATACTGTAACAGAGTTCAATTTACTATATCGCATAGTTATCATGTCAATGGACGAGAAAAAGCAACTATTATTTGAAAGATCAAAAGAGTACACTGGCAAATGAGACCTTCGGGATAAACGACGGTACGAGTCAAGTAGAATTCCGAGGACCAAGAAGAAGAAATGTACATTTTAAAAGAATCTAACCTTTTTAAAAGAATCTAATCTAGAATTTAAGACCGAATTTAGATGATCCAAACGACATTTGTTGTGTCATACTCATAATCACCTTACAGGGAAGTTCATTAAATAATCTTTGGGTTTTGTATTGGAGCAGTAATATTGTTGTTTTAGATTTTATTTCTTTTCGGCTTGATTTAAGTAAGCAATAATGCACCTTCTACAGAAAAAAAAAATATTTATTCTCTTGATCATTTGATGCAAGGACTTAGCCTTCTTATGTTTGGTTCTTTTTTTTTTTTTTTAAATTACAGGTGACCAAGCAGTAACTAGTGTAGAATCTCTAAAATAGTTTTTGTGGATTCTGCGGACTATATGTGCAGAAACAAGCAAACTTTCTGTTGAGTAAAAGCATTATGTTCAGATGAAAAAGTCAACCTTTTCTCGTTGTGATTTCAGTATGTATAATGCATAGATGGCCCACCAATATAGTGACGATTCTTTGTGCTTTGGATCATTTCAGGATTTTGGAGAAGTATAGCAGAATTTGCACATGGGGAATCCAAACAAGCAACTCATGAGCTAACCGACAACATATTTTGAGGCCTCATTATTTTGGTCTTAGCAAACAATTGGCATTTTGTTCATGATAAATGTTGTTGTTGTTGTTGTTGTTGTTGTTCAAGTTAGATGTTGGGAATGTCATTTTGCTTTGATTGGTTTATCTGAGATGCGTTTTGTGAAGAAGCTGATCTTAATTTCTTTCTACATAGATAATTTGGTCCAGACATTTTGTTACCATGGTTTGAGAATTTTATCCAAGGTTTGCATCAAAAAAATGTGATTGACCTCCGTATCTTCATCGGTTCAGATATCAGAAGTTAACCAGGTGTGATTTTGAACTTTTCTGCAATGTTATATGGAATGTGGAAAAATCAGAATGCATTTATTCGTGCAGGCAAACTAGGCCCAAGTGTGCTGGTGGAAGATGTAGGACTTGAAGAAAAACTAAATGAGAAAATTAATAAAAGATAGAAGAAAAGAATATAGAGATTTAATGTGGCTTGGCAATATGCTTGCATCCACGATCAGAAACAAAGAGAGGGAATTCCCTTATTAAAAGCACCATAAATAGGCTTCATACAAAGCACATAAACAAGAAAGGCACCGAAACTAAAATCAAAACATTTCTTAATATAAAAAGAAATACAAATAAAAGTCAAAACTCCTTGAGTCCAAACATGCTATGTATTTATACCCGGAACAAAACTATAACGGAGAAAACATAGTGTGAAGCAAGTACCCTCAACTAGTCTATTAAACATAAGCGATTGGGGAGATATTGCTTCCCGCATTTAGAGCACGTCAATTTTTTCCCCTTCTCGGTCTTTTTTTTTTTTTTTTTTTGTCATGTATATAAGAAGCTTACAAATAACTGCAAATTTTACTTGAGGAAAGGACAGTAAATCTTCATAAACCAAGGAAAGATTCCACACCAAATGGCATGTCGTTTTTATTATTAATAGCTGCAAATGTTTAATTAAAAGTGTTACATGATGTTTTTATTCAATGATTCAGAAATGTAGCCATAAATGACAGGTTATCTTATATGTAGAACTCCATAACCCAAAAGCCACAAACACAGCAAACAAATTTGGTTCCGCTAAATCCTGCACCAGTTGCCAAGTCTAAGAACTCTTGATTCAGAAATGTAGCCATAAATGACAGGTTGTCTTATTTCTAGAACCCCATAACCCAAAAGCCTCAAACACAGCAAACAAATTTGATTCCGCTAAATCCTGCTCCAGTTGCCAAGACTTATAACTCTTGTTGGGTTCGCTCCTTCCCCCTAAAAGATGAATCATCACGGACACATCTGATGCCAAGGTGATCTTCGCACCAGGACTAGTCTCTGGCATCACCGCAAGAATCGCCTCCACAACTATAACCTTTCCATTTTCTGAAATAGCTTTATAACAATTCTTCAATATCTTTGAGCAGTGTTCATCAGACCAATCATGAAGTATCCACTGCAAAACCGATGTATTTAATATCAAAATACATGAAACATACATTACTTAGTTGAGGCACTAAAGTTTTGACAAACCTACATTTCCAAGAAAAGAAAAAAAAAAAAAAAAAAAAAACCACTTTTAATAAAACTGCATCCCCACACGGGACACTTTGAAACATGTCTCCGGCTACATGTTCGATTCCTGCAACATAAATGTTAAAACACCTCTTTTTATTCTGGAAATTTCAACTGACTTACGACAAATGATTCTATTTATCCAATCCAATATAAGAATCCATGAGAAATATGGTTTATTTGTTGGTATTGATGTAAAAGAACTAATAAAAAAAATTACATACCTGGATAAAAAGGGGCATTTTCTACAACATGAGGTAAATCAAAATTAATACCCTTAATATGTGGGTATTTGGATGTGATTTGACTAAGGGTCACTCCTAGACCACCACCAATATCTACTAGATGCTTAAAATTCTGAAACCCTTGGTAATGCTTCAAAATTTTCTTCATGACAATGGTTGTATGGCTGTACATTGCAAAAGTGAAAACGTTGTTGAATTTTTGGTCAATGCGTGAATACTCAAAGGGATGCATTCCATGGGTCCTGTTAAATGGAACTAAACCTTCAAGAACTGAACCTTTGAGCTGGTACCTGTAATTCAATATTATAAATCTACTTTTCAGATTACACGAAGTGAATGGCTATAATAGGATGTTGAAGTAGCGTGTAAAACTTGTAATTGCATTTGATATGTAGTTGATATATATTAAATGATTTTAAAAACATGGAGATTAAACAAAAAAATTGGACAATTAGTTAAAAACTTCTGCGTTGTAATTATCAAGCTATCATTCATGTGGCCGGAGTGATGTATTATTGTTAAAAAAAGGACCATATCTAAGTATAAACAAGAACTTCTAAGGTGAATGACTTGAAAATTTACTCACTTTAGGGAAAAAAAAAAAAAAAGATTGAAAAAGAAAGCAAGTACACACCAAGAATCTGAGAAGACCTTGTTATGTCCGAAAGCTAAGTAGGGTCCCAAAGAAGCACCATCTTCATTAGTCACAAAGTACTTGGACGCGGGGCCCAGGCTGTAGAGCCTCCGGAAATTAGATCCATTATCATCACGAACCACAGAGCAATTAAGCGCAGAGTGGCTGGCTAGAAAACTGAGAATGCGGTCCAGCATAGCGGGCACATCAGGGTTGTTGGTGGACATCTGGGATACAATCTCGGTGGGGGAGAGCTTAGCTCCTTCGCCAGCTTTGGCAATAATTTCGAAAACTCCAAGCTCAATTGCAACATGCAAGCATAGGGAAATTGCTGGGGACACCACTAGGTTCATGGCATGGCAGAAGTCTTTTTTCTTCCTCTTCTTCTTTAGTGTCATGGCCATGGACTTTTGCAATGCCGTTTCCCAGTTCCAATGAGGATGCCATTGTACGAATGTTTTCAAGGGCAAACTAGTTTGGCCTTTAATTTGGTATGTTCTGGGCCACCTATATATAGAACTGTATTTATTGTTCTATTATTGTAGACAAATTTGAGGATGATAGCAACGCGATAGGCATGCTATTGTTCTATTATTCCAGGGAAACTTGCTTTAGTTATATGAAATACTGCTAATTTATAAAGATTTTGATTTATTTAATTTTCTTCGTACAAACTTAATGAGTAATCAACGAACATGTGGCTTTTTACTTTATTATCAATGATTGAAAAAAAAGAAAAAGAAAAACAAAATAAAAGGATTCATATTTCATGCTTTAAAAGATATCATTCAACTAGAATCATGTTCATTGGAAATCTGCTAAGTGCATAGAATTATATAAACAAGTAATTAATACAATGAGGAGTGAGTATCGTTCACACAAGACTAAGTGTCCTTCTCCTGGGTTTGTATCAATTAATGGACAAGACAAAATTCAATTCCATAATGATGGACTTTTTAAAAAGAATTTGGATGACTTTCAAGCCTCGCTTAAGAACCATCATAACGGATATTCTACGGAACAATTTCTAATCTTTAGCCTAAATTCCATATAGAAAGACAACGTATTGGGAATCTTGCATTAAAAGACTTTGTTTGCCAGTTTATAAGAAAACTAGATGGGAAGTAATTCCTTAATCTATAGAATAGTTAACAACACTTGTAAATATTGTTATTTTTATGTGTGTTTTTGTTTTTTTTTTTTAATTGTTGAAATTTATTCGAGTTTTTTAATAAAAAATTGTCAAAATGTGGCTGATTAATGAAGAAGAGATTCTGAAGAAACGCATTCTGATGAACATAAGTGTCTAAATGCAGTTGCATTCATTCTCGAATAAATTTTTTTTAAAAAAAAAATCCTGTTTGAGTGTGTTTGTTTATTTCGATGTACATAGTAGGTGTTAAATAATTTTCAAGTTTGTGTGTTGTGTTTGTATTTGTTGGGTTGTAGAGTTCTACAACTAAAACTACATCTCATCTACTTGTTAGGTTTCCGTGTCACGTGGGTGAAGCGTGACCTCACTCTTTCGATCAAATATTTGCTGTTGTTAATAAAACAACCACATGTCGTTTGGTTTTACAATATTTCTAGTGTCTGAAAATTTACCTTCCTTTTTTAAGTATAGTTTGCTTTTTTTTTTTTTTTTGAGCTGCTTATATACATTACCAAAATTGATTGAGTGGGAAAAAAAAAATATTGACTGGCTCTTAATGGGTGAGGCAATATCTCTCTTTTTGGTTTTGTTCAATATTCTTTCAAAATGTACCCACTGGTGCACGCCGCAAATTTAACCGCGGTTAAAAACTGCACTTAAAAGATAAGACGGTGGTTGTCAAAATTATCATCTTATCAAACAATGTTATATGTTCTCACAATTTTTAACGGTCTTTTAATCTCTATTAGATGTCCAAACGTGCGCATGAGTTCCACACTAGATAATTGTTTATGTAAAAACTACCCTCTCATGTAAGCGAGAAAAAAATAATGTTGTTTACGTGTACTTATACGGGTCACTTTTAATATCTCGGGTTTTAATTATTATTTGGCATCAGAATTCACTTATTTTTGTATAATAATATTACATATTAAAAAAAAGTTTTAAAACCTAATATTCAAAATACATATGATGGTAAATTACAAATTTACAAATATACACAATAATAAGTAATTGATGTTAATAAACAAAGAAAACAATATAAGTAAATGGTTCATTTACAATCGACCAAATAATCACAAAACAAATTAACATAAAGACATTCCTTACAATAACTAAATAACTAAACCTAAAATAACCCAAATCACAATCACTTTCAACTTCAAAACAATAACAACTATATTCAATCTCACAAACAAATGCAATAACTAATTTCTAACATAAATTCAATAATTTCACAAACTTAAATAGAACCTAACGATAAAATCAACTGAAATAAAAAAATTAATTAACTAATTAAATAAATAAAGTAAAACTAAATAAAATACTTACCAAAACCACTTAGGTTGCTGGTGATGGCGGAGGGACAACGACAGTGTGATGGATGAATGAGGAATGGCGACGAGGACGGGCCACGGTTGAGGGAGGGTGAGGCTTGGACTACAGCCTCAGGTGAGAGTGATGACAACTTGGGCAATAACCATAGGCGAGGGCAGCTTGGGCAACGGTGACGGTTAGCAGAGAAGTAGAGCTTTGGGCGATGGGTAGGAAAATTGATTGATCAAGAAAGAGAGAGAACAGTCGTCTTAAGAAGCACATTAAACAATAGTTTCCACGTAATCATTGTTAGCACGGTATGGATTTACGAAGAATGGAGATCTTCTTGTCGAGCTTTTTTATGCAATATATGGTGAATGTTTCTAAAACATGGTCATCTAATGGACTCACCTAAGCTGTCTTTTATAGTATTGATTGCTCTTGAAAATGAAATGTCTTTTGGTGGAAGTAAAATTTTTTATAGGCATGTTGACTATTGGTCTGTAAAACTATAGTCCTGAAATTTTCGGGTCAATCTATGAAAGGACCTTATATTTTTAGTGCACGTTTGTTATCTCTAAATCTATTCAAAATTATATAAAAAAGTATGCATAACAAATAATTTATAGTAAAGATCTAATAACTTTAAAATGGAGCTCTGTTAATAGAGCATTTTTTTATTCTTTTCCTGATAGATAGGTCAACTCTTTTCTTCTTTGCCTTTTTCTATTTTTCTTAAAGGTAAAACTTATAGCAAGACAAGCATTTTGGCTCCATTATTTTAATTGTTGAATCAAATTCTCAATATTTTGATTTATGATTGGAAACAATTCTATGTTACAGATTACAAATTTTTAACATGAACAGTTATAAATTAGACCTTTGAAAAGCTAATCTAATAATTAAAATAATAGGACCTATGGATTAGACAAAAATACATGTTTTACCTCAAAACTAAATATTCCAAGGAAATGGCGGTGGCCACAACGGAAGCTACCTGCTCCTGGGTAAAATTAGGCCACAGCCCACTTACAAATTGAATCGTCAAGGTCGTTAGCATAGTTAGGAGTCCAGATATTCCAGCAAACATGAACCTATTTTAAACATAAAACTATTATAAATGCCTAGGATGGTCTTTTCTTAACTATGGTTGGTCATTCTCATTTATCATTCAATCAAAGTCCTTTCTCCTCTGAAATTCTGCTTGATTACTCTGGATGGAACTCTGCCTGGCTTTTATTCAGAGCTCTCTTTATGAATGTTTTTGTTATTTTCTATCATTGCTTTATATAAGTTTTTTAATCTATAAAAATAGTAGACTAAAATCTTTTGAATAACTAGCATTGTGTAAAAAATAAAATAAAATAAATTTTTGTGCACTCGGAGCTGATTTAGACGCAGATTGGGTCAGTAACTTTAACGATAGTAATTTAATGATTTGCTATCGTATATTTTCTTGCCCTGATACAATTTCCTGGCTCTCAAAAACAACGTGTTCTTGCTTGCTCTAGTATTGATCAGTTTGAAGCTATCCTAGTTATAAACTTTTAACCTTACGACTCTTCAACAGGACCACCAACACTCAAACTTTTCAATAAAACCCATCGAAATAGTCCATCATTGCTAGGCTACTCCACTTCGACAATATGTTTCTAAACATTTCTTATGGTCAGTCATAGGAAAACACCATTCACTTTACTTTCGGGTCAAAAATTGATCTCCATAATTTTTTTTGGATGAAAAAGCTGACTTCATTACATTTGAAAAAAGAAAGAAAGAAAGAGAGAGAGAAAATAACGTACCAACGACTAAGACCATGCCTACCACATCGATGTCATCATCAAATGTGTATAAATAAACGAATTAAGCCTTCATCGTAACATGTACCAAATTAAACATCAAAGTAGTTTTCCTTTCAAATTTCAAACGATATGGCATTCTCATGGGAAATTGGGAAACGCATCTCCGAAGAAGAGGAAGACTTTTCCCACGCCATGCACCTAGTGTTGGGAATTAAGGAACAAATTCCTTAAGCAACTAGATTAATGGAGCAAAAATAAAGTGAAAGAGAACGCACAACATTTAGCGTGGTTCACCCAATTTAGGCTACGTCCACAGGCTGCTGCAGATCTTTTGCCAAGGGAGAAAATATACAAGTGTTTACAACACTCAAAACCTCACAAAAACTCACAAACCTATAACCCAATTACACCCAAGAAAATTGCTCTCAATTTTCTTTCAAGCTGTCTATGTAAAGCTTATTGTTTTCTCTCAAGGATGGATTGACATGAATGAATGCAATGGTTGGTATTTATAGCCATAAGCCCCTCCTTTCACCTAATTTCACTCAAGAAGAGTCAAATAAATTGGGCTAGTTAGGTACCACCATTTTTAACCACCTTGTTCAAAGGTTGTAGGCAGCCATAATTTGAGACTTGCCTCTTTTCTTGACTCTCTAGAATGGTAAGCTCCCTACCATTCAACAATGTTCAACAATCTCCCACTTGAAGACTGATTTCAATCTGTCTTCACACCTTGATCATTTGCGGCAGCACTTCCTTGTTTCCTTTACGCTTGCAAACTAACTTAAGCTAAACACAGCTTCAGTTTTTCAATGTTTACCATCTTCGTCAACATATTAGCAAGATTTTGAGTAAAACTAATCTTTTCAAGTTTCAAAATCCCATTTTTCAGAAGTGACCGAATGAAATGGTACTGCACCTGTATGTGCTTCATTCTGGAATGGAAGGACGGATTTTTCGCCAAGTTTATTGCACCTTGACTATTGTTGTATAAGACATTGTCTTCTTGTTTCTTGCCAAGTTCTTCTAAGAAACCTTGAAGCCAAACCATTTCTTTGCTGGCTTCTGTGATAGTGAGATATTTTGATTCTGTCGTAGAGAGAGCAACGATTTTTTGCAGCTGAGAAACCCAACTCACTGTTGTGCCTCCTACAGTGTAGATGTACCCTGTAGTGCTCTTTCTATTATCAATATTTCTAGCCAAATTAGCATCCACATAGCCTTTTAATGCCATATCTCCGCCTTTAAAATAAAGTACATTTCCTGTGGTACCCATAGATATCTAAGGATCCATTTTACTGCTTCCCAGTGTACTTTGCCTAGATTATTCATGTATCTGCTAACAACTCCTACTGCATGTGCAATGTCTAGTCTAGGACAAACTATGGCATACATCAGACCTCCAATGGTTGAGGCATACGGAACCATTTCCATGTGTGTACTCTGTTCCTCTGTCTTTGGTAACTGTTCCTTGGAGAGTCTGAAGTGCTTACTAGTTTAGCATCCGGCATATTGAACCTGGAGAGTACTTTGTTGATGTACTTAGCCTGTGACAATATCAAATTCCCTGACTTTCTGTCTTTGTTGATCCTCCTTCTAAGAATTTGCTTTGCAGCGCCCAAATCTTTCATCAAAAAATGCTTCGACAATTCTAGCTTCAAATTATTGATTTGTTGCATGTCTGATCCAGCAACCAACATATCATCTACATAGAGCAGTAGAATAATGAAGCTGTTGTTGAACTTCTTGATGTAGCAGCAATGATCTGCTTGACACCTTGTGAAACCACTGTTGCTCATGAAGTTATCAAACTTCTTGTACCACTATCTTGGAGCTTGTTTTAAACCATATAAGCTTTTTCAACTTGCAAACCAGGTTTTCCTTGCTTGCTTTATAAAGCCTTCCAATTGCTTCATATAAATTTCTTCCTCCAAATCGCCATGAAGGAAAGCTGTCTTTACATCTAATTGCTCAAGATGTAAGTTTAATGTGGCTACAATTTTCAACACTAGTTTTATAGTGGTCAACTTCATGACTGGAGAGAAAATTTCTATGTAATCAATGCCTTCTTTTTGCTGAAAACCTTTTACCACCAATTTTGCCTTGTAGCATTTGCTTCCATCATGCTCTTCTTTGATCCTAAACACCCACTTGTTATGGAGAGCTTTTTTATCTTTCGATAGTTCAGCTAGCTCCCACGTCTGATTTGACGTGAGCGAGTCCATCGTATCTTTCATGGAAGATTCCCACTTGACTGAATCTTCTACTTGCATTGCTTCACCATAACTCTCTGGTTCTCCATTGTTGGTCAACAATTAATAATACAAAGAAAGCGAATAGCGTTGTACTGGTTTAGAAATTTTGCCAGAGTGTGTCACCACTGGATTACGTGGTTTTTGTGGAGGAACTTCAGGCTTAGGACCATGTTGATCTTTTGGTTGAACATTTGTCTTAGATACATCTTCTAGCTCAACGAATCCTTTCGTTTCAGCATTATCATTGAGGCTACTAGATTCTGCACTTGTCTTGTCTTTGTCCATTACTTTCTCATTGAAAATGACATTTCCGCTTCTGATGACTTTTCCATTTTTGTAATCCCAAAATCGGTATCCAAATTCATCACTGCCATAACCAACAAAGGCACATTTTTTAGACCTTGCATCAAGTTCGCTTCTTTCAGCAGAATCTATGTGATCATAAAAGATACAACCAAACACTTGCAAATATGAAAGGTTTACCTCTTTTCTGCTCCAAACTTCCTCTGGTAACCTTCCATCCAATGGAACTAAAGGCCCATGATTTATCAAGTTGCAGTGTTGACGGATTCTGTCCACAGCATCTTGTGTAAGCCTGCATGTAGCCTCAAGCTTCTAGCACGTTCATTCAAAGTTCTATTCTTGCGCTCAGCAACACCATTTTGTTGCAGTGTCCTAGGGATAGTCTTCTTCATTTTGATCCTGTTTATAGCACAAAATTCTCTGAATCTTTGATCTTTGTATTCTCCTCGATTATCAGACTTTAGACACTTTTTTTTAAGCCAATTTCATTTTCCACTATAGCTTTCCATTTTTTGAATATGTAAAAGACTTCTGACTTTCTTTTCAGGAAATAAACTCACACCTTCCTTATAGAGTTATCGATGAAGGTAACATAGTATAATGAGCCTCCAAGAGATCAAACAGAAAAGGGTCCCCATGCATCTGTATGAATCAGCTCCAACTTTTCTACCTTGGGTGTCTTGCAAACTTTTGAGAAACCAACCTTCTTTTGTTTTCCAAAAAAACAATTCTCGCATAGACCGACGTCTACAGATTTTAGATATTTTGGGTTTCCCTTTAACAGAAGTGTCTTCATCCCTTTCTTGCTTATGTGTCCAAGCCTTTGTGCCATAGACTTGACTTTTTTCTAGCATCTGCAACTGCAATGGCATTCTCAAAGTTTGAGGTTACGTAGAGAGTACCATCCTTTTTCTCATGTTCTACGACAAAAGCTCCTTTGGTAATCTTCCATTCACAATCTAAAAAGGTTGTACAGTAACCATTTCCATCAAGTTGTCCTATGGAGATCAAATTCCTTTTTAGACTAGGAATATGTCTCACATTTTTTAGCTACCACACAGTTTCATTTGGCAGCTTCATTCTGATGTCTCCTTTTCCCACGATATCCAAGGTCTCATCATCAGCCAAATGAACCTTCCAAAATCACCGCTGACATAGTTCTCCATGATTTCTCAGCATGGGGTGGAGTGAAAAGATGCCCCTGAATCCAAAATCCAAGATTCATCTAGACTGTTAACACTTAAAATTAGAGCGTCATTGCCATCTTCAGTTACATTGCTTGAATCCTCTGCACCATTATTCTTCTTTGGTGCTCAACAGTCCTTTTTGAGATAACCCTTCCTGTCGCAATTCCAGCAGCTTGCTGTTTTTCCAGATTTAGACTTGCCCTGTCTAGACTTGGATCTACTCTGATTAGAGTTTCTTTCAAAAGTTCTCCCTCTTGATTCCATGTGCAAAGCAGAATAAGTTGATGCTTCAACACTTGATTGTCTTTGATAGATTTCTTCACTTAAGGCTAAGTCAGGAATATTACTAAATTGTAATTTTGTGTTCCCAAAAGAGTTATTAACTGCCGTCACCATGGCATTCCTGCTTTCTGGTAAAGAGGACAAGAGAATCAATGCTTGAATTTCGTCATTGAATTCAATTTCGATAGAACTCAATTAGGTTATGATGGAATTGAGTTCATTGATATGATCAGCAACAGACACACCTTCTAACATTTGCAAGTTAAACAACTTCTTCATCAAGTGAACTTTATTGGTCGCTGACGGCTTCTTGTACATGTTTGAAAGCGTCACCATAAGACCTACTATGGTCTTCTCCTTTGCTATGTTGAAAGCAACATTATAGGATAACGTCAGTCGAATTACACCTAACGCTTGTCTATCGAGGAGAGCCCACTCATCATCCTTCATATCTTGTGGTTTCTTGCCTGAGAGAGGCTGGTACAACTTTTTAGGTATAGAAATCTTCAATCTGCATTTTCCAGAATCCAAAGTTTGCACCATTGAATTTATCAATTTTAATCTTCCCTTAATCTACGGCCATTGCTCCCACTTAAATCTAGTTCCTCTGGATCGTTTGGATATTCCTACGAGCCACCGTCAATTAGAACAATGTTGTCGACAAATCGGTACAACCGACAAAATTTTACTATTCATGGGTTTAATATTCACATGAATAGTAACTTTGTGGAAAACCAACAAAATGAACTTTGTCACGACCACCAAAGCTCTGATGCCAGTTGTTGGGAATTAAGGAACAAATTTCCCGAGTAACTAGATTAATGGAGCAAAATTAAGGAAAAGAGAATACATAATATTTAGCGTGGTTCACCTAACTTATAGGGTGTTTGGAAGGGTGGTGGGAACCACTTTTACTATAACATGTGAGAGTTTTATACTGTAGCACCTTTTTTTATTATTACTGTAGCATGTAAGAGCTTTACACTGTTCATAACTGAGATTGTGGTGGGAACTGGTTCCCACCACTGCCAAACACCCTCTTAAGCTACATCCATGGACTGCTGTAAATCTTTTACCAAGGGAGAAAATATACAAGTGTTTACAACACTCAAAAACTCACAAACCCATAACCCAATTACACCCAAGAAAATTGCTCTTAATTTTCTCTTAAGCTTTCTATGTAAAGCTTATTGTTTTCTCTCAAGGATAGATTGATAGGATTGAATGAAATGGCTAGTATTTATAGCCATAAGTCCCTCCTCCTTTCACCTAATTTCACTCAAGAAGAGTCAAATAAATTGGGCTGGTTAGGTACCACCATTTTTGACCACCTTGTTCAAAGGTTGTAGGCAGCCACAATTTGAGACTTGCCTCCTTTCTTGACTCTCTAGAATGGTAGGCTGCCTACCATTCAAGAATGTTCAACACCTAGTGATGTCCAATGTGATGTCCATGTGCTTGCGTACTACAATTGAGCTTGGAGTTTTTGACATCATTGCCAAAGCTAGAGAAGGAGCTCAGCTCTCGCTGGCAGAGGTTGTAACACAGATGTCCACCAACAACCCTGATGCGCCTGCTACGCTGGACCTCATCCTCAGGCTTCTTGCCAGCCACTCTGCTCTTAGTTGCTCTGTGGTTAGTGACGATAACAGATCTAATTTCCACAGGCTCTATAGCCTTGGTCCAGTGTCGAAGTACTTTGTGACTGATGAAGATGGTGTTTCATTGGGACCCTACTTAACTTTGGGGCATGACAAGGTCTTCTCGAATAGCTGGCGTGTACTTGCTTTCTGTTTTAATCTTTCTAAAAGTGGATCAATAATATATTTTGGGCCAGATGAATAATAGTTTCGCAATTATAATGTATAAGCTTTAATTACATGTCCAATTTTCTTGTTTGATCTCCATCTCTCAAAAACCATTTAATATCAATTCCATATCCAATGCAATTGCAAGTTTAACATGCTACTTCTACATCCTGTTAGAGTCATTCACTTCGTGTAATCTGAAACTAGACATATAATTCTAAATTGCATGTCCCAACTCAAAGGTTTAGTTCTTGAAGGAAGAGTTGCATTTGACAGGGCAATGCACGCCTTTGATTATTCAGGCTTTGACCAAAGGTTCAATATGCTTTTCAATTCAGGAATGCAAAACCATACAATTATTGTGATGAAGAAAATCTTAAAGCATTACACAGGTTTTCAGCACCTTAAGAATCTCGTAGATGTTAGTGGTGGCCTCGGGGTGACCCTTAAAGAATTCACATCCAAATACCCATTTATTAAGGGTATGAATTTTGACTTGCCTCCTGTTGTAGAAAATGCCCCTTCTTATCCGAGTATGTGAGTTTGTTTCATTAAAAAGTAATTCTTTTATATCACGACACCAACAAAAGAATCATAATGCTAATGATTCTTATTAATTTGGGTTAATATTAGCAACTGTTTCTGAATAGATCACTTGAATTTGCAGACTAAAAAGAGGTGTTTAAAATTGATGTTGCAGGTATTGATGGGTGGATTTTGATAAATGGCCTTAAGAAGTAGTTTTTTTTTATAAGTAGACCAGGAAATTTTAAAATTGGATAAATGACCTCATTCAAGATAAAATAAAAGAAAAAACCTCAACAAGATGAAAAAAAAAAAACTGAAGTAAGAACAGAAACTTACAACAAGATGAAAAAAAAAAATGAAGCATTTTTCCTACCCAAGAGGCTTATTTTTTGTGCAAAAAAAAAAAAAGAGGTCATTTCTCCAATTAAATTTTTGAGGTGGCACTTTTATCAAATTTTGCCGGTATTGAACATGTTGGCAGAGACGTGTTTGAAAGTGTTCCACGTGGGGATGCTATTTTAATGAAGATGGGGTGTTTTTTATTTTTATTCTTTATTTTTTGGGGATAATAATGCGTATTGTATTGAAACTTTAGTAAATCTTTCTTTCCCAAAAAAAAAAAAAAAGCTTTAACGAAGTATTAATCTGTGGAAATTGATATTGATGGAGCACGCAATCTGAGAAAACTATATTTAACGTGACATATCACGATGCAAATCACATTGACATTTATATAGAGTTGAAAAAAATCATATTTATTGTGACACCTCGATCATGATGGAGATCACATTTTATTATTATAATTATTTTTTGAGTGGAGGTCATATCAGGTTATTATTCATATGTCGTTTGAAAAGCTAACTATATTTTTTAAAAAATTTATATTATTGTTAGTGTGGGTTTTTTTTTTTTTTTTTTTTTTGGGAGAGGGAGGGAAATAACTAATTTTTAAATGTTTTTGAAGCAAATGGTAGATTTTAAAAATATTTGTAGTAAATAGTAGATTTAAGATTTAAATAATTTGTTTACTGTATGAATGAGAGTTATTTCAACTGTAAACATAAAGATAAATAAATTATTTTTACCTTTAATCTATATATTGTGTAAATAAGAATTATTTACTTTGTAAGTAAGGGTGTAATACTGTAACGCCCCGAAATTTATTTAATGTTAATGTAATATAGATGATGAATTAGTGTGCCATAATTAATGTTTTAACATTAATTAGATTATTTGGTTGGATTTTGAATTTTTGGTTGTTTTGTTAATTTGATGAATTCAAATGATTTCTTATTGTTTTAAAATGATGTTTTGAGTTTTAAAACACAACAATTTGTAAAATGTTAAAAATACTCCGTTTCACAAAACCGTGGGCGGCACATGATTTTCGCAGAGTAAAATCGCCCACCGATTTTCTCGATTTATTCTCTCTCTTCCTCCTCTCTCCTCACTCTCTCCCGTGGCTCTCTCTCTCTCTCTCTTGATCTCTCTCGGTCTCTCATTCTCTCTCTATCTCTCTCAAAAATTTTTGAAATCAAATTCGAATCCAAGCTTTGGGTTAGCAAGGAGGAAGCTCGAGGACGTGATTTAGCAACCGAGAACGCGGATTGAAGCTTCGATTCGAGGTTAGTTTTGAAATTTCTAAACTTTTTCCAAAATTTTCAATTTTGTGCATTTTTGAAATCTAGGTTTGTTTAAGCCTAGAAAACCTTGGATTTGAGTTAAATGAACTTAGAATAACTAGAATCTAAGCTTAGATTGAAGAAAAATGGATTGAATTCAAGATTTTTCATTTTTTTCCCTATTTTTTCATTTTTGGATTTTTGAGATTTTTGAATTTAAATCTTGTTTAAATGAGTCCAAACATGTTCTAGTATGCTTTTCTATTAACTATGATTATTTTCTATACCTGGGATTTGAGAAAAACAGGTTAGAATCAAGATTTGAATTTTGGGGATCGAGAAACCTGTGGCTGGGATTTCTAGGTTTTCTCAGTTCGGCAGGCCGGAATAGGGATCGGCAGGCCGGTGTTCTTCCGTCCGGCAGGCCGAACTATACAGTTCGGCCGGCCGAAGCAGGGAGTCCGGCAGGCCGACCGAGGCATGAAAAATTTTGTGATTTTTCACCCGTTTTCACTGTTTTGAACCTTGATTTAAATTCCAACCTTATAGAATGATTTTAAAGATACAAATGGCACACCAGGACATCATGAAATGGCTTAGTAATATAGAATGTCTCAAACTAGATATTGATCAACTTAGTTTGTATCTAGGATCGTTCGTGATTCTGCGGAGCTAACGTATAGCGGACCGGGATTACAGTGTGGGGCACCGGCACGAGTATTGAGGTAGGACTTCTATCCCTTCCTTGGTAACCCCGTTTCAAAATGATTTGGCTTTGAAAAGGATTTCTATTAAAATGTTTTCAACGGTTGTTTGAAAATGAATTTAATCGGTTATATTTTAATATACCGTGAACTGAAATGAACTTCATAATGAATGTAAATGACAATACTCAGTAATTGGGTTTTGAATGATGATAATAAACATATAGTAATGATGCCATATCAGAGATCGGGTCGTGTAGCGATCGACCTTGGGGGCAGGTCCCGAAACCCAGCTGGGCCATTACGGTGGTGATGTTATTATGGTTTGCCTAGGGAAAGAAAATGATATTTACGGTTATCCAAGTAAACTGTTCTGGGTAAGAATGGTTTTACTTAAAATTGTTTATTTATGTATCTATTTAATTATTCAAGGTTTCTTTTAAATGACCTGTTTCTTTAAATTAAATTATTTTATAAAACATGGTCCTACTGAGCCTTTCGCTCACGTTTTATTTGTTTTAAATTCTCCCCCTCTAGGTGGTTTTCCATTTAGGTTTGGAGAGGAATCTTCGGATAGGACTCAGGAGCAATAGAAGAATTAATTTATCTTTTGTATCATTAAATCAAGGCATGTAAGATTTAACTTTATTTGTATCTGGACTATAATTGTATTTATGATATTGTCAGTACCATGTGTGTGCACAAGTTGTGGGTCTATGGGACCCATACTTGCGGCTTTATTATTTTAATATTTATTCATTTAATGTTTTAAATTGTCTAATGTATATGAACTCTTTATAAAGTGTTTTAAGGAATCCCACATTTTATACTTAATTCAACCCCTTAAACTCTAGATTTTAATTAAATTCTCTTTTAATTAACTTAAACAATTTGCCACGTCACCTCCCGTACTCCGAGGCATGACAGAATGGTATCAGAGCTCAAGGTTATGAACCTTGGGAATTGTGCACACATAGGTTTGACAATGAAATACCTCTGACAGTCCAAATTTTGTTTTCAGAAGTGAGAAAATGGCACCTAGACGTCGTTCGACAGCTGACGCCAAGTTCGGGAATGATGAGAGCATGATGAGGTCTATGTTTGCGACTTTTCGGCAGATGACAGCCAGGGCTAGACCAGAAGACTCTAGTGTTAGTAGTCGGCATACGTACTTTAAGGAATTCTGATGGGCGTCTATTTCGACTTTTGATGGCAATGGGGATCCGTAGTTAGCAGAGTATTGGTTGGATTCGATCTTAAAGCATTTGGATACTCTCGGTGTGCCTGAGGAGTATCATGTGGAGTTTGTTGCGTATAAGCTCGAGGGTGGCGCTAACACTTGGTGGAAGCAGGCTAAGCGTCTAGAGCGCGGTGGTGATATCAGTTGGGATAGGTTTAAGGAGCTTTTCTATGATTGATATTTTTCGCAGGGGTATAGAGATCAGAAGGCAGCTGAGTTCTATAGATTGCAGCAGGGTGATCTGTCAGTTCGGGAGTATGAGGTAAAGTTTAATGAGTTGGCTAGGTTTGCTCCATCAGCGGTGGCATCGGAGCGTGAAAAGTGTATTAAGTTTCAGGAAGGGCTCAAGGCTCCTATTCGGCGGCAGTTGGTTGCTCTACGGCTTAGGAGTTTCGGAGAGCTTGTGTCGTCGGCAATCTTCGTGGAGAATGATTATGTGCAGTATTGTGAGGACCGAGCCAAGGCTTCAGGAGGACCGCAGAGGAGTGGTAGGAAGAGCACCAGTAGTCGTCCAACTCCGGGGAAAGGCAAGCAAGGCAGCGTGGCCAGCGGTAGCAGCAGTTCATCTGGCAGAGGGTGCAGCAATTCCTACAGCTTCCATTGTCATTTCTGTCAGCAGCCCGGACACATCAAGAGGAATTGCCCGATCAGGAGTGCTCGTCTTGGATCTCAGACCGGGGAAGATGCCAGTCGTCAGTCTCGGTCTCAGTCTCAGCCTCAGACCCTACCTCCGCCTCTGCAGTACCTGCAGTTGCAGTATCCCCAGTTCTCTCCTCAACAATTCTCATATCTGGCACGGGGGCAGTAGCCGCAGCATTTTTCGTGTAGTGTTCCTCAGTATAGAGCGCCGAGTACAGGTAGTGTACAGTCGTCTCCATCTCAGCAGCATCGGCCAAGTAATCCAGGACCCAACAATGTCAGTAGAGGGAAAGGAAAGGCGCCAGTGCAGGTTCATGCAATGGCATTTGAAGGGTCAGATTCTCAGACTGGTAACGCGGTTGTCGATGGTATGATCTTGGTTTCTAGATCTTTAGCTTCCGTTTTATTCGATACCGGTGCCTCTCATTCTCTCATTTCGAGTTCTTTTGTACATGCCTTGGGATTAGAGGTAGAAGAATTTAATGAACCCCTAGTCATAACTTCTCCCTTGGGGCAGGTGTGTGTAAATTATATGTGTAAATCCTGTAAAATAAAGATTGGGGATGAGATTTTGAAAAGTGATTTGATTATACTCCCCATGAGCTTCTATGATGTAATTCTACGGATGGACTGGTTGTCTGGGTATAGTGCAGTCGTGGACTGCCAACTTAAAAAAGTGACCCTAGTGTCTGATAGGGGGATGGTGATCACTTACCAGGGTGGTGGTGATTGGTTAATGAGTGAACATCTCATGAAGTCGTGTCTAGGAGGGCGAAGGAATCTAGGTTGTTGTGCTTTTCTTGTCAATCTAGATTGTGAGCCCTATATTTTGAGAGGCAGTGTAGCGATTCTGATGGTTGATGAGTTCGAGGATGTCTTTCCCGATGAGTTGCCAGGATTACCACCGCATCAGGAGATTGAGTTTGGTATCGAGTTGTTTCCAGGGACAGCACTGATTTTTATGGCACCTTTTTCGGATGGCGCCGGTAGAACTAAAAGAATTGAGGAAGCAACTTCAGGAGCTTGGTGATAAAGGGTATATTCGGAACAGCACATTTCTGTGGGGAGCACCGATTTTGTTTGCTAAGAAGCACGATGGGACTCTCAGGTTATGTGTGGATTATCAGCAGCTGAATCATGTTATGGTGAAGAACAAGTATCCCTTGCCAAGGATTGATGAGTTGTTTGATCAGTTGGGAGGTTCGCAGTACTTCTCGAAGATTGATTTGCGGTCGGGTTATCATCAGCTCAGGATTAAGGAAGAGGATATTCCCAAAACAGCTTTTAGGACTCGGTATGGGCACTTTGAGTTCCTGGTTATGTCGTTTGGGTTGACGAATGCTCCGGCAGTTTTTATGGATTTGATGAACAGGATATTTAGGCCTTATCTAGATCAGTTCGTGATCGTGTTCATCGATGATATTCTTGTGTATTCTAAGACTTGGGAGGAGCATGAGCAGCATCTCCGGATCATGCTTCAGACTTTGCGGGAGCACCAGTTGTATGCTAAGAGGAAAAAATGTGAGTTTTGGTTGACTGAGGTCAAATTTCTGGGTCATGTCATCTCAGAGCATGGTATTTCTGTGGATCTATCCAAGATTGAAGCTATATTAGAGTGGGAACGACCAAGGAATGTAGCGGAGATTCGCAGCTTCTTAGGTCTTGCAGGTTATTACAAGAAATTCGTAAAGGATTTTTCGAAGATTGCAGCTCCGTTGACGAGATTGATCAAGAAAAATGTCAGGTGTGAGTGGAATGAAGATTGTGAGCTTGCTTTTCAGGAATTGAAGAACCGGTTGACTTCAGCTCCAGTGTTAGTTATTCCTAGCAGTGACGAGCCGTATGAGGTTTATGCGGATGCTTCAGGGCGCGGACTTGGATGCGTGTTGATGCAGCATGGATGTGTAGTTGCGTACGGATCGAGACAGCTACGACCTCACGAGCGAAATTATCCCACTCATGATTTAGAGCTCGCGGCGGTGATTCACGCGCTGAAGATTTGGAGGTGTTACTTGTATGGAGCATCGTTTCAGGTCTTCTCCGATCACAAGAGTTTGAGGTATTTGTTCACTTAGAGAGATCTCAATTTGAGGCAGCGTAGATGGATCGAGTACATGGAGGATTATGATTTTGCGTTGCAGTATCATCCCGGGAAAGCTAATGTGGTCGCGGACGCGCTTAGCAGGAAGTCTTCAGGGATTCTCGCTTGTTTGGCTTTTGAGGACTGGAGCAGGGATGCGACAGTGAGCGAGTATAGGCTACGGTATCATGAAGACTATGATTGAGTTTTGGTATATCATGTGGAAGCGACTCCAGCTCTTGTTTGGATGGTGAAGCAAAGTCAGTGGTAGGATCGGCATTTATAGGGGATTTGGTCATGGATTCAGAACGGGGAGCAGTTTGAAGAATGGAGCGTGCATGCAGATAGATCGCTGTACTTTCAGGAGCGTCTTGTAGTTCCAGCTATCGCCGAAGTGACGAAAGCCGTTTTGGACGAAGCTCATAGGTCTCAGTTCATTATTCATATGGGGAGCACAAAGATGTATTGCGATTTGAAGATGCAGTATTGGTGGAGAGGCATGAAGAAAGACATTCGAGAGTATGTGGCCAAGTGTTCGACGTGTCTTCAGGTGAAAGCCGAGCATCAGAAGCCTGCAGGTCAGCTTCAGCTGCTTCCTATTCCAGGGTGGAAATGGGAGCATGTGACGATGGATTTTCTCACAGGTTTGCCAGAGACGGAGTAGCCGCATAATGCAGTTTGGGTCGTGGTCGACAAGTTGACGAAATCGACGCATTTCATTCCGTTTAGGTTGACGTGTTCTAGGAAGGTTCTTGGGGAGTTGTATATGCAGAATATTGTGAGGTTGCATGGAGTTCCTTTGTCCATCACCTCTGATCGAGACACTAGGTTTAATGCTAAGTACTGAAGGAGTTTTCAGGAAGCTTTAGGTACGGATTTGAACTTCAATACGGCGTTTCATCCTCAGACTGATGGGCAGTCTGAGCGGGTTATTCAGGTTCTCGAGGATATGTTGCGTGCCTGTACGTTGGACTTCGGCGGGAATTGGAAGCAATGTTTGCATTTGGCGGAGTTTGCGTACAACAATAGTTATCAGGCGAGTATCGGTATGGCACCGTTTGAGGCGTTGTATGGGTGACCGTGTCGATCACCTATGTGTTGGGCCGAGCCGAAAGATAGGGTTATTCTTGGGCCGGATGAGATCCGTGATAGCAACGAGAAAGTCGCGGTGATTCGAGATCGATTGAGGGCAGCTTAGAGTCATCAGAAGAGTTACACAGATAAGAGACGTAGACCCTTAGAGTTTGCAGTTGGAGATTTCATTCTCTTGAGGGTATCGCCTCGTAAGGGAACTATGCGGTTTGGAGTGAGTGGAAAGCTCGCGCCGAGGTATATTGGGCCGTTCGAGATCACTCAGCGTGTTGGTGTGGTCGCTTATCGGCTTGATCTTCCGCCTGAACTTTCTCATGTGCACGATGTGTTTCATGTGTCGATGCTTAGGAAGTGTCCACCTGAGCAGGGTAAGATAGTTTCATTCCGCGATGTGCAGGTTCAGGAAGATACGACGTACGAGGAAGTGCCGATTCAGATTATCGATCAAAAAGTGATTAGTTTGCGTCGTTGTGAGATACCGTTGGTAAAGGTCGTGTGGCAGCATCACGGGGTTGATGAAGCCACTTGGGAGCTAGAGTCGAGTATGCGGGAGTTGTATCCGCATTTGTTTTGTTTTTGAAATGATATGTAAATTTCAAGGGCGAAATTTCTTTTAGGGGTGGAGAGTTGTAACGCCCCAAAATTTATTTAATGTTAATGTAATATAAAAATTTATTTAATGTTAATGTAATATAAATGATGAATTAGTGTGCCATAATTAATGTTTTAACATTAATTAGATTATTTGGTTGGATTTTGAATTTTTGGTTGTTTTGTTAATTTGATGAATTCAAATGATTTCTCATTGTTTTAAAATGATGTTTTGAGTTTTAAAACACAACAATTTGTAAAATGTTAAAAATACTCCGTTTTACAAAACCGTGGGCGGCACATGGTTTTTGCACAGTAAAACCGCCCACCGATTTTCTCTATTTATTCTCTCTCTTCCTCCTCTCTCCTTACTCTCTCCCGTGGTTCTCTCTCTCTCTCTCTTGATCTCTCTCGGTCTCTCATTCTCTCTCTATCTCTCTCAAAAAATTTTGAAATCAAATTCGAATCCAAGCTTCGGGTGAGCAAGGAGGAAGCTCGGGGACGTGATTTAGCAACCGAGAACGCGGATTGAAGCTTCGATTCGAGGTTAGTTTTGAAATTTCTAAACTTTTTCCAAAATTTTCAATTTTGTGCATTTTTGAAATCTAGGTTTGTTTAAGCCTAGAAAACCTTGGATTTGAGTTAAATGAACTTAGAATAACTAGAATCTAAGCTTAGATTGAAGAAAAACGGATTGAATTCAAGATTTTTCATTTTTCTCCCTATTTTTGCATTTTTAGATTTTTGAGTTTAAATCTTGTTTAAATGAGTCCAAACATGTTCTAGTATGTTTTTCTATCAACTATGATTATTTTCTATGCTTGGGATTTGAGAAAAACAAGTTACAATCAAGATTTGAATTTTAGAGATCGAGAAACCCGTGGCTGGGATTTCTAGGTTTTCCCAGTTCGGCAGGCTGGAATAGGGATCGGCAGGCCGGTGTTCTTCCGTCCGGCAGGCCGAACCTAAGGAAATGACCGGCCGACCGGACCTGGCTTCCGACAGGCCGAACTATACAGTTCGGCCGGCCGAAGCAGGGAGTCCGGCAGGCCGACCGAGGCATGGAAAATTTTGTGATTTTTCACCTGTTTTCACTGTTTTGAACCCTGATTTAAATTTCAACCTTATAGAATGATTTTAAAGATACAAATGGCACACTAGGACATCATGAAATGGCTTAGTAACATAGAATGTCTCGAACTAGATATTGATCGACTTAGTTTGTATCTAGGATCGTTCGTGGTTCCGCGGAGCTAATGGATAGCGAACCGGGATTACGGTGTGGGGCACCGACACGAGTATTGAGGTAGGACTTCTATCCCTTTCTTGGTAACCCCGTTTCAAAATGATTTAGCTTTGAAAAGGATTTCTATTAAAATGTTTTCAACGGTTGTTTGAAAATGAATTTAATCGGTTATATTTTAATATACCGTGAACTGAAATGAACTTCATAATGAATGTAAATGACAATACTCGGTAATTGGGTTTTGAATGATGATAATAAACATATAGTCATGATGCCATATCAGAGATCGGGTCGTGTAGCGATCGACCTTGGGGGCAGGTCCCGAAACCCAGCTGAGCCATTACGGTGGTGATGTTATTATGGTTTGCCTAGGGAAAGAAAATGATATTTACGGTTATCCAAGTAAACTGTTCTGGGTAAGAATGGTTTTACTTAAAATTGTTTATTTATGTATCTATTTAATTATTCAAGGTTTCTTTTAAATGACATGTTTCTTTAAATTAAATTTTTTTATAAAACATAGTCCTACTAAGCCTTTCGCTCACGTTTTATTTGTTTTAAATTCCCCCCCTCTAGGTGGTTTTCCATTTAGGTTTGGAGAGGAATCTTCGAATAGGACTCAGGAGCAATAGAAGAATTAATTTATCTTTTGTATCATTAAATCAAGGCATGTAAGATTTAACTTTATTTGTATCTGGACTGTAATTGTATTTATGATATTGTCAGTACCATGTGTGTGCACAAATTGTGGGTCTATGGGACCCATACTTGCGGTTTTATTATTTTAATATTTATTCGTTTAATGTTTTAAATTGTCTAATGTATATGAACTCTTTATAAAGTGTTTTAAGGAATCCCACATTTTATACTTAATTCAACCCCTTAAACTCTGGATTTTAATTAAATTCTCTTTTAATTAACTTAAATAATCAGTCACGTCACCTCCCGTACTCCGGGACGTGACAAATACATTATCTTACCATAAAGTTGTTATTTATAGTAAATATTTTCAAAACTTGATATTATCGAATGATTTCCTGCAATTCTTCCCAATATGGAATGAGTAAAGAATCAAGCTACAAGTCTTGATCTATACAAAACGCACTGGGTTTTGGTCTTTCTTTTGGTTTCATTTTTTGAAAAATTGATATTTACTATAATTTTCTAACATTTTTTAAAGGGAGTGTTTAATTTTTTTGGCTCATTTAGAGAATTTACAAGAAATAAAGAAATTTTAAAACTAACAGAAGTATTTAGATTAATTTAATCGTTGAGTACATAATATAGCTATTTATGTGTAACTTTATAAGGAGACATCACTTCCCTTCTTGGGAGATAAGGAGACGCCAGTTTTAGATGAAACGCAAACCCGAATAGATCTTTGAACAAAAAAACTTTGAATTTGTGTTATTACTCTTACGTGAATAAATAATTTTAATATTCTAATTGCTGATATAGAATCAAGCAGTCTATGTCCATTTGTAGCCTTATAGATCCAAAGTTTATGATCGTATCATACGTTAGTGATTGAGAAATCTTAGATTGTGTAGTTTAAATTGTTATTTGAATTACTTTTCGATGCATATTTAAAGTGTTAATTTAAATATTAAAAACCGAATTTGTATGTGAATATAAAGTAAAAAAAGTCTTTTGAAAATTATTAGTTTACTAACAAATCTAATAAAACTTTAATATTGTTTGCATATTTTAATAGGCAATGTGGATGAGGATTTATTTTGTTTTCAGCTTTAAATGCAACAAAAGAAAAATCGTCTCAATTGGATATGAAAACAAAAAAGTTATGGTATTTTAAAAAATATATATAGGAGAGAAAAACTCAATCCAAGTTTAGTTTTAAATCTGAATTTAAGGGGTAGAATTCAGATTTTCTATTCAAAATTCATTAAGTTGAATTTCAAATCTAAATTTAAGTCTTACTAAACAATAATTTAGATCTTAGCCTCAATTTAAGTTTGAATTTCTGTTAAAGTTTTACAAAGATTAGGGCTAGATTTGTTGATTTACGTGGCCATCCATCGAAATGAATCAGTGAACAAAAAGTCAAATACAAGCATGTGACCCCAATTACTCAATCTTTTCATGAGGAAAGCAACGTACGTGACCTTTTCATTTAATTTTATGTAACTTGAGGAAAAAACCAACGTGCTGTTTGAGAAGTATAGTTAAAACTGTGGTTGTAGTTCAAAATACTATAGCATATAAGAGGTAGTAATTTTTTGTTTTTTTTTTACCGTAGCATGCGAAGGTTTTACACTATTTGATAACCACAAGTATAGTTCTAACCGAGATTACCAAACAACCATTAAAGCACAATTTTTATGTTTTTTCTCATTTTTGAATTTATTTAGCCAAGTATATAAACCAATCAATTCTTTATATATAGACTCGCAACATTAAAGACCAAAGTAGCTAGTCTCCCTTGCAAATATCGAACTATGGCATCCTCATGGCAACTAGGAAACGATGCTCTAAAGCTCCTTGGCCATGACAGGAAAGAAGGAGAAGAAGACTTCTGCCACGCCATACACATAACGATGTCCTCTGTGATGTCCATGTGCTTACAGACTACAATTGACCTCGGAGTTTTTGACATCATAGCAAAAGCCGGCGAAGGAGCTAAGCTCTCGCCAGCGGAGATTGCAGCCAAGATGTCCACCAACAACCCTGATGCATCCGCTATGCTAGACCGCATCCTCAGGCTTCTAGCCAGCCACTCTGTGCTCAGTTGCTCTGTGGTTACCGATGATAACGGTTCCAATTTTCGAAGGCTCTACAGCCTTAGTCCGGTGTCCCAATACTTTGTGACTAATGAAGAAGGTGTTTCACTGGGACCAATAATAACTCTGTCACACGACAAGGTCTTGTTGGATAGCTGGTATGTTTTTCTTCTTATTATTATTATTAAAACCCATAACGTTCGTAATTTTTCTCATTGATGATATACTACATCATATACAATAGCACACACTACTTTAAAAAAAAAAAAGAAAGAAGAATTTAGTATCCTTGTGGTCTACGTAATCTGAAACTAGAATGACGTACCTTAAATTACAGGCCACAACTGAAAGATTCAATTCTTGACGGAGGAATTGCATTCAACAGAGCCCACGGAACGCATGTCTTCGAGTATGCGGGCTTGGACCATAGGTTTAATAACGCTGTCAACAGAGCAATGCAAAACCATACGACTATTGTCATCAAAAAAATCCTTGAGCATTACAATGGTTTTCAGGACCTGAAACAATTGATAGATGTTGGTGGTGGTGTAGGAGAGACCCTTAATCAAATCACTTCCAAATATCCACATATCAAGGGTATTAACTTTGACTTGCCTCATGTTGTAGAAAACGCGCCTTCTTATCAAGGTATAATCTAATTTCTATTTTTGATTATTACTTTTTCATATCACAATATACCAACAAAAAAAATATACGATATTTCAAATGAATTCCAAATTTGGAGAACTACTAGCAATTGTCCGTGACTTGAAATTTGGAGACTTAAAGGAGGAGTTTAACATTGATCATGTTGCAGGTATTGAACATGTAGGTGGAGATATGTTTGAAAGTGTTCCACGCGGGGATGCCATTTTTTTGAAAGTGAGTTCTGAAACAATAGTGAAACAACTAAAGTATATTAGCGGATAACAAGTAATGATATATTAAAATTAATGATGATTCTGTAGACCATACTTCATGACTGGAGTGATGAACACTGCTTAAAGTTATTGAAGAATTGTTACAAAGCTATACCAGAAAATGGAAAGGTTATAGTGGCGGAGATGATTCTTCCGGTCACGCTAGAGACAAGCTTTCTTGCAAAGAGCACCTTTGCAGCTGATGTGGGTTTGATGACTCAAACTCTGGGGGGAAAAGAGCGGAGCCAACAAGAGTTCTTAGCCCTAGCAACTGGTGCAGGATTTAGCGGCATCAGATTTGTGTGTTTTGCTTCCCTCTACTGGGTTATGGAGTTCTACAAATAAAACGACTTGTCATTTCTGCCTTAGCTTTATGTGCCATTGAATAAAAAAACATGACATCTCGTCTTTACTGTTATCAATAAAAAAACATGACACCTCGTCTTTACTGTTATCTAGTCAGAAACACGCGCAACGTGCGTGCGTATTATGCTTATAATATTTTTTTTAAAACAATAATTTTTTATAAGAGTATGGATACATATAAAGATAAAATAAAATTATACAGTATAATAAACACATCTTAAAATGCATTTAAGGTTATAACAATAAAAATAAAAGAAAAAATAAAAGAGAGAGTTATAGTATTATACAAAGAGAAAAGAAAAAAAGAGGGAGATGGGATAGGATGAAGAAACAGAAAGAAAATAAAAGATGAAAAATAAAGAAAAATAAAACAAAAAAATAAGGAAATTAGGGGAGCGACACTTGTCATATGTTGAAGAGAGCATCAAAAGTGGTTTTCTCCGTTTCATATATGTTCATATGTGTTGATTTGCAGAGTGAAATGTTTGCTGTCAATATATAACGACATGTCGTTGGATTGATACTATTGCTATTGTCTATAAAGTTTGAATGCCTCCCTTTCTCAAATAAAAGTTCGTTCCTATTCATAAAGTACATTTTCGATTGAAGAATGGAGCTGATATTTAAAGGTTCATAATTTTAATGCAACATCCCAATTTTTGTTTGTATTAGAATAAAAGAGGCTTTAGCGACGATAATAGGGATAAAAGTTAAATACTAGCAACAATATGTCGTCTTTGAATGTCTCTTTTGTCACAAAAAAAAAAAGAGAGCATGGCCAATTAGAAGTGTGCAAAGTATCACGAAGACCTTTTAGCCATGACATATTGTTGATAAAAAATGCATGAAAAAAATTCCATCCTGAACCTTTTGTTGGCCTCACCCTTTACCAACAACACATATAGTCACTGTTGAAGGGTCTCGGTATTTCGATTCTTGAGGACCTTTCATACTTTTTTTTTTCTTCAATTTGAATTTATTAGTAAAGAATTCACACGGACAAACTTAGCATTCAATAAGCCAACGACATTTTCTAACTTTATACTTACCGGTGCCTCAATTGAAATTCTACTTAACTTATAGGTGACAACCTTGCTGTTAATAAAATAATAAGTGTCACTTTAAAAAGTATGATGAGGGTGTAAATGATGTTTTGGCCTGAAATTAAATTACTCTCAAATTTGTCACTTTCTGCACGCGATCGTGATACTTGACATTTTCTTGACTTTTGTGTAGCTTGTTCATGAATATACCACTACGGTACACAATTTGGACTCCAAGAAAGAGTCAACCACGGAAATGTAGCCTGAGAGGTGTTATGTTAAGTTTGGAATCCTTTTTCCCTCAAATTATAGAAAAACAAAAGTCTATATCTTCAAGTTTGAGCCACCTGAAAGATGTAACCTATACTTTCAATTTTTTTTTGTTCTAATTTTTCCTCAAGCATTTTGTCAATACTTGTACAGTTGGAGTTTCCTTCGGTCCCATTTTGCCCCGAACAATTTCCATTTGCGTGGAAGAAGCCACTAGCGTATTATATACGGCAATAGACCATTTTTTTTTTTTGAAATTTTACAATAAGACTTTCTAAAGCTATCATCAATGAGATCTTTTTGCTGTTTATAAGATCTACATCGTATGGCTAAAAGTTCAAGAGGCTTGCTAATTTTAAGATAGTCAAATATACATAATTCATTTAAACCCAAAAAGCAAAAAACTTAAAAAAAAAAAAAAAGGGAAAAAGAGAGAGAAAGGATAGAAAGAGAAGACCTAGGAGGAGGCGTCTTTCCCTTTCCTTGTAGCCATAATTTTAATAGTATTTGCCCATATCTTACATGCTTAAAGGTTTTAAGAATTGAATTGTATTTTAAAATATTTTCAAATGTTTTGGAAACATGTATACAATAAAAATAATTTTAAATAAATATCGATATCTCAGTATAAGCACCACTAAGTTTGAAAGGTTTTCCAAACACCAATAAGCTAAAACTCTAATTGGTTGGGTTTTAAGTAGGGGTGAACAACGGGCGGGTTTGCGGTTTTTGGGCGGGTGCAGGGCGGTTTTTTTAAGTGGCGGGTTGGCGATTAACCAACCCACAAACCGCCCATGGAGTGGCGGGCGGTTTCGGTTTGGGTGCGGGCGGTGCGGGCGGGTTGGGCGGGTTGGGTCTACACTAATGTACAATATAATTTTTTGAGCTCTTTTTTATTAAAAAAAAGTGAAGAAAATTTGTAGAAAATATAAGACGATAATGTATGAAGCACTCAACAACAACCAAGTTTGACGCCTAAAGACAATAACCATATTCACAACAAATTAAGAAACATAATCATTCATTGCAACAAGAAACATCAACTATATATGAAGTGATGAACAAAGTCAAGAATTCTTGTTATTCCATAAAACTTGTTCATTGGGTTCGAAAATAACAGGATACTACAGATGAAATGATGAACAAAGTCAAATGTTCTTTTTCTTTTTAAAGAATGAGGAGTGGGAGAGGTTTAGATTAAGATTTTTTTTTTTTTTTTTTTTTTTTAAGAATTAGGCGGGCGGGTTGAACCCGCCAATGGGCGGGTTGAACCCGCATAGTCTTTTTTTTGGGCGGGCGGCCGACGGTTGCGGGGCGGTTTTTGTGCACCCCTAAAGTGCATAATACCACCAGAGATCAGGCCGCACAAAGGGCTACATAGGGGACAAGTCCTAAAACCACGTCTGGGCCAATATGGTAGTGATTGCATTAAGCTTTGCGCATAGTGAGTATTAATGTATGGTTTGAGATAAATCGTATGAGGTTAACGGTAAGAACTCTCACTCGTGAAATGGTTAAATTTATTTATAATTTGTTTTAACTTAAATTATGTATTTTTATTTTATTCTATCTTATTATTCAAGCGGTGATTTAGAATTTAAGTCCTACTAAGCCTTTAGTTCATGATTTTTTATTGTTTTTCCCCTCTTTAGGTCGTTCGCAATATAAAGCTAAGTAGATTGCTTATGGTTTACTCGTGGAATCCGTAAGTTGCTTTAGTTATCTATTTTTATCAAGACATGTAATTTTGTGACTTTAGTCATGCTCTTTGATTTATGATTGTTGGACTATGGTTTCTTTTTAGGACCAAGTTATGCATTGTTGTGGGGTCCAATGGAACCTATACTGTATTTGGTGGATTTTAAGTTTTTCAATGACTTTGATGATAATTCAATAATTTCTCTTTTTATGTCATGCTTAAACATTAATTTTATGTTTTTATTTATTTATGTTTATATTGTTACTTTTACGTTTTCTTGAAATGTTGTTTAAAAAAATAAGCATAATCCTAAATGTTCAAACTAATCTTAATTAATTATTTTTAATTAAATCGTAACGCCATCATCCCATTTCAAAGGTCACCCTAACACGGTTAATCTTAGCAGGAGTATGCTTTTATGCTCTCTTAAAGTTGATATTTCTTCTCTTTGAATAAAATACTATTCCTAGTCAAAAAAGAACAAAAAATATGACGCTATTAGAAAATATAGATTTGTGTGGGAAAAAAAAGTAAACATCTGCGTGAGACCTTTAAAATGCGAGCATAAAAACTAAGGTCTAATTTGTTTTTATTTTTAAAATTTTTTAAAATAAAAATTTTAAAAATATTTTTAACACAATTTTTTAAAAAATTTTATTTTTTAAAATAAAAATATTTTTTTCTATTTTAAAAATAATTCCGACCCTTCAAAGTTTTGTTTTTCTATAATAAGAGGGAAAAAGGATTCCAAACTTCTAGAAACAAGTCGCTATTTCATAACATAACACCTCTCAGGCTACATTTCCGTCGTTGACTTTTGTTGGGACCAAATTGTGTACCGAAGTGGTATCTTCATGAACAAGCTATACAGAAGTCAAAGATCACATCAAGTATCACGACCGCGTGCAGAAAGCCAGAAATTTGAAGGTATTTGTATGAAGATTTAAATTTTTGTGAGAAAAAATACTATAGCAAAATAATTCAAACCTTAATTTAAACATTCAACCAAACATACCTTAGTTGGTTTCGTCAAAATATCTTAAAACATGTAATCTATTATAAATTTATATAAAAATTTCTATTTAGCTTTTTCTTCTTTAATTTGGGCGCAGTGTCTAAATCCTCTATTCAAGTTTAAAAAAAAAAAGAAAAAAGAAATATAAAGAGAAATAAAGAATTTTTAAATTTTAAATTCAGGTACACGTTCCCACTGGTATGAATAGGCCGTATCTCTCTCTCCCCTGTTGAAAGGGGTAGGCCATCTCTTTGAAACACTCTATTTGTGGGTAAATATTTGTTCCAGTTAAAAAATTAAATGGGAAATTTTTATAAATTCATATTTTAAGATTTATTTTTTTATAAATACAACATATATTTATTTATGGTATAATTTAACATATAATATAAATAATAGTATGTCATAAATAAATATAATTTTTAAAAGCGTTACATAATGTAATTTTTTCAAATAGAATTACCAAAAATAATAGCGAAATAAGCTTGAAGAGCAACAGGCCAAAAGTACTTAAAAATTTAACATAAAAGAAAAGCAAAGAATAAATTATTTTTCTTGATGGGTACATAAATTAATTAAAGCTAATCTAAAATAAAATATATAAAAAAATAACGTTTAAGCAATTATAAAAGCAGTTTACACAACACATTAACCTTGCATTTTGGGGAAGAGTTTAAGCCTATTAGTTTAAACAATTCATATTGTAAAACTACCACAAGGTAACATGTTTTAACTTATTTTTTTAAGTTGAAACTCATTTACCAAACACCCTACAAATCAACCATAAAGACGCCTACTCAGTATTATAGTAAATGTTATTTGAACTTTTCAGTATCATGTATATATATTTGATTTATAAGAACCCAAATAAAAAAAATACTAAATAAGTATACTAGTACCTAAGTTTATATATTTGGATGAAGAAAATACAAGATAAGTATATAATCTAACGATAAACTCGAATGGTAAAAGAAAAAGGAAGTGACAAACAGTGAAAGAAAACGAAGGATTGTAAGAATTTTAATATTCATTGCACCATTAATTTAGTTCAAAATTTTTAAAACAGCTTCCAAACATATTTTTTGTCTTCCCGCAAAATAATAATAATGCCCTTTAACTTTGTAAGTAGGGCAAACTTGGTTTACTTCTTTAATTTTTGGAATATTATAGGGATGGATTTATGTCAGGGTGGTATTGTTTTCAAAACAGGTGAAAATATTTTTATTTTGAAAAATGAGAATTTTTTGAGAATTATGCTGAGAGTGTTTTTAAAATTTTTGCCTCAAAAAACGTAAAAAAACATTTCTCAATATTTTGAGAACAAAACCAAAAGTTTGAGCCACTGAAAGATGTAACCTATACTTTCAATTTTTTTTTTGTTCTAATTTTTCCTCAAGCATTTTGTCAATACTTATACAGATGGAGTTTCCTTGAGTCCCATTTTGCCCCAAACAATTTGTATTTGCGTGGAAGAATCCACAAGCGTATTATATAAGGCAATAGACCAATTTTTAATTTTTTTTAGAAATTTTACAATGAGCCCCTCTGAAGTTCTCACCAATGAGATTTTTTTGGTGCTTGTTAGATTAACATCTCATAGTTGAAAGGTCAAGAAGCTTGCTAATCTTAAGATGGGTCAAATATACATAATTCATTTAAACCCAAAAGGCCAAAAACTATAATAATAAAAAAAAAAGAGAGAGACAAAGAAAGGATAGAAAAAGAAGACCTAGGAGGTGACGTCGCCGCACGACATAAAGATTTGATAGGTTCTACCCTGACAACCACAGATCCTATCGGTTGTTACGATTCTGAAGCAAACCATCACAATTTTGACTCCTTCCATCGGGAACTATCGTGAATCCTCACGATATTTAGCCACTGCAATTTCATCGCGAATCGTCATGGCTCCTTCGCACCCATAGCAAACCCACGACAAATTAGGTCAAGATCCCATCATGACCTTGAGCCACTGCATCACGACCTTTGTACACACGACAACCTCCCGATGATGTTGTCAACGAAGGTCGCAATCTATCACTGCCACCCACGTAGAGGGAAGTTGTCACCACCTGCTTTTTTTTTTCAGGCTTTGAAAGACTTTATATATATATATATATATATATATACACACTTACGTATATGTGTAAAACTCAAGAATTTTTTTTTTTTTAGGACAAGTCATTCATGTGAAGTTTAGCAACTCATCAGGTGTAAACAGATACATATATTTACATAACACACTCTCTTTTCCAATACTGTTGCTAAATATTCTCAAGAGAGGTTTTGATATACCTAAAAATGTTCAGTTCTTACATAGCACGTTCAAAGAAAACAAGTTTAAAATATACAGTAGCAGAAACGTAACTGTGGCGGCATCCATACCCCTTTCTGCTCATTACTCATCACCCTCCGCCAGCTCATCAGTGACTTGGTTCTGACCTCCTAGTAGGAATACCTACAGCATGACATACTTAATGCTCTTACGCCCAGTAAGTCCCATATAACCCACATGCTCATTCAATAAAATGCATGAACCATTTATGCTTTCTTATAAACCTTCTTTATCCTTTTCATTTCTTATCTTTAACTAGGGCCCAAGTGTTCGTACCATTGCACACTTAGGTCTACATAACACCATGACCATACTATATCCTTGAACTCCTCTCGAATCAGGAGTCGGTACGACGCCTTTCTTAATTTCTGGTGACATAATTACTAGCCCAATTATTATGGTTAACATACCATGCATGAAGTGACAAATGCATGTTATACACCATACATAAATGCTCTTGTACAAAATAGTATACACTGGTACATACTTTTATACTTACAGGTATACGTTAACATATACACCAGTATACCATATATTATACACACAGGTATATGTATATGCACAGGTATACACCAACATACTTAAAGATACTCATGTCATAGCATACACATAGGTATATACCTTGTTATACACACAGGTATACATATGCATATGTTACACTCTATACTTACGATTCCATGCTGTAGGTGGGATAAGTACTTACTTGATTCAAACGTCGAGTAATTCAACCTCAATTTTGCTCCATCCTAAACTTTTAGGATCCTGTTGGCTAATTTCAAAGCCATTAGCCAATATTCACTATGTTTCAACACACAGAGATCGTTAATTAATGGACTGAGTTGCATAACTATATACAACTCTAGAAACCACTGGTTTTTCTTATTTCTATCTAACTCTACCCTACCATTTTTAACGAAGGGTGGAAATCTTTCTAATCAATATTTTTTTCCCTATTTGAAACATTTGACACGGTTCGGGTTATACGGGCAAAAATGACGATTTTGCCCTCCGTGAGCTTACTAACCTATCCGAGCTCGATTTCGTTATTTTAACGAAAATAGTCACGTATTAATTTTAAAATAATACCCTGATGGCTCGGATCCCCTTATTTCATATCCACGCCCCATTTTCGTATAACTTTACAGTTTAGCCCCTAACTGAAAATTTTTTACAATTTTTCCCTCGGGCCTAAAATTTATCTCTTCAAACCAAAATTTCCCTTTTTTCATAAGAACCATTTTTACTCAAAGTACCATATCTTAAATCATTTTGGAAAATGACATTTTTCCATTTTAACATTTTTTTTTACTTTTAAGAAATTCTTGAAAAATTAAAATCTCATAATCGGTTGAGATTTTTGATGAACCGTCTGCAATGCCTAATTGCTTCATCAAGATCTACAACTTTCATGTTTTAACTTTTCTCAAATTCTCACTGTTTAGGGGTGTTTTTGGGCATTTTTCAAATCTGCCGAGGGAAAGCTTTGTCTTTCAATTTAGTCCTTAGGGTATTTTTGTAAAAATCTATTTTAAAACTACCTTCCAGCCACTGCATAGACAAATTCACCCCTTGTCCAAACCTTTTCTATACCAAAACACCATTTTTGCAAAACTTAACCTTAAAATTACAAAACTAACATTTTTTGCATAAACTACCATTTCGCATCAACAACCCATACCATCATACTACAAGTCACATACTCATGGAATATAATCAAAACTTTGCCTAAAAACATCACATGCTTTAGAAATAATTAAGATCAAAACAAAAATTACATAAATTCAAGTTTAAGGGTTTAAAACTTACCCAAATAGGAATTTTGTGCTTCAAGCCTTCCAAAGACTCCCTTCAAGCTCTTTCCTAAGCATTATTCATGCGAAAATCACCTTGAATCAAATCCCTCCTTAACCCATGCAAACCCTAAGAAAACTTGAAAAAAGTTTAGGTTTTAACTTAAATTTGAAGAAATCCTTTGACCTATACTTCTTGAATTAGGTTGGGGTCAATTTTTGCAAGGGTTTTGAGGTTGGAAAATTTTTGTTGAATGTTTCTCCAATGGCTGCCGAATGTTGAGGGAAGAAAATAAGAGTAAATTTGGCTTGTTTCAAAATTAATACAAGCTTATCACAACCATGGTGACTCATCATCAATTAATGGGATTGCTAGATGGAAAATTGTGATTGGGCCACTTTTTGTGATATGGTGGCCCAATAGAATTTTGTTGGGTGTCCACTTAATGGCCCAAAAATTTTACATTGTATAATTTTTTCACCACTCAGTATTTTCCTATACTGTCATGGCTAAATCAGTGCAAACTCGTAACCTTAGACTGTGTAAACTATTTTACTGGCCTTTTGTCTACTTTTGAAGGCCAAACGTAACATTTTTCATATATACGTTTTCACTTAGCAGTGTACTTTTACTGCGTCGGCCTCCTTTTTACACTAGGTTGGGTTTCAGTGGACTCTATGTCTTACTCGTATTCTAAGTACTCATTCGTTTGTATCACAATTTTGTAATTAATTGTGATACAAAATTCACTTTATGGATATTATTTACAAATTTTTGAGTAATTTAACTCATAAAATTTGTATTAAAAAATATCCATCATGACATCACATTCACAGTGTAATACTCAATTAATACTGCTTATTTACATATTATCACAATTTTACAAAAGTTACAATTTTAAGGATAAATTCATTAATTAAACCCAATTAAATATTAAGTTTTATTAATAAACTTTTTTTTTTAGTCATTACAATCTACCCTCCTTAAAAATTTTCGTCCTCGAAAACTAAAACAATTATGGGTAGACTCTTTTCATTTCGTCTTCTCGTTCCTTGGTTGCTTCTTTTACTTGTTGATTACGCCATAAAACTTTGACTAGTAGTATCTTTTTATTCCTTAACTCCTTCTCTTCTCGAGCCAAGATTTGAACTGGTTTCTCTTTATAAGACAGGTTCTCTTGCACTTCAATAGGCTCATGTTGAAGTATACGCGAGGGATCAGGTACATACTTTTTTAGCATGGATACATGGAATAAATTATGTACCGATGTCATTTCAGGGGGTAGGGCTAACTTGTAAGCCACGTTACCTACTCTTTCTAAGATTTCATATGGTCCAACGTACCTTGGACTGAGTTTTCCCCTTTTTTCGAATCTTACCACTCCTTTCATTGGTGTTATCTTCAAAAAGACTAAGTCCCCTACTTGGAACTCTAAAGGTCTCCATCGTCGATCAGCATAACTCTTTTGTCGACTGAATGCCATTTCCATTCGTTGACGGATTAACTTTACATCTTCAGTTGTTCTTTGAACAAAATCTGTGGTCAACAACGCCTTTTCTCGGGTTTCGTACCAATGTAATGGTGATCTATATCTTCTTCCATATAGAGCTTCATATGGAGCCATACCAATGGAGGTTTGGTAACTGTTATTGTATACAAATTCGATCAAAGGAAGCTTCTTATCCCATCCTCCTTTGAAATCTAGCATGCATGCTCTCAACATATCTTCCAAAGTCTGGATCGTCCTTTCTGATTGACCATCCATTTGAGGGTGAAAAGCTGTACTAAAGGTCAGCTTTGTCCCCATTGCTTGGTGAACGCTTCTCCAAAATTTGGAAGTGAATCGGCCATCACGATCAGAAATAATAGACTTTGGAACTCCATGGTATCTAACAACCTGGGCCACATATAATTCGGCTAGTGGTTCCACGGAACTGCTGAGTTTAATGGGTAAAAAGTGTGATGATTTGGTCAATCTATCCACGATTACCCATATAGCATCATGTCCACCCGTAGTTCTAGGTAGCCCTGTCACCAGGTCCATTGTTATCTGGTCCCATTTCCACTCTGGGATATCTATCTTTTGTAGTTCACCTGTGGGTCGTTGGTGTTCATCCTTCACCTTTTGACACGTGAGACACTTACTGACGAATCTCGCAACGTCATTCTTCATTCCATGCCACCAGTAGTACTTTTTCAAATCTTGGTACATTTTTGTAGCTACTGGATGAGCTACATATGGTGCTTTATAAGCTTCTTTCAAGATCTGACTTTTTAACTCCTCATCATTGGGAATGCAAAGTCTGCCTTTATAATGGAGAATGCCATCTTCCAAGATGCTAAACTCTGTTCCTTTGTTCTCAAAGGCCTCAGACTTGTATCTAAGCAGTGATGGGTCTGCTTCTTATTGCTCTTTTAAATTCTCCAAGATTGCAGGTCGGAGCGATAAATTGGCTAATCCTCTTGTAATTAGCTCTATACCCGCTTCTAGCAAGTCTTTCTGAAGAGGCTTTGGCATTAATTGCACCATTGCAAGTGAAGACGTTGCTCTACGACTGAGGGCATCGGCCACTCGATTAGCCTTTCTAGGGTGATATAAGATTTCACAGTCGTAATCTTTAACCAGTTCTAGCCATCTTCGTTGTCTCATGTTGAGTTCCTTCTACGTGAAGATATATTTCAGACTTTTGTGGTCTGTATAAATCTCACACTTAGCTCCATACAAATAGTGACGCCAAATCTTTAGTGCAAATACGACCGCTGCTAACTCCAAGTCGTGCGTGGGATAATTCCTCTCATGATCCTTCAGCTATCGGGATGCGTACGCAATTGCTTTTCTGTTTTGCATAAGTACGGCTCCTAAGTCTGTCTTTGACGCATCACTGTAGATCACATAATTTCCGAGATTTGGATTCGGTATGGTTAACACTGGGGCACTTGTAAGTCATCTTTTTAGTTCTTGGAAACTCTCTTCGCACTTCTAGGTCCATTCATATTTAGCTATTTTTCTTGTAAGGGCCGTGAGTGGTGCTACAAGTTTGGAGAATCCTTCTACAAAACGTCATAATATCCTACTAAACCGAGGAAACTCCTGATCTCGGTAATACTCTTCGGTGTAGGCCACTTATTTACTGCTTCGACTTTGGAAGGATCAACAAAGACTCCATCTTGTGTCACCACATGTCCTAGAAAATGAACCTCCTCCAGCCAGAATTCGCATTTTGAGAACTTGGCGTACAATTGATGCTTCCTCAATTGTTGCAGCGCAATCCTCAAGTGCTCTTCATGTTCCTTCGGTGTTCTTGAATAAATAAGGATATCATCGATGAACACAATGACGAATTTATCGAGATAATCCTTGAAAATTCGATTCATAAGATCCATAAAAGCTGCCGGGGTATTAGTCAATCCAAACGGCATGACACAGAACTCGTAATGCCCATAACACATTCAAAATGCCGTCTTCGGCACATCTTTTTCATTAACTCGAAGTTGATGATACCCCGAGCATAGGTCAATCTTTGAAAACATAGATGCTCCCTTCAGCTGATCAAATAAGTCATCGATCCTTGGAAGTGGGTACTTATTTTTAATCATGACCTTGTTTAATTCTCAATAATCAACGCACATTCGTAAGGTTTCATCTTTCTTCTTAACAAATAGCACTGGCGCTCCCCAAGGAGAATGGCTCAGCCGGATAAACCCTTTCTCTAGCAATTCTTGCAATTGTACTTGAAGCTCTTTGAGTTCTCCCAGAGCCATACGAGATGGTGCCTTCGAAATTGGAGCTGTGCCTGGCATTAAGTCAATCTTGAACGAGACCTCCCGCTCTAGTGGTAAGCCTGGTAATTCATCGAGAAACATGTCGACGAATTCCTTTACTATGGGAACATTCTCCGGTCTTAACTGAGCTTCTTGGTCTTCATTTACCAAGTTTACCAGATAACTAGTGCATCCACTTTCCAACATCTTCCTTGCTTTTAATGCTGAAATTATCACCTAGGGAGCCTTGGGGAACTTTCCTGAGTACACGAATTTTTCACTTCCGAAAGGTCGAAATGTAATCTTGTGGTGTCGGCAATTTATCTTGGCGGTATATTTCCCTAGGAAATCCATTCCCAGGATAATGTCATAATCTTATATATCGATTATTATCAAATCAATATACAATTCCCTTTCGCAAATGATAATCGATATATGGCGTAACCAATAATCAGAACTTAATATTTCCCTAGAGGGGAGTACAGTTTTAAAAGTCTGTTCTATCCTATCCCCTTCCTTTCCTATTCGTTTAGCAAACTTATATGATGCAAATGAGTGCGTTGCTCCAGAATCAAATAGAACATAAGCATCAGTGTTGGCAACAGAAAACTGACCTGTCACCACAGTTGAAGTCCTCGCATCATCTTCTTTCTTTGTGTAAGCATATATCCGTCTGCTAGGTTCTGGAGCCTTTAAACGTCCCTGATTGATGCTTGGGCCTTCAATCTGAGCTTGGACTGCATGCAACTGAGTTCCCTAGGTTCTTTGTTGACCTTGATTATTCTGGTTTTGGGGATTGGAGAAACAATTCCTGGCATAATGTCCTTCCTTGCCATAGATGTAGCACTTATTGGTGCCAGCTTTACATTCTTCTGCATGTCTTCTCTTGCATTGACCACAGAGAGGTTTGTTATTCCCTCCATCATTGATCCTTTTCGAGGGTTGTCCCTTTGAATTCTTTGAATTATTCACGTTCCATTTCCTCTTATTGTTGGTATTGCGATTGCGTCCAACTGGATAGCCTTGGGACTGCCCTTGACTCAGAACGCTTCTTTGTCCTTTCGCCTGCACAACTTGGCTCTGCTTTGCCAAAGCTTTTTCTTCCTTTTGGGCTTTAAAGACTCTTGCCCTTTCCTCCTTATCACGGGTTATTCTGAACTCCGCTCTCGTGGCCCGTTCGATACAATCTTCCACGTCTTTAGGGGCTTGCCCTCCACTATCAACTATAAGGGCAATATCGGTTCGAAACATCTGCATTAATCTTCTTATTCGTTCTCAATTAGTAGGTACCAACTCGGGACATAGACGCGCCAATTGGTTGAACCTCCTCACAGCTTCAGCTACTGACATATTGCCTTGCCGAAAATTGTTAAATTCCTCTTGCTGTGCCGCCATCGTCTCCACATTAAAATAAGCTCTTCCAAATTCCTCTACAAAATCTTGCCAAGTCATTTCATCCACATTTCTTCTACGTTCCACTGACTCCCACCATCTCCTGGCATCCTTAGTGAGAGAAAATGAAGCGCATAAAACTTTCTCATGATCATTGAGTCTCAGAAATTTCAAAACCCTCTCTATGCCGGTAAGCCAATCATCGGCTTCCAGTGGGTCTATTGATCTGTCAAATTCTAGGGCCTTCATTCATCGGAACCTTTCATAAAATTCAGTAGTAGGTACTACCGGAACAGCTAGTGCAGTTGGTTCTACTTGCTGGGGTAGTGGTATGGGAGGTGGAAAGTCTACACGTACCGCAGGTACGGGATGCTGGTTAGATAATTGCTCCCTTAGTCCTTGCATTTCCCATTCTTGAGCGTGGAGCTTCTATTGTAACTCAACAATCATGACCATCAGATCCGGGTTCGCAGGTTCTCCAGGTACATCCGCTATTGATAATAATCTTATATGCCTACCGCACAATGTCATTATTGCGTCAGCATATACTATTAACTTAATAGTATTCAGTAACTAAATGCATATATATCAAATAATATGAATACATGCCAACATGAACAACGACATGAACTTTATATCTCATCTCATACATTTCATTAACTTCTTTCTTTTCTTTTCCATTTCTCATTAACAAAACATTACATAAGGAAATAACATGTATACAGTCTTTACTTTCTTACATAAACATTTCATATCATTTTTAGGAGCAGTTATCTCTTCCGGCTAACATGTACACTATCGCCGAGAAGGATACCACTTGCCGGAGATACACTCATATACAAGGACAGGAAGATCAAAACTATACTAATCATGCATCTATATACATTTTAATACACATGAGCCTTCATAGGCTTTTTTTTTTTTAGTCTGACTCTACACCTGACATATCGCTATTTTCGAGATCCTCCTCGGGGTCCTCCTCTTCCTCCTCGCTAGAATCAGTAGACTCGTCATCACTAGCTATGATGGGTTCGGGAGGTACTGGAATAAACTCGAGCTCATCATCATCATCACCTTCATTTTCATCATCCTCATCCATCTCCACTGGGGGATCCTCTATAGGCATGGCCACGTTTTGTTCGGCATGTAATACTACCGCAATAAAGTCATCCAAGCTCGGGAAGTTTCCAGGATATTGGATCTGTTGTTGTATTTTCTCTGGCAGATCTCGCCAAATCAAATCGAAAATACGTCCCAAGGGCAACCCTGGTGGAATCAATGGTGTCATAGTTCGACGAAACCTCAAAATATAATGACTTACTGGTTCCCCAACATACCTACCCCATATTGGCTCTACTAGCAAATAAAGCCGACGCCGCCAATCCACCCATAGCATTGGAAGTACTTGGACTTGCATATCTTCAACAGGTGGTAAGGGTGCAAATTCAGCTAAAATTTGCTCCCTGAAGCCTAGGCCAATCCATATGCTGTTCTTCGGAACCAATCCTCAACCACCACGCGAGTGCCTCTCCCTGCAACCGCCCTGAAGCTAACAAAACCCTGAAGGTGTTGTGGTGTATGGCACGAAGCAAAAATCACTTCCATGGAGTGAAGCCACTCAGTTAAAACCATAGGTTGCTGACTACCATAGTATCTAGGAGGCATCATGTCCTGAAAAGCAGTGCTCGCCCTATGGTCTGCCTCCTTATTATTTTCATTATGAGGTGCCGCCATATACTACATTTATCTCAATATATATTAATTCTATATTAAATAAAATCTTGACATTCTTACATTTAAAATTAAACTATCTTACTTAAGCTCTGGCAGTGAGGCATGCGGCAATCAACAGTAGGGTGGTAGGATTTCTGCTATGATACCAACTGTTACAACCCGCTTTTTTTTTCCAGGCTGTGAATGACTTTTATATATATATATATACACTTACGTATAGGTGTAAAACTCAGGAATTTTTTTTTTTTTAGGACAAGCTCATTCATGTGAAGTTTAGCAACTCATCAGGTGTAAACAGATACATATATTTACATAACACACTCTCTTTTCTAATACTGTTGCTAAATATTCTCAAGAGAGGTTTTGATATACCTAAATATGTTCAGTTCTTACATAGCACGTTCAAAGAAAACAAGTTTAAAATATACAGTAGTAGAAACGTAACTGTGCCGGCATCCATACCCCTTTCTGCTTATTACTCATCACCCTCTGCCAACTCATCAGTAACTTGGTTCTGACCTTCTAGTAGGAATACCTACAACATGAAATACTTAATGAGCTTACAGCCCAGTAAGTCCCATATAACCCACATGCTCATTCAATAAAATGCATGAACCATTTATGCTTTCTTATAAACTTTCTTTATCATTTTCATTTCTTATCTTTAACTAGGGCCCAAGTGTTCGTACCATTACGTACTTAGGTCTACGTAACACCGTGACCATACCATATCCTTGAACTCTTCTCGAATCAGGAGTCGGTACGACACCTTTCTTAATTTCTGGTGACATAATTACCAGCCCAATTATTATGGTTAGCATACCATGCATGAAGTGACAAATGCATGTTATACACCATACATAAATACTCTTGTACAAAATAGTATACACTGGTACATACTTTTATACTTACAGGTATACGTTAACATACACACCAGTATACCATATATTATGCACACAGGTATATGTATATGCACAAGTATACACCAACATACTTAAAGATACTCATATCATAGCATACACATAGGTATACACCTTATTATACACACAGGTATACATATACATATGTTACACTCTATACTTACGATTCCATGCTGTAGGTAGGATGAGTACTTACTTGATTCGAACGTCAGGTAATTCAACCTCAATTTTGCTCCGTCCTAAACTTCTAGGATCCTGTTGGCCAATTTCAAAACCATTAGCCAATATTCACTATGTTTCAACACACAGTGATCGTTAATTAATGGACTGAGTTGCATAACTATATACAACTCTAGAAACCACTGGTTTTTTCTTATTTCTATCTAACTCTACCCTACCGTTTTTTACGATGGGTGGAAATCTTTCTAATCAATATTTTTTTCCCTATTTGAAACATTTGACACGGTTCGGGTTATACGGGCAAAAATAACGATTTTGGCCTCTGTGAGCTTGCTAACCTATCCGAGCTCGATTTCGTTATTTTAACAAAAATAGGCACGTATTAATTTTAAAATAATACCCTAATGGCTCGGATCCCCTTATTTCATATCCACGTCCCATTTTCGTAAAACTTTACAGTTTAGTCCCCTAACTAAAAATTTTTGACAATTTTGTCCTCGGGCCTAAAATTTATCTCCTTAAACCAAAATTTCCCATTTTTCATAAGAACCATTTTTTACTCAAAGTACCATATCTTAAATCATTTTAAAAAATGATGTTTTTCAATTTTAACATTTTTTTCCACTTTTAAGAAATTCTTGAAAAATTAAAATCTCATAATCGGTTGAGATTTTTGACGAACCATTCGCAATGCCTAACAACTTCATCGAGTTCTACAACTTTCATGTTTTAACTTTTCTCAAATTCTCATTGTTTAGGGGTGTTTTTGGGCATTTTTCAAATCTGTCGAGGGAAAGCTTTTTCTTTCAATTTAGTCCTTAGGCTATTTTTGTAAAAATCTATTTTAAAACTACATTCTAGCCACTGCATAGACAGATTCACCCCTTGTCCAAACCTTTTCTATACCAAAACACCATTTTTGCAAAACTTAACCTTAAAATTACAAAACTAACATTTTTTGCATAAACTACCATTTTGCATCATACAACGCATAAATTTGACTATACCATCATACTATAAGTCACATACTCATGGAATATAATCAAAACTTTGCCTAAAAACATCACATGCTTTAGAAATAATAAAGATCAAAACAAAAATTACATAAATTCAAGTTCAAGGGTTTAAAACTTACCTAAATAGGAATTTTGTGCTTCAAGCCTTCCAAAGACTCCCTTCAAGCTCTTTCCTAAGCATTATTCATCCAAAAATCACCTTGAATCAAATCCCTCCTTAACCCACCCTAAGAAAACTTGAAAAAAGTTTAGGTTTTACCTTAAATTTGAAGAAATCCTTTGACCTATACTTCTAGGTTAGGGTCAATTTTTGCAAGGGTTTTGAGGTTGGAAAATTTTTGTTGAATGTTTCTCCAATGGCTGCCGAATGTTGAGGGAAGAAAATAAGAGTAAATTTGGCTTGTTTCAAAATTAATACAAGCTTATCACAACCATGGTGACTCATCATCAATTAATGGGATTGCTAGATGGCAAATTGTGATTGGGCCACTCTTTGTGATATGGTGGCCCAATAGAATTTTGTTGGGTGTCCACTTAGTGGCCCAAAAATTTTACACTGTATAATTTTTTCACCACTCAGTATTTTTTCTACACTGTCATGGTCAAATCAGTGTAAACTCGTAACCTTAGACTGTGTAAACTATTTTACTGGCCTTTAGTCTACTTTTGAAGGAGAAACGTAATATTTTTCATATCTACGTTTTCACTTAGCAGTATACTTTTACTGCGTCGGGCTTCCTTTTTACACTAGGTTGGATTTCAGTGGACTCTATGTCTTACTCGTAATACAGAATTCACTTTATGGATATTATTTACATATTTTTGAGTAATTTAACTCATAAAATCTGTATTAAAAAATATCCATCATGACATCACATTCACAGTGTAATACTCAATTAATACTGCTTATTTACATATTATCACAATTTTACAAAAGTTACAATTTTAAGGGTAAATTCATTAATTAAACCCAATTAAATATTAGGTTTTATTAATAAACTTTTTTTTTCTGGTCATTACAGAAGTTGCGTTCCTTCCGGCTGTCTACCGCTTCCACATCTTGCGATCGAGATGAAACAAAGGCTCCGCTTGTGCAGGTCGAGATGGGGTCGCAAGGAGGTTGCAGCCCTGTCATGTGGAGGTGGAGATGGCGACATGATTATGCTTTGTAGAGGTCAAGACTGGCATTGAGAGTCAGTCGATAGTTCGATATGCCCCTTCTCCACCAACCACCCGTATAACCCCTATAAATTTTAAACATGACTAATTATGTTAATTTAAGCTTTTTTGTGTATCAATCTTTTGTTAAATTGTTATCTACATTTATTTTAAATTGGACTGCATTATTCAGATCTTAAATTCAATTGAAAGTTTTAGTGACATAATTAAAACACTGTTTTTTAATAGATTATTGTGAAAATTCAAATACGCAAGTGCATGTAATTGTAACAAGTAATGAAGTGATGAGTAAAAATATCGTTCCAACAAGAATTGAGCTAATCTTTATTATCTATCGAAATTATCTTAACTCTTAGATTATTTGAATGACTGATTAAAAGAAAATAAAAAGAAAATAATTTTAAAATGCTAAATTAAAATAAATAAAACAATGTTGAAAGTAATAAATTCTAAAAACGTTAGGAATTATGATTTCAATAAAATTAATCCAATCATGTTCAATTAAATATATTATTATGATATCCTCATATTATGGTGATTGTCGAATTTCTTATCCTATTTAGCGCGTTACACTAAAAATACCTAGGCATAAAAAACACTATATCTCTACATTAATTAATTATGCCTAAATTTATTATGATTTATGGATATTCTTGTTGTGACCACACAAACTATATAAGTATATCTCTATCTCACATGCAAATTTATGATATTCTAAACATGTTCTTAAATCATGAATCTCCTTTCAGTTTTTATTATTATTTATGTTATCATCTAACTAGTAGTTAGTTAATTAGAAACACTAAGTCTATTGCAAATACTCAACATAATCATGAAATTTACAATAATATCATCTAACTAAATAAAATGTTCGTGTACTCTAGCTAAATCACAAACCCAACAAAATAAAACTAATTCATGATAAAAGCACACCATACAAATATTAACATTAAAAAATAAAAATATTATAAAGAGAAAGTTTAAAAATGACTCGTAATTTTTAGACAGTTTTGGCGGGCCTATCTTCTACGTACAACACTCTGTAACCCTCAAAACACTCTAAACAAAAAATATATACTTTTTTTTCTTCTTTTTTTTTTTCCTTCCTTCAGAGCATTGCTCCTGAAGATGGGAGAAGAGGGCTCCTAAGCTCTCTGATTATTTAGAGCTACTAAGCCCTAGGATGGGATGTCCTCTCTTGCAATTAAGACTTGCAAAATATGGAAGCCTAGTCATCCTCCAATTCAAAGTAATAGCTGGGTAATTCGGCATTAATTTACGAGTGTTGTCCGTCTCATTTAGCACCTAAACCGGTGTACAGTAGAGGAGAAAATCAGTTGGTTCTTTTCTTCATGTGTTGGACACATGTCAGATCTCAATTGGCTTTCTTCTTTGTTTTGTACACGTCACACAAATTGATGGGAACACGAAATGAGCGGAAGCACAAAAGAAAGCCCAAAAGAATCAGATTTTCAACCTGCCCGGGGCCCGCTGCTGACATTGGTTCTACAGTTGTTATCAGCCACTCTCTTCTTCTTGGCATGTGTAGCGCACTCTCTCCATCGAGGCCGTCCACCTCCAACACATCATACGGCCACAATTAGAAGCTGAGGTTAATTTTATTTTTTATTTTCTTTTCTTCCTTTTTTGTTAAAACCGAACAAAATTATATTTTTATTACATTTTTGTTCACCTTTACTTAATTTCAAGTACGCCATCGAGGAAATAAAATATGAAAGGGGCAGAATTACTGAAACAAAAAATAAAATTAATTACAAAGTGAGTAAACTTAAAAACAAAATAAATTAAAATTAAACAAAAACCATAAATAAAACAAAATTAATTAAAACAAAACAAAATAAATAAAAATCTCAACAACAAAGCCAACGTTGCACATAAAAAAAGTGATAAAATTACTCTATTTCATGAAGTTATCACATATATTTACACTCAAGCCACTTCTTTTTTATTTATTTATAAAAGTGTCATTTGACAACCCTATAAATCTTATTCATGTATAAAACCTCTTCCACAAATTATATACTCTCTCGCATTGTCTCATCCTTTCTCTATTTTATTTTGTTGAAAACAAGAATCAGCCACTAATTCACACAAAAACTCAAATCAAAACACCCATTAAACTCAAAATCACCTTTCTCAAGCAACAAGATAGCCATTCGGAAATGCCGTCTTGACATCCATTTGCTAAACCTCATAGTCGAGAGAGGCAACAATGGACAAGAAAATACGGATGGACTTAAGCATAGCTACAGCTGAAAAGGTTTCCTCGTAATTGATTCCTTGTGTTCTAAGAACTCATCAGAGAGGTATTCTCTACCTCTATCAGATCGAAATACCTTTATGAGTTTACCTAATTGCTTCTCCACTTCGGCCTGAAACTCCCTGACTTATCAAAAGTTTCACTTTTATGATGCATTAGGTAGACATACCCATATCTTGAGTAATCATCAATTTTTTTTTTCTTTTTCCTTCTTGAATTCTAATTTGATGATTTAAATTTCGTTTTATTCTCATGGCATAATTTTTGAGTTTTGAGATTATTTGAGTATGCATGATTGTTGAATATGGTTTATAAGATTTTGAGCATGTAAGTAGGAATCATGGGTTAAATTTGATATTAAAATTTGGGGAAAAAGTTTATTTATGTTTAAGCATGTTTATCTCGGTGTTTTGAGACATTTTATTGCATTAAAAATTGATTTGGTATGATAGATTCAAGTTAGAACCTAATCAGTCTGCGACAGGGAAGAACTGTCTTTTACCAGTCTTGGAGGGATGGTGGTCGACCTCCCTTTTGGAGGCCGGTCGATAGGGGGTGATAGCAAATGGTGGTTGTCACTGTCCTTCGAACCCATCGAGCTACCAACTCATGCCGTTTTGGCTTTCATTGTTTTGAGTCTTTAAAATGTTTTCACAAACTCTAGTTTTGTGTCTTTAAGACCTTGAAAATATTATCTTTGTATTCCATAATTTATTTGCACAAAATGACACACTGATTATTAAATTAACATTATGATATTCGTTTTAGCATTATTTCTCACTTTAATTTTGTCTTAAGGTTTTCAATAATATAGACTGTTTGTTGGATTCTAGTATGGAACTAACATTGTTTGTATGCTAAGGTAGGATATTTTCTATTTGTTCTTTGGTATCCTTCTTTAGAAAATAGTTTTTGGCCAAAGTTTATTCTCGAAAGATTTTTAAGAACTGTTTCTATTTATTTTTAAGTTATTTGAAAATATGTGACTTTGAGTTATTCGATTTTAAAATTATTTTTATGTGTCTTAATTGTATTTTTGAATATTTTTAATACTTTTGAAAATATGGTTTCCAAAATTATTGCGAAAATCAAATCAAATCTCGAACTGAGATTGCTTTGAGGGCACTCTAAAAAATTCAAGAACTAAAATATTATAATACTGGGAGTGCTAATATACGACCAATGATCCAATTCCTAGCTTTAGATTAAATTCTTGGCAACACTCACTCATGTAAAAGGGAAGTCAAATTGCTTAAACTCAACTAACGATCCAAACAAAGACATAAAATATAAAGAGACTCAGAAGAAGTGATAAATATGTAGTGTCTAGAAAAATCTAGTAACTAATAAGCACATTTAATTAGGAATTTTTTTCATTACGCCATTAAGTTCATAAGACAATAAGAGTTTAAAACTTATAAATGCACGTTCCTCTTAGATTGTTGGGAATGATTGCGCTCTGCATAAGTTTAGGAATAACCGCGAATTTTCAGCTAGATAAGATGAATGATAATGAAAGAGTACAGAAGCTTGAGAAAATAGTTGACTTGAGACAGGTCAATACATCTTTTAACAGTCCATTCAGAATTTCGATCAGTTATGTTCGATAGAATTCAAGAATTAAAGTCGTAGGTTTTTTTTTTCTTTTGAAAAATCCAAACACTTATTGTGCATAAAGATTCGTACAAATTTAGCTTAAATTCTACAATTTCGATAATTAGAGTGAATTCATAGTATACAATACTATTAAGTGTTCTGAGGATATTATTCGAAATCAGTTTAAGATCAAGAGGCCTTTCATCTGAAAACCTAAAGATGAATGGAGTTTATCAACAAGAAACCTGAAGTTCAATAGATTAAAATTTCAAGTACAAGTACTACATTAAAGGTGTACAGATAGACACTCTAACAGAGTTAAATGAAATTAATTAGCTCTCAATAAATTTGGAGAGTTTTATGTTAGTTAGATCAAGAAGCTAGTGTTGCAAATGTTACGAATTTGGCCCATACTAGTAATGACCTAGAAATTCTTAGAATTAAATAATATAATAATATATTTAAGTCAAGGAATTTTGCTAGTAAAATATAGTGTTTAATTTTTTGTGATTGAACGATTAATAGAATCAATATATAAATTCCAAAATTTTGAAATAAATATTCAAGTTAAATTTATTAACTTTTTATGAGTGAATAATTTGGATGATAACTTTATACGCCCATGGTGCAAGAAATTTCAGTTCGTAAATAGCTTGAATACTTAAATTATAAGAAATTTCAAGTGTAGTATAGTGTTAGTAGTATACCAAGAAATACTCTAGAATATAGTACGTCCTTAATTGCCTATTATTTAAAATCGTAGTTACGCGAGTAGCATTTAAGATAAACAATGCTATCCAAGCTCGAGAATTGACACTGTCAAAGACTAAGTCTTTACTGAGGCGAAGCACAAGAAAAATCAAGTTTAAGTTTTATTTGGTCTCAAAATAATTTTAAGGTTAAAAACAATCCAATTTTATTACGTTTATATGAGTACAATTTATTCGGAGGTTAGTTTTAGACTATGAATAAATAATAGTAAGGATCCCGTCTAGAAACAAACTTCTTTGCCAGCTAAGTCAGTCACTTTAACCATTATAGAGTCTTTGGGAGATGGTGAAGGGATAAGATTAAATGACTAGACATGACTTGAACTAGTACTTAATTTGATGAGTGTACTAAGAACCATGATGAGTTTTTTTTTTTTTTTTTTTGCCCTCCAATTTCTCCCTCCCTGTGTTGCCACCATTAGAGCTTATTTAACAAAAATTTGACCTAAGAGAGTTGATGAGAGGCTTAACTAAACATGGTTAAGAAACTAGAATCACTTAACCTTTGGCCCATAAATAGGACTATCCTTTTTGAGAGCTTATTTTACTTTTTTTTTCGTCCTATTTTTTCTAAAGAATAAAACCAATTCTCTTGCTTCCCATTCTCCCAATTTTTCACTTCCTACACCACCAAAGTCACTAGCTAAAAAATAATAGAGAAGAAGGAGGCTTAGAAGAAATTACTCAAGGAGGTCTTCAAGGGTATGTGGCCTAATCTTTTCTCTATTTTATTTTAAATGTGGTCTAAGTTTGTGATTTTGGTGACGTTGGTTTGTAAATAATGTTCTATGTATGTTCTTTATATGCTTTTGAATGTTTACGGTGCTATGATTTAGTTTATGTAAGATGGAATGTGAATATGTTTAGGTAGTTTGTGTCTCAAGCTTATAAATATTTATAGCTTATTTTGAGCATAAAATCAAATCCTTTAAGGGCATTCAGAATTTTCTAGAACACGAAACTTTTAAATTTTGACGTCTTGGTCAAATCTCAATAACCAAGTATTTTCATAGTTTCAAGTTGAGGATGGGTTTTCTAGTCATTTTCATAAATTGCCTAAAAATTATAAAAAAAAAAAACTGGGCAGACATAGTTTTTAGCTTAAACAGGTTGTTTTGAGGCTAAATAAATTACCATGAAAGTTTTAGATTTCAATGAGATGAAGAACTTTCGTGAAAAACTTTTTTTGAAATTCTGCTTTTAAAATACTATTATAGGCAGATATAGAAAATTGGCAATTTAAAGTTTCAAAATAGTGCAGTTTTTGTTTTGAACAAAAACAACCTTGGAAAGTTCCAAAACAATTTTTATAGAATATGTAAATTTTAGATTTCAACGAGATGAGTAATTTTTTTAAAGAAATTTTTTTAAGAGTATACCTCAAAACTGGACTTTAAAGTAGATTTATAAAAACAATCAAAACTTTTATAAAAAATAGTTAAATCGGTAAAGTTTACAAAAATCAACGAAAAGGGATATGTTATAGACAGAAAATAGAATTTTGATGAACACGAAAGTTCTAGACCTCATTAAAGAATTTCATGAAAAATATTTTTAGAAAAACTGTCTCTAACATATAAAAATATTTTTAGAAAAACTGTCTCTAACATATAATTATACTATAACTTTTAAAACTACCTAAAAAGTACCTTTCTGTACAAGTTTTCAAACAAAACACCTATTTAGCAGCGGAAATGTAATTTACAATCAATAGAGGAATTGTGGCACTCGAAAGACTATGCGAGCCTGCAATTATAGTTTAACCAAATTCAGACTCTATCCTAAAATATAATTTTTGACACAAAATTTTTACATATACGAATATGGGTTTTCCAATAAACTTTAACAATTTTCAAATGGATTTTTAATAGGATTAGTAGAATCCCAACATGTTAGGCCTATTAAATCATGACACCAAATTCAGGCCCAGCACCCGTTTCAGTTCAAAACCTACCTCTCGGATCTGAGTTCTAACGACGTACTGTTTAGAACACCATAAAAAGCCTATAGACTTAATAGGCCATATTAGGCTTACGAAAAGGAATAAGTATCTAGATATGGGACTTTCTACAATTACAAGCCCAATAAGTGCAATGAAGGGATTTTACTCAGACCTAGTAAATGGGTAGGATAATTATTTATTAAATTGGTTAATTAATTATCAATTCTAGCACGGATAATTAAAGGCAATTAAGGAAAACTAAGTTATGAGAATTAGATAAATTAATCCTTGTAATAAATGATGATTTTACAATCCTTTAATAAAAGAAAATATTTTCTAAGAGAAGATTTAATTCCTTTACAATTATGCTAAATTAAATATTATAAGATAAGCTAATCTTGACTCTCAATGGGTGTTCTTCTATAGAATTTAACAGTAGCTAATGGGAAACTTTGACGAGTTAGCAATTTTTAGTACTAGAAAACAAGTAAGTAGAAATCTCGTTTGTAGTATGATTAGTTTTTAAATAAAATGCTTTCACATGATTTATAAAAATTATGAAACGCATGATTATTGTTACGCCATACCATGTTATGATATGTTATGATATATCATGTCATGGCGTAGTACATTATACTACGTCATGTATTATCACTATATGATATGTTATGTTTAGTTATACTATGTTTATGCCATGTAATCTGAAAATTATATCATACGCAGTATGTGATGTATGCAGTATTAAATTATATTGCTCATTCACTTTCAGTTAAACATGTTTATGATATACGATATGTGATGCTATGTAGTAACATATCATACTGCATGTGGCAACCTGACTAGACATGTTGCATATCAGTAGTAAGAAATAAGATCAATTATATGCATTATATTTCAAAACATTTGTTATTATATGTTTCGAAGTCTATAAGATGAATACTTTTAGCGAGCAAGTGGTTTTTCGTGGTAGAGTTTTGGCGCTGACAAAATGTCCAATTTTGGTGCAACTTTCATAACTCTTTTCACCAAAATTTCTACAAGAAATTATCGTCGCTAAAAGTGGTTCTTATTGTCAAAAATAGACAATTTTTTAAGCATTCATCACAAATCTTTGTCGTCGCTAAAAAGCCACTTTTAGTGACAAAAAATGACGTTGCTAAAAATGTCATCGCTAATGGGCCTGTTTCTTGTAGTGAATGGCAGCGTTTCAGTGTTATACTCATTTTCGATTATATAGAGAGGACTCAAATCCTCTGTTAAATTTTTGTTGTTCCAAATAGTATCTAACCAATGATATTATGACACATCATTTGATGAAAATATATATAAATTAGATATTGTTTTAAAATTTTTAATTAATGTGTTATAATTCATTTGGTTAAACACCATTGAATACTCTAAAATTGGATATAGAATATTTAAGTTCATATTTGAAAACAAAGCTAATTAGCTGCTGGGTACTGCTACAGATAAGGATACGTATTTTATTATTGTTATTTTTTTTAAACATGCACGTCCTCTTTTGTTTTCTCCTTTGCTCGGTACGTTAGTGATTTCATTAAAAATTCTTTGATTTCGTTTGAACACGTCAAGTACTGCGTTTGTTTCCGATCTAACATAAGATGTCTATGAGGAGAATAGATTAAAATTTTTCTTTTCTGCTCTGTTTCTATATTATTTAGAAGAAAAGCAATTGAATACAAGAGGAAAAAAAAAAAAGAAGAAGAAGGAAATTCTTCGTGAAGACTGAACGATATCCATATAGTTTGATCAAGAATGTAAGTAATAATGAAATGAAAAAACAAAGGGAACTTATTTTTGGTCAAGATAATAACAGGAAGAGAATTTTTAGAAAAAAAAGAAATATTTACTCGATGCTAAAGGAGAAACGTCCGAGGACGATAAGAAAAGACATGACATAGAAAAGACTAATAAAGTTGTAAAAACAAAGCAATGTGTTTTTCATTGATTTGAATTAATTGGTCATATAGTCTTTTATTTGTATCATTTAAAAAAAATGTTGTAGAAGAATCTTGGTTTATAGGAAATGTTTGTATATATAATTTTAGATTTCAAAACATTCGCAACACCTATAAGGCAACAAAAGCGGTATATAATAGGATTTAAATCAAAAGTCATAATTTTTTTTGATTTTTTTCATCGTCTTTGAAATATTAAAAGTAAAGGCCTGTGTGTTGATTTTTATTTTCTTTTCAATACAGAGAGGCTTAAATAATAGCAAAGGTTCTGATACAGATATTCTAACGGAGAACTTCAAATAATTAAAATATATAATACAATATGCATAGAAGGAAAAAAAAAAAAAAAAAAATGAAGAAAAGAGAGTGCACGTGCCTTGCACGTACCAATTTCACCTGGTAATGTATACAAGCAGGTTAAAACTAACTTCTTATTTTACTTGGAAAGAGGACATAGATATATTGTACAACATCCAAACGACATGCCATATTTATTATTAACAACTGCAAACGTTTAATTGAAAGAGTTATATCATGATTTTACTCAACAGACATGGAAATCCAAGCCATAAATGGCATGTCGTTTCACTTGTAGAATTCCATAACCCAATACCCATAAACACAACACACCAATTTGATTCCAATAAATCCTGCACCAGTTGCTAAGGCTAGGAACTCTCGTTCGCTCCGCTCCTTTCCCCCTAAAAGATGAGTCATCATGCCCACATCCAATGCGAAAGTGTTCTTAACTGAAAAACTATTCTCTGGCATGACAGGAAGAATTGCCTCAACAATTACAACCTTTCCGTCGTTTGGAATAGCTTTGTAACAATTCTTTAGTACCTTCAAGCAGTGTTCATCACTCCAATTATGAAGTACAAACTACAAAATCGTCATGTTCAATGCATCAATATCAACAAATATAAATTAGTTGATGCACTAAGGTTTCATAACAAACCTTCATCAGAATTGCATCCCCATGTGGAATATTTTCAAACATGTCTCCACCAACATGTTCAACACCTGCAACATCACGGCTAAGCCCATATTTTTACTCTTCAAATCTCAAGTGATATATCACAATCAATTGCTACTATTTTATGAAAATTAAGAATTCATGAGAAATATGGTTTATCCATTGCATATTGTAACATATACAAGAATTAAGAAAAATTGAAAATAAAACCTCACACCTGGATAAAAAGGGGCATTTTTTACGACATGAGGCAAGTCAAAATTAATGCCCTTGATATGTGGGTATTTAGAAGTGATTTGACTAAGGGTCGCTCCCTGACCGCCGCCGACATCTACAACTTGCTTAAAAAGCTGAAAGCCTTTGTAATGCTTCAAGATTTTATTCGTAAGCATAATTGTATGGTTGTACATTGCTACGTTGAAAGCCTCATTGAACCTTTGGTCAAAGCCTGCATACTCGAAGGCGTGCATCCCATGGGCCCTGTTAAATGCAATTCCTCCTTCAAGAATGGAACCTTTCAAGTGGGACCTGTGATTCAGAATAAATCTAGTTTCAGATTATATAAAGTGAATGGCCACTCTAGGAAGTCGAAGTAGCATATATGCTTGCGAATTGGATTTCGCATGCAGTTGTTGTTAAGTGGTTTTTAAAGATGGAGATGGAACTAGGAAGAGTAATTTTCACTTTTGATCTTCAAGAAATCACAATTATCTCACTTTGACCCCTAAACTTTCAACTTACAGCAATAGTCTCGAGCTTTCCAAATATTATCCTAATTGTACTTCTATAACGTATAAAAATATAAGAGATTTCATCATCTAAGACGCACATGATTCTTTAATGAAGAATAATCTAGTAAAGTTACATTTGGATAGTTTTATTTAGACAAATATTTAAACCAAATCATATGTGCCTCACCTGATTAAATCCATCAACTTTTAACATTTATGTTAAAAAGAATATGTAATTATTACTAGTATAACATTTGAAAAGATAAGGAGTAGCTAATTTATCAATCGGAAGTTAAGAAGTTGAAGTGAGATAACTAATATTTCTGACGATCGAGAGTAAAATTAACCCTAACAAGAAAACTAGACAAGTAGACAAAAGTATGTTAGTTGTAATTACCAAACTAATTTTCGCCCACCCAAGTAATAGATTATTGGGGAAAAAAAAATCTCAATAGGAAGAAATTTGCTTGTAAACTGCAAGGATCCTTCTTTTCTAAAGTTCTAAAGACTTGAAAAGATTGATTCCATGTAAAAGACGTTAAAAACGAAAGCAATTACTCACCAGCTATCCCAGAAGACCTTGTCCAGGCCCGTAGCTAAGCATGGTCCGAGTGAAACACCATCTTCATTAGTCACAAAATACATGGACACCGGACCAAGGCTGTAGAGCCTCCGGACATTAGACCCATCCTCATCACTAACTACCGAGCAACTAAGAACAGAGTTACTGGCTAGAAGCCCGAGGATGCGGTCGAGCATAGTGGGCGCACCGGGGTTGTTGGTGGACATATGGGCTGCAATCTGTGCTGCGGAGAGCTTAGCTCCTTCGCCGGCTTTGGCAATGATGTCGAAAACTCCAAGCTCACTTGCAATGTGCAAGCACATGGATGTCGCAAAGGGGAACGACAGGTACACTGCATGGGAGAAGCCTTCCTCTTCTTCTTTACTTTCATGGCCATCGAGTTTTGGAGTACAGCTTTCCAGTTCCGATGAGGAAGCCATTGTACGAATGTTTGCAAGGGAAACTAGTTTGATCTTTAATTTTGTATGCTTTGTGCTACTTTATATACACAATTATATTTATTGTTTCTCTTATTGTAGATAAATTTGATGATGTTAGCAACGCGATAGGGATGCCCTTGTTTTTTAAAACAGAAAAAAAAAAAAAAAAAAAATCCAACGCATAAACAAAACATTTATTTGGGCCCCAACAGTCCATTATATTTGGACAGCGCTTTGGACAAACGACAGTTGCGTATGTCCGCCGGGAAATAAAATGTTGAAAAAAACCCCTCATTGAGCGTATTAGAAAACACATGTTAATTTTTTTTTTATGTAAAATCTTATTACCAAGATCTCCTCAAGGACCAAGAGGATACATCTAAAATGTCTAAATATAATTGATGAAGGTTCTTACCAAAAAAAGAAAAAAACTTATTATGCTGTTTGACAAGAGTAGTTTTAACTATTATCTCAATTATGAACAGTGCAATGCTCTCATATGTTACAGTAAAGAGAAAAAAGGTTGCTATAGTGTAAAACTCTCATATACTACAGTAAAAAACAGTTCTAACCAGTGGTTCCCACCATCATGCCAAACATGGAATATGGAAGTTAACCAAATGAAATGATGCCTTTGTTGAAGTAGTCCAACCAAGTGTTGCTTTCATCATGACTATAATACCTACCCCTTTAGAGAAATTGCTCAGCTGTTATAATTTTTAGCAAAATTAAAATATTACAAGTAATTAAATAGAAAGAAAGAAATCATACAAGAAATATAATTGATAGCAACTAGTTGCAAATTGATTCATTGCAACAAGTTAATTAAAAATATTAAACAAGAGCAAAAAAAAAAAAAAAAGAGGTACAGTGTCCAAATGCAATTATCGACTGTGAACTATTCTTATTGATTTTTCTGATTGAATGATTCATGGAATTAATTTATAAATTCTAAATTATGAAATAAATATTAAAGTTAAATTTATTAACTTTTTATGAGCAAATAATTCGGATGATAGTATTATACACCCAAAGTGGAAGAAATTTCAATTTGTAAATAGCTTGAGAACTTAAATTATAAGAAATTTCAAGTACAGTACAGTGTTAGTAGCATACCAAGAAATACTCTAGCACATAGCACATCCTTAATTGCCTATTATTTAAAATCGAAGTTACATGAGTAGCATTTAAGGTCAACAATGTTATCCGAGCTTAAGAATTGACATTGTCAAAGAATATGTCATTACTGAGGCAACGCACAAGAAAAATCAAGTTTAAGTTTTACTCGGTCTAGAGATAATTTTAAGGTTAAAAACAATCCAATTCTATTACGTGATTAAGAATTTATGTGGGTACGATTTATTCGGAGAGAAATTTTGGACTATGAATAAATCATAGGGATCCCGTCAAGATACAAAATTCTCTGTGAGCTAAGTTAATCATTTTAACCATTATAAAATATATATCATTACAGAATCCTTGGGAGATGGTGAAGGAATAAGATTAAATGACTACACATGACTTGAACTAGTACTTAATTTGATGAGTGTGCTAAAAGCCATAATGATTTTTTTTTTTTTTTGCCCTCCAATTTCTCCCTCCTTGTGTTGCCACCATTAGAGCTTATTTAACAAAAATTTGACCTAAGAGAGTTGATTGGAGACTTAACTAAAGAGGGTCAAGAAGGTAGGATGACTTAACCTTTGGTCCATAAATAGGACTATCCTTTTTAAGAGCTTATTTTGCTTTTTTTCTCCTATTTTTTCGAAAGAACAAAGCCAATTCTCTTGCTTCCCATTCTCCCAATATTTAACTTCCCATACCACCAAAGTGACTAGCTAAAAAATAATAGAGAAGAAAGAGGCTTAGAAGAAAATCACTTAAGGAGGTCTTTAAGGGTATATGACCTAACCTTTTCTCTATTTTATTTTAAATATGGTCTAAGTTTGTGATTTTGGTGATGTTGGTTTGTAAATAATGTTCTATATATGTTTTCTATATGCATTTGGATGTTTAAGTTGCTATGATTTAGTTTATGCAAGATGGAATGTGAATATGTTTAGGCAGTATGTGGCTCAAGTTTAAAAATATTTACGGCTTATTTTGGGTATAAAATCAAATCCTTTAGGGGCATTCAAAATTTTATAGAACACAAAACTTTTAAATTTTGACATTTTGATCAAATCTCCATGACCAAGTATTTTCACAGGTTCAAGTTTAGAACAGTTTTTCTTGTCATTTTCATCAACTGTCCAAAACTTATAAAAAAAAACTGGGCAGCCACAGTTTTAGCGTAAACATGTTGTTTTGAGGCTAAATTACAATGTTCATAGAACATGAAAGTTTTAGATCTCAACGAGATGAAGAACCTTCATGAAAAACCTTTTTTGAAATCCTGCTTTTAAAATACTTTTATAGGCAAATATAGAAAACTGGTAGTTTAAAATTTCAAAATAGTGTAGTTTTTGTTTTTTGACAAAAACAACCTTGGAAAGTTCTGGAACCATTTTTATAGAATGCAAAAATTTTAGTTTTTGACGAAATGAATAACTTTTGTGAAGAAATTTTCTTAAGAATATACCTCTAAACTAGACTTCAGAGCAGATTTATGAAAACAATCAAAACTTTTTATAGAAAATAGTTAAATCGGTAAAGTTTACGAAAATCGACGAAAATGGATATGTTTATAGATAGAAAATAGAATTTTGATGAACATGAAAGTTCTAGATCTCATTAAAACAAAAGAATTTTGTGAAGAATTTTTTTAGAAAAACTGTCTCTAACATGCAATTATATGATGACTTTTAAAACTAACCCAAAAGTGCCTTTATGCACTAGTTTTCAAACAAAATGCCCATTTAGTAGCAGAATTGTAATTTACAATCAACAAAGGAATTTTAGCGATCGAAAGACTATACAAGTCTACAATTATAGTTTAATCAAATTCAAACTCTATCCTAAAATATGATTTTTGATACAAAATTTTTACATATATGAATGTGGGTTTTCCAATAAATTTTAACAATTTTCAAATGGATTTTTTACAGGGTTAGTAGAATCCTAACATGTTAGGCCTATAAAATCATGACATAAAATTCAAGCCCAACACCCATACTAGTTCAGAGCCCACCTCTCGGATCTGAATACCAACGACATAGTGTTTAGAACGCCATAGAAAGCATCTTGACTTAATAGGCCATATTAAGCTTATGAAAATGAATAACTATCTAGATATGAGACTTTCTACAATTACGAGCCCAATAACTGCAATGAAGGGATTTTACTTAGACTTAGTAAATAAATAAGATAATTTTTTATTAAATTGGTTGATTAATTATCAATTCTAGCACGGATAATTAAAGGCAATTAAGGAAAACTAAGTTATGAGAATTAGATAAATTAATCCATGTAATAAATATGATGATTTTACGATCCTTTAATAAAAGAAATTATGTTTGAAAAAAAAGATTTAATTCCTTTATAATATTGCCAAATTAAATAGCATAAGATATGCTAATCTTAACTCTTAATAGGTGTTCTTCTATAGAATTTAACAGTAGTTAATAGGAAACTTTAGCGAGCTTGCAATTTTACTACTAAAAAGCAGGTAAGTAGTATGAATAGTTTTCAAATAAAATACTTTCACATCATTTATAAAAATCATAATACGCGTGATTAGTGTTATGCCATACCATGTTATGATATGTCATGTCATGGCGTACTACATTATATTACGTCATGTATTGTCATTATATGATATGTTATGTTTAGTTATGCTATGTTTATATCATGTAATGCTATAATTATATCATACACAGTATGTGATGTATGCAGTATTAAATTATATTGCTCACTCACTTTTAGTTAAGCATGTTTATAATATACAATATGTGATGTTATATAGTAGCATATCATACTGCATGCACTTAATAAGACAAGTGAAACAAATAAGACAAGATCAATAATGTGTGTTGTATTAATCTCTCGACCTATAGGGAGGCATTCAGCTAACTTTAGTTTAGTTCATGATTTTGGGGACCTCACCAACCTTAGCCTCCGGAGAATTGTGTGCAACCAATATGGGTACCTCGACCCATTTAGTATGAAAAAATGAGGCTTAAAATTAATCATGCAACACGTCCATAAAACAAGCATAAATTGTTCATGCAAGTTTTTTATTGAAAGTTTTCATCTATGCTTTGTGAGTTTAAGTTCCTACTTACTGAGTGAAAGTTCATTCAGCTATATTCATGCTTTAGGTAAGAGACCTGTCAGTAACACCTGATAGGCAATGGCAAGCGGCGAATAAAAGGTGAAGATGGTAATAGATACTGCTTATGCAAAAGGTAATTTACACAGTATGAATTATGTTAAATTATATATGTATGTTTTAAAAAATTGAGTTTGTAGTTATGTAACCTTAGTCTAGATAATTTTGAGATTAATATATTGTAACAGATATTGCAACAAATATACATAAGTTTTAATATAAGAAGATTCATAATGATATTTAAATTAGAAAATTTTCAAAAAGGTTTTATTTTAAATTAAAAATGATTTAAAAAATGTTTTAAGAAATTATTGTTACGCTTAAAAAAATATTTTGCAAATTTAGGTACTCTACATTAAGATATGTTTAAGCCAAGTTGTTACATAACGGCCACATAAGTAAGGTCATTACAAAATATGTGTCAATACAAAATTTCATGAGGATTAATAATTTAAAATGAGTTTAGGTTAGAGATGAAATTTTGAAAATTTGAGAATTTGTAGTAAATAACATTTGTCCAAAACTAATTATATTAAATAGCAGATTTTGAAAATATTTGTAGTAAATAAATATTTTATGGTAAAAATAATTTATTTATCCCCTTATTTATAGTGTAAATAATACTTATTTGTGCAGCAAATAAATTAGAGCTGTAAATAGTTTATTTATCCTTTAGTTTACAGTGTAAATAATTCTTACTTACACATTAAATAAATTATTTACATTGTAAAGATGCTATTTACTATAAATATTTTCAAAACTTCAAAAAGTTTCAAAAATCCACTATTTCCTTCCTTCTCCGTTGAAATTTTTTATTGGCGAGTAGGTTTCAGAGCTTTTATTTATTAATTTTTGTAATAGGATGAGGTCAGATATTAAGAGTTAGTGATCAATATGACCAAGCATACTGTAACAGAGTTCAATTTACTATATCGCATAGTTATCATGTCAATGGACGAGAAAAAGCGACTATTATTTGAAAGATCAAAAGAGTACACTGGCAAATGAGACCTTCGGGATAAACGACGGTACGAGTCAAGTAGAATTCCGAGGACCAAGAAGAAGAAATGTACATTTTAAAAGAATCTAACCTTTTTAAAAGAATCTAATCTAGAATTTAAGACCGAATTTAGATGATCCAAACGAGATTTGTTGTGTCATACTCATAATCACCTTACAGGGAAGTTCATTAAATGATCTTTGGGTTTTGTATTGGAAGCAGTAATATTGTTGTTTTAGATTTTATTTCTTTTTCGGCTTGATTTAAGTAAGCAATAATGCACCTTCTAAAGAAAAAAAAAATATTTATTCTCTTGATCATTTGATGCAAGGACTTAGCCTTCTTATGTTTGTTTCTTTTTTTTCTTTTTTTTAAATTACAGGTGACCAAGCAGTAACTAGTGTAGAATCTCTAAAAATAGTTTTTGTGGATTCTGCGGACTATATGTGCAGAAACAAGCAAACTTTCTGTTGAGTAAAAGCATTATGTTCATATGAAAAAGTCAACCTTTTCTCGTTGTGATTTCAGTATGTATAATGCATAGATGGCCCACCAATATAGTGACGATTCTTTGTGCTTTGGATCATTTCAGGATTTTGGAGAAGTATAGCAGAATTTGCACATGGGGAATCCAAACAAGCAACTCATGAGCTAACCGACAACATATTTTGAGGCCTCATTATTTTGGTCTTAGCAAACAATTGGCATTTTGTTCATGATAAATGTTGTTGTTGTTGTTGTTGTTGTTGTTCAAGTTAGATGTTGGGAATGTCATTTTGCTTTGATTGGTTTATCTGAGATGCGTTTTGTGAAGAAGCTGATCTTAATTTCTTTCTACATAGATAATTTGGTCCAGACATTTTGTTACCATGGTTTGAGAATTTTATCCAAGGTTTGCATCAAAAAAATGTGATTGACCTCCGTCTCTTCATCAGTTCACATATCAGAAGTTAACTAGGTGTGATTTTGAACTTTTCTGCATTGTTATATGGAATGTGGAAAAATCAGAATGCATTTATTCGTGCAGGCAAACTAGGCCCAAGTGTGCTGGTGGAAGATGTAGGACTTGAAGAAAAACTAAATGAGAAAATTAATAAAAGATAGAAGAAAAGAATATAGAGATTTAATGTGGCTTGGCAATATGCTTGCATCCACGATCAGAAACAAAGAGAGGGAATTCCCTTATTAAAAGCACCATAAATAGGCTTCATACAAAGCACATAAACAAGAAAGGCACCGAAACTAAAATCAAAACATTTCTTAATATAAAAAGAAATACAAATAAAAGTCAAAACTCCTTGAGTCCAAACATGCTATGTATTTATACCCGGAACAAAACTATAACGGAGAAAACATAGTGTGAAGCAAGTACCCTCAACTAGTCTATTAAACATAAGCGATTGGGGAGATATTGCTTCCCGCATTTAGACCACGTCAATTTTTTCCCCTTCTCGGTCTTTTTTTTTTTTTTTTTGTCATGTATATAAGAAGCTTACAAATAACTGCAAATTTTACTTGAGAAAAGGACAGTAAATCTTCATAAACCAAGGAAAGATTCCACACCAAATGGCATGTCGTTTTTATTATTAATAGCTGCAAATGTTTAATTAAAAGTGTTACATGATGTTTTATTCAATGATTCAGAAATGTAGCCATAAATGACAGGTTATCTTATATGTAGAACTCCATAACCCAAAAGCCACAAACACAGCAAACAAATTTGGTTCCGCTAAATCCTGCACCAGTTGCCAAGTCTAAGAACTCTTGATTCAGAAATGTAGCCATAAATGACAGGTTGTCTTATTTCTAGAACCCCATAACCCAAAAGCCTCAAACACAGCAAACAAATTTGATTCCGCTAAATCCTGCTCCAGTTGCCAAGACTTATAACTAATGTTGGGTTCGCTCCTTCCCCCTAAAAGATGAATCATCGCGGACACATCTGATGCCAAGGTGATCTTCACACCAGGACTAGTCTCTGGCATCACCGCAAGAATCGCCTCCACAACTATAACCTTTCCATTTTCTGAAATAGCTTTATAACAATTCTTCAATATCTTTGAGTAGTGTTCATCAGACCAATCATGAAGTATCCACTGCAAAACCGATGTATTTAATATCAAAATACATGAAACATACATTACTTAGTTGAGGCACTAAAGTTTTGACAAACCTACATTTCCAAGAAAAGAAAAAAAAAAAAAAAAAAACCACTTTTAATAAAACTGCATCCCCACACGGGACACTTTGAAACATGTCTCCGGCTACATGTTCGATTCCTGCAACATAAATGTTAAAACACCTCTTTTTATTCTGGAAATTTCAACTGACTTACGACAAATGATTCTATTTATCCAATCCAATATAAGAATCCATGAGAAATATGGTTTATTTGTTGGTATTGATGTAAAAGAACTAATAAAAAAAATTACATACCTGGATAAAAGGGGCATTTTCTACAACATGAGGTAAATCAAAATTAATACCCTTAATATGTGGGTATTTGGATGTGATTTGACTAAGGGTCACTCCTAGACCACCACCAATATCTACTAGATGCTTAAAATTCTGAAACCCTTGGTAATGCTTCAAAATTTTCTTCATGACAATGGTTGTATGGCTGTACATTGCAAAAGTGAAAACGTTGTTGAATTTTTGGTCAATGCGTGAATACTCAAAGGGATGCATTCCATGGGTCCTGTTAAATGGAACTAAACCTTCAAGAACTGAACCTTTGAGCTGGTACCTGTAATTCAATATTATAAATCTACTTTTCAGATTACACGAAGTGAATGGCTATAATAGGATGTAGAAGTAGCGTGTAAAACTTGTAATTGCATTTGATATGTAGTTGATATATATTAAATGATTTTAAAAACATGGAGATTAAACAAAAAAATTGGACAATTAGTTAAAAACTTCTGCGTTGTAATTATCAAGCTATCATTCATGTGGCCGGAGTGATGTATTATTGTTAAAAAAAGGACCATATCTAAGTATAAACAAGAACTTCTAAGGTGAATGACTTGAAAATTTACTCACTTTAGGGAAAAAAAAAAAAAAGATTGAAAAAGAAAGCAAGTACACACCAAGAATCTGAGAAGACCTTGTTATGTCCGAAAGCTAAGTAGGGTCCCAAAGAAGCACCATCTTCATTAGTCACAAAGTACTTGGACGCGGGGCCCAGGCTGTAGAGCCTCCGGAAATTAGATCCATTATCATCACGAACCACAGAGCAATTAAGCGCAGAGTGGCTGGCTAGAAAACTGAGAATGCGGTCCAGCATAGCGGGCGCATCAGGGTTGTTGGTGGACATCTGGGATACAATCTCGGTGGGGGAGAGCTTAGCTCCTTCGCCAGCTTTGGCAATAATTTCGAAAACTCCAAGCTCAATTGCGACATGCAAGCATAGGGAAATTGCTGGGGACACCACTAGGTTCATGGCATGGCAGAAGTCTTTTTTCTTCCTCTTCTTCTTTAGTGTCATGGCCATGGACTTTTGCAATGCCGTTTCCCAGTTCCAATGAGGATGCCATTGTACGAATGTTTTCAAGGGCAAACTAGTTTGGCCTTTAATTTGGTGTGTTCTGGGCCACCTATATATAGAACTGTATTTATTGTTCTATTATTGTAGACAAATTTGAGGATGATAGCAACGCGATAGGCATGCTATTGTTCTATTATTCCAGGGAAACTTGCTTTAGTTATATGAAATACTGCTAATTTATAAAGATTTTGATTTATTTAATTTTCTTCGTACAAACTTAATGAGTAATCAACGAACATGTGGCTTTTTACTTTATTATCAATGATTGAAAAAAAAAAAAGAAAAACAAAATAAAAGGATTCATATTTCATGCTTTAAAAGATATCATTCAACTAGAATCATGTTCATTGGAAATCTGCTATGTGCATAGAATTATATAAACAAGTAATTAATACAATGAGGAGTGAGTATCGTTCACACAAGACTAAGTGTCCTTCTCCTGGGTTTGTATCAATTAATGGACAAGACAAAATTCAATTCCATAAAGATGGACTTTTAAAAAAGAATTTGGATGACTTTCAAGCCTCGCTTAAGAACCATCATAACGGATATGTCTACGGAACAATTTCTAATCTTTAGCCTAAATTCTATATAGAAAGACAACGTATTGGGAATCTTGCATTAAAAGACTTTGTTTGCCAGTTTATAAGAAAACTAGATGGGAAGTAATTCCTTAATCTATAGAATAGTTAACAACACTTGTAAATATTGTTATTTTTATGTGTGTTTTTGTTTTTTTTTTTAATTGTTGAAATTTATTCGAGTTTTTTAATAAAAAATTGTCAAAATGTGGCTGATTAATGAAGAAGAGATTCTGAAGAAACGCATTCTGATGAACATAAGTGTCTAAATGCAGTTGCATTCATTCTCGAATAAAATTTTTTAAAAAAAAAAATCCTGTTTGAGTGTGTTTGTTTATGTCGATGTACATAGTAGGTGTTAAATAATTTTCAAGTTTGTGTGTTGTGTTTGTATTTGTTGGGTTGTAGAGTTCTACAACTAAAACTACATCTCATCTACTTGTTAGGTTTCCGTGTCACGTGGGTGAAGCGTGACCTCACTCTTTCGATCAAATATTTGCTGTTGTTAATAAAACAACGACATGTCGTTTGGTTTTACAATATTTCTAGTGTCTGAAAATTTACCTTCCTTTTTTAAGTATAGTTTGCTTTTTTTTTTTTTTTGAGCTGCTTATATACATTACCAAAATTGATTGAGTGGGAAAAAAAATATATTGACTGGCTCTTAATGGGTGAGGCAATATCTCTCTTTTTGGTTTTGTTCAATATTCTTTCAAAATGTACCCACTGGTGCACGCCGCAAATTTAACCGCGGTTAAAAACTGCACTTAAAAGATAAGACGGTGGTTGTCAAAATTATCATCTTATCAAACAATGTTATATGTTCTCACAATTTTTAACGGTCTTTTAATCTCTATTAGATGTCCAAACGTGCGCATGAGTTCCACACTAGATAATTGTTTATGTAAAAACTACCCTCTCATGTAAGCGAGAAAAAAATAATGTTGTTTACGTGTACTTATACGTGTCACTTTTAATATCTCGGGTTTTATTTATTATTTGGCATCAGAATTCACTTATTTTTGTATAATAATATTACATATTAAAAAAAAGTTTTAAAACCTAATATTCAAAATACATATGATGGTAAATTACAAATTTACAAATATACACAATAATAAGTAATTGATGTTAATAAACAAAGAAAACAATATAAGTAAATGGTTCATTTACAATCGACCAAATAATCACAAAACAAATTAACATAAAGACATTCCTTACAATAACTAAATAACTAAACCTAAAATAACCCAAATCACAATCACTTTCAACTTCAAAACAATAACAACTATATTCAATCTCACAAACAAATGCAATAACTAATTTCTAACATAAATTCAATAATTTCACAAACTTAAATAGAACCTAACGATAAAATCAACTGAAATAAAAAAATTAATTAACTAATTAAATAAATAAAGTAAAACTAAATAAAATACTTACCAAAACCACTTAGGTTGCTGGTGATGGCGGAGGGACAACGACAGTGTGATGGATGAATGAGGAATGGCGACGAGGACGGGCCACGGTTGAGGGAGGGTGAGGCTTGGACTACAGCCTCAGGTGAGAGTGATGACAACTTGGGCAATAACCATAGGCGAGGGCAGCTTGGGCAACGGTGACGGTTAGCAGAGAAGTAGAGCTTTGGGCGATGGGTAGGAAAATTGATTGATCAAGAAAGAGAGAGAACCGTCGTCTTAAGAAGCACATTAAACAATAGTTTCCACGTAATCATTGTTAGCACGGTATGGATTTACGAAGAATGGAGATCTTCTTGTCGAGCTTTTTTATGCAATATATGGTGAATGTTTCTAAAACATGGTCATCTAATGGACTCACCTAAGCTGTCTTTTATAGTATTGATTGCTCTTGAAAATGAAATGTCTTTTGGTGGAAGTAAAATTTTTTATAGGTATGTTGACTATTGGTCTGTAAAACTATAGTCCTGAAATTTTCGGGTCAATCTATGAAAGGACCTTATATTTTTAGTGCACGTTTGTTATCTCTAAATCTATTCAAAATTATATAAAAAAGTATGCATAACAAATAATTTATAGTAAAGATCTAATAACTTTAAAATGGAGCTCTGTTAATAGAGCATTTTTTTATTCTTTTCCTGATAGATAGGTCAACTCTTTTCTTCTTTGCCTTTTTCTATTTTTCTTAAAGGTAAAACTTATAGCAAGACAAGCATTTTGGCTCCATTATTTTAATTGTTGAATCAAATTCTCAATATTTTGATTTATGATTGGAAACAATTCTATGTCACAGATTACAAATTTTTAACACGAACAGTTATAAATTAGACCTTTGAAAAGCTAATCTAATAATTAAAATAATAGGACCTATGGATTAGACAAAAATACATGTTTTACCTCAAAACTAAATATTCCAAGGAAATGGCGGTGGCCACAACGGAAGCTACCTGCTCCTGGGTAAAATTAGGCCACAGCCCACTTACAAATTGAATCGTCAAGGTCGTTAGCATAGTTAGGAGTCCAGATATTCCAGCAAACATGAACCTATTTTAAACATAAAACTATTATAAATGCCTAGGATGGTCTTTTCTTAACTATGGTTGGTCATTCTCATTTATCATTCAATCAAAGTCCTTTCTCCTCTGAAATTCTGCTTGATTACTCTGGATGGAACTCTGCCTGGCTTTTATTCAGAGCTCTCTTTATGAATGTTTTTGTTATTTTCTATCATTGCTTTATATAAGTTTTTTAATCTATAAAAATAGTAGACTAAAATCTTTTGAATAACTAGCATTGTGTAAAAAATAAAATAAAATAAAATTTTGTGCACTCGGAGCTGATTTAGACGCAGATTGGGTCAGTAACTTTAACGATAGTAATTTAATGATTTGCTATCGTATATTTTCTTGCCCTGATACAATTTCCTGGCTCTCAAAAACAACGTGTTCTTGCTTGCTCTAGTATTGATCAGTTTGAAGCTATCCTAGTTATAAACTTTTAACCTTACGACTCTTCAACAAGACCACCAACACTCAAACTTTTCAATAAAACCCATCGAAATAGTCCATCATTGCTAGGCTACTCCACTTCGACAATATGTTTCTAAACATTTCTTATGGTCAGTCATAGGAAAACACCATTCACTTTACTTTCGGGTCAAAAATTGATCTCCATAATTTTTTTTGGATGAAAAAGCTGACTTCATTACGTTTGAAAAAATAAAGAAAGAAAGAGAGAGAGAAAATAATGTACCAATGACTAAGACCATGCCTACCACATCGATGTCATCATCAAATGTGTATAAATAAACGAATTAAGCCTTCATCGTAACATGTACCAAATTAAACATCAAAGTAGTTTTCCTTTCAAATTTCAAACGATATGGCATTCTCATGGGAAATTGGGGAACGCATCTCCGAAGAAGAGGAAGACTTTTCCCACGCCATGCACCTAGTGTTGGGAATTAAGGAACAAATTCCTTAAGCAACTAGATTAATGGAGCAAAAATAAAGTGAAAGAGAACGCACAACATTTAGCGTGGTTCACCCAATTTAGGCTACGTCCACAGGCTGCTGCAGATCTTTTGCCAAGGGAGAAAATATACAAGTGTTTACAACACTCAAAACCTCACAAAAACTCACAAACCTATAACCCAATTACACCCAAGAAAATTGCTCTCAGTTTTCTTTCAAGCTGTCTATGTAAAGCTTATTGTTTTCTCTCAAGGATGGATTGACAGGAATGAATGCAATGGTTGGTATTTATAGCCATAAGCCCCTCCTTTCACCTAATTTCACTCAAGAAGAGTCAAATAAATTGGGCTAGTTAGGTACCACCATTTTTAACCACCTTGTTCAAAGGTTGTAGGCAGCCACAATTTGAGACTTGCCTCTTTTCTTGACTCTCTAGAATGGTAAGCTCCCTACCATTCAACAATGTTCAACAATCTCCCACTTGAAGACTGATTTCAATCTGTCTTCACACCTTGATCATTTGCGGCAGCACTTCCTTGTTTCCTTTACGCTTGCAAACTAACTGAAGCTAAACACAGCTTCAGTTTTTCAATGTTTACCATCTTCGTCAACATATTAGCAAGATTTTGAGTAAAACTAATCTTTTCAAGTTTCAAAATCCCATTTTTCAGAAGTGACCGAATGAAATGGTACTGCACCTGTATGTGCTTCATTCTGGAATGGAAGGACGGATTTTTCGCCAAGTTTATTGCACCTTGACTATTGTTGTATAAGACATTGTCTTCTTGTTTCTTGCCAAGTTCTTCTAAGAAACCTTGAAGCCAAACCATTTCTTTGCTGGCTTCTGTGATAGTGAGATATTTTGATTCTGTCGTAGAGAGAGCAACGATTTTTTGCAGCTGAGAAACCCAACTCACTATTGTGCCTCCTACAGTGTAGATGTACCCTGTAGTGCTCTTTCTATTATCAATATTTCTAGCCAAATTAGCATCCACATAGCCTTTTAATGCCATATCTCCACCTTTAAAATAAAGTACATTTCCTGTGGTACCCATAGATATCTAAGGATCCATTTTACTGCTTCCCAGTGTACTTTGCCTAGATTATTCGTGTATCTGCTAACAACTCCTACTGCATGTGCAATGTCTAGTCTAGGACAAACTATGGCATACATCAGACCTCCAATAGTTGAGGCATACGAAACCATTTCCATGTGTGTACTCTTTTCCTCTGTCTTTGGTAACTGTTCCTTGGAGAGTCTGAAGTGCTTACTAGTTTAGCATCCGGCATATTGAACCTGGAGAGTACTTTGTTGATGTACTTAGCCTGTGACAATATCAAATTCCCTGACTTTCTGTCTTTGTTGATCCTCCTTCTAAGAATTTGCTTTGCAGCGCCCAAATCTTTCATCAAAAAATGCTTCGACAATTCTAGCTTCAAATTATTGATTTGTTGCATGTCAGATCCGGCAACCAACATATCATCTACATAGAGCAGTAGAATAATGAAGCTGTTGTTGAACTTCTTGACGTAGCAGCAATGATCTGCTTGACACCTTGTGAAACCACTGTTGCTCATGAAGTTATCAAACTTCTTGTACCACTATCTTGGAGCTTGTTTTAAACCATATAAGCTCTTTTTCAACTTGCAAACCAGGTTTTCCTTGCCTGCTTTATAAAGCCTTCCAATTGCTTCATATAAATTTCTTCCTCCAAATCGCCATGAAGGAAAGCTGTCTTTACATCTAATTGCTCAAGATGTAAGTTTAATGTGGCTACAATTTTCAACACTAGTTTTATAGTGGTCAACTTCATGACTGGAGAGAAAATTTCTATGTAATCAATGCCTTCTTTTTGCTGAAAACCTTTTACCACCAATTTTGCCTTGTAGCATTTGCTTCCATCATGCTCTTCTTTGATCCTAAACACCCACTTGTTATGGAGAGCTTTTTTATCTTTCGATAGTTCAGCTAGCTCCCACGTCTGATTTGACATGAACGAGTCCATCGTATCTTTCATGGCAGATTCCCACTTGACTGAATCTTCTACTTGCATTGCTTCACCATAACTCTCTGGTTCTCCATTGTTGGTCAACAATTAATAATACAAAGAAAGCGAATAGCGTTGTACTGGTTTAGAAATTTTGCCAGAGTGTGTCACCACTGGATTACGTGGTTTTTGTGGAGGAACTTCAGGCTTAGGACCATGTTGATCTTTTGGTTGAACATTTGTCTTAGATACATCTTCTAGCTCAACGAATCCTTTCGTTTCAGCATTATCATTGAGGCTACTAGATTCTGCACTTGTCTTGTCTTTGTCCATTACTTTCTCATTGAAAATGACATTTCTACTTCTGATGACTTTTCCATTTTCGTAATCCCAAAATCGGTATCCAAATTCATCACTGCCATAACCAACAAATGCACATTTTTTAGACCTTGCATCAAGTTCGCTTCTTTCAGCAGAATCTATGTGAACATAAAAGATACAACCAAACACTTGCAAATATGAAAGGTTTACCTCTTTTCTGCTCCAAACTTCCTCTGGTAACCTTCCATCCAATGGAACTAAGGGCCCATGATTTATCAAGTTGCAGTGTTGACGGATTCTGTCCACAGCATCTTGTGTAAGCCTGCATGTAGCCTCAAGCTTCTAGCACGTTCATTCAAAGTTCTATTCTTGCGCTCAGCAACACCATTTTGTTGCAGTGTCCTAGGGATAGTCTTCTTCATTTTGATCCTGTTTATAGCACAAAATTCTCTGAATCTTTGATCTTTGTATTCTCCTCGATTATCAGACTTTAGACACTTTTTTTTAAGCCAATTTCATTTTCCACTATAGCTTTCCATTTTTTGAATATGTAAAAGACTTCTGACTTTCTTTTCAGGAAATAAACTCACACCTTCCTTATAGAGTTATCGATGAAGGTAACATAGTATAATGAGCCTCCAAGAGATCAAACAGAAAAGGGTCCCCATGCATCTGTATGAATCAGCTCCAACTTTTCTACCTTGGGTGTCTTGCAAACTTTTGAGAAACCAACCTTCTTTTGTTTTCCAAAAAAACAATTCTCGCATAGACCGACGTCTACAGATTTTAGATCTTTTGGCTTTCCCTTTAACAGAAGTGTCTTCATCCCTTTCTTGTTTATGTGTCCAAGCCTTTGTGCCATAGACTTGACTTTTTTCTAGCATCTGCAACTGCAATGGCATTCTCAAAGTTTGAGGTTACGTAGAGAGTACCATCCTTTTTCTCATGTTCTACGACAAAAGCTCCTTTGGTAATCTTCCATTCACAATCTAAAAAGGTTGTACAGTAACCATTTCCATCAAGTTGTCCTATGGAGATCAAATTCCTTTTTAGACTAGGAATATGTCTCACATTTTTTAGCTACCACATAGTTTCATTTGGCAGCTTCATTCTGATGTCTCCTTTTCCCACGATATCCAAGGTCTCATCATCAGCCAAATGAACCTTCCCAAAATCACCGCTGACATAGTTCTCCATGATTTCTCAGCATGGGGTGGAGTGAAAAGATGCCCCTGAATCCAAAATCCAAGATTCATCTGGACTGTTAACACTTAAAATTAGAGCGTCATTGCCATCTTCAGTTACATTGCTTGAATCCTCTGCACCATTATTCTTCTTTGGTGCTCAACAATCCTTTTTGAGATAACCCTTCCTGTTGCAATTCCAGCAGCTTGCTGTTTTTCCAGATTTAGACTTGCCCTGTCTAGACTTGGATCTACTCCGATTAGAGTTTCTTTCAAAAGTTCTCCCTCTTGATTCCGTGTGCAAAGCAGAATAAGTTGATAATTCAACACTTGATTGTCTTTGATAGATTTCTTCACTTAAGGCTAAGTCAGGAATATTACTAAATTGTAATTTTGTGTTCCCAGAAGAGTTATTAACTGCCGTCACCATGGCATTCCTGCTTTCTGGTAAAGAGGACAAGAGAATCAATGCTTGAATTTCGTCATTGAATTCAATTTCGATAGAACTCAATTAGGTTATGATGGAATTGAGTTCATTGATATGATCAGCAACAGACACACCTTCTAACATTTGCAAGTTAAACAACTTCTTCATCAAGTGAACTTTATTGGTCGCTAACGGCTTCTTGTACATGTTTGAAAGCGTCACCATAAGACCTACTATGGTCTTCTCCTTTGCTATGCTGAAAGCAACATTATAGGATAACGTCAGTCGAATTACACCTAACGCTTTTCTATCGAGGAGAGCCCACTCATCATCCTTCATATCTTGTGGTTTCTTGCCTGAGAGAGGCTGGTACAACTTTTTAGGTATAGAAATCTTCAATCTGCATTTTCCAGAATCCAAAGTTTGCACCATTGAATTTATCAATTTTAATCTTCCCTTAATCTACGGCCATTGCTCCCACTTAAATCTAGTTCCTCTGGATCGTTTGGGTATTCCTACGAGCCACCGTCAATTAGAACAATGTTGTCGACAAATCGGTACAACCGACAAAATTTTACTATTCATGGGGTTAATATTCACATGAATAGTAACTTTGTGGAAAACCAACAAAATGAACTTTGTCACGGCCACCAAAGCTCTGATGCCAGTTGTTGGGAATTAAGGAACAAATTTCCCGAGTAACTAGATTAATGGAGCAAAATTAAGGAAAAGAGAATACACAATATTTAGCGTGGTTCACCTAACTTATAGGGTGTTTGGAAGGGTGGTGGGAACCACTTTTACTATAACATATGAGAGTTTTATACTGTAGCACCTTTTTTTATTATTACTGTAGCATGTAAGAGCTTTATACTGTTCATAACTGAGATTGTGGTGGGAACTGGTTCCCACCACTGCCAAACACCCTCTTAAGCTACATCCATGGACTGCTGTAAATCTTTTACCAAGGGAGAAAATATACAAGTGTTTACAACACTCAAAAACTCACAAACCCATAACCCAATTACACCCAAGAAAATTGCTCTTAATTTTCTCTTAAGCTTTCTATGTAAAGCTTATTGTTTTCTCTCAAGGATAGATTGATAGGATTGAATGAAATGGCTAGTATTTATAGCCATAAGTCCCTCCTCCTTTCACCTAATTTCACTCAAGAAGAGTCAAATAAATTGGGCTGGTTAGGTACCACCATTTTTGACCACCTTGTTCAAAGGTTGTAGGCAGCCACAATTTGAGACTTGCCTCCTTTCTTGACTCTCTAGAATGGTAGGCTGCCTACCATTCAAGAATGTTCAACACCTAGTGATGTCCAATGTGATGTCCATGTGCTTGCGTACTACAATTGAGCTTGGAGTTTTTGACATCATTGCCAAAGCCAGAGAAGGAGCTCAGCTCTCGCTGGCAGAGGTTGTAACACAGATGTCCACCAACAACCCTGATGCGCCTGCTACGCTGGACCTCATCCTCAGGCTTCTTGCCAGCCACTCTGCTCTTAGTTGCTCTGTGGTTAGTGACGATAACAGATCTAATTTCCACAGGCTCTACAGCCTTGGTCCAGTGTCGAAGTACTTTGTGACTGATGAAGATGGTGTTTCATTGGGACCCTACTTAACTTTGGGGCATGACAAGGTCTTCTCGAATAGCTGGCGTGTACTTGCTTTCTGTTTTAATCTTTCTAAAAGTGGATCAATAATATATTTTGGGCCAGATGAATAATAGTTTTGCAATTATAATGTATAAGCTTTAATTACATGTCCAATTTTCTTGTTTGATCTCCATCTCTCAAAAACCATTTAATATCAATTCCATATCCAATGCAATTGCAAGTTTAACATGCTACTTCTACATCCTGTTAGAGTCATTCACTTCGTGTAATCTGAAACTAGACATATAATTCTAAATTGCATGTCCCAACTCAAAGGTTTAGTTCTTGAAGGAGGAGTTGCATTTGACAGGGCAATGCACGCCTTTGATTATTCAGGCTTTGACCAAAGGTTCAATATGCTTTTCAATTCAGGAATGCAAAACCATACAATTATTGTGATGAAGAAAATCTTAAAGCATTACACAGGTTTTCAGCACCTTAAGAATCTCGTAGATGTTAGTGGTGGCCTCGGGGTGACCCTTAAAGAATTCACATCCAAATACCCATTTATTAAGGGTATGAATTTTGACTTGCCTCCTGTTGTAGAAAATGCCCCTTCTTATCCGAGTATGTGAGTTTGTTTCATTAAAAAGTAATTCTTTTATATCACGACACCAACAAAAGAATCATAATGCTAATGATTCTTATTAATTTGGGTTAATATTAGCAACTGTTTCTGAATAGATCACTTATATTTGCAGACTAAAAAGAGGTGTTTAAAATTGATGTTGCAGGTATTGATGGGTGGATTTTGATAAATGGCCTTAAGAAGTAGTTTTTTTTTATAAGTAGACCAGGAAATTTTAAAATTGGATAAATGACCTCGTTCAAGATAAAATAAAAGAAAAAGCCTCAGCAAGATGAAAAAAAAAAACTGAAGTAAGAACAGAAACTTCCACAAGATGAAAAAAAAAAAAATGAAGCATTTTTCCTATCCAAGAGGCTTATTTTTTGTGCAAAAAAAAAAAAGAGGTCATTTCTCCAATTAAATTTTTGGGGTGGCACTTTTATCAAATTTTGCCGGTATTGAACATGTTGGCAGAGACGTGTTTGAAAGTGTTCCACGTGGGGATGCTATTTTAATGAAGATGGGGTGTTTTTTATTTTTATTCTTTATTTTTTGGGGATAATAATGCGTATTGTATTGAAACTTTAGTAAATCTTTCTTTCCCAAAAAAAAAAAAAAAAAAAGCTTTAACGAAGTATTAATCTGTGGAAATTGATATTGATGGAGCACGCAATCTGAGAAAACTATATTTAACGTGACATATCACGATGCAAATCACATTGACATTTATATAGAGTTGAAAAAAATCATATTTATTGTGACACCTCGATCATGATGGAGATCACATTTTATTATTATAATTATTTTTTGAGTGGAGGTCATATCAGGTTATTATTCATATGTCGTTTGAAAAGCTAACTATATTTTTTAAAAAATTTATATTATTGTTAGTGTGGGTTTTTTTTTTTTTTGGGAGAGGGAGGGAAATAACTAATTTTTAAATGTTTTTGAAGCAAATGGTAGATTTTAAAAATATTTGTAGTAAATAGTAGATTTAAGATTTAAATAATTTGTTTACTGTATGAATGAGAGTTATTTCAACTGTAAACATAAAGATAAATAAATTATTTTTACCTTTAATCTATATATTGTGTAAATAAGAATTATTTACTTTGTAAGTAAGGGTGTAATACTGTAACGCCCTGAAATTTATTTAATGTTAATGTAATATAGATGATGAATTAGTGTGTCATAATTAATGTTTTAACATTAATTAGATTATTTGGTTGGATTTTAAATTTTTGGTTGTTTTATTAATTTGATGAATTCAAATGATTTCTTATTGTTTTAAAATGATGTTTTGAGTTTTAAAACACAACAATTTATAAAATGTTAAAAATACTCTGTTTTACAAAACCGTTGACGGCACATGGTTTTCGCAGAGTAAAATCGCCCACCGATTTTCGCTATTTATTCTCTCTCTTCCTCCTCTCTCCTCACTCTCTCTCTCTCTCTCTTGATCTCTCTCGGTCTCTCATTCTCTCTCTATCTCTCTCAAAAATTTTTGAAATCAAATTCGAATCCAAGCTTCGGGTTAGCAAGGAGGAAGCTCGGGGACGTGATTTAGCAACCGAGAACGCGGATTGAAGCTTCGATTCGAGGTTAGTTTTGAAATTTCTAAACTTTTTCCAAAATTTTTAATTTTGTGCATTTTTGAAATCTAGGTTTGTTTAAGCCTAGAAAACCTTGGATTTGAGTTAAATGAACTTAGAATAACTAGAATCTAAGCTTAGATTGAAGAAAAATGGATTGAATTCAAGATTTTTCATTTTTCTCCCTATTTTTTTATTTTCGGATTTTTGAGATTTTTGAGTTTAAATCTTGTTTAAATGAGTCCAAACATGTTCTAGTATGTTTTTCTATTAACTATGATTATTTTCTATACCTGGGATTTGAGAAAAATAGGTTAGAATCAAGATTTGAATTTTGGGGATCGAGAAACCCGTGGCTGGGATTTCTGGGTTTTCTCACTTCGACAGGCCAGAATAGGGATCGGCAGGCCGGTGTTCTTCCGTCCGGCAGGCCAAACTATACAGTTCGGCCGGTCGAAGCAGGGAGTCCGGCAGGCCGACCGAGGCATGAAAAATTTTGTGATTTTTCACCCGTTTTCACTGTTTTGAACCTTGATTTAAATTCCAACCTTATAGAATGATTTTAAAGATACAAATAGCACACTAGGACATCATGAAATGGCTTAGTAATATAGAATGTCTCAAACTAGATATTGATCAACTTAGTTTGTATCTAGGATCGTTCGTGGTTCCGCGGAGCTAACGTATAGCGGACCGGGATTACGGTGTGGGGCACCAGCACGAGTATTGAGGTAGGACTTCTATCCCTTCCTTGGTAACCCCGTTTCAAAATGATTTGGCTTTGAAAAGGATTTCTATTAAAATGTTTTCAACGGTTGTTTGAAAATGAATTTAATCGGTTATATTTTAATATACCGTGAACTGAAATGAACTTCATAATGAATGTAAATGACAATACTCGGTAATTGGGTTTTGAATGATGGTAATAAACATATAGTCATGATGCCATATCAGAGATCGGGTCGTGTAGCGATCGACCTTGGGGGCAGGTCCCGAAACCCAGCTGGGCCATTACGGTGGTGATGTTATTATGGTTTGCCTAGGGAAAGAAAATGATATTTACGGTTATCCAAGTAAACTGTTATGGGTAAGAATGGTTTTACTTAAAATTGTTTATTTATGTATCTATTTAATTATTCAAGGTTTCTTTTAAATGACCTGTTTCTTTAAATTAAATTATTTCATAAAACATAGTCCTACTGAGCATTTCGCTCACGTTTTATTTGTTTTAAATTCTCCCCCTCTAGGTGGTTTTCCATTTAGGTTTGGAGAGGAATCTTCAGACAGGACTCAGGAGCAATAGAAGAATTAATTTATCTTTTGTATCATTAAATCAAGGCATGTAAGATTTAACTTTATTTGTATCTAGACTGTAATTGTATTTATGATATTGTCAGTACCATGTGTGTGCACAAGTTGTGGGTCTATGGGACCCATACTTGCGGCTTTATTATTTTAATATTTATTCGTTTAATATTTTAAATTGTCTAATGTATATGAACTCTTTATAAAGTGTTTTAATGAATCCCACATTTTATACTTAATTCAACCCCTTAAACTCTAAATTTTAATTAAATTATCTTTTAATTAACTTAAATAATTCACCACGTCACCTCCCGTACTCCGAGGCATGACAGAATGATATCAGAGCTCAAGGTTATGAACCTTGGGAATTGTGCACACATAGGTTTGACAATGAAATACCTCTGACAGTCCAAATTTTGTTTTCAGAAGTGAGAGAATGGCACCTAGACGTCATTCGACAGCTGACGCCAAGTTCAGGAATGATGAGAGCATGATGAGGTCTATGTTTGCGGCTTTCCGGCAGATGGCAGCCAGGGCTAGACCAGAAGACTCTAGTGTTAGTAGTCGGCATACATACTTTAATGAATTTCAGCGGGCGTCTATTCTGACTTTTGATGGTAATGGGGATCCGTAGTTAGCAGAGTATTGGTTGGATTCGATCTTAAAGCATTTGGATACTCTTGGTGTGCCTGAGGAGTATCATGTGGAGTTTGTTGCGTATAAGCTCGAGGGTGGCGCTAACACTTGGTGGAAGCAGGCTAAGCGTCTAGAGCGCGGTGGTGATATCAGTTGGGATAGGTTCGAGGAGCTATTCTATGATTGATATTTTCCGCAGGGGTATAGAGATCAGAAGGCAGCTGAGTTCTATAGATTGCAGCAGGGTGATCTGTCAGTTCGGGAGTATGAGGTAAAGTTTAATGAGTTGGCTAGGTTTGCTCCATCAGCGGTGGCATCGGAGCGTGAAAAGTGTATTAAGTTTCAGGAAGGGCTCAAGGCTCCTATTCGGTGGCAGTTGGTTGCTCTACGGCTTAGGAGTTTCAGAGAGCTTGTGTCGTCGGCAATCTCCGTGGAGAATGATTATGCGCAGTATTGTGAGGACCGAGCCAAGGCTTCATGAGGACCGCAGAGGAGTGGTAGGAAGAGCACCAGTAGTCGTCCAGCTCCAGGGAAAGGCAAACAAGGCAACGCGGCCAGCGGTAGCAGCAGTTCATCTGGCAGAGGGTGCAGCAATCCCTACAGCTTCCATTGTCATTTCTGTCAGCAGCCCGGACACATCAAGAGGAATTGCCCGATCAGGAGTGCTCGTCTTGGATCTCAGACCGGGGAAGATGCCAGTCGTCAGTCTCAGTCTCAGTCTCAGCCTCAGACCCTACCTCTGCCTCTGCAGTACCCGCAGTTGCAGTATCCCCAGTTCTCTCCTCAGCAATTCTCATATCCGGCACGGGGGCAGTAGCCGCAGCATTTTCCGTGTAGTGTTCCTCAGTATAGAGCGCCGAGTACAGGTAGTGTGCAGTCGTCTCCATCTCAGCAGCATCGGCCAAGTAATCCAAGACCCAGCAATGTCAGTAGAGGGAAAGGAAAGGCGCCAGTGCAGGTTCATGCAATGGCATTTGAAGGGTCAGATTCTCAGACTGGTAACGCGGTTTGTCGATGGTATGATCTTGGTTTCTAGATCTTTAGCTTCCGTTTTATTCGATACCGGTGCCTCTCATTCTCTCATTTCGAGTTCTTTTGTACATGCCTTGGGATTAGAGGTAGAAGAATTTAATGAACCCCTAGTCATAACTTCTCCCTTGGGGCGGGTGTGTGTAAATTATATGTGTAAATCCTGTAAAATAAAGATTGGGGATGAGATTTTGAAAAGTGATTTGATTATACTCCCCATGAGCTTCTATGATGTAATTCTATGGATGGACTGGTTGTCTAGGTATAGTGCAGTCGTGGACTGCCAACTTAAAAAAGTGACCCTAGTGTCTGATAGGGGGATGGTGATCACTTACCAGGGTGGTGGTGATTGGTTAATGAGTGAACATCTCATGAAGTCGTGTCTAGGAGGGCGAAGGAATCTAGGTTGTTGTGCTTTTCTTGCCAATCTAGATTGTGAGCCCTATATTTTGAGAGGCAGTGTAGCGATTCCGATGGTTGATGAGTTCGAGGATGTCTTTCCCGATGAGTTGCCAGGATTACTACCGCATCGGGAGATTGAGTTTGGTATCGAGTTGTTTCCAGGGACAACACTGATTTTTATGGCACCTTTTCGGATGGCGCCGGTAGAAATAAAAGAATTGAGGAAGCAACTTCAGGAGCTTGCTGATAAAAGGTATATTCGGAACAGCACATTTTCGTGGGGAGCACCGGTTTTGTTTGCTAAGAAGCACGATGGGACTCTCAGGTTATGTGTGGATTATCAGCAGCTGAATCGTGTTACGGTAAAGAACAAGTATCCCTTGCCAAGGATTGATGAGTTGTTTGATCAGTTGGGAGGTTCGCGGTACTTCTCGAAGATTGATTTGCGGTCGGGTTATCATCAGCTCAGGATTAAGGAAGAGGATATTCCCAAAACAGCTTTTAGGACTCGGTATGGGCACTTTGAGTTCCTGGTTATGTCGTTTGGGTTGACGAATGCTCCGACAGCTTTTATGGATTTGATGAACATGATATTTAGGCCTTATCTAGATCAGTTCGTGATCGTGTTCATCGATGATATTCTTGTGTATTCTAAGACTTGGGAGGAGCATGAGCAGCATCTCCCGATCATGCTTCAGACTTTGCGGGAGCACCAGTTGTATGCTAAGAGGAAAAAATGTGAGTTTTGGTTTACTGAGGTCAAATTTCTGGGTCATGTCATCTCGGAGCATGGTATTTCTGTGGATCCGTCCAAGATTGATGCTATATTAGAGTGGGAACGACCAAGGAATGTAGCGGAGATTCGCAGCTTCTTAGGTCTTGCAGGTTATTACAAGAAATTCGTAAAGGATTTTTCAAAGATTGCAGCTCCGTTGACGAGATTGATCAAGAAAAATGTCAGGTTTGAGTGGAATGAAGATTGTGAGCTTGCTTTTCAGGAATTGAAGAACCGGTTGACTTCAGCTCCAGTGTTAGTTATTCCTAGCAGTGACGAGCCGTATGAGGTTTATGCGGATGCTTCAGGGCGCGGACTTGGATGCGTGTTGATGCAGCATGGATGTGTAGTTACGTACGGATCGAGACAGCTACGACCTCACGAGCGGAATTATCCCACTCATGATTTAGAGCTCGCGGTGGTGATTCACGCGCTGAAGATTTGGAGGTGTTACTTGTATGGAGCATCGTTTCAGGTCTTCTCCGATCACAAGAGTTTGAGGTATTTGTTCACTTAGAGAGATCTCAATTTGAGGCAGCGTAGATGGATCGAGTACATGGAGGATTATGATTTTGCGTTGCAGTATCATCCCGGGAAAGCTAATGTGGTCGCGGACACGCTTAGCAGGAAGTCTTCAGGGATTCTCGCTTGTTTGGCTTTTGAGGACTGGAGCAGGGATGCGACAGTGAGCGAGTATAGGCTACGGTATCATGAAGACTATGATTGAGTTTTGGTATATCATGTGCAAGCGACTCCAGCTCTTTTTTGGATGGTGAAGCAAAGTCAGTGGTAGGATCGGCATTTATAGGGGATTTGGTCACGGATTCAGAACGGGGAGCAGTTTGAAGAATGGAGCGTGCATGCAGATAGATCGTTGTACTTTCAGGAGCGTCTTGCAGTTCCAGCTATCGTCGAAGTGACGAAAGCCGTTTTGGACGAAGCTCATAGGTCTCAGTTCGTTATTCATCCGGGGAGCACAAAGATGTATCACGATTTGAAGATGCAGTATTGGTGGAGAGGCATGAAGAAAGACATTCGAGAGTATGTGGCCAAGTGTTCGACGTGTCTTCAGGTGAAAGTCGAGCATCAGAAGCCTGCAGGTCAGCTTCAGCTGCTTCCTATTCCAGGGTGGAAATGGGAGCATGTGACGATGGATTTTCTCACAGGTTTGCCGAGGACGGAGCAGCGGCATGATGCAGTTTGGGTCGTGGTCGATAAGTTGACGAAATCGACGCATTTCATTCCGTTTAGGTCGACGTGTTCTAGGAAGGTTCTCGGGGAGTTGTATATGCAGAATATTGTGAGGTTGCATGGAGTTCCTTTGTCCATCACCTCTGATCGAGACACCATGTTTAATGCTAAGTACTGGAGGAGTTTTCAGGAAGCTTTAGGTACGGATTTGAACTTCAATACGGCGTTTCATCCTCAGACTGATGGGCAGTCTGAGCGGGTTATTCAGGTTCTCGAGGATATGTTGCGTGCCTGTACGTTGGACTTCGGCGGGAATTGGAAGCAATGTTTGCATTTGGCGGAGTTCACGTACAACAATAGTTATCAGGCGAGTATCGGTATGGCACCGTTTGAGGCGTTGTATGGGCGACCGTGTCGATCACCTGTGTGTTGGGCCGAGCCGAAAGATAGGGTTATTCTTGGGACGGAGCAGCGGCATGATGCAGTTTGGGTCGTGGTCGACAAGTTGACGAAATCGACGCATTTCATTCCGTTTAGGTCGACGTGTTCTAGGAAGGTTCTCGGGGAGTTGTATATGCAGAATATTGTGAGGTTGCATGGAGTTCCTTTGTCCATCACCTCTGATCGAGACACCAGGTTTAATGCTAAGTACTGGAGGAGTTTTCAGGAAGCTTTAGGTACGGATTTGAACTTCAATACCGCGTTTCATCCTCAGACTGATGGGCAGTCTGAGCGGGTTATTCAGGTTCTCGAGGATATGTTGCGTGCCTGTACGTTGGACTTCGGCGGGAATTGGAAGCAATGTTTGCATTTGGCGGAGTTCGCGTACAACAATAGTTATCAGGCGAGTATCGGTATGGCACCGTTTGAGGCGTTGTATGGGCGACCGTGTCGATCACCTGTGTGTTGGGCCGAGCCGAAAGATAGGGTTATTCTTGGGCCGGATGAGATCCGTGATAGCAACGAGAAAGTCGCGATGATTCGAGATCGATTGAGGGCAGCTCAGAGTCGTCAGAAGAGTTACGCGGATAAGAAACGTAGACCCTTAGAGTTTGCAGTTGGAGATTTCGTTCTCTTGAGGGTATCGCCTCGTAAGGGAACTATGCGGTTCGGAGTGAGTGGAAAGCTCGCGCCGAGGTATATTGGGCCGTTCGAGATCACTCAGCGTGTTGGTGTGGTCACTTATCGGCTTGATCTTCCGCCTGAACTTTCTCATGTGCACGATGTGTTTCATGTGTCGATGCTTAGGAAGTGTCCACCTGAGCAGGGTAAGATAGTTTCATTCCGCGATGTGTAGGTTCAGGAAGATACGACGTACGAGGAAGTGCCGATTCAGATTATCGACCGAAAAGTGATTAGTTTGCGTCGTCGTGAGATACCGTTGGTAAAGGTCGTGTGGCAGCATCACGGGGTTGATGAAGCCACTTGGGAGCTAGAGTCGAGTATGCGGGAGTTGTATCCACATTTGTTTTGTTTTTGAAATGATATGTAAATTTCAAGGGCGAAATTTCTTTTAGAGGTGGAGAGTTGTAACGCCCCAAAATTTATTTAATGTTAATGTAATATAAATGATGAATTAGTGTGCCATAATTAATGTTTTAACATTAATTAGATTATTTGGTTGGATTTTGAATTTTTTGTTGTTTTGTTAATTTGATGAATTCAAATGATTTCTCATTGTTTTAAAATGATGTTTTGAGTTTTAAAACACAACAATTTGTAAAATGTTAAAAATACTCTGTTTTAAAAAACCGTGGGCGGCACATGGTTTTTGCACAGTAAAACCGCCCTCCAATTTTCTCTATTTATTCTCTCTCTTCCTCCTCTCTCCTTACTCTCTCCCGTGGTTCTCTCTCTCTCTCTCTTGATCTCTCTCGGTCTCTCATTCTCTCTCTATCTCTCTCAAAAATTTTTGAAATCAAATTCGAATCCAAGCTTCGGGTGAGCAAGGAGGAAGCTCGGGGACGTGATTTAGCAACCGAGAACGCGGATTGAAGCTTCGATTCGAGGTTAGTTTTGAAATTTCTAAACTTTTTCCAAAATTTTCAATTTTGTGCATTTTTGAAATCTAGGTTTGTTTAAGCCTAGAAAACCTTGGATTTGAGTTAAATGAACTTAGAATAACTAGAATCTAAGCTTAGATTGAAGAAAAACGGATTGAATTCAAGATTTTTCATTTTTCTCTCTATTTTTGCATTTTTAGATTTTTGAGATTTTTGAGTTTAAATCTTGTTTAAATGAGTCCAAACATGTTCTAGTATGTTTTTCTATCAACTATGATTATTTTCTATGCTTGGGATTTGAGAAAAACAAGTTAGAATCAAGATTTGAATTTTAGGGATCGAGAAACCCGTGGCTGGGATTTATAGGTTTTCCCAGTTCGACAGGCCGGAATAGGGATCGGCAGGCCGGTGTTCTTCCGTCCGGCAGGCCGAACCTAAGGAAATGACCGGCCGACCGGACCTGGCTTTCGACAGGCCGAACTATACAGTTCGGCCGGCCGAAGCAGGGAGTCCGGCAGGCCGACCGAGGCATGGAAAATTTTGTGATTTTTCACCCGTTTTCACTGTTTTCAACCCTGATTTAAATTCCAACCTTATAGAATGATTTTAAAGATACAAATGGCACACTAGGACATCATGAAATGGCTTAGTAACATAGAATGTCTCGAACTAGATATTGATCGACTTAGTTTGTATCTAGGATCGTTCGTGGTTCCGCGGAGCTAATGTATAGCGGACCGGGATTACGGTGTGGGGCACCGGCATGAGTATTGAGGTAGGACTTCTATCCCTTCCTTGGTAACCCCGTTTCAAAATGATTTAGCTTTGAAAAGGATTTCTATTAAAATGTTTTCAATGGTTGTTTGAAAATGAATTTAATCGGTTATATTTTAATATACCGTGAACTGAAATGAACTTCATAATGAATGTAAATGACAATACTCGGTAATTGGGTTTTGAATGATGATAATAAACATATAGTCATGATGCCATATCAGAGATCGGGTCGTGTAGCGATCGACCTTGGGGGCAGGTCCCGAAACCCAGCTGGGCCATTACGGTGGTGATGTTATTATGGTTTGCCTAGGGAAAGAAAATGATATTTACGGTTATCCAAGTAAACTGTTCTGGGTAAGAATGGTTTTACTTAAAATTGTTTATTTATGTGTCTATTTAATTATTCAAGGTTTCGTTTAAATGACCTGTTTCTTTAAATTAAATTATTTTATAAAACATAGTCCTACTAAGCCTTTCGCTCACGTTTTATTTGTTTTAAATTCCCCCCCTCTAGGTGGTTTTCCATTTAGGTTTGGAGAGGAATCTTCGGATAGGACTCAGGAGCAATAGAAGAATTAATTTATCTTTTGTATCATTAAATCAAGGCATGTAAGATTTAACTTTATTTGTATCTGGACTGTAATTGTATTTATGATATTGTCAGTACCATGTGTGTGCACAAATTGTGGGTATGTGGACCCATACTTGCGGTTTTATTATTTTAATATTTATTCGTTTAATGTTTTAAATTGTCTAATGTATATGAACTCTTTATAAAGTGTTTAAAGGAATCTCACATTTTATACTTAATTCAACCCCTTAAACTCTGGATTTTAATTAAATTCTCTTTTAATTAACTTAAATAATCAGTCACGTCACCTCTCGTACTCCGGGACGTGACAAATACATTATCTTACCATAAAGTTGTTATTTATAGTAAATATTTTCAAAACTTGATATTATCGAATGATTTCCTGCAATTCTTCCCAATATGGAATGAGTAAAGAATCAAGCTACAAGTCTTGATCTATACAAAACGCACTGGGTTTTGGTCTTTCTTTCGGTTTCATTTTTTGAAAAATTGATATTTACTATAATTTTCTAACATTTTTTAAAGGGAGTGTTTAATTTTTTTGGCTCATTTAGAGAATTTACAAGAAATAAAGAAATTTTAAAACTAACAGAAGTATTTAGATTAATTTAATCGTTGAGTACATAATATAGCTATTTATGTGTAACTTTATAAGGAGACATCACTTCCCTTCTTGGGAGATAAGGAGACGCCAGTTTTAGATGAAACGCAAACCCGAATAGATCTTTGAACAAAAAAACTTTGAATTTGTGTTATTACTCTTACGTGAATAAATAATTTTAATATTCTAATTGCTGATATAGAATCAAGCAGTCTATGTCCATTTGTAGCCTTATAGATCCAAAGTTTATGATCGTCTCATACGTTAGTGATTGAGAAATCTTAGATTGTGTAGTTTAAATTGTTATTTGAATTACTTTTCGATGCATATTTAAAGTGTTAATTTAAATATTAAAAACCGAATTTGTATGTGAATATAAAGTAAAAAAAGTCTTTTGAAAATTATTAGTTTACTAACAAATCTAATAAAACTTTAATATTGTTTGCATATTTTAATAGGCAATGTGGATGAGGATTTATTTTGTTTTCAGCTTTAAATGCAACAAAAGAAAAATCGTCTCAATTGGATATGAAAACAAAAAAGTTATGGTATTTTAAAAAATATATATAGGAGAGAAAAACTCAATCCAAGTTTAGTTTTAAATCTGAATTTAAGGGGTAGAATTCAGATTTTCTATTCAAAATTCATTAAGTTGAATTTCAAATCTAAATTTAAGTCTTACTAAACAATAATTTAGATCTTAGCCTCAATTTAAGTTTGAATTTCTGTTAAAGTTTTACAAAGATTAGGGCTAGATTTGTTGATTTACGTGGCCATCCATCGAAATGAATCAGTGAACAAAAAGTCAAATACAAGCATGTGACCCCAATTACTCAATCTTTTCATGAGGAAAGCAACGTACGTGACCTTTTCATTTAATTTTATGTAACTTGAGGAAAAAACCAACGTGCTGTTTGAGAAGTATAGTTAAAACTGTGGTTGTAGTTCAAAATACTATAGCATATAAGAGGTAGTAATTTTTTGTTTTTTTTTACTGTAGCATGCGAAGATTTTACACTATTTGATAACCACAAGTATAGTTCTAACCGAGATTACCAAACAACCATTAAAGCACAATTTTTATGTTTTTTCTCATTTTTGAATTTATTTGGCCGAGTATATAAACCAATCAATTCTTTATATATAGACTCGCAACATTAAAGACCAAAGTAGCTAGTCTCCCTTGCAAATATCGAACTATGGCATCCTCATGGCAACTAGGAAACGATGCTCTAAAGCTCCTTGGCCATGACAGGAAAGAAGGAGAAGAAGACTTCTGCCACGCCATACACATAACGATGTCCTCTGTGATGTCCATGTGCTTACAGACTACAATTGACCTCGGAGTTTTTGACATCATAGCAAAAGCCGGCGAAGGAGCTAAGCTCTCGCCAGCGGAGATTGCAGCCAAGATGTCCACCAACAACCCTGATGCATCCGCTATGCTAGACCGCATCCTCAGGCTTCTAGCCAGCCACTCTGTGCTCAGTTGCTCTGTGGTTACCGATGATAACGGTTCCAATTTTCGAAGGCTCTACAGCCTTAGTCCGGTGTCCCAATACTTTGTGACTAATGAAGAAGGTGTTTCACTGGGACCAATAATAACTCTGTCACACGACAAGGTCTTGTTGGATAGCTGGTATGTTTTTCTTCTTATTATTATTATTAAAACCCATAACGTTCGTAATTTTTCTCATTGATGATATACTACATCATATACAATAGCACACACTACTTTAAAAAAAAAAAAGAAAGAAGAATTTAGTATCCTTGTGGTCTACGTAATCTGAAACTAGAATGACGTACCTTAAATTACAGGCCACAACTGAAAGATTCAATTCTTGACGGAGGAATTGCATTCAACAGAGCCCACGGAACGCATGTCTTCGAGTATGCGGGCTTGGACCATAGGTTTAATAACGCTGTCAACAGAGCAATGCAAAACCATACGACTATTGTCATCAAAAAAATCCTTGAGCATTACAATGGTTTTCAGGACCTGAAACAATTGATAGATGTTGGTGGTGGTGTAGGAGAGACCCTTAATCAAATCACTTCCAAATATCCACATATCAAGGGTATTAACTTTGACTTGCCTCATGTTGTAGAAAACGCGCCTTCTTATCAAGGTATAATCTAATTTCTATTTTTGATTATTACTTTTTCATATCACAATATACCAACAAAAAAAATATACGATATTTCAAATGAATTCCAAATTTGGAGAACTACTAGCAATTGTCCGTGACTTGAAATTTGGAGACTTAAAGGAGGAGTTTAACATTGATCATGTTGCAGGTATTGAACATGTAGGTGGAGATATGTTTGAAAGTGTTCCACGCGGGGATGCCATTTTTTTGAAAGTGAGTTCTGAAACAATAGTGAAACAACTAAAGTATATTAGCGGATAACAAGTAATGATATATTAAAATTAATGATGATTCTGTAGACCATACTTCATGACTGGAGTGATGAACACTGCTTAAAGTTATTGAAGAATTGTTACAAAGCTATACCAGAAAATGGAAAGGTTATAGTGGTGGAGATGATTCTTCCGGTCACGCTAGAGACAAGCTTTCTTGCAAAGAGCACCTTTGCAGCTGATGTGGGTTTGATGACTCAAACTCTGGGGGGAAAAGAGCGGAGCCAACAAGAGTTCTTAGCCCTAGCAACTGGTGCAGGATTTAGCGGCATCAGATTTGTGTGTTTTGCTTCCCTCTACTGGGTTATGGAGTTCTACAAATAAAACGACTTGTCATTTCTGCCTTAGCTTTATGTGCCATTGAATAAAAAAACATGACATCTCGTCTTTACTGTTATCTAGTCAGAAACACGCGCAACGTGCGTGCGTATTATGCTTATAATATTTTTTTTAAAACAATAATTTTTTATAAGCGTATGGATATATATAAAGATAAAATAAAATAATACAGTATAATAAACACATCTTAAAATGCATTTAAGGTTATAACAATAAAAATAAAAGAAAAAATAAAAGAGAGAGTTATAGTATTATACAAAGAGAAAAGAAAAAAAGAGGGAGATGGGATAGGATGAAGAAACAGAAAGAAAATAAAAGATGAAAAATAAAGAAAAATAAAACAAAAAAATAAGGAAATTAGGGGAGCGACACTTGTCATATGTTGAAGAGAGCATCAAAAGTGGTTTTCTCCGTTTTATATATGTTCATATGTTTTGATTTGCAGAGTAAAATGTTTGCTGTCAATATATAACGACATGTCGTTGGATTGATACTATTGCTATTGTCTATAAAGTCTGAATGCCTCCCTTTCTCAAATAAAAGTTCGTTCCTATTCATAAAGTACATTTTCGATTGAAGAATGGAGCTGATATTTAAAGGTTCATAATTTTAATGCAACATCCCAATTTTTGTTTGTATTAGAATAAAAGAGGCTTTAGCGACGATAATGAGGATAAAAGTTAAATAATAGCAACAATATGTCGTCTTTGAATGTCTCTTTTGTCACAAAAAAAAAAAAAAAAAAAAACAAAAGAGAGCATGGCCAATTAGAAGTGTGTAAAGTATCACGAAGAGCTTTTAGCCATGACATATTGTTGGTAAATAATGCATGAAAAAAATTCCATCGTGAACCTTTTGTTGGCCTCACCCTTTTGTTATGTTAAGTTTGGAATCCTTTTTCCCTCAAATTATAGAAAAACAAAAGTCTATATCTTCAAGTTTGAGCCACCTGAAAGATGTAACCTATACTTTCAATTTTTTTTTTGTTCTAATTTTTCCTCAAGCATTTTGTCAATACTTGTACAGTTGGAGTTTCCTTCGGTCCCATTTTGCCCCGAACAATTTCCATTTGCGTGGAAGAATCCACTAGCGTATTATATACGGCAATAGACCATTTTTTTTTTTTTGAAATTTTACAATAAGACTTTCTAAAGCTATCATCAATGAGATCTTTTTGCTGTTTATTAGATCAACATCGTATGGTTAAAAGTTCAAGAGGCTTGCTAATTTTAAGATAGTCAAATATACATAATTCATTTAAACCCAAAAAGCAAAAAACTAAAAAAAAAAAAAAGGAAAAAGAGAGAGAGAGAAAGGATAGAAAAAGAAGATCTAAGAGGAGGCGTCTTTCCCTTTCCTTGTAGCCATAATTTTAATAGTATTTGCCCATATCTTACATGCTTAAAGGTTTTAAGAATTGAATTGTATTTTAAAATATTTTCAAATGTTTTGGAAACATGTATACAATAAAAATAATTTTAAATAAATATTGATATCTCAGTATAAGCACCACCAAGTTTGAAAGGTTTTCCAAACACCAATAAGCTAAAACTCTAATTGGTTGGGTTTTAAGTGCATAATACCACCAGAGATCAGGCCGCACAAAGGCTACATAGGGGACTAGTCCTAAAACAACGTCTGGGCCAATATGGTAGTGATTACATTAAGCTTTGCGCATAGTGAGTATTAATGTATGGTTTGAGATAAATCGTATGAGGTTAACGGTAAGAACTCTCACTCGTGAAATGGTTAAATTTATTTATAATTTGTTTTAACTTAAATTATGTATTTTTATTTTATTCTATCTTATTATTCAAGCGGTGATTTAAAATTTAAGTCCTACTAAGCCTTTAACTCATGATTTTTTATTGTTTTTCCCCTCTTTAGGTGGTTCGCAATATAAAGCTAAGTAGATTGCTTATGGTTTACTCGTGGAATCTGTGAGTTGCTTTAGTTATCTATTTTTATCAAGACATGTAATTTTGTGACTTTAGTCATGCTCTTTGATTTATGATTGTTGGACTATGGTTTCTTTTTAGGACCAAGTTATGCATTGTTGTGGGGTCTAATGGAACCTATACTGTATTTGGTGGATTTTAAGTTTTTCAATGACTTTGATGATAATTCAATAATTTCTCTTTTTATGTCATGCTTAAACATTAATTTTATGTTTTTATTTATTTATGTTTATATTGTTACTTTTACGTTTTCTTGAAATGTTGTTTAAAAAAATAAGCATAATCCTAAATGTTCAAACTAATCTTAATTAATTAATTTTAATTAAATCGTAACGCCATCATCCCATTTCAAAGGTCACCCTAACACGGCTAATCTTAGCAGGAGTATGCTTTTATGCTCTCTTAAAGTTGATATTTCTTCTCTTTGAATAAAATACTATTCCTAGTCAAAAAAGAACAAAAAATATGACGCTATGAGAAAATCTAAATTTGTGTGGGAAAAAAAGTAAACATCTGCGTGAGACCTTTAAAATGCGAGCATGAAAACTAAGGTCTAATTTGTTTTTATTTTTAAAATTTTTTAAAATAAAAATTTTAAAAATATTTTTAACACAATTTTTTAAAAAAATTTATTTTTTAAAATAAAAATATTTTTATCTATTTTAAAAATAATACCGACCCTTCAAAGTTTTGTTTTTCTATAATAAGAGGGGAAAAGGATTCCAAGCTTCTAGATACAAGTCGCTATTTCATAACATAACACCTCTCAGGCTACATTTCCGTCGTTGACTTTTGTTGTGGACTGAAGTGGCATCTTCATGAACAAGCTATACAGAAGTCAAAGATCACATCAAGTATCACGACCGCGTGCGGAAAGCGACAAATTTGAGGATAATTGAACGAAGATTTAAATTTTAAAAAAAAAAATACTGTAGCAAAATAATTTAAACCTTAATTTAAATATTCAACCAAACATACTCTTAGTTGGCTTCGTCAAAATATCTTATCAAAATATCTTAAAACATGTAATCTATTACAAATTTATATAAAAATTTCTATTTAGCTTTTTCTTCTTTAATTTGGGCGCAGTGTCTAAATCCTCTATTCAAGTTTTTTAAAAAAAAGAAAAAAGAAATATAAAGAGAAATAAAGAATTTTTAAATTTTAAATTCAGGTACACGTTCCCACTGGTATGAATAGGCCATATCTCTCTCTCCCCTGTTGAAAGGGGTAGGCCATCTCTTTAAAACACTCTATTTGCGGGTAAATATTTGTTCCAGTTAAAAAATTAAATGGGGAATTTTTATAAATTTATATTTTAAGATTTATTTTTTTATAAATACAATATATATTTATTTGTGGTATAATTTAACATATAATATAAATAATAGTATGTCATAAATAAATATAATTTTTAAAAGCGTGACATAATGTAATTTTTTTAAATAGAATTACCAAAAATAATAGCGAAATAAGCTTGAAGAGCAACATAAAAAAGGCCAAAAGTACTTAAAAATTTAACATAAAAGAAAAGCAAAGAATAAATTATTTTTCTTGATGGGTACATAAATTAATTAAAGCTAATCTAAAATAAAATATAAAAAAAAATAATGTTTAAGCAATTATAAAAGCAGTTTACACAACACATTAACCTTGTATTTTGGGGAAGAGTTTAAGCCTATTAGTTTAAACAATTCATATTGTAAAACTACCACAAGGAAACATGTTTTAACTTATTTTTTTAAGTTGAAACTCATTTACCAAACACCCTACAAATCAACCATAAAGACGCCTACTCAGCATTATAGTAAATGTTATTTGAACTTTTCAGTATCATGTATATATATTTGATTTATAAGAACCCAAATAAAAAAAATACTAAATAAGTATACTAGTACCTAAGTTTATATATTTGGATTAAGAAAATACAAGATAAGTATATAATCTAATGATAAACACGAATGGTAAAAGAAAAAGGAAGTGACAAACAGTGAAAGAAAACGAAGGATTGTAAGAATTTTAATATTCATTGCACCATTAATTTAGTTCAAAATTTTTAAAACAGCTTCCAAACATATTTTTTGTCTTCCCGCAAAATAATAATAATGCCCTTTAACTTTGTAAGTAGGGCAAACTTGGTTTACTTCTTTAATTTTTGGAATATTATAGGGATGTATTTATGTCAGTGTGGTATTGTTTTCAAAACATGTTAAAATATTTTTATTTTGAAAAATGAGAATTTTTTGAGAATTATACTGAGAATGTTTTTAAAATTTTTGCCTCAAAAAACGTAAAAAAACATTTCTCAATATTTTGAGAACAAAACCAAATGGTTTCAAGTTTGAGCCACTGAAAGATGTAACCTATACTTTCAATTTTTTTTTTGTTCTAATTTTTCCTCAAGCATTTTGTCAATACTTATACAGATGGAGTTTCCTTGAGTCCCATTTTGCCCCAAACAATTTGTATTTGCGTGGAAGAATCCACAAGCGTATTATATACGGCAATAGACCAATTTTAAATTTTTTTTAGAAATTTTACAATGAGCCCCTCTAAAGTTCTCACCAATGAGATTTTTTTGCTGCTTGTTAGATCAACATCTCATAGTTGAAAGGTCAAGAAGCTTGCTAATCTTAAGATGGGTCAAATAGACATAATTCATTTAAACCCAAAAAGCCAAAAACTATAATAAAAAAAAAAGAGAGAGACAAAGAAAGGATAGAAAAAGAAGACCTAGGAGGTGACGTCGCCGCACGACATAAAGATTTGATAGGTTCTGCCCTGACAACCACAGATCCTATCGGTTGTTACGATTCTGAAGCAAACCATCACAATTTTGACTCCTTCCATCGGGAACTATCGTGAATCCTCATGATATTTAGCCACTGCAATTTCATCGCAAATCGTCCTGGCTCCTTCACACCCATAGCAACCCCACGACAAATTAGGTCAAGATCCCATCATGACCTTGAGCCACTGCATCACGACCTTTGTACACACGACAACCTTCCGATGATGTTGTCAACGAAGGTCGCAATCTATCACCGCCACCCACGTAGAGGGAAGTTGTCAAAACCCGCTTTTTTTTCCAAGCTGTGAAAGACTTTATATATATATATATATATATATATATATATACACTTACGTATATGTGTAAAACTCAAGAATTTTTTTTTTTTAGGACAAGTCATTCATGTGAAGTTTAGCAACTCATCAGGTGTAAACAGATACATATATTTACATAACACACTCTCTTTTCCAATACTGTTGCTAAATATTCTCAAGAGAGGTTTTGATATACCTAAAAATATTCAGTTCTTACATAGCACGTTCAAAGAAAACAAGTTTAAAATATACAGTAGCAGAAACGTAACTGTGGCGGCATCCATACCCCTTTCTGCTCATTACTCATCACCCTCCGCCAGCTCATCAGTGACTTGGTTCTGACCTTCTAATAGGAATACCTACAGCATGAAATACTTAATGCTCTTACGCCCAGTAAGTCCCATATAACCCACATGCTCATTCAATAAAATGCATGAACCATTTATGCTTTCTTATAAACCTTCTTTATCATTTTCATTTCTTATGTTTAACTAGGGCCTAAGTGTTCATACCATTGTGCACTTAGGTCTACATAACACCATGACCATACTATATCCTTGAACTCCTCTCGAATCAGGAGTCGGTACGACACCTTTCTTAATTTCTGGTGACATAATTACCAGCCCAATTATTATGGTTAACATACCATGCATGAAGTGACAAATGCATGTTATACACCATACATAAATGCTCTTGTACAAAATAGTATACACTAGTACATACTTTTATACTTACAGGTATACATTAACATATACACCAGTATACCATATATTATACACACAGGTATATGTATATGCACAGGTATACACCAACATACTTAAAGATACTCATATCATAGCATACACATAGGTATACACCTTGTTATTCACACAGGTATACATATACATATGTTACACTCTATACTTACGATTCCATGCTGTAGGTGGGATGAGTACTTACTTGATTCGAACGTCGGGTAATTCAACCTCAATTATGCTCCGTCCTAAACTTCTAAGATTCTGTTGGCCAATTTCAAAGCCATTAGCCAATATTCACTATGTTTCAACACACAGTGATCGTTAATTAATGGACTGAGTTGCATAACTATATACAACTCTAGAAACCACTGGTTTTTCTTATTTCTATCTAACTCTACCCTACCGTTTTTAACGAAGGGTGGAAATCTTTCTAATCAATAGTTTTTCCCTATTTGAAACATTTGACACGGTTCGGGTTATACGGGCAAAAATGACGATTTTGCCCTCCGTGAGCTTACTAACCTATCCGAGCTCGATTTCGTTATTTTAACAAAAATAGTCACGTATTAATTTTAAAATAATACCCTGATGGCTCGGATCCCCTTATTTCATATCCACGCCCCATTTTCGTATAACTTTACAGTTTAGCCCCTAACTGAAAATTTTTGACAATTTTGCCCTCGGGCCTAAAATTTATCTCTTCAAACCAAAATTTCCCTTTTTTCATAAGAACCATTTTTACTCAAAGTACCATATCTTAAATCATTTTGAAAAATGACATTTTTCCATTTTAACATTTTTTCCACTTTTAAGAAATTCTTGAAAAATTAAAATCTCATAATCGGTTGAGATTTTTGATGAACCGTCCGCAATGCCTAATAGCTTCATCAAGATCTACAACTTTCATGTTTTAACTTTTCTCAAATTCTCACTGTTTAGGGATGTTTTTGGGCATTTTTCAAATCTGCCGAGGGAAAGCTTTGTCTTTCAATTTAGTCCTTAGGGTATTGTTGTAAAAATCTATTTTAAAACTACATTCCAGCCACTGCATAGACAAATTCACCCCTTGTCCAAACCTTTTCTATACCAAAACACCATTTTTGCAAAACTTAACCTTAAAATTACAAAACTAACATTTTTTGCATAAACTACCATTTCGAATCAACAACCCATAATTTTGACTATACTATCATACTACAAGTCACATACTCATGGAATATAATCAAAACTTTGCCTAAAAACATCACATGCTTTAGAAATAGTAAAGATCAAAACAAAAATTGCATAAATTCATGTTTAAGGGTTTAAAACTTACCCAAATAGGAATTTTGTGCTTCAAGCCTTCCAAAGACTCCCTTCAAGCTCTTTCCTAAGCATTATTCATGCGAAAATCACCTTGAATCAAATCCCTCCTTAACCCATGCAAACCCAAAGAAAACTTGAAAAAAGTTTAGGTTTTAACTTAAATTTGAAGAAATCCTTTGACCTATACTTCTTGAATTAGGTTGGGGTCAATTTTTGCAAGGGTTTTGAGGTTGGAAATTTTTTGTTTAATGTTTCTCCAATGGCTGCCGGATGTTGAGGGAAGAAAATAAGTGTAAATTTGGCTTATTTCAAAATTAATACAAGCTTATCACAACTATGGTTACTCATCAACAATTAATGGGTTTGCTAGATGGAAAATTGTGATTGGGCCACTTTTTGTGATATGGGGGCCCAATAGAATTTTGTTGGGTGTCCACTTAGTGGTCCAAAAATTTTACATTGTATAATCTTTCCACCACTCAATATTTTTCCTACACTGTCGTGGTTAAATCAGTGCAAACTCGTAACCTCAGACTGTGTAAATTATTTTACTGGCCTTTAGTCTACTTTTGAAGGCCAAACGTAACATTTTTCATATCTACGTTTTCACTTAACAGTATACTTTTACTGCGTCGGCCTCCTTTTTACACTAGGTTGGGTTTCAATGGACTCTATGTCTTACTCGTATTCTAAGTACTCATTCATTTGTATCACAATTTTGCAATTAATTGTGATACAAAATTCACTTTATGGATATTATTTACAAATTTTTCAGTAATTTAACTCATAAAATCTGTATTAAAAAATATCCATCATGACATCACATTCACAGTGTAATACTCAATTAATACTGCTTATTTACATATTATTACAATTTTACAAAAGTTACAATTTTAAGGATAAATTTATTAATTAAACCCAATTAAATATTAAGTTTTATTAATAAACTTTTTTTTTTTAGTCATTACAATCTACCCTCCTTAAAAATTTTCGTCCTCGAAAACTAAAACAATTCTGGATAGACTCTTTTCATTTCGTCTTCTCGTTCCCTGGTTGCTTCTTTTACTTGTTGATTACGCCATGAAACTTTGACTAGTGGTATCTTTTTATTCCTTAACTCCTTCTCTTCTCGAGCCAAGATTTGAACTGGTTTCTCTTTATAAGACAGGTTCTCTAGCACTTCAATAGGCTCATGTTGAAGTATACGCGAGGGATCAGGTACATACTTTTTTAGCATGGATACATGGAATACATTATGTACCGATGCCATTTCAGGGGGTAGCGCTAACTTGTAAGCCACGTTACCTACTCTTTCTAAGATTTCATATGGTCCAACGCACCTTGGACTGAGTTTTCCCCTTTTTTCGAATCTTACCACTCCTTTCATTGGTGTTATCTTCAAAAAGACTAAGTCCCCTACTTGGAACTCTAAAGGTCTCCGTCGTCGATCAGCATAACTCTTTTGTCGACTGAATGCCATTTCCATCCGTTAACGGATTAGCTTTACATCTTCAGTTGTTCTTTGAACAAAATCTGTGGTCGACAACGCCTTTTCTCGGGTTTCATACCAATGTAATGGTGATCTACATCTTCTTCCATATAGAGCTTCATATGGAGCCATACCAATGGAGGTTTGGTAACTATTATTGTACACAAATTCGATCAAAGGAAGCTTTTTATCCCATCCTCCTTTGAAATCTAGCACGCATGCTCTCAACATATCTTCCAAAGTCTGGATGGTCCTTTCTGATTGACCATCCATTTGAGGGTGAAAAGCTGTACTAAAGGTCAGCTTTGTCCCCATTGCTTGGTGAACGCTTCTCCAAAATTTGGAAGTGAATCGGCCATCACGATCAGAAATAATGGACTTTGGAACTCCATGGTATCTAACAACCTGGGCCACATATAATTCGGCTAGTCGTTCCACGGAACTGCTGAGTTTAATGGGTAAAAAGTGTGATGATTTGGTCAATCTATCCACAATTACCCATATAGCATCATGTCCACCTGTAGTTCTAGGTAGCCCTGTCACCAGGTCCATTGTTATTTGGTCCCATTTCCACTCTAAGATATCTATCTTTTGCAGTTCACCTGCGGGTCGTTGGTGTTCAGCCTTCACCTTTTGACACGTGAGACACTTACTGACGAATCTCGCAACATCATTCTTCATTCCATGCCACCAGTAGTACTTTTTCAAATCTTGGTACATTTTTGTAGCTCCTGGATGAGCTACATATGGTGCTTTATGAGCTTCTTTCAAGATCTGACTTTTTAACTCCTCATCATTGGGAATGCAAAGTCTGCCTTTATAATGGAGAATGCCATCTTCCAAGATGCTAAACTATGTTCCTTTGTTCTCAAAGGCCTCAGACTTGTATCTAAGCAGTGATGGGTCTACTTCTTGTTGCTCTTTTAAATTCTCCAAGATTGTAGGTCGGAGTGATAAATTGGCTAATCCTCTTGTAATTAGCTCTATACCCGCTTCTAGCAAGTCTTTCTAAAGAGGCTTTGGCATTAATTGCACCATTGCAAGTGAAGACGTTGCTCTACGACTGAGGGCATCGGCCACTCGATTAGCCTTTCTAGGGTGATATAAGATTTCACAGTCGTAATCTTTAACCAGTTCTAGCCATCTTCGTTGTCTCATGTTGAGTTCCTTCTGCGTGAAGATATATTTCAGACTTTTGTGGTCTGTATAAATCTCACACTTAGCTCCATACAAATAGTGACGCCAAATCTTCAGTGCAAATACGACCGCTGCTAACTCCAAGTCGTGCGTGGGATAATTCCTCTCATGATCCTTTAGCTATCGGGATGCGTACGCAATTACTTTTCTGTTTTGCATAAGTACGGCTCCTAAGCCTGTCTTTGACGCATCACTGTAGATCACATAATTTCCTAGATTTGGATTCGGTATGGTTAACACTAGGGCACTTGTAAGTCGTCTTTTTAGTTCTTGGAAACTCTCTTCGCACTTCAAGGTCCATTCATATTTAGCTGTTTTTCTTGTAAGGGCCGTGAGTGGTGCTGCAAGTTTGGAGAATCCTTCTACAAAAAGTCATAATATCCTGCTAAACAGAGGAAACTCCTGATCTCGGTAATACTCTTCGGTGTAGGCCACTCATTTACTGCTTCGACTTTGGAAGGATCAACAGAGACTCCATCTTGTGTCACCACATGTCCTAGAAAATGAACCTTCTCCAGCCAGAATTCGCATTTTGAGAACTTGGCGTACAACTGATGCTTCCTCAATTGTTGCAGCACAATCCTCAAGTGCTCTTCATGTTCCTCCGGTGTTCTCGAATAAATAAGGATATCATTGATGAACACAATGACGAATTTATCGAGATAATCCTTGAAAATTCGATTCATAAGATCCATAAAAGCTGCCGGGGCATTAGTCAATCCAAACAGCATGACACAGAACTCGTAATGCCCATAACACGTTCGAAACGCCGTCTTCGGCACATCTTTTTCATTAACTCGAAGTTGATGATACCCCGAGTGTAGGTCAATCTTCGAAAACATAGATGCTGCCTTCAGTTGATCAAATAAGTCATCGATCCTTGGAAGTGGGTACTTATTTTTAATCATGACCTTGTTTAATTCTCGATAATCAACGCACATTTGTAAGGTTTCATCTTTCTTCTTAACAAATAGCACTGGCGCTCCCCACGGAGAATGGCTCGGCTGGATAAACCCTTTCTCTAGCAATTCTTGCAATTGTACTTGAAGCTCTTTGAGTTCTCCTGGAGCCATACGATATGGTGCCTTCAAAATTGGAGCTGTGCCTGGCGTTAAGTCAATCTCGAACGAGACCTCCCGCTCCGGTGGTAAGCCTGGTAATTCATTGGGAAACATGTTGACGAATTCCTATACTATGGGAACATTCTCCGGTCTTAACTGAGCTTCTTGGTCTTCATTTACCAAGTTTACCAGATAACCAGTGCACCCACTTTCCAACATCTTCCTTGCTTTTAATGCTGAAATTATCGCCTGGGGAGCCTTAGGGATCTTTCCTGAGTACACGAATTTTTCACTTCCGAAAGGTCGAAATGTAATCTTATGGTGTCGGCAATTTATCTTGGCGGTATATTTCCCCAGGAAATCCATTCCCAGGATAATGTCATAATCTTGTATATCGATTATTATCAAATCAATATACAATTCCCTTCCGCAAATGATAATCGGTATATGGCGTAACCAATAATCAGAACTTAATATTTCCCTAGAGGGGAGTACAGTTTTAAAAGTCTGTTCTATCCTATCCCCTTCCTTTCCTATTCATTTAGCAAACTTATATGATGCAAATGAGTGCGTTGCTCTAGAATCAAATAGAACATAAGCATCAGTGTTGGCAACAGAAAACTGACGTGTCACCACAATTGAAGTCCTCGCATCATCTTCTTTCTTTGTGTAAGCATATATCCGTCCACTAGGTTCTGGAGCCTTTAAATGTCCCTGATTGATGCTTGGGCCTTCAATCTGAGCTTGGACTGCATGCAACTGAGTTCCCTGGGTTCTTTGTTGACCTTGATTATTCTGGTTTTGGGGATTGGAGAAACAATTCCTGGCATAATGTCCTTCCTTGCCACAGATGTAGCACTTATTGGTGCCAGCTTTACATTCTCCTGCATGTCTTTTCTTGCATTGACCACAGAGAGGTTTGTTATTCCCTCCATCATTGATCCTTTTCGGGGGTTGTCCCTTTGAATTCTTTGAATTATTCACGTTCCATTTCCTCTTATTGTTGGTATTGCGATTACGTCCAACTGGATAGCCTTGGGACTGCCCTTGACTCGGAACGCTTCCTTGTCCTTTCGCCTGCACAACTTGGCTCTGCTTTGCCAAAGCTTTTTCTTCCTTTTGGGCTTTAAAGATTCTTGCCCTTTCCTCCTTATCACGGGTTATTCTGAACTCCGCTCTCGTGGCCCATTCAATACAATCTTCCACGTCTTTAGGGGCTTGCCCTCCACTATCAACTATAAGGGCAATATCGGTTCGAAACATCTGCATTAATCTTCGTATTCGTTCTTAATCAGCAGGTATCAACTCGGGACATAGACGCACCAATTGGTTAAACCTCCTCACAGCTTCAGCTACTGACCTATTGCCTTGCCGAAAATTGTTAAATTCCTCTTGCTGTGCCGCCATCGTTTCCACATTAAAATAAGCTCTTCTAAATTCCTCTACAAAATCTTGCCAAGTCATTTCATCCACATTTCTTCTACGCTCCACTAACTCCCACCATCTCCTGGCATCCTTAGTGAGAGAAAATGAAGCGTATAAAACTTTCTCATGATCACTGAGTCTCAGAAATTTCAAAACCCTCTCTATGCCGGTAAGCCAATCATCGGCTTCCAGTGGGTCTGTTGATCCGTCAAATTCTGGGGCCTTCATTCATCGAAACCTTTCATAAAATTCAGTAGTAGGTACTACCGGAATAGCTGGTGCAGTTGATTCTACTTGCTGGGGTAGTGGTACGGGAGGTGGAAAGTCTACACGTACCGCAGGTACGGGATGCTGGTTAGATAATTGCTCCCTTAGTCCTTGCATTTCCCATTCTTGAGCCTGGAGCTTCTATTGTAACTCAACGATCATGACCATCAGATCCGGGTTCGTAGGTTCTCCAGGTGCATCCGCTATCGATAATAATCTTATATGCCTACCGCACAATGTCATTATTGCATCAGCATATACTATTAACTTAATAGTATTCAGTAAATAAATGCATATATATCAAATAATATGAATACATGCCAACATGAACAACAACATGAACTTTATATCTCATCTCATACATTTCATTAACTTCTTTCTTTTCTTTTCCATTTCTCATTAACAAAACATTACATAAGGAAATAACATGTATACAGTCTTTACTTTCTTACATAAACATTTCATATCATTTCCAGGAGCAGTTATCTCTTCCAGCTAACATGTACACTATCGTCGAGAAGGATACCACTTGCCGGAGATACACTCATATACAAGGACAGGAAGATCAAAACTATACTAATCATGCATCTATATACATTTTAATACACATGAGCCTTCATAGGCTTTTTTTTTTTTTAGTCTGACTCTACACCTGACATATCGCTATTTTCGAGATCCTCCTCGGGGTCCTCCTCTTCCTCCTCGCTAGAATCAATAGACTCGTCATCACTAGCTATGATGGGTTCGGGAGGTATTGGAATAAACTCGAGCTCATCATCATCATCACCTTCATTTTCATCATCCTCATCCATCTCCACTGGGGGATCCTCTATAGGCGTGGCCACGTTTTGTTCGGCATGTAATACTTCCACAATAAAGTCATCCAAGCTCGGGAAGTTTCCAGGATATTGGATCTGTTGTTGTATTTTCTCTGGCAGATCTCGCCAAATCAAATCAAAAATACGTCCCAAGGGCAACCCTGGTGGAATCAATGGTGTCATAGTTCGATGAAACCTCAAAATATAATAACTTACTGGTTCCCCAACATACCTACCCCATATTGGCTCTACTCGCAAATAAAGCTGACGCCGCCAATCCGCCCATAGCATTGGAAGTACTTGGACTTGCATATCTTCAACAGGTGGTAAGGGTGCAAATTCGGCTAAAATTTGCTCCCTGAAGCCTGGCCAATCCATATGTTGTTCTTCGGGACCAATCCTCAACCACCACGCGAGTGCCTCTCCCTGCAACCGCCCTGAAGCTAACAAAACCCGAAGGTGTTGTGGTGTATGGCACGAAGCAAAAATCACTTCCATGGAGTGAAGCCACTTAGTTAAAACCATAGGTTGCTGACTACCATAGTATCTCGGAGGCATCATGTCCTGAAAAGCAGCGCTCACCCTATGGTCCGCCTCCTTATTATTTTCATTATGAGGTGCCGCCATATACTACATTTATCTCAATATATATTAATTCTATATTAAATAAAATCTTGACATTCTTACATTTAAAATTAAACTATCTTACTTAAGCTCTGGCAGTGAGGCATGCGGCAATCAACAGTAGGGTTGTAGGATTTATGCTCTGATACCAACTGTCACAACCCGCTTTTTTTTCCAGGCTGTGAAAGACTTTTATATATATATATATATATACTTACGTATAGGTGTAAAACTCAGGAATTTTTTTTTTTTTTTAGGACAAGTCATTCATGTGAAGTTTAGCAACTCATCAGGTGTAAACAGATATATATATTTACATAACACACACTCTTTTCCAATATTGTTGCTAAATATTCTCAAGAGAGGTTTTGATATACCTAAATATGTTCAGTTCTTACATAGCACGTTCAAAGAAAACAAGTTTAAAATATACAATAGTAGAAACGTAACTGTGCTGGCATCCATACCCCTTTCTGCTCATTACTCATCACCCTCCACCAACTCATCAGTAACTTGGTTCTGACCTTCTAGTAGAAATACCTACAGCATGAAATACTTAATGCTCTTACGCCCAGTAAGTCCCATATAACCCACATGCTCATTCAATAAAATGCATGAACCAGTTATGCTTTCTTATAAACTTTCTTTATCATTTTCATTTCTTATCTTTAACTAGGGCCCAAGTATTCGTACCATTGCGCACTTAGGTCTACGTAACACCGTGACCATACTATATCCTTGAACTCCTCTCGAATGAAGAGTCGGTACGACACCTTTCTTAATTTCCGGTGACATAATTACCAGCCCAATTATTATGGTTAACATACCATGCATGAAGTGACAAATGCATGTTATACACCATACATAAATACTCTTGTACAAAATAGTATACACTAGTACATACTTTTATACTTACAGGTATACGTTAACATACACACCAGTATACCATATATTATGCACACAGGTATATGTATATGCACAAGTGTACACCAACATACTTAAAGATACTCATATCATAGCATACACATAGGTATACACCTTATTATACACATAGGTATACATATACATATGTTACACTCTATACTTACGATTCCATGTTGTAGGTAGGATGAGTACTTACTTGATTCGAACGTCAGGTAATTCAACCTCAATTTTGCTCCATTCTAAACTTCTAGGATCCTGTTGGCCAATTTCAAAGCCATTAGCCAATATTCACTATGTTTCAACACATAGTGATCGTTAATTAATGGACTGAGTTGCATAACTATATACAACTCTAGAAACCACTGGTTTTTTCTTATTTCTATCTAACTCTACCCTACCATTTTTTACGATGGGTGGAAATCTTTCTAATCAATATTTTTTTCCCTATTTGAAACATTTGACACGGTTCGGGTTATACGGGCAAAAATAACGATTTTGCCATCCGTGATCTTGCTAACCTATCCGAGCTCGATTTCGTTATTTTAACAAAAATAGTCACGTATTAATTTTAAAATAATACCCTAATGTCTCGAATCCCCTTATTTCATATCCACGTCCCATTTTCGTAAAACTTTACAGTTTAGCCCCTAACTAAAAATTTTTGACAATTTTGTCCTCGGGCCTAAAATTTATCTCTTTAAACCAAAATTTTCCATTTTTCATAAGAACCATTTTTACTCAAAGTACCATATCTTAAATCATTTTAAAAAATGATGTTTTTCCATTTTAACATTTTTTTCCACTTTTAAGAAATTCTTGAAAAATTAAAATCTCATAATCGGTTGAGATTTTTGACGAACCGTTTACAATGCCTAACAGCTTCATCGAGATCTACAACTTTCATGTTTTAACTTTTCTCAAATTCTCATTGTTTAGGGGTGTTTTTGGGCATTTTTCAAATCTGTCGAGGGAAAGCTTTTTCTTTCAATTTAGTCCTTAGGCTATTTTTGTAAAAATCTATTTTAAAACTACCTTCCAGCCACTGCATAGACAGATTCACCCCTTTTCCAAACCTTTTCTATACCAAAACACCATTTTTGCAAAACTTAACCTTAAAATTACAAAACTAACATTTTTTGCATAAACTACCACTTTACATCAACAACGCATAATTTTGACTATACCATCATACTATAAGTCACATACTCATGGAATATAATCAAAACTTTGCCTAAAAACATCACATGCTTTAGAAATAATAAAGATCAAAACAAAAATTACATAAATTCAAGTTTTAGGGTTTAAAACTTACCTAAATAGGAATTTTGTGCTTCAAGCCCTCCAAAGACTCCCTTCAAGCTCTTTCCTAAGCATTATTCATCCAAAAATCACCTTGAATCAAATCCCTCCTTAACCCACCCTAAGAAAACTTGAAAAAAGTTTAGGTTTTACCTTAAATTTGAAAAAATCCTTTGACCTATACTTCTTGAATTAGGTTGGGGTCAATTTTTGCAAGGGTTTTGAGGTTGGAAAATTTTTGTTGAATGTTTCTCCAATGGCTGCCGAATGTTGAGGGAAGAAAATAAGAGTAAATTTGGCTTGTTTCAAAATTAATACAAGCTTATCACAACCATGGTGACTCATCATCAATTAATGGGATTGCTAGATGAAAAATTGTGATTGGGCCACTTTTTGTGATATGGTGGCCCAATAGAATTTTGTTGGGCGTCCACTTAGTGGTCCAAAAATTTTACACTGTATAATTTTTTCACCACTCAGTATTTTTCCTACACTGTCGTGGTCAAATCAGTGTAAACTCGTAACCTTAGACTGTGTAAACTATTTTACTGGCCTTTAGTCTACTTTAAAAGGCCAAACGTAACATTTTTTATATCTACGTTTTCACTTAGCAGTATACTTTTACTGCGTCGGCCTCCTTTTTACACTAGGTTGGATTTCAGTGGACTCTATGTCTTACTCGTATTCTAAGTACTCATTCGTTTGTATCACAATTTTGTAATTAATTGTGATACAAAATTCACTTTATGGATATTATTTACAAATTTTTGAGTAATTTAACTCATAAAATCTGTATTAAAAAATATCCATCATGACATCACATTCACAGTGTAATACTCAATTAATACTGCTTATGTACATATTATCACAATTTTACAAAAGTTACAATTTTAAGGGTAAATTCATTAATTAAACCCAATTAAATATTAGGTTTTATTAATAAACTTTTTTTTTTCTAGTCATTACAGAAGTTGCGTTCCTTCAGGCTGTCTACCGCTTCCACATCTTGCGATCGAGATGAAACAAAGGCTCCGCTTGTGCAGGTCGAGATGGGATCGCAAGGAGGTTGCAGCCTTGTCATGTGGAGGTGGAGATGGCGACATGATTATGCTTTGTTGAGGTCAAGACGGCATTGAGAGTCAGTCGATAGTTCGATCTGCCCCTTCTCCACCTACCACCCGTATAACCTCTATAAATTTTAAACATGACTAATTATGTTAATTTAAGCTTTTTTGTGTATCAATCTTTTGTTAAATTGTTATCTACATTTATTTTAAATTGGACTGCATTATTCAGATCTTAAATTCAATTGAAAGTTTTAGTGACATAATTAAAACACTATTTTTTTAGTAGATTATTGTGAAAATTCGAATACGCAAGTGCATCTAATTGTAACAAGTAATGAAGTGATGAGTAAAAATATCGTTCCAACAAGAATTGGGCTAATCTTTATTATCTATCGAAATTATCTTAACTCTTAGATTATTTGAATGACCGATTAAAAGAAAATAAAAAGAAAATAATTTTAAAATGCTAAATTAAAATAAATAAAACAATGTTGAAAGTAATAAATTCTAAAAAACGTTAGGAATTATGATTTCAATAAAATTAATCCAATCATGTTCAATTAAATATATTATTATGATATCCTCATATTATGGTGATTGTCGAATTTCTTATGCTATTTAGCGCGTTACACTAAAAATACCTAGGCATAAAAACACACTATATCTCTACATTAATTAATTATGCCTAAATTTATTATGATTTATGGATATTCTTGTTGTGACCACACAAACTATATAAGTATATCTCTATCTCACATGCAAATTTATGATATTCTAAACATGTTCCTAAATCATGAATCTCCTTTCGGTTTCATTATGATTTATGTTATCATCTAACTAGTCGTCAGTTAATTAGAAACACTAAGTCTATTGCAAATACTCAACATAATCATGAGATTTACAATAATATCATCTAACTAAATAAAATGTTCGTGTACTCTAGCTAAATCACAAACCCAACAAAATAAAACTAATTCATGATAAAAGCACACCATACAAATATTAACATTAAAAAATAAAAATATTATAAAGAGAAAGTTTAAAAATGACTCGTAATTTTTAGACAGTTTTGGCGGGCCTATCTTCTACGTACAACACTCTGTAACCCTCAAAACACTCAAAACAAAAAATATATACTTTTTTTTTCTTTTTTTTTTTCCTTCCTTCAGAGCATTGCTCCTGAAGATGGGAGAAGAGGGCTCCTAAGCTCTCTGATTATTTAGAGCTACTAAGCCCTAGGATGGGATGTCCTCACAATGCCTGGGAGCACGGCTTATATAGCCTTGAAGGATTGATTTCTTGCAATTAAGACTTGCAAAACATGGAAGCCTAGCTATCCTCCAATTCAAAGTAATAGCTGGGTAATTCGGCATTAATTTACCAGTGTTGTCCGCCTCATTTAGCGCCTAAACCGTGTACAGTAGAGGAGAAAATCAGTTGGTTCTTTTCTTCATTGTGTTGGACACATGTCAGATCTCAATTGGCTTTCTTCTTTGTTTTGTACACGTCACACAAATTGACGGGAACACGAAATGAGCGGAAGCACAAAAGAAAGCCCAAAAGAATCAGATTTTCAACCGCCGGGGGCCCGCTGCTGACATTGGTTCTACAGTTGTTATCAGCCACTCTCTTCTTCTTGGCATGTGTAGCGCACTCTCTCCATCGAGACTGTCCACCTGCAACACATCATACGGACACAATTAGAAGCTGAGGTTAATTTTATTTTTTGTTTTCTTTTCTTCCTTTTTTGTTAAAACGGAACAAAATTATATTTTTATTACATTTTTGTTCACCTTTACTTAATTTCAATACGCCATTGAGGAAATAAAATATGAAAAGGGGAGAATTACTGAAACAAAAAATAAAATTAATTAGAAAGTGAGAAAACTTAAAAACAAAATAAATTAAAATTGAACAAAAACCATAAATAAAACAAAATAAATAAAAATCTCAACAACAAAGCCAATGTTGCACATAAAAAAGTGATAAAATTACTCTATTTTATGAAGTTATCACAGATATTTACACTCAAGCCACTTCTTTTTTATTTATTTATAAAAGTGTCATTTGACAACCCTATAAATCTTATTCATGTATAAAACCTCTTCCACAAATTATATACTCTCTCGCATTGTCTCATCCTTTCTCTATTTTATTTTGTTGAAAACAAGAATCAGCCACTAATTCACACAAAAACTCAAATCAAAACACCCATTAAACTCAAAATCACCTTTCTCAAGCAACAAGATAGCCATTCGGAAATGCCGTCTTGACATCCATTTGCTAAACCTCATAGTCGAGAGAGGCAACAATGGACAAGAAAATACGGATGGACTTAAGCATAGCTATAGCTAAAAAGATTTCCTTGTAATTGATTCCTTGTGTTCTAAGAACTCATCAGAGAGGTATTTTCTACCTTGATCAGATCAAAATACCTTTATGAGTTTACTTAATCGCTTCCCCACTTCGGCCCGAAACTCCTTGACTTGTCAAAAGTTTCGCTTTTGTGATGCATTAGGTAGACATACCCATATCTTGAGTAATCATCAATTTTTTTTCTTTTTCCTTCTTGAATTCTAATTTGATGATTTAAATTTTGTTTTATTCTCATGGCATAATTTTTCAGTTTTGAGATTATTTGAGTATGCATGATTATTGAATATGGTTTATAAGATTTTGAGCACGCAAGTAGGAATTATGGGTTAAATTTGACATTAAAATTTGGGGAAAAAGTTTATTTATGTTTAAGCATGTTTATCTTGGTGTTTTGAGATATTTTATTACATTAAAAATTAATTTGGTATGAAAGATTCGAGTTAGAACCTAATCAGTCCGCGATAGGGAAGGACTGTCTTTTGCTAGTCTTGGAGGGATGGTGGTCGACCTCCCTTTTGGAGGCCGGTTGATAGGGGGTGATTGCAAATGGTGGTTGTCACCGTCCTTCGAACCCATCGAGCTCCCAACTCATGCCGTTTTGGCTTTCATTGTTTTGAGTCTTTAAAATATTCTCACAAACTCGTATTATTGAATATTTTTAATACATTTGAAAATATGGTTTCCAAAATCATTGTGAAAATAAAATCAAATCTCGGACTGAGATTGCTTTGAGGCACTCTCATTTTAAGCTGAGATTGCCCCGAGCTCTATTCCATTTTTAGAGTTTTCAAATGCTATCTGGTGTGAGACTCATCGAACTAAGGTTGCTCGTGAGATTTCTTCGGATGGTCGAGTTTTTATTTTTGGAGCCTTCATATGTGACCAGAATTTTAAAATAATTATTATACGCTACCTAAAACAAGAAATTAACAATTTTAGTATCAAATGGCACACAAATTAATTAAATTCACATCATTTATACTGTTCAAAATTAGCGGGTGCTGCAAAAATTGTATTAACGAAGCCAACACGACCATGTCAACTAATAAATTTTGATATGGAAAAATATTACAAATCAAAAGGAGGTGATCATTGTATGTTTGACTCGAAAGAGGAGAAAATTCATAATACCAACGACATGTCGTTTATTTGAACAACTCCATAACCCACAAAGTACAAACACAACACTTAAATCGGATGCCACGAAATCCTGCCCCGGATGCCAAGACTTGAAACTCTTCTTGGCTTCGTTCCTTCCCTCCTGGATTTTGAGTCATCATAAGTACATCGCCTTGCAAAGTGCTCTTTAGAGCAGAACTAGTATCTGGCTTCACAGGAAGAATTTCCTCCACAACTATAACCTTTCCATTATCCGGAATAGCCCTGTAACAATTCTTCAATAGCTTCAAGCAATGCTTGTCGCTCCAATCGTGGAGTACCCACTAGAAAATACACGTCGTTAGTCTACATAATTTAATGCATTAAGGTTGCAAAATGTGTGGGTAAATAAAAAAATAATGCATAATTGTAGAACTCACCTTCATAAAAATAGCATCCCCACTAGGAACACTTTCAAACATATCTCCGCTTACATGTTCAACCCCTGCAACATTAATTCACAAGTACCATAAGGCATGGTAATTTGTTCAATTATGAAAATGAAAGATTAATTGGGCATGAAAAAGGAATAGAAACCACATATGTTGTACCTTGATAAGAAGGAGCGTTTTCTATAACATGAGGCAGATCAAAATTAATGCCCTTAATATGAGGGTATTTAGAAGTGATGAGGTTAAGGGTCACTCCCAGGCCACCACCAACATCTACTAGTTGCTTAATGTTTTCAAAGCCTTTGTAAACCTTGAGGATGTTCTTAACAATAATAGTTGTCCGGTTGTACATTGCTACGTTGAAAAGCTTATTAAAGTTGGGGTCCAAGGCTGGATACTCAAACGCATGTGCTCCATGGACCCTGTTAAATGCAATTCCTCCCTCAAGAATTGCATTTTTCAATTCGTACCTGTAATTAGTGTAAACATGAGTAGTCAAGATTAAGAAGAGGCTCTTGCTTTTGATGCATTTGCTAAAATTTTACGGGATCTTGTGGTTGCAAGTATAACTTAATAACAAATTTATACTCGAGTCGACCTTATAAAAAGATGAAGGGCTTAAATCCCAATAACCCTCAAGTCCAAAAAAGTATACATCATTTTGTCAACGTCCTATAATTTAAGGCAGCGATAGGATAAATATTCCATTCAAAACTTTAAGATAAACGAGTTGGGTCGCGGTTTTGGTCGTTATTTCAATAAAATTTAGGACTTTCGTTTTAAAACAATGACATATCTATTGAAATAGTTGATAAGTTGAGCCATCAAATCCGATCAATCAATGATACCACAGTGTCAATCGATGAATAATGAATAATTAACTGACATCAGTTAAGCACTAATTCCTATATATCGCCAATTACTAATTGACTACCAAGTTGATTAATCTGAAGAAAATAATCATTTTCTAATTTTAACAAATTTAAGACGTGTATTAAAATAACACTTCGAAAAGGCTACTTTCCTGCTGAAAAAAAAAAAAAAAAAAATCCCCTTCCCATAAAAGAAATTAAACAAAGCATACCAACTGTCCATGAAGACTTTGTCTTGTAACAACGACACCGCAGGGCCAAACGAAACACCATCTTCATTAGTCACGAAATGCTTCGACACCGGACCAAGACTGTAAAGCCTCTGGAAATCAGACCCTCCAATAGTATTGCCATCTCCGATTGCCACGGAGCATTTCAGCACAGAGAAGCTGGCGAGAAGCCTGAGGATGCGGTCCAGCATAATGGGCGCGTCCGGGTTTTTGGTGGGCAACTGGGCAGCGATCTCCGCGGGCGAGAGCTTGGCGCCTCGCCCCGCTTTAGCTATGATGTCAAAAACTCCGAGCTCGATCGCCGTCTTCAACGACATGATCGGCACAGTGGAGGCCATAAGCTGTGTTGCATAGGAGAAGCTTTCTTGATCATCGTCATCTTGATCTTCTTCTTCTCCTTCTTTTTTATGATTATCATCAAGGACAGGTTGAGTAGTGTTGTCGTCGTTTTCCAGTTTTAAAGAAGGCGACGACATAAATATTGTTGGAATTTGAAAGGGAAAGTATGTGCGTTTTGTGTTTCACGGTGCTTTGGATAAGTGAAGAATTGATTGATCTATAATTGCAAGTCACCAAATGGTACATAACTACTGTATCCTCGTGGTCTGAGAAGGCCACAAAAAGATAAAACGTTTAGTTTTGTGCACCAAATGATAGCCAGACAAGTGTGTGAATGAAATTTTTGATTATTGCTATCCCAGCTTAATTGTACTACAAGCCAATTCCTGAGTGGCATCTAACATGATTATTCTCTTCATGTCAAGAACTTTATTTTTGCGTCCCCCTTTTCCCAAAATGGATGTCGTCATTTGAAAAAAATTGACCCTTCTTTTTTCTTAAATTACAAATTTACCATTGCCTTCGTGTCTTTAAATTATGAGACCGTTTATTTTCAACCGTTTGATTTGTCTCGGGCTTTGTTCATTTTGTACGCTTTTTCATGTTTTATGGGATCTTGCCACGGAAGTCTAACATTTAGAAATATAGTCTGCTAATAAAGTACCCTACCATGATTTTAAGGTATTATACTATTATTGGCTTTAAGACTACCCCTCACAATTGACTCTACTTTAAAATGCCTCACACTGGCTCTCAGAAGATGACATGTTCAAGTATAAATCATTACTTATAAAACATATGTCAATTGACGTCAAAGTTCACAACTTTTCTTTTCTTGATCTTTTTGTCTCAAGGAATTAAAAAATGAAGTCTAAGGCCTAACTACTTTATATAAGGGAAATATCAAAAACAAGAAATGATTCCAAATACAAGGATGTTTTTAAACCGACTGTCTCTTCATTTTTACCCCTCTTGGTTTGATTAAAATCACTTTTTCTGGTTTCTTGTGATACCTCTATTGTGGCAAGGTTGTGTAAAATATGTTGCATATTAATTGAATTCCCAAAATCAAATCAACTCGTCTCTCAAAATTCATTGTAAAAAACTTAAGTTGGAGTTCATTTCCTTTGTTTCCAAAAGAGAGAGAGAGAGAGAGTTACCTTATATAAAGATGTAATTGATATGTAGACAATCTTCCTTGGGCGAAAGCTTCAATCACTTAATTAGCCTATAAGTAGTTTTATGAGGAAAGCCTGAACTTGATATTCTAAGCATCTTAGGGTCCCTTTGTACATAGATTCGAATTAGTAATTTGATTTGAGTTATGTAATTTGAATCAGTCTTTGAATTAGTAACTTGAATTATTATTCAAATTGACGTTTGGATGTACATTTAAGTTTTAATCTGAATATGAAATAAAATTGAAATTAATGTTTGTGAACATGGTTTTTGATTTATTAACAAATCTAATAAAATCTTAATGTTAGTGATCTTAAAAAAATACAATATGGATCTAAATTTATTCTTCTATTCATTAGGAACACAATGAAAAAAGAATCATCTTAATTGGATATTAAATGAAGAAGTTATAATTTTTTTCCTCAAATATAGGAGAGAAAATTTTAACTTTTACTGTAACAAAGATATCCGAGTGTCAGGAGTTTAGGGGGTTAGAACTCAAAAAACTATGATTCTTGATATTCATTTAATTCAGATTTTAGAGGAAATAAATAAACACGTATCTAAAGGATTCTTGATACTCGAATCTAAATTTAAGTCTATTGAGTCTAAAGAATACATAAATCAAACAGACTCTTAGTTGACATGTGGCATTAAAACACAACAGGTCGTGACCATATGAACTGCTACTGTCTGAAGAAAAAAAACAAGTCCCTCACACGTAAGGAAAGCGCTTTGTGGGGACAGTGTTACCGGTGGTACTAAACACAAGAATTAATAAAAAGTTGGCCTCATATGTAGATCTACGTGACTCATTTTTTATCATTTTTTTTTGTTGCAATCATCTTTTATTAGCTTGTGGTGTAAGACTTTTACGCCGTAGTATTGTCCTTATTACGGCTTGCAACGTGTTTTTTTTTTTTTTTTTAAAGAAAAACCACCGTCGAAGATGGTCATAATCATGGTGACAATATTTGATCCATAAAAATAACGTCTTAGCAAAAGAAACAACATTATAAAAAGATAATTCCAATTAAAAAAAAAACCTCACAAGGTGATAAGAACAGTACTGAAGGATCAAATAGAACAAAGTAAATTCAGTGCATTCATGAGAATAAAATTGCTTTAAAAAAATCTCTGAGACGGGATGTGCAAAATGTGGTCAAGGCAGAGCGGTTTTAAACATGTCCAAACAGGTCTGGGTCTGAAGGCCCCGATTCCAGAATTTTTCATAGTATTCACCATATGTAAAGCTCCTATAGTGGGCCGTTTCCTCAACATCAATCAGTTTCTGGGCTGGCCCAACTGTTGCATCATATGATGGGCAATAGAATGTTGGGATGGAGATCCTTTCTTTGTCGCAGTTCACCACGGCCCGATGGAGTACACTCTTGTAACGATCATTGCTTAGAACCTATGCATATATATATATATATATATAGACACACACACACACAGAGATCGATCCTCATATTAGTTGCAGCTATATGGATATGCTACTGAATTTTTATTATTTGTATGTGTTATCAATATCACAGATAATTGTTTTGTGGGTACGTGTAAGGAAATCACATGTATAATATTTGTATGTGTTATAGAAAGATGGACCAACAAATCTTTTGACTCTTTGCTAAAGCTTTTAAACGAGGCATTACCAGGGGGGAATAATATTCCTGCTTCACATTATGAGGCCAAGATGAAGTTACGCAAGTTGGGTTTAGGTTACGAGACAATTCATGTGTGCAAGTACGATTGTGCTTTATTTTGGAAAGAATATGCTGATAGAAACACTTGCCTTATATGTGGTGAGAGTCGATTGGTGAATCCAAACACAAAGAGAAAAAGAGTGCCTCATAAAGTATTACGCTATTTCCCTTTAAAGGATCAGTTGAAGCGTTTGTATGCGTACATACTGCAAGAGATATGAGATGACATGGTTTTGGTCAATCTATGCAAGGCGTTTTGCAACATCCAGTAGATGGAGAGGCATGGAAGGCATTTGATCGTAGGTATCCTGATTTTGCTTCTGAAGTAAGAAATGTTCGTTTAGGTTTAGCGGCTGATGGGTTTAGTCTGTTTGAAAATATGAGTCAACCTTACAGTATGTGGCCAGTTATCTTCTCAACATATAATCTACCTCCATGGCTTTGTACAAAGGAACCATACTTGATGTTGACTTTGTTGATTCCGGGACCTAATGCTCCTGCAAAGGATATAGATGTGTTTTTGAGACCAATTGTAGATGAGTTGAAAGAGCTTTGGGAGCATGGATTGGTAATTCATGATGCCTACGCTAATGCATCATTTAGGATGCATGCTACATTGTTGTGGACTATCAATGATTTTCCTGCTCGAAGTAGTTTGTCTGGTTGGAGTGGCCAGGGATACAACGCATGTCCAACGTGCAACATGTATACTCCTTCTAAGCGTTTAAGGAGTAAGATGTGTTATATAGGCCATCGGCGATTCCTTCCAACTTCAAATATCATGAGGAGAGACAAACAATTTGACGGTACGGTTGAGAAAAGACCCCCGCCTCCATGCTTGTCTACAATTGAAATATTAAATCAGTTAGAACGTGTGCGACGTAGATTACCAGGCAAGCACATTGATTTTGGAGGGAAAAAACGTAGGCGAGAACCTAACGAGTTAAACTGGACGAAAAAGAGTATATTTTTTGAATTGGAATATTGGTCAGATTTGTTGTTAAAACACAACTTAGATGTTATGCATATTGAGAAGAACGTCTGTGATAGCTTGTTGGGCACAAAATTGAATATTGATGGGAAGTCAAAGGACACAGACAAAGCAAGAATGGATCTAGCTGACATGCAAATAAGGAATGAATTGCATCTTTATAAGGATGGGGATCGATGGATGAAACCTAATGCAGACTACACTTTAACTCCTGTAGAACGGAAACAATTTGGTTCCTTTATTAAATCCGTTAAGTTTCCTGATGGGTTTGCGGCAAATTTGAAAAAGAACGTCAATAAAAATGGTAAGATCACTGGACTTAAATCGCACGATTGTCATGTCATCATGCAACGTCTTTTGCCGGTCGGTATTCGTCCATTTCTGAAGAAAGAGATCACTAATACAATTATTGAACTTTGTTATTTCTTTCAACAAATTTGTTCTAGAACCCTAAAGATCTCTGATTTAGAGAAAGCTGAAGACCAAATTGTCATAATATTATGCAAGTTGGAAAGAATATTTCCACCTGCATTTTTCGATATAATGGTTCACTTGGCTTTGCATTTGCCGGAAGAAGCCATGCAAGGGGGTCCTGTTCATACAAGGTGGATGTACCCTTTCGAGTGGTATATTGGGTCACTTAAGCAGTATGTTAGAAATCGAGCACGATCGGAAGGATCAATTGCAGAAGCTTATGTTGTAAATGAGGCATTGACTTTCTGTTCACGTTACTTTCATGGTATCAAAACTAAATTCAATCAGCCTGAAAGGAACCTGCCTAATCATGATTTTGCTCCAAAGAAAACGATATCGGTCTTCCAATCACAATGCCGACCAATGGGAAAGATTGTAGCAACTCATTTAAATGAGCAATTAAGGAAGAAGGCCGAGTGGTATATTTTAAACAATTGCCAAGAGATCCGAAGATACACAGAGTAAGTTTAACTCTTTAATTATTCAGTTTCTAGTATGTAGTATAGCATAAATTTTATGAGACCCATTTCATGTATAGGGAACACATGCGTGAGCTTGAAATTACTGGTAGAAGAAACCTGAATAAGGTTCAAATTGATGAATTTCTGACGTGGTTTTACAAGAAGGTAAATTTTTTTTAATCTTTTTAGGCGAAAAATCATATTTAAAGATTTAGTAACAATAATAATTTTCTCATTATAGGTGTACCATTTACGGAAAAATCATTCACCGGAGGCCACTAATGAATTGCTCACCTTGGCGTCTGGTCCCAATGACACTGCACTATCATACTCTGCTTGTGTGGTAAATGGGGTCAAGTTTGTGTGCAACAATCGTGATGTTCAATGAAGAACACAAAACAGTGGGGTTTCTATACCTGGTGTTGATGACAACATATATTACGGTCGGCTAGAAGATGTATTGGTACTTCGATATGTGAATGATTGTCCGGTTGTGTTGTTTAGGTGTAAATGGTTTGACGCAGATCCAAGAAAGAAAAGAATCTTAAATAATAAAAACTTCACAAGTGTGTTTGTTAATGCCAAGGCTTATAAAGATGATCCCTTTATATTATCATCACAAGCAAAACAAGTGTTTTATCTTGAAGATCAACTTAATGGCCCTAATTGGAAAGTGGTCCAATAGTTTAGGCATCGACATGTGTGGAATCTTCTTGACATCGAACAAGAAGATTCTAGTTCAGTTGAGGTGCTACAAGATGCTCATTCAAATTTTGAACTTGTAGTTGAGCTACCCAATTTGGAGTCAACAACATTTAGAAGAAATGATGTTGATCCTAATGTCGTTGAGAATGCAACATTAATCGAAGTGGGTCATGGAAATGATGGCATTGAGGTTGACCTTGAGATGGATGATACTTTACTAGAGTACGACGATGATACAAGCACAGAAAATGAAGATGAAGACGATGATACCAGTTTTGAACAAAATGACAACGAGAGTAGTAGTGATGACGAATAATGTACTTATAAATTTAACTTGTTTCCATTACTTCTAGTTCTCAATGAACTTCCTTTTTTATATTAAGTTTTTTAATAAATAATGTCTAAGTAAGTTGTTTGCAATAGGTGATTAGAATGACTGGACCCGTTGCTACGTGTGTTGGACCTTCTGGAGGTGCAGAACCTCCACCAGGGCCAAGAAGACTTCCAGCAGATTGTGAGTTAGGTATGACTGAATACAATATGTCTTCTATCAAATGTATTATAAATTTTATATAAAATCTAACACTCTTACATTGTCTTGTTTTTTGGTTTTATTTTTCAGTACCAGCTGCCGCTAAGAAGGTTCGTGGACGCACAAAGAATAAGGAAGTCCACAAGATTGTTGGTGCTAGTAAAGGAAAACTTCCAGTATTCCTAGACATTGAAGGAAAGACATATAAAGGCTTAGGGGACAATGCAGCCTGCTTAAGTAATTGTATAGGTCATGCGGTGCGATCCAAAATTCCTCCATATTATGATAGTTGGAAGAAGGTTCCCGCGGTATACAAGGATCAAATTTTACCTCAAACACAGGTAATATTATTTCATTTTTTATTTATAATATATAATTTTAACGACCTTGTATTAATTGTGATATTTATAATGAAATTATAGGATCTTTTTTATTTTGATTTGACTCCTATATCGACAGCATCAATAGATCGTAATGCACAAGACCGGTATAAGGAATGAAAAAATGACCTTCATGAATATTTCAGACAATTAGGGGGGCAAAAAATGTAGTTAACGTGAAGAAGCAACGTCCCGACAATGTATGAACACAAGCAGATTGAGAGGCTGCTTGTGATCGCTTCTGCAGCAAAGCTTTTCAGGTTTAAAGTTATAAACTCTATTTCTCATGATTATTGCATATTTTGATATAACATACTAATTTTAATTATTCATCTATGTAATAGAAAAGGTCGGCAACAAATAAAAGAAACAGAGCAAATGTAAAGCAACCAAGTCGTCATGGAATGCAATCGTATGCTAATTTGAGATATCAAAAGGTAGTAAATAAAAATTTATTAAACTATGTTTCATTTTTTCTTTAAGATATGTATTGTTCTAACACAAGCCTGTCCCTTCTGTAGAGAAATCCTGAAACTGGTGAGTTGCTCTCAATTTTGGAAAATTGGCGTCAATGTCATCAATATTCTGATGGCAGATGGGTTAATGACGCTGCAGAGGCTAGATATGTAAGTCATATAACTTATTTAGTTTTAGTTATGAAATTTTAAGTTGGATTGTAATTTATTTTGTTAAATGGAATTTGCAAAAGGAAATGCTTCAGATGCATACTCAACAAACCCAAGCTGCTGCTGCATCTGCTTCTGCTTCTAGTTCAAGCACATCTCAGACAACACATCTCATGAATGAAGAAGAGATAGCAGAAAATGTGCTTGGATCACACAGAGGGCATAGGAAAGGAGTGGGCCCGAGGATGAGAAAAGACATTCTTGTAGCAGCTACTCTTGAGGAGGCTCGTTCACAGTCACAAGTACCTCCACAGGTGCAACAATGGATGGAGGAACAATCTCGGTATAATACACAACAAACCCAATATCAAAATCAAATGGCTCAATATCAAAATCAAATGACAGCAATATTTAAGCGTCTACTGCCAGATTTAGATTTACCAATGCCTCCCCCTCCTCCACCACCACCACCACCACCATCACCTCCACCTTTTATGTCTTCCTATCCACGTCACGAAGAAAACAATGATAATGATGGAGAAACCGATAATTTAGGAGACTAGTTTATATTTTTATGAGTCAGACTTGTTGACTTAATGTACATATAAACGTATTGTCTATATAGTTATATTTTATTTATATCAAACTTTTTAGTTATTATAGTGTGACGAGAAAATATATCTGTGACTTGATAGTTATTTGCTTGCAGGGTTTATTATGGCTAGGGATGAAATTTTAGAACATTCTCAAAAAAAAAAAAACGATTTACATGTCGTCGCTTATGATTAAATACAACGACTACATTTATCATCGATAATACCTCATTATAGACTACAGCGACGACATTTATCGTCGTTGATATTTTTAACAATGACAAATGTCGTCGCTGAATTTGTTACAATTTACACAGTACTAAAATATTTAGCGACGACTAAAATGTCGTCGCTAAATATTTTTAGTTACCATAAATTAGCGACGACATTTAGCGACGAAAATGTCGTCGCTTAAAAATTCTAGAGACGACTTTTTAATTTTAACGATGATAAATGTCGTCTCTAAATGGTCTTCTTCTTGTAGTGGTGGCCGGAGTGATGTATTATTGTTAAGAAAAGGACTATATCTACGTATAAACAAGAACTTCTAAAGTGAATGACTTGAAAATTTACTCACTGTAGGCAAAAAAAAGATTGAAAAAGAAAGCAAGTACACACCAAGAATCTGAGAAGACCTTGTTATGTCCGAAAGCTAAGTAGGGTCCCAAAGAAGCACCATCTTCATTAGTCACAAAGTACTTGGACGCGGGACCCAGGCTGCAGAGCCTGCAGAAATTAGATCCATTATCATCACGAACCACAGAGCAATAAAGCGCAGAGTGGCTGGCTAGAAGACTGAGAATGCGGTCCAGCATAGCGGGCGCATCAGGGTTGTTGATGGACATCTGGGATACAATCTCGGCGGGGGAGAGCTTAGCTCCTTCGCCAGCTTTGGCAATAATTTCAAAAACTCCTAGCTCAATTGCAACATGCAAGCATAGGGAAATTGCTGGGGACACCACTAGGTTCATGGCATGGCAGAAGTCTTTTTTCTTCCTCTTCTTCTTTAGTGTCATGGCCATGGACTTTTGCAATGCCGTTTCCCAGTTCCAATGAGGATGCCATTGTACGAATGTTTTCAAGGGCAAACTAGTTTGGCCTTTAATTCGGTATGTTCTCGGCCACCTATATATAGAACTATATTTATTGTTCTATTATTGTAGACAAATTTGAGGATGATAGCAACGCAATAGGCATGCTATTGTTCTATTATTCAAGGGAAACTTGCTTTAGTTATATGAAATGCTACTAATTTATAAAGATTTTGATTTATTTAATTTTCTTCGTACAAACTTAATGAGTAATCAACGAACATGTGGTTTTTTATTTTATTATCAATAATTGTAAAAAACAAAAAAAAAAACAAAATAAAAGGATTCATATCTCATGCTTTAAAAGATATCATTCAGCTAGAATCATGTTCGTTGGAAATTTGCAAGTGCATAGAATTATATAAACAAGTAATTAATACAATGAGGAGTGAGTATCGTTCACACAAGACTAAGTGTCCTTCTCCTGGGTTTGTATCAATTAATGGACAAGACAAAATTCAATTCCATAAAGATGGACTTTTTAAAGAGAACTTGGATGACATTCAAGCTTCGCTTAAGAACCATCATAATGGATATGTCTACGAAGTAATTTCTAATCTTTGACCTAAATTCTATGTAAAAGGACGACGCCTTGAGAATCTTGCGTTAAAGGACCTTGTTTGCCAGTTTATAAGAAAACTAGGTGGGAAGTAATTCTTTAATCTATGGTGATAGTTAACAACACTTGTAAATATTGTTATTTTTATGTGTGTTTTTTTTTTAAACAAAAATTGTTGAAGAATTGATTTTAGGTTTTTTAATAAAAAATTGTCAAAATGGCTGATTAATGAAGACGAGATTTTGAAGAAACGCATTCTGATGAACATAAGTGTCTAAATGCAGTTGCATTCATTCTCCAATAAATTTTTTTTAAAAAAAATAGTGTTTGAGTGTGTTTGTTTATTTCGATGTACATAGTAGGTGTAAAATAATTTTCAAATTTGTGTGTTGTGTTTGTAGCTGTTGGGTTGTAGAGTTCTACAAGTAAAACTACATGTCGTCTACTTGTTAGGTTTCCGTGTCACGTGGGTGAAGCGTGACCTCACTCTTTCGATTAAATATTTGCTGTTGTTAATAAAACAACGACATGTCGTTTGGTTTTACAATATTTCTAGTGTCTGAAAATTTACCTTCCTTTTTTGAGTAAAGTTTGCTTTATTTTTGAGCTGCTTATATACATTACCAAAACTGATTGAGTGGGAGAAAAAAAAAATTTGACTGGCTCTTAATGGGTGAGGCAGTATCTCTGTTTTTGGTTTTGTTCAATATTCTTTCAAAATGTACCCACTGGTGCACGCCGCAAATTTAACCGCGGTTAAAAACTGCTCTTAAAAGAAAAGACGGTGGTTGTCAAAATCATCATCTTATCAAACAATGTTATATGTTGTCACTTTAAACGACAATTTTTAACAGTATTTTAATCTCTATTAGATGTCCAAACGTGCGCATGAGGTTCACACTAGATAATTGTTTATGTAAAAACAATCGTCTAATGTAAGGGAGAAAAAAATAATGTTGTTTATGTGTATTTATACGGGTCACTTTTAACATCTCGGGTTTTGTTTATTACTTGGCATCATAATTCACTTATTTTTGTATAATAATATTACATATTAAAAAAAAAAGTTTTAAAACCTAATATTCAAAATAAATATGATGGTAAATTACAAATTTACAAATATACACAATAATAAGTAATTGATGTTAATAAACAAAGAAAACAATATAAGTAAATGGTTCATTTACAATCGACCAAATAATCACAAAACAAATTAACATAAAGACATTCCTTACAATAACTAAATAACTAAACCTAAAATAACCCAAATCACAATCACTTTCAACTTCAGAACAATAACAACTATATTCAATCTCACAAACAAATGCAATAACTAATTTCTAACATAAATTCAATAATTTCACAAACTTAAATAGAACCTAACGATAAAATCAACTGAAATAAAAAAAAATTAATTAACTAATTAAATAAATAAATTAAAACTAAATAAAATACTTACCAAAACCACTTAGGTTGCTGGTGATGGTGGAGGGACAACGACAGTGTGATGGATGAATGAGGAATGGCGATGGGGACGGGCCACGGTTGAGGGAGGGTGAGGCTTGGACTACAGCCTCAGGTGAGAGTGATGACAACTTGGGCAATAACCATAGGCGAGGGCAGCTTGGGCAACGGTGACGGTTAGCAGAGAAGTAGAGCTTTGGGCGATGGGTAGGAAAATTGATTGATCAAGAAAGAGAGACAACCGTCGTCTTAAGAAGCACATTAAACAATAGTTTCCACGTAATCATTGTTAGCACGGTATGGATTTACGAAGAATGGAGATCTTCTTGTCGAGCTTTTTTATGCAATATATGGTGAATGCTTGTAAAAAATGGTCATCTAATGGACTCACCTAAGCTGTCTTTTATAGTATTGATTGCTCTTGAAAATGAAATGTCTTTTGATGGAAGTAAAATTTTGTATAGGTATGTTGACTATTGGTCTGTAAAACTATAGTCCTGAAATTTTCGGGTCAATCTATGAAAGGACCTTATATTTTTAGTGCACGTTTGTTATCTCTAAATCTATTCAAAATTATATAAAAAAGTATGCATAACATATAATTTATAATAAAGATCTAATAACTTTAAAATGGAGCTCTGTTAATAGAGCATTTTTTTATTCTTTTCCTGATAGATAGGTCAACTCTTTTCTTCTTTTCCTTTTTCTATTTTTTTAAAGATAAAACTTACAGCAAGACAAGCATTTTGGCTCCATTATTTTAATTGTTGAACCAAATTTTTAATATTTTGATTTATGATTGGAAACAATTCTACGTTATAGATCGCAAATTTTTAACATAAACAGTTGTAAATTTAACTGTTGAAAAGCTAATCTAATAATTAAAATAATAGGATCTATGGATTAGACAAAAATACATGTTTTACCTCAAAATTAAATATTCCAAGGAAATGGCGGTGGCCACAATGGAAGCTACCTGCTCCTAGGTAAAATTAGGCCACAACCCACTTACAAATTGAATCGGCAAGGTCGTCAGCATAGTTAGGAGTCCAGATGATTCCAGCAAACATGAACCTATTTTAAACATAAAACTATTTTAAATGCCTAGGATGGTATTTTCTTAACTATGGGTGGTCATTCTCATTTATCATTCAATCAAAGTCCTTTCTCCTCTGAAATTCTGCATGATTACTCTGGATGGAACTTTGCCTGGCTTTTATTCAGGGCTCTCTTTATGAATGTTTTTGTTATTTTCTATCATTGCTTTATATAAGTTTTTTAATCTATAAAAATAGTAGACTAAAATCTTTTGAATAACTAGCATTGTGTAAAAATAAAATAAAAAAAAATTTTGTGCACTCAGAGCTTATTTAGACGCAGATTGGGTCAGTAACTTTAACGATAGTAATTTAATGATTTGCTATCGTATATTTTCTTGCCCTGATACAATTTCCTGGCTCTCAAAAACAACGTGTTCTTGCTTGCTCTAGTATTGATCAGTCTGAAGCTATCCTAGTCATAATCTTTTAACCTTACGACTCTTCAAGAGGACCACCAACACTCGAACTTTTCAATAAAACCCATCGAAATAGTCCATCGTTGCTAGACTACTCCACTTCGACAATATGTTTCTAAACATTTCTTATGGTCAGTCATAGGAAAACACCATTTACTTTACTTTCGGGTCAAAAATTGATGTACATAATTTTTTTTGGATGAAAAAGCTGACTTCATTACGTTTGAAAAAAGAAAGAAAGAAAGAAAGAAAGAAAGAAAATAACGTACCAACGACTAAGACCATGCCTACCACATCGATGTCATCATCAAATGTGTATAAATAAACAAATTAAGCCTTCATCGTAACATGTACCAAATTAAACATCAAAGTAGTTTTCCTTTCAAATTTCAAACGATATGGCATCCTCATGGAAATTGGGAAACGCATCTCCGAAGAAGAGGAAGACTTTTCCCACGCCATGCACCTAGTGTTGGGAATTAAGGAACAAATTCCTTGAGTAACTAGATTAATGGAGCAAAAACAAAGTGAAAGAGAACGCACAACATTTAGCGTGGTTCACCCAACTTAGGCTACGTCCACAGGCTGCTGCAGATCTTTTGCCAAGGGAGAAAATATACAAGTGTTTACAACACTCAAAACCTCACAAAAACTCACAAACCCATAACCCAATTACACCCAAGAAAATTGCTCTCAATTTTCTTTCAAGCTTTCTATGTAAAGCTTATTGTTTTCTCTCAAGGATGGATTGATAGGAATGAATGAAATGGCTGGTATTTGTAGCCATAAGCCCCTCCTTTCGCCTAATTTCACTCAAGAAGAGTCAAATAAATTGGGCTAGTTAGGTACCACCATTTTTAACCACCTTGTTCAAAAGTTGTAGGCAGCCACAATTTGAGACTTGCCTCTTTTCTTGACTCTCTAGAATGGTAAGCTACCTACCATTCAAAAATGTTCAACAATTTCCTACTTGAAGACTGATTTCAATCTGTCTTCACACCTTGATCATTTGCGACAGCACTTCCTCGTTTCCTTTACGCTTGCAAACTAACTGAAGCTAAACACAGCTTCAGTTTTTCAATGTTTACCATCTTCGTCAACATATTAGCAAGATTTTGAGTAAAACTAATCTTTTCAAGTTTCAAAATCCCATTTTTCAGAAGTGACCGAATGAAATGGTACTGCACCTGTATGTGCTTCATTCTGGAATGGAAGGACGGATTTTTTGCCAAGTTTATTGCACCTTGACTATCGTTGTATAAGACATTGTCTTCTTGTTTCTTGCCAAGTTCTTCTAAGAAACCTTGAAGCCACACCATTTCTTTGTTGGCTTCTGTGATAGCGAGATATTTTGCTTCTGTCGTAGAGAGAGCAACGATTTTTTGCAGCTGAGAAACCCAACTCACTGTTATGCCTCATACAGTGTAGATGTACCCTGTAGTGCTCTTTCTATTATCGATAGTTCTAGCCAAATTAGCATCCACATAGCCTTTTAATGCCATATCTCCACCTTTGAAATAAAGTACATTTCCTGTGGTACCCACAGATATTTAAGGATCTATTTTACTGCTTCCCAGTGTACTTTGCCTAGATTATTCATGTATCTGCTAACAACTCCTACTGCATGTACAATGTCTAGTCTAAGACAAACTATGGCATACATCAGACCTCCAATAGTTGAGGCATACGGAACCATTTCCATGTGTGTACTCTTTTCCTGTCTTTGGTAACTGTTCCTTGGAGAGTCTAAAGTGCTTACTAGTTTAGCATCCGGCATATTGAACCTGGAGAGTACTTTGTTGATGTACTTAGCCCGTGACAATATCAAATTCCCTAACTTTCTGTCTTTGTTGATCCTCCTTCTAAGAATTTCCTTTGCAGCACCCAGATCTTTCATCAAAAAATGTTTCGACAATTCTAGCTTCAAATTATTGATTTGTTGCATGTCAGATCCTGCAACCAACATATCATCTACATAGAGCAGTAGAATAATGAAGCTGTTGTCAAACTTCTTGATGTAGCAGCAATGATCTGCTTGACACCTTGTGAAACCACTGTTGCTCATGAAGTTATCAAACTTCTTGTACCACTATCTTGGAGCTTGTTTTAAACCATACAAGCTCTTTTTCAACTTGCAAACCAGGTTTTCCTTGCCTGCTTTTATGAAGCCTTTCAGTTGCTTCATATAAATCTCTTCCTCCAAATCACCATGAAGGAAAGTTGTCTTTACATCTAATTGCTCAAGATGTAAGTTTAATGCGGCTACAATTTTCAGCACTAGTTTTATAGTGGTCAACTTCATGACTGGAGAGAAAATTTCTATGTAATCAATGCCTTCTTTTTGCTAAAAACCTTTTACCACCAATCTTGCCTTGTAGCATTTGCTTCCATCATGCTCTTCTTTGATCCTAAACACCCACTTGTTATTGAGAGCTTTTTTGTCTTTCGATAGTTCAGCTAGCTCCCACGTCTGATTTGACATGAGCGAGTCCATCGCATCTTTCATGCAGATTCTCACTTGACTGAATCTTCTACTTGCATTGCTTCACCATAACTCTCTGGTTCTCCATTGTTGGTCAACAATTAATAATACAAAGAAAGCGAATAGCATTGTACTAGTTTAGAAATTTTGCCTGAGTGTGTCACCACTGGATTACGTGGTTTTTGTGGAGGAACTTCAGGCTTAGGACCATGTTGATCTTTTGGTTGAACATTTGTCTTAGATACATCTTCTAGCTCAACAAATCCTTTCGTTTCAGCATTATCATTGAGGCTACTAGATTATGCACTTGTCTTGTCTTTGTCCATTACTTTCTCATTGAAAATGACATTTCTGCTTCTGATGACTTTTCGATTTTTGTAATCCCAAAATTGCTATCCAAATTCATCACTGCCATAACCAACAAAGGCACATTTTTTAGACCTTGCATCAAGTTCGCTTCTTTCAGCAGAATCTATGTGAACATAAAAGATACAACCAAACACTTGCAAATATGAAAGGTTTACCTCTTTTCTGCTCCAAACTTCCTCTGGTAACCTTCCATCCAATGGAGCTGAAGGCCCATGATTTATCAAGTTGCAGTGTTGACGGCTTCTGTCCACAACATCTGGTGTAAGCCTGCATATAGCCTCATGCTTCTAGCACGTTCATTCAAAGTTCTATTCTTGCGCTCAGCAACACCATTTTGTTGCAGTGTCCTTGGGGTAGTCTTCTTCATTTTGATACTGTTTATAGCACAAAATTCTTTGAATCTTTGATCTTTGTATTCTCCTTTATCATCAGACTTTAGACACTTTTTTTTAAGCCAATTTCATTTTCCACTATAACTTTCCATTTTCTGAATATGTAAAAGACTTTTGACTTTCTTTTTAGGAAATAAACAAACACCTTCCTTGTAGAGTTATCGATGAAGGTAACATAGTATAATGAGCCTCCAAGAGATCAAACAGAAAAGGGTCCCCATGCATCTGTATGAATCAGCTCCAACTTTTCTACCTTCGGTGTCTTGAGAACTTTTGAGAAACCAACCTTCTTTTGTTTTCCAAAAAAACAATTCTCGCATAGACCGACGTCTACAGATTTTAGATCTGTTGGCTTTCCCTTTAACAGAAGTGTCTTCATCCCTTTCTTGCTTATGTGTCCAAGCCTTTGTGCCATAGACTTGACTTTTTTCTAGCATCTGCAACTGCAATGGCATTCTCAAAGTTTGAGGTTACGTAGAGAGTACCATCCTTTTTCTCATGTTCTACGACAAAAGCTCCTTTGGTAATCTTCCATTCACAATCTAAAAAGGTTGTACAGTAACCATTTCCATCAAGTTGTCCTATGGAGATCAAATTCCTTTTTAGACTAGGAATATCTCTCACGTTGTTTAACTAACACATAGTTTCATTTGGCATCTTCATTCTGATCTCTCCTTTTCCCACGATATCCAAGGTCTCATCATCAACCAAATGAACCTTCCCAAAATCACCGCTGACATAGTTCTCCATGATTTCTCAGCATGGGGTGGAGTGAAAAGATGCCCCCGAATCCAAAATCCAAGATTCATCTAGACTGTTAACACTTAAAATTAGAGCATTATTGCCATCTTCAGTTACATTGCTTGAATCCTCTGCACCATTATTCTTTTTTGGTGCTCAACAGTCCTTTTTGAGATAACCCTTCCTGTCGCAATTCCAGCAGCTTGTTGTTTTTCCAGATTTAGACTTGCCCTGTCTAGACTTGGATCTACTCCGATTAGAGTTTCTTTCAAAATTTCTCCCTCTTGATTCCGTGTGCAAAGCAGAATAAGTTGATGCTTCAACACTTGATTCTCTTTGATAGATTTCTTCACTTAAGGCTAAGTCAGGAATATTACTGAATTGTAATTTCGTGTTCCCATAAGAGTTATTAACTGTCGTCACCATGGCATTCCAGCTTTCTGGTAAAGAGGACAAGAGAATCAATGCTTGAATTTCGTCATTGAATTCAATTTCGATAGAACTCAATTAGGTTATGATGGAATTGAGTTCATTGATATGATCAGCAACAGACGCACCTTCTGACATTTGCAAGTTAAACAACTTTTTTATCAAGTGAACTTTATTGGTCGCTGACGGCTTCTTGTACATGTTTGAAAGTGTCACCATAAGACCTACTGTGGTCTTCTCCTTTGCTATGTTGAAAGCAACATTACAGGATAACGTCAGTCGAATTACACCTAACGCTTGTCTATCGAGGAGAGCCCACTCATCATCCTTCATATCTTGTGGTTTCTTGCCTAAGAGAGGCTGGTACAACTTTTTTTGGTATAGAAATCTTCAATCTGCATTTTCCAGAATCCAAAGTTTGCACCATTGAATTTATCAATTTTAATCTTCCCTTAATCTGCGGCCATTGCTCCCACTTAAATCTAGTTCCTCTGGATCGTTTGGGTATTCCTACGAGCCACCGTCAATTAGAACAATGTTGTCGACAAATCGGTACAACAGACAAAATTTTACTATTCATGGGTTTACTATTCACATGAATAATAACTTTGTGGAAAACCAACAAAATGAACTTTGTCACGACCACCAAAGCTCTAATGCCAGTTGTTGGGAATTAAGGAACAAATTTCCCGAGTAACTAGATTAATGGAGCAAAATTAAGGAAAAGAGAATACACAATATTTAGCGTGGTTCACCTAACTTATAGGGTGTTTGGAAGGGTGGTGGAAACCACTTTTACTATAACATGTGAGAGTTTTATACTGTAGCGCCTTTTTTTTATTATTACTGTAGCATGTAAGAGCTTTACACTGTTCATAACTGAGATTGTGGTGGGAACTGAGTGGTTCCCACCACTGCCAAACACCCTCTTAAGCTACATCCATGGACTGCTGTAAATCTTTTACCAAGGGAGAAAATATACAAGTGTTTACAACACTCAAAAACTCACAAACCCATAACCCAATTACACCCAAGAAAATTGCTCTCAATTTTCTCTTAAGCTTTCTATGTAATGCTTATTGTTTTCTCTCAAGGATAGATTGATAGGATTGAATGAAATGGCTAGTATTTATAGCCATAAGTCCCTCCTCCTTTCACCTAATTTCACTCAAGAAGAGTCAAATAAATTGGGCTGGTTAGGTACCACCATTTTGACCACCTTATTCAAAGGTTGTAGGCAGCCACAATTTGAGACTTGCCTCTTTTCTTGACTCTCTAGAATGGTAGGCTGCCTACCATTCAAGAATGTTCAACACCTAGTGATGTCCAATGTGATGTCCATGTGCTTGCGTACTACAATTGAGCTTGGAGTTTTTGACATCATTGCCAAAGCCAGAGAAGGACCTCAGCTCTCGCTGGCAGAGGTTGTAGCATAGATGTCCACCAACAACCCTGATGCGCCTGCTACGCTGGACCTCATCCTCAGGCTTCTTGCCAGCCACTCTGCTCTTAGTTGCTCTGTGGTTAGTGATGATAACGGATCTAATTTCCACATGCTCTACAGCCTTGGTCCAGTGTCGAAGTACTTTGTGACTGATGAAGATGGTGTTTCATTGGGACCCTACTTAACTTTGGGGCATGACAAGGTCTTCTCGAATAGCTGGCGTGTACTTGCTTTCTGTTTTAATCTTTCTAAAAGTGGATCAATAATATATTTTGGGCCAGATGAATAATAGCTTGGCAATTATAATGTATAAGCTTTTAATTACATGTCCAATTTTCTTGTTTGATCTCCATCTCTCAAAAACCATTTAATATCAATTCCATATCCAATGCAATTGCAAGTTTAACATGCTACTTCTACATCCTGTTAGAGTCATTCACTTCGTGTAATCTGAAACTAGACATATAATTCTAAATTGCATGTCCCAACTCAAAGGTTTAGTTCTTGAAGGAGGAGTTGCATTTGACAGGGCAATGCACGCCTTTGATTATTCAGGCTTTGACCAAAGGTTCAATATGCTTTTCAATTCAGGAATGCAAAACCATACAATTATTGTGATGAAGAAAATCTTAAAGCATTACACAGGTTTTCAGCACCTTAAGAATCTCGTAGATGTTAGTGGTGGCCTCGGGGTGACCCTTAAAGAATTCACATCCAAATACCCATTTATTAAGGGTATTAATTTTGGCTTGCCTCCTGTTGTAGAAAACGCCCCTTCTTATCCAAGTATGTGAGTTTGTTTCATTAAAAAATAATTCTTTTATATCACAACACCAACAAAAGAATCATAATGCTAATGATTCTTATTAATTTGGGTTAATATTAGCAATTGTTTGTAAATAGATCACTTGAATTTGCAGAATAAAAAGAGGTGTTTAAAATTGATGTTGCAGGTATTGATGGGGGGATTTTGATAAATGACCTTAAGAAGAAGTTTTTTTGATAAGTAGACCAAGAAATTTTAAAATTGGATAAATGACCTCATTCAAGATTAAAAAAAAAAAAAAAACCTCAAAAAAATAAAATAAAATATTTTTCCTGCCTAGGAGGCTTGATTTTTGGTGCAAAAAAAAAAAAAGAGACCATTTCCCCAGTTAAATTTTTTGGGCGGCTCTTTTATCAAATTTTGCCGGTATTGAACATGTTGGCGGAGACGTGTTTGAAAGTGTTCCATGCGGGGATGCAATTTTAACGAAGATGGGGTGTTTTTTATTTTTATTCTTTATTTTTTGGGGATAATAATGGGTATTGTATTGAAACTTTAGTAAATCTTCTTTCCCAAAAAAAAAAAAAAAGCTTTAACAATCTGTGGAAATTGATATTGATGGAGCACGCCATCTGAGAAAACTATATTTAATGTGACATATCACGATGCAAATCACATTGACATTTATGTAGAGTTGAAAAAAATTACATTTATTGTGACAACTCGATCATGATGGAGATCACATGTTATTATTATAATTATTTTTGAGTGGAGGTCATATTAGGTTATTATTTATATGTTGTTTGAAAAGCTAACTATATTTTTTTAAAATTTTATATTATTGTTAGTGTGGATTTTTTTTTTTTTTTTTTTTTTTGGAGAGGCAGGGAAATAACTAATTTTTAAATCTTTTTGAAGCAAATGGTAGATTTTAAAAATATTTGTAATAAATAGTAAATTTAAGATTTAAATGATTTATTTACTGTATGAATGAGAGTTATTTCAACTGTAAACATAAAAGTAAATAAATTATTTACACCTTTAATCTATATGTTGTGTAAATAAGCATTATTTACTTTGTAAGTAAGGGTGTAATACATTATCTAAACCATAAAGTTGTTATTTATAGTAAATATTTTCAAAACTTGATATTAACGAACGATTTCCTGCAATTCTTCCCAATATGGAATGAGTAAAGAATCAAGCTGCAAGTCTTGATCTATACAAAACACACTGGGTTTTGGTCTTTCTTTCGTATTCATTGTTTGAAAAAGTGATATTTACTATAATTTTTTAACATTTTTTTAAAGGAAGTGTTTAATTTTTTTGGCTCATTTAGAGAAATTACAAGAAATAAAGAAATTTTAAAACTAATAGAAGTATTTAGATTAATTAATTAAATTTTTAAATTTTTGAAAAGTTATAATATTTTAGTTTTCACATTGTACCCTAAATTCAATCAGCCCCAAATTAGAAAGCCTTAACCTTAATTCCAAATTAGAAAATCCTCACTCTCTTTCCGCCGTCCCTCATGAGCGTTGTCGATGAAGATCGGAGAAGATAGATCATATAGATGTGCGGCTTTGGTTGTAGAGAGGGGGAAGCACGATGCTTAAACCATGGCCTTGCATCACTAACAACCTAGATTGAGGGATTGTAATGCCCCGAAATTTATTTAACGTTAATGTAATGCAAATGATGGATTAGTGTGCCATAATTAATGTTTTAACATTAATTAGATTATTTGGTTGGATTTTGAATTTTTGGTTGTTTTGTTAAATAGATGCGTTCAAATGATTTCTTATTGTATTAAAATGATGTTTTGAGTTTTAAAACACAACAATTTGTAAAATGTTAAAAATAGTCCCTTTTACAAAACCGTGGGTGGCACATGGTTTCGCACAGTAAAACTGCCCACTGATTTTCTCTATTTATTCTCTCTCTTCCTCCTCTCTCCTCACTCTCTCAGCTCTCTCTCTCTCTTTTCTTGCCTCTCGGTTTGCCTCATTCTCTCTCAATTCTCTCTCAAAATTTTTGAAAGAAATTCGAATCCAAGCTTCGGGTTAGCAAGGAGGAAGCTCGGGGACGTGATTTAGCAACCGAGAACGCAGATTGAAGCTTCGATTCGAGGTTAGTTTTGAAATTTCTAAACTTTTTCCAAAATTTTCAATTTTGTGCATTTTTGAAATCTAGGTTTGTTTAAGCTAAGAAAACCTTGTATTTGAGTTAAATGAACTTAGAACAACTAGAATCTAAGCTTAGATTGAAGAAAAACGAATTAGATTCAAGATTTTTCATTTTTCCTCAATTTTTCCTATTTTTAGATTTTCAGAATTTTTGTGTTTGAATCTTGTTTAAATGAGTTTTAAAGTGTCTAAATATGTTTTTCTATCATCTATGAATGTTTTCTATGCCTGGGATTTGAGAAAAACAGGTTAGAATCAAGATTTGAGTTTTGGGGAAATCGAAACCCGTGGCTGGAATTTCTGGGTTTTTCCAGTTCGGCAGGCCGAAGTGCGTCTTCAGCAGGCCAGAACAGGGATCGGCAGGCCGAACCTGGAAATTGTTCGGCCGACCGAACTTTGCTTCCGGTAGGCCGAACTGTGCAGTTCGGCAGGCCGAAGCAGGGAGTCCGGCAGGCCGACCGAGGCATGAAAATTTTTGTGATTTTTACCCGTTTTCACTATTTTGAACCCTGATTTAAATCCCAACCTTATAGAATGATTTTAAAGGTACAAATGGCACACTAGGACATCATGAAATGATTTAGTAACATAGAATGTCTTGAACTAGATATTGATCGACTTGGTTTGTATCTAGGATCGTTCGTGGTTCCGCGGAGCTAACGTATAGCGGACCGGGATTACGGTGTGGGGCACCGGTATGAGTATTGAGGTAGGAATTCTACCCTATTTCTTTGGTAGCCTGGTTTTGAAATGATTTGGCTTTGAAAAGGATTGCTATTAAAGTGTTTTCAACGATTGTTTGAAAAATGAATTTATCGATTATATTTTAATATACCGTTATCTGAAATGAACTTCATAATAAATGTAATTGACAACACTCAGTAATTGGGTTTTGGATGATAATGATAATAAACACATAGGCATGATGCCATATCAGAGATTGGGTCGTGTAGCGATCGACCTTGGGGGCAGGTCCCGAAACCCAGCTGGGCCACTACGGTGGTGATATCATGGTTTGCCTAGGAAAAGAAAAAAATGGTATTTCTGATTGTGCGAGTAGACTGTTCTGGGTCAGGACGGTTCTACTCAAATTATCTATTTATTTATTTAAGTTTTCTTTTGAGTAACTCCTAAACAATGATATGTTTCTTTAAATTAAATTATTTTATAAAACATAGTCCTATTGAGCCTTTCGCTCACGTTTTATCTGTTTTTAAATTTCCCCCTCTAGGTGGTTTCCCATTTAGGTTTGGAGATGATTCTTCAGACCGAACTCAGGAGCAATAGGAGGATTGATTTATATTTTGTATTATTTAATCAAGGCATGTAAGATTTAACTTTATTTGTACTTGGACTGTGATTGTATTTATGATATTGTCAGAACCATGTGTGTGCACAAGTTGTGGGTTTGTGGAACCCATACTCGCGGTTCTTTATTAATTTTTATTATTTGCTTAATATTTATAAATTCTTTTATAAAAATGTGGGTGGAATCTTCTTATTTCTCACTTAATTTGATCCTTAAACCATTGGTTTTAATTAAATTCTTATTTAATTAATCTAAATAATCTGCCACGTCACCTCCCGTACTCCGGGGCGTGATAGAATGGTATCAGAGCTCAAGGTTATGAACCTTGGGAATTGTGCACACATAGGTTTGACAATAAAATACCTCTGACAGTCCAAATTTTGTTTTCAGAAGTGAGAGAATGGCACCTAGACGTCGTTCGACTGCTGACGCCGAGTTCAGAAATGATGAGAGCATGATGAGGTCAATGTTTGCGGCTTTCCGGCAGATGGCAGCCAGGGCTAGACCAGGAGATTTAGATGTTGGTAGTCGGCATTCGTACTTTAAGGAATTCCGACGGGCATCTATTTCGACTTTTGATGGCAACGGGGATCCACAGTTAGCAGAGTATTGGTTGGATTCGATTTTGAAGCATTTGGATACTCTTGGTGTGCCTGAGGAGTATCGTGTGGAATTCAGGCGTATAAGCTCGAGGGTGGCGCTAACACTTGGTGGAAATAGACTAAGCAACTGGAGCGCGGTGGCGATATCAGTTGGGACAGGTTCGAGGAGCTGTTCTATGATCAATATTTTCCGCAGGGGTCTAGAGATCAGAAGGCAGCTGAGTTTTATAGATTGCAGCAGGGTGATATGTCAGTTCGGGAGTATGAGGCAAAGTTTAATGAGTTGGCTAGGTTTGCTCCATCAGCAATGGCATCGGAGCGTGAAAAATGTATTAAGTTTCAGGAAGGACTCAAGGCTCCTATTCTGCGGCAGTTGGTTGCTCTACGGCTTAGGAGTTTCGGAGAGCTTGTGTCATCGATGATCTCTGTGGAGAATGATTATGTACAGTATTGAGAGGACCGAGCCAAGGCTTCAGGAGGACCATAGAGGAGTGGCAGGAAAAGCACCAGTAGTCGTCTAGCTCCGGGGAAAGGCAAGCAAGGTGGTGCGACCAGTGGTAGCAGCAGTTCGTCTGGCAGCGGGCGCAGCAATCCCTACAGCTTCCATTGTCATTTCTGTCAACAGCCCGGACACATCAAGAGGAATTGCCCAATCAGGAGTGCTCGTCTTGGATCTTAGACCGGGGAGGATGCCAGTCATCAGTCTCAGCCTCAACCTCAGACCCTACCTCCGCCTCCGCAGTACCTGCAGTTGCAGTATCCGTAGTTTTCTCCTCAGCAATTCTCATATCCGGCACGGGGGCAGCAGCCGCAGTATTTTTAACGCAGTGTTCCTCAGTATAGAGCACCGAGTACAGGTAGTGTGCAGTCGTCTCCATCTCAGCAGCATCGGCCGAGTAATCCGAGACCCAGCAATGTCGGTAGAGGAAAAGGGAAGGCGCCAGTGCAGGTTCATGCAATGGCATCTGGAGGGTCAGATTCTCAGACTGGTAACGCGGTTGTCGATGGTATGATCTTGATTTCTAGATCTTTAGCTCGTGTTTTATTTGATACCGGTGCCTCTCATTCTCTCATTTCGAGTTCTTTTGTACATACCTTGGGATTAGAGGTAGAAGAGTTTAATAAACCCCTAGTCATAACTTCTCCCTTGGGGCGGGTGTGTGTAAATTGTATGTGTAAATCCTGTAAAATAAAGATTGGGGATGAGATTTTGAAAAGAGATTTGATTATACTCCCCATGAGCTCCTATGATGTAATTCTAGGGATGGACTGGTTGTCCAGGTATAGTGCAGTCGTGGACTGCCAACTTAGAAAAGTGACCCTAGTGTCTGATAGGGGGACGATGATCACTTACCAGGGTGGTGGTGATTGGTTAATGAGTGAGCGTCTCATGAAGTCGTGTCTAAGAGGGCGAAAGAATCTAGGTTGTTGTGCTTTTCTTGCCAATCTAGATTGCGAGCCCTATGTTTTGAGAGGCAGTGTAGCAATTTCGGTGGTTGATGAGTTCGAGGATGTCTTCCCCGATGAGTTGCCAGGATTACCACCGCATCGGGAGATTGAGTTTGGTATTGAGTTGTTTCCAGGGACATCACCGATTTCTATGGCACCTTATCGGATGGCACCGGCAGAAATGAAAGAATTGAGGAGGCAACTTTAGGAGCTTGCTGATAAAGGGTATATTCGGAATAGCACATCTCCGTGGGGAGCACCGGTTTTGTTTGCTAAGAAGCATGATGGGACTCTTAGGTTGTGTGTGGATTATCGACAGCTAAATCGTGTTACGGTGAAGAACAAATATCCCTTGCCTAGGATTGATGAGTTGTTTGATTAGTTGGGAGGTTTGCGGTACTTCTCAAAGATTGATTTGCGGTCGGGCTATCATCAGCTCAGGATCAAGGAAGAGGATATTCCCAAGATAGCTTTTAGGACTTGGTATGGGCACTTTGAGTTCCTGGTTATGTCGTTTGGGTTAACGAATGCTCTGGCAGATTTTATGGATTTGATGAACAGGATATTTAGGCCGTATCTGGATCAGTTCGTGATCGTGTTCATCGATGATATTCTTGTGTATTCTAGGACTTGGGAGGAGCATGAGCAGCATCTCCGGATCGTGCTTCAGACTCTGCGGGAGCACCAGTTGTATGCTAAGAGGAAAAAGTGTGAGTTTTGGTTGACTGAGGTCAAGTTTCTGGGTCATGTCATCTCGGAGCATGGTATTTCAGTGGATCCGTCCAAGATTAAAGCTATATTGGAATGGGAACGACCAAGGAATGTAGCGGAGATTCGCAGCTTCTTAGGTCTTGCTGGATATTACAGGAAATTTGTAAAGGATTTTTTGAAGATTGCAGCTCCGTTGACGAGATTGATCAAGAAAAATGTAAGGTTTGAGTGGGATGAAGACTGTGAGCTTGCTTTTCAGGAATTGAAGAACCGGTTGACTTCAGCTCCAGTGTTAGTTATTCCTAGCAGTGACGAGCCGTATGAGGTTTATGCGGATGCTTCAGGGCGCGGACTTGGATGCATGTTGATGCAGCATAGACGTGTGGTTGCATATGGATCGAGACAGCTACAACCTCACGAGCGGAATTATCCTACTCATGATTTAGAGCTGGCGGCGGTGATTTACGCGCTGAAGATTTGGAGATGTTACTTGTATGGAGCGTCGTTTCAGGTCTTCTTCGATCACAAGAGTTTGAGGTATCTATTCACTCAGAGGGATCTTAACTTGAGGCAGCGTAGGTGGATCGAGTATATGGAGGATTATGATTTTGCGTTGCAGTATCATCCCGGGAAAGCTAATGTGGTCGCGGACGCGCTTAGTAGGAAGTCTTCAGGGATTCTTGCTTGTTTGATTTTTGAGGACTGGAGCAGGGATGCGACGGTGAGTGAGTATCGGCTACGGTATCATGAAGACTGTGATCACGTTTCGGTGTATCATGTGGAAGCAACTCCAGCTCTTGTTCGGATGGTGAAGCAAAGTCAGTGGCAGGATCGGCATTTGCAGGGGATTTGGTCGCGGATTCAAAACGGGGAGCAGTTCGAGGAATGGAGCGTGCATGCAGATGGATCGTTGTACTTCCAGGAGCGTCTTGCAGTTCCAGTTATCGCCGAAGTGACGAAAGCCGTTTTGGACGAAGCTCATAGGTCTCAGTTTGCTATTCATCCGGGGAGCACAAAGATGTATCGTGATTTGAAGAGGCAGTATTGGTGGAGAGGCATGAAGAAAGACGTTCGAGAGTACGTGGCCAAGTGTTCGACGTGTCTTCAGGTGAAAGCTGAGCATCAGAAGCATGTATGTCAGCTTCAGCCGCTTCCTATTCCAGGGTGGAAATGGGAGCATGTGACGATGGATTTCCTCACAGGTTTGCCGAGGACGGAGCAGCGGCACGATGCAGTTTGGGTTGTGGTCGACAGGTTGATGAAATCGGTGTATTTTATTCTGTTTAGGTCGACGTGTTCTAGGAAGGTTCTCGGGGAGTTATATATGCAGAACATTGTGAGGTTGCATGGAGTTCCTTTGTCCATCACCTCTGATCGAGACACCAGGTTTAATACTAAGTACTAGAGGAGTTTTCAGGAGGCTTTAGGTACGGATTTGAACTTCAGTATGGCGTTTCATCCTCAGACTGATGGGCAGTCTGAGCGGGTTATCCAGGTTCTCGAGGATATGTTGCGTGCTTGTGCGTTAGACTTCGGCGGGAATTGGAGGCAATGTTTGCATTTGGCAGAGTTTGCGTACAACAATAGTTATCAGGCGAGTATCGGTATGGCACCGTTTGAGGCATTGTATGGGCGACTATGTCGATCACCTGTGTGTTGGGTCGAGCCAGAAGATAGGGTTATTTTTGGGCCGGATGAGATTCGTGATAGCAATGAGAAAGTCGCGGTGATTCGAGATCGATTGAGGGCAGCTCAGAGTCGTCAGAAGAGTTACACGGATAGGAGAAGTAGACCCTTAGAGTTCGCGGTTGGAGATTTCGTTCTCTTGAGGGTATCGCCTCGTAAGGGAACTATGCGGTTTGGAGTGAGTGGGAAACTCGCGCCGAGGTATATTGGGCCGTTCGAGATCACTCAGCGTGTTGGTGTGGTCGCTTATCGGCTTGATATTCCGCCCAAACTTTCTCATGTTCACGATGTGTTTCATGTGTCAATGCTTAGGAAGTGTCCACCTGAGCAGGGTAAGATAGTTTTGTTCCGCGATGTGCAGGTTCAGGAAGATACGACGTACGAAGAAGTGCCGATTCAGATTATCGACCGGAAGGTGATTAGCTTGTGTCGTCGTGAGATACCATTGGTAAAGGTCGTGTGGCAGCATCATGGGGTCGATGAAGCCACTTGGGAGCTAGAGTCGAATAAGCGGGAGTTGTATCCGCATTTGTTTTGTTTCTGAAATGAGTTGTAAATTTCGATGGTGAAATTTCTTTTAGGGGTGGAGAGTTGTAACGCCCCGAAATTTATTTAACGTTAATGTAATGCAAATGATGGATTAGTGTGCCATAATTAATGTTTTAACATTAATTAGATTATTTGGTTGGATTTTGAATTTTTGGTTGTTTTGTTAAATAGATGCGTTCAAATGATTTCTTATTGTTTTAAAATGATGTTTTGAGTTTTAAAACACAACAATTTATAAAATGTTAAAAATAGTCCGTTTTACAAAACCGTGGGAGGTACATAGTTTTCGCACAGTAAAACCGCCCATCGATTTTCTCTATTTATTCTCTCTCTTCCTCCTCTCTCCTCACTCTCTCAGCTCTCTCTCTCTCTCTCTTCTCTGCCCGTGAACTCTCTCTCTCTCTTTTCTTCCCTCTCGGTTTGCCTCATTCTCTCTCAAAATTTTTGAAAGAAATTCGAATCCAAGCTTCGGGTTAGCAAGGAGGAAGCTCGGGGACGTGATTTAGCAACCGAGAACGCGGATTGAAGCTTCGATTCGAGGTTAGTTTTGAAATTTCTAAACTTTTTCCAAAATTTTCAATTTTGTGCATTTTTGAAATCTAGGTTTGTTTAAGCTTAGAAAACCTTGTATTTGAGTTAAATGAACTTAGAACAACTAGAATCTAAGCTTAGATTGAAGAAAAACGAATTGGATTCAAGATTTTTCATTTTTCCTCAATTTTTTCTATTTTCAGATTTTCGCGATTTTTGTGTTTGAATCTTGTTTAAATGAGTTTTAAGGTGTCTAAATATGTTTTTCTATCATCTATGAATGTTTTCTATGCCTGGGATTTGAGAAAAACAGGTTAGAATCAAGATTGAGTTTTGGGGAAATCAAAACCCGTGGCTGGAATTTCTGGGTTTTTCCAGTTCGGCAGGCCGAAGTGCGTGTTCGGCAGGCCGGAACAGGGATTGGCAGGCCGGTGTTCTTCAGTCCGGCAGGCCGAACCTGGAAATTGTTCGGCCGATCGAACTTTGCTTCCGGCAGGCCGACCGAGGCATGGAAATTTTTGTGATTTTTACCTGTTTTCACTGTTTTGAACCTTGATTTAAATCCCAACCTTATAGAATGATTTTAAAGGTACAAATGGCACACTAGAACATCATGAAATGATTTAGTAACATAGAATGTCTCGAACTAGATATTGATCGACTTAGTTTGTATCTAGGATCGTTCGTGGTTCCGCGGAGCTAATGTATAGCAGACCGGGATTACGGTGTGGGGCACCGGTACGAGTATTGAGGTAGGACTTCTACCCTATTTCTTTGGTAGCCTGGTTTTGAAATGATTTGGCTTTGAAAAGGATTTCTATTAAAGTGTTTTCAATGGTTGTTTGAAAAATGAATTTATCGGTTATATTTTAATATACAGTGATCTGAAATGAACTTCATAATAAATGTAATTGACAACACTCGGTAATTGGGTTTTGGATGATAATGATAATAAACACATTGGCATGATGCCTTATCAGAGATCGGGTCGTGTAGCGATCGACCTTGGGGGCAGGTCCCGAAACCCAGCTGGGCCACTACGGTGGTGATATCATGGTTTGCCTAGGAAAAGAAAAAAATGGTATTTCTGATTGTGCGAGTAGACTATTCTGGGTCAGGACGGTTCTACTCAAATTATCTATTTATTTATTTAAGTTTTCTTTTGAGTAACTCCTAAACAATGACATGTTTCTTTAAATTAAATTATTTTATAAAACATAGTCCTACTGAGCCTTTCGCTCACGTTTTATCTGTTTTTAAATTTCCCCCTCTATGTGGTTTCCCATTTAGGTTTGGAGATGATTCTTCGGAACGAACTCAGGAGCAATAGGAGGATTGATTTATATTTTGTATTATTTAATCAAGGCATGTAAGATTTAACTTTATTTGTACTTGGACTGTGATTGTATTTATGATATTGTCAGAACCATGTGTGTGCACAAGTTGTGGGTTTGTGGAACCCATACTCGCGGTTCTTTATTAATTTTTATTATTTGCTTAATATTTATAAATTCTTTTATAAAAATGTAGGTGGAATCTTCTTATTTCTCACTTAATTTGATCCTTAAACCATTGGTTTTAATTAAATTCTTATTTAATTAATCTAAATAATCCGCCACGTCACCTCCCGTATTCCGGGGCGTGACAGGGATCGTAAGTTGTGTGAACCCGACACCGTCGTGATTGAAATGTCAAGGCCATATGAGATCTCCACCACAACGGTATCCTGATAGCCACCGAAGCAACACTGTCGAGAACACAGAAAGGGACGAGACAAAGAAAGAGAAAGAAAAGAGGAGAGAGGGAATTTTGTGTAGAGAGGGGCATTTTTAATTTTCAGAAAAATAATTATGCTATTTTTTCCACCTAAAAAAATTTTGCTATTAACTTTTTTCATGCTCCTTGAATTTGCTTTTCTCTTCTTTCAACCCTATCGTCCAGCTGCAATTTCTTTTTTTTTTTTTTAAGAATATTATATTCTTTCTATGTGCGCCACACCATCTAAGAAAACTATATTTAATGTGACATATCACGATGCAGATCACGTTGACATTTATATATAGTTATATTTATTGTGACAACTTGATCATGATGAGATCATCTTGTTATTATTATTATTATAATTATTTTTTGAGTGGAGATCATGTCAGGTCATTGTCTATATGTTGTTTGAAAAGCTATCTATATGTTTTTAAAATTTTATATTATTGTTAGTGCAGGACTTTTTGGGAACAATGAGGGAAATAATGTATTTTTAATCTTTTTGAAGTAAACAATAGGCACATGAAATGAGTAGTTAATTGAGGCAAAATTGTCCCTCGTTAAAGTAGAGACCAGGAAAAAAAGAGTTTTTTAAAGGAAAATATATGGCGTGAGATCTTAATAAGATAAGAAGAACATGGGACGGTGATTTTATTTGATTAATTATTTATTTTTTCTTTGATTAGCCTAAAAGTCCCAAGGCCTATGAGCTAAAATAAAAGTAAACGAATATATAACACCTCGTAACACTGAAGCAGCATCGTTGACTTGGTATTGATCTATAAATTGATTCATTAACAAAAAAATCACGTTTCACGTGATGATTATAATATGTTGCGTGCCCTTTTATGTGCCTATCTATCCGCACTGTGCATTACTTAAAGTGTTGGTCAAAAGTAACCCTTTTTTCAATTCAAGACATATTTTCCACCAAAGAATGCTAGTTTTTCGTAATGTATGATATTTGAGATTATAATTTATAAATTATAATATGATAGTGTTTTTTTCCCGACATGCAAATGACAAGAATTTTAACTTTGCAACAATTGATATATATATATATATCAGTCTTACTACTAAGTAATATTATAATTTTGTCTTATATATCACAATTAGTTTAAGGTTTTTTCGTTTCTTTTCTCTTTTTTAAGTACGTAGCTCAACTAAGGAAAATTTACGAATTTGTCAAAGATAAAAATAAAAGACTGACGTGACAACTGATTATTTATCATGATATATGTAACTTGCTAGATATTATCTTAGTTAAGTATTTTTAGACATATATGGAGATTAGTTTTGTTAAGGGTTTGTTTGATTTTTGGCCTTTAAGGATTAGTGATTGTCTCTTTTTTTGCCGCTAACATATAAATATAACCACCTTTTGTACGTGACAGGGTTAAAAACCCATCGGGTTGTATAATAATTTAATCGTTGAGTACATAATATAGCTATTTATGTGTAACTTTATTAGGAGACATCACTTCCCTTCTTGGGAGATAAGGAGACGCCAGTTTTAGATGAAACGCAAACCCGAATAGATCTTTGAACAAAAAAAGCTTTGAATTTGTGTTATTACTCTTACGTGAATAAATAATTTTAATATTCTAATTGCTGATATAGAATCAAGCAGTCCATGTCCATTTGTAGCCTTATAGATCCAAAGTTTATGATCGTATCATACGTTAGTGATTGAGAAATCTTAGATTGTGTAGTTTAAATTGTTATTTGAATTACTTTTCGATGCATATTTAAAGTGTTAATTTAAATATTAAAAACCAAATTTGTATTTGAATAGATAGTAAAAAAAAGTCCTTTGAAAATTATTAGTTTACTAACAAATCTAATAAAACTTTAATATTGTTCGCATATTTTAAAAGGCAATGTGGATGAGGATTTATTCTGTTTTCAGCTTTAAACACAATAAAAAAAACGTCTCAATTGGATATGAAAACAAAAAAGTTATGGTATTTTAAAAAAAATATATAGGAGAGAAAAACTCAATCCAAGTTTAGTTTTAAATCCGAATTTAAGGGGTAGAATTCAGATTTTCTATTCAAAATTCAATTAAGTTGAATTTCAAATCCAAATTTAAGTCTTACTAAACAATAATTTAGATCTTAGCCTCAATTTAAGTTTGAATTTCTGTTAAAGTTTTACAAAGATTAGGACTAGATTTGTTGATTTACGTGGCCATCCATCGAAATGAATCAGTGAACAAAAAGTCAAATACAACCATGTGACCCCAATTACTCAATCTTTTCATAAGGAAAGCAACGTACGTGACCTTTTCATTTAATCTATGTAACTTGAGGAAAAAACCAACCTGCTGTTTGAGAAGTACAGTTAAAACCGTGGTTGTAGTACAAAATACTGTAACATATAAAATATAGTAATTTTTTATTATTTTACTATAGCATGCGAGGGTTTTATATTATTTGGTAACCACAACTATGGTTCTAACCGAGATTACCAAACAACCTTTAAAGCACAATTTTTATGTTTTTTCTTATTTTTGAATTTATTTGGCCGAGTATATAAACCAATCAATTCTTTATATATGGACTCGCAACTTACCATACCAAATTAAAGACCAAAGTAGCTAGTCTCCCGTGCAAATATCGAACTATGGCGTCCTCATGGCAACTAGGAAACGATGCTCTAAAGCTCCTTGGCCATGACAGGAAAGAAGGAGAGGAAGACTTCTGCCACGCCATGCACATAACGATGTCCTCTGTGATGTCCATGTGCTTACAGACTACAATTGACCTCGGAGTTTTTGACATCATAGCAAAAGCCGGCGAAGGAGCTAAGCTCTCGCCAGCGGAGATTGCAGCCAAGATGTCCACCAACAACCCTGATGCATCTGCTATGCTAGACC